>CM057458.1:553541250-554758333 GCA_016271365.2 Neoceratodus forsteri
CTATCTAACTGCTGCAGAGTGTTACCACTAACAAGCCCCAACTGGTACCAGTTAACCCCCTTTGTCCTCTGACTGGGTACCAGAGTATTTGTTGCAGGCCTGAGGTGCAGCTGGTTGGCCGGCATTAGTGACTTACTTGAATCAAAATTACTTTTTTAAATTTCCCTTTGATTATTTTAAACTTTTCTATGCCATTGGGCATAACTTGAGAGCAACTATATACATCCCCCAGGTGCAGAATAATTCCTGCCTTTACTCACAGTTCTGCTGACAGTCTCTGGTGCCATGGTGACTGCACCTCTGGGGAAGATGAAGCAGCAGAACTCGGATACATGAATTTGAAGAGACTGGAAATGTGGCACAAACACTCTGCAGCTTGGATCTTTTGACTTGATTGAAGGTCTTGCAGCTTGTCCCCTTCAGCCTGTTTCCAGTCTTGATGCAGAGCACAACACAAGGCTTTCCAAACCACAAGAAGCCCAGACCCAGGACTGACCCCAGGGTCCAGTCCCCTAAGGATCAGAGTGCCCTAGCACTCGGGTATGCACCCGTGGCCCCCTGTGGCCCAGTTATCCCCACTTGGCAGGGGTTGGCTTGTTCTCTACCTGGCTACAGGCTGACAAATGAGCAGAATTTTCAGTCTCTTAGGCTCAGCTTAGTTTGGAAAATGTTCAGTTTTAGAAGTTTTAGTAAACATCCTTCAGCCACATTACCATCATACCATCATGGCAGAAGAGACCCTTTGCAATCAGAACTCAGTCTCTAGCTTCCCACTGAGCATACGGTCTCAGCGAGAAATTGGGCAAATTCAAACACACCTTTTCTCAGCCAGTCTCTTCACTCTGAAAAATATTTCTCACCCTACAGGTGCTCAGGAGCTTGGACTAATCAGAAGAGGCCCTCTCTTCTTCTTACCAGCCTACTTGGTTTTGCTGGCAAAGCCTCCTCATGCAGGGAGACTCGCATACCAAATGTACTTGGTTTTACTGACCAAGCCCCTGTGAATCGGGGGCTCCCATACCAAATGTTCTACAACTAGATCCATTTTCCAAAAACCAGAACCTGACATTTCCATTACCTTAGACCAGTGTCCTTCCCCTTTTTCTTGTGACACTGAGTCCACCCAGGGTATAGACAGAACCTTTTTCTTCCATCCTGACTTCTCTCTGTTTATGTACAGAAATAGATTGCTGTTTCTCTTGAGAATCTCTAATCAGGAACCTTCACTGTTGTGGTATAGCTCCTTTCCCACAGCAGCCTTATGCATAAACCTGCATCTCTCTCTCTCTCTCTCTCTCTCTCTCTCTCTCTCTCAGCAGAGCTGCAAAACCACATTCCTTTACTGTATTCCTCCACTATGGGGAAAGGCATACCCAGGCCCTTGGGGACAAGTGGCTAGCAACCCACAGGCAGGCCTTCTCACAGTCTTGCAGCCCCACCTTCTGCATAGGGGCTGGGGTCCCACCCCTGCCCCCCTCTGGAGGGGCTCCTGATGAACTGATTCCTCAACCAACAGTCTCTGGATTTTGGGAGTTCCCTAGCAACCATTCATTGGCTGAGATCACTGTCCTGGCCAAAAATTGATATATATGAGGCTCCCTTGATGCTTGATTGGCTGGCTGAAAGGGCACCAAGAATTTCCCCAGCTTTTTCCCTAAGTCCAACAAATGGTCCCAGAGGTCCCCTGGCAAACCCTGACTCTCCGATTGGCTGCACAGAAATCACATTGCTGCAAATATGGCTGCTTAACAAACAATGTCCATGCAGGTCATACATTGTTCCAACTTTTAAAACCTGGTGCAGCCAAACAAAACATATTCATTTACATTTGCCCCATAGGCATTTAGCAGCCCCCATGCCCCATGGAGCGCTGGCAGCATTTAACATTTTTATCTCTCCCCAACCTGTCACTGCTGCCATTGTACACTGTTCCCAGGCAGCACATACACAATCCCTCCGCAGTCCATAAATGTCCAACTTTCTCATCCTGCTGTAGCCACAAAAAATATATATATATTTACTTAATGCCACTCCATCTTGTAGCCCCTTCTTAGTCCTGTTACACCTTTCCATTAGTTTTAATTTTCACTCTTGCTCTTGCCTGTCACTAGCACTGATGCACTCTGCCCCAGGCACTAGACAGACTCAGCTCATTCATATGGACACCACCGCATTGATATTCATGAGGTGAATCTCAATTCTTCAGAGCCATTGGTGCACCTAAAAAAAAATACTTTTAGAGCTTCTCTTTTTTCCAACTATGGGTCATTTGCCTCAGTCCTGGGACTGGGACCACTGGAGAGGCACTCATTCAGCCATGAGAATGGGAACAACACCAATGCGCTCCTGTGAATGCATGGATTGCTGGTCCTGCACCTGAGTCCAAAAGCTGGGTGGCAGCTCTGCAATTCAGCTCCTCTGGCCCCGATTCAGGCTAAAAAAACACAATGCAGAGGCCAGAGGGGGACTCTAGGGCAATCAGGACTTTGGGCTAGGAGCGGGGACCAGACTAGGAAAAGGGAGAACTGGGATGGCCCCAAAGGGGTAAGCTGGTAAGCCCCCCAACAGGGGAGGTTAGATTATCATTGTTATTATTTTGCATGTTTTCATTATTAACCATTTTTATTAATGTGCTAAGAAAATAAGAATCATAATACTGAAATCATGATTTAGTTTGCCACTTGACTCCCTTCTCTTACACTGTTTTCAGAATCCGCTCATGGAGAATGGGTATTTAAGGAATTGGGCAGATAATGCAAGACAATTTTTTTTTATGGAACTAGAATTTATATTTTTGAATGGATTGCATATATCCTGAGTAGGAGAACTAGAGGCATGTGAAGAAGGAAGAGGGGGAAAGTGGTGTGCTTCTGGATTGGTCAGGATGGTTGAATTACCAGAAGCACTTGATGACCAATAGGGAAGGTTGCTTGCACTGCAGTAAGTGTGGAACCAGTGGAGCTCTGGGGACTATTGAACCATGGTTTCTTTGGTTGTACTATCATGCACCCAGCAGCCTTTGTCCACACAGCTCCATGACTGGACTCTCCCAGTCCCTGTTCCACCATGATCAGCTCCATCCTCCACAACCACTACTTGCAGAACTTGTTCTTGGTGGAGTGGCATGGTGGAATATTTATTGCCTCTTCTCCTTTCCTCCCCCACCCTCCTGCATCCCTTTAATCTCCAGTTCTTTTTTTCTTTGCACATTTTCTACATGCATCAACCACACACACACACACCCAGGCATGAAACAGAGGAAGACACAAGCAGCCACTGCTGTAGACTAACAATGATGAATCACAACTGTCGTCAATGATTCAATATAAATCACAATTGTTGCTGATGATTCTTAGATAACCACATGCCATGCATGCATAGTGCACTGAAAAGCCACAGTGATATCAGTCAATCATTGGAATATGCTTGAACATACACTGAGTGAGACGCATGAGCACGGACGCTACATTTTTGGCACCCCACCAGCATGTACCCCCCTTCAAAACCTCTGTTGGTACACAGTGGAAACTTATAGGCAATGGCTGTTCATCCGAAAACATTTTCTCACCCCTTCTGAACAGCTCTACCTCAGGCCAATAGCATATGATCTAGCCATTCCCCCAAATAAGGTCAACAAAGCATTCTTCTCATGGCGCAAATTTGGCACCAAGTATGTTTTTTAATTGATCACCTTACTAGGAATCCTACTGTTCGTGACTATTCAGGCCTTGTACCCCCTTCCATCAACCAAATTTCATAAATATCTTCAGGTGGATTCATATCTCCTGACGAAGGAAAAGAACCTTACTCAGAAAGTGGAAGAACCCTCCTCAACTGTCCATTTTCACTAAGCCTACCTATTGGGGAACATGAGGGTGCATCTAATAAGTCTCCTATATAAAGCCCTATAAGCCATCTCCACAATAACTACAAGCATCATTCAACACAAGTGGAATGATGAGCTGAGTGTTATGCGCAACATGGAGCAATGGCACACATATACACCACCTGCACATAGGGTAAAGGTGGCTTCCTGTTGGAGGGAATATGAGTGGAAATATCACTTGAGATTTTTCTGAACCTCAGCAGTGATAGCAAAATATGTAGGCCCACAGGCTGGAAGTTGCTGGTGCGACTGTGGCACTCAACAAGTGAATCAAACCCATATTCTCTGAGCATGCCCATAATAACAAATGTATTGGCAGGACGTAATTCAAGAAATTGAGAGTATCTTTGACTGCCCAGGTAAAATTACCCTTTCTTTCATCCTCATGGTCATACCTAGGAACCATTCAACACTGAATTTACCCACCATAAAAATTATCAACTTACTGCTACTAGCAGCCAAAAAAGCTATAACCAGAATGTGGCGCACTGATAAAGGTCCCTCCCACAATCTGTGAAGGGATCTTATAATTGAACTATACATGTTGTAGAGAATAACTGCAAGGCTTATGAACCATACCCCAACATTTGAGCTTAAATGGTGAAAATGGGTCATGTACCAACTGGACAATTACACAGACTTTGTGCCATAGGTCCAGGACTGCCCCCTCTCATCCCCACCATATCTGCTATCTTTATCCATATAAATAAAAATCACTTACCCTATACAGGGATCCTCAACCTTCTAAACTATATTAATAGTCTGCCTCTCACTTTTTCCTACATCCTTCCTTTTAATCGGACACTTGCACTGAATTTAAAGAGTAAAGAATTTGATGTAGTCAGAGCATTAATAACTGGGTTGAGTCTTCAGATGGTGAATATAGAGTATTTTTAAACAAGAATTAAGGTCTAGCTAACCTGAAGCCAGAATAGTATCTCAGTTATCAACAAGTGCATAGGTCTACTTTATTGTCACAAGCATAGCCTCTCCCCTGAAGCCCTCAACATAGCTGTTTACAGTTCTGTGGGTTCTCTGGTGGAATATGGGCTGCCTATATATGGTTCTGCCACAGATATTGTTTTCCAGCACATAGAAACTGCACTCAACAAAGCCTGCCTGCTCACCCTAGGTGTGGATCGACTGACTCACACCTGTGATCTCTATGCCTGGGCACACTGGCTCATGCTCAATGGTTGACTAAAATATCAATCCTGCCTTCTGGCCAAAAAGATTGCCTTGGTCAGCTACTGCCAGGGGTCCAACAACTTCTGGTTCCCAGAAATAATCCACAGCATACCTGTAACTCCGAACACCAGTCCTTCCTATATCCAAAATGTTGAACATCTCAAGGACAAAGGTCCTTTGCTTACCATGCACTGCTGTGGTTCCACTCCCTCCAGGAGAACATTGTGCACCTGCCCACACTGGGTACTTTCCAAATGAACTTGAAGCTCTTTATGATACGTGAATCTTGATATGCCTGCCATCTCTTGCACCACCTTTCCACCCCCACCATCACTACTTCCATCCCCTGTCCCCTCAACCCTTTCCTCTCATCCCTGAGTAGGCCCTCCTGCTCCCTGCACACATCTAGCACCCTCTCCCTCTGCCTCCAGTCTAGTCACCTCCCTCCGATTCTTAGTGCTATACTGATATTATACTCTCCTTTTGCACATTGCACTTGGACTCCTCTCCATCACCTCCTTTTTTTCTTTAGCACTTAGCAACACTCCAAACAACCTCTTGTTTGTTGACAACTGACTGGTTTCACCGTTGGGCACTGTACATTGTCTGTTTTCCTGCAACCTGTACTGTGTTTGATATATAATCCTGTTTGTTTGCCTTTGTATTTCTGCAATCCTTTGTATAATTTCACCTATCTGTTGTACTGAAATGTCCTGACGTGGAACCTATATAAAGAGCTCTGAACTCAAATGGTTTTCCGTGTATTGAAATAAATAAATAAATAAAATATGGAATGATGGAGTGTATTAACGACAAATGCAGTTTTCCTGATGGAAGCCTAACCACATGTTCCAATAAGTACTGTTTTTTTGGGGTTAGGAGGTAGTATTTCATCATAAGCTATGATAAAAGGGAATTTAAGAACTTCCTTGTATATAGCAGATATCTGTATTGGACTGCCACTTGGTGTGAAATTGAAACTATGCCTGATCTTTGTGAAAACTAGTAAATGTTTAATTAAAAAAAATAAAAGCCACAGTGTTGAATGACTGTGAGGATACAGTACAAACCCCCCAGCATAACAAATCAAAAAATTACAATTCTCATAGGATAATATTTAAACTTTAATAAGCTGTAACTCTGTCAGTCTTTGGAGTTAATGGACAATGCATATACAGTATCAATACGAAAATCATAATGACTACTTTTGCTCTACAATGCCGGTTTGACAGCTAAGTTGTTGACCGACATCACAACAATGGAATTATGTCGACCGCACGTCGTGGTTGATGTAATTCCGTCAGAAGACCCCAGGCTTTTTTCTATCGGGGGTCTCTTCCCCTGCACCCCCGATCGCTAAGATTCTAACACCAAGTTGGAGTTGAATCAGGGAGGGGTGCAGGACCAGGAGGCAGAGTTCCGGGGTCTTGGGCAGATCATTACAGTGACTGTTGACGTTGTTGGCATCAACGTGTTTGCTGTAATAGTGTTGCTATACTGTGGGCATACTGACTACTGCAACATTAATCCCTAAGAAATAAGAACTGAAAATGGTCCATCCCTACAAAAACAAAAATTACAAGGAAGCACATAAACTGCTTTTCTGGTGGAATGGAATCATAGGGCCCGGAGGACCTTGCGCTTCCACACCCATACACACATGTGGATAAATAGGGGCAGTGACAAAAATCCCCTTCACCAGGGACTTCTAATTCACTACCAACACCACCAGGTTATTACCAGAAGAGGAATCAGGAAACCTGCTTTTTATCTTCTTCTTGCACAAGGTCAGGAAGGTCAACACAATAACTTTGGGTAAAATCTATTTCCTTTAATTTGTAGCTTTACTATGAACGCAGCGATCCCCTGTGGCCCAACATTTCACCCAACTGTGGACTTCAGCAGGGGCAAGGATCTGCTGTTCAATCTCACACATAAATCCTCTTTATGTTATTTGGTGACCATTTTTGTTACCCTTTTCAATGGGACATTTTTATGCAGAAGCTTGTTCCTAAGTCCTGGGCCTTGTCTGGTGGAGTTTCAAAAAGTTCTAAGAACTGAATGGAATCAGGCACACACCAATTGACCCAAGATTTGGGCTTAATGATAGCATAGACTGACAACCATTTCTCTAGATACCTAGTGAGCACTATTCCAAGAACAAAAATTATATATAACTTTTAATTAGGGCCATTTAATATTTCCTGCATGTTCATTCTGTATTCTCTATCTAGTAGGGTAGATGACTGCATCATATCATTTCCACAACCTATGAAATTTGGTATGCCACCCTAACAGCGACATTTCTATGGCGACATGCATCAATGTCGACTACAGTGCCATGTCACATAGAAATGCTGCTGAAGAACAACCACTTCCCGATCTGCATCCCGTCCAAACTAATTCTGACCTGGAGTAAGAATCCTTCAGTTCGGGGGGTGTGGGGAGGGGGCAAAGCGCCCCATGTGGGGGTTCTAGGGGTGAAGCCCCCGATGTAAAAAACAGTTCTGAACTGTATGGCTCCATGCCGACTGCAACTTACAGTCAACATGGAGCCCGTCGTTGAAATGCCGGTGGTGATCTTTTTTGTCACACTGGCATATATAACCCCTGGAATTTGCCTTAAATAGACCATAGTAATTAAATTACCCCCCCCCCCACAAACATGAGCATGGCCATCTTGACCTCTGTGATATGGAGACCATTGAAAAACTGAAAAACACCCGGAGATGAACTATACCAACTGAGCTAAAATAAAGGCTCAGAAAACAAAGATTTAACTAAAATACTATTAAAGAAAAGTATGTTAACAAATAAATCAAGTGGGGATGCCTAGCAATAACAGTTTTTGGTTGCTAGGCACTGCATCAGCAGGTTGGGGGCACAGGGTGACAGCATCCATGACATGGCACTATTTTGGTCATGTGATCATTGGTGTGCACCTGATTCCCCTCAGCTCCACAGCATTTAAGGAGCTCTTAGAGCGTGAACATGGTGCCTTCAGAAAAGAGAAAGCAGGGGGCCATGCTACACTCCACAGAGAATTATTGTAAGTAAAAAAAAGAACTGTGAAGTGTATGAAATATGCTTACTATATTCCAAGCGAAAGCCCAAAACAAAACCTAGCAATCTGTATGTCGTTATACAGAAAAAAAAGAAATATATGCAGATGGAGTGCTAAGCTAGTTACACAAAAGTAATAATAGCAACTATTGGAACAAAAACAATTTCTTTAAAGTCAAATTGATTAAAACAAGATTGAACTCTAATAAATTAAAGAAATTAAACGGTGAGTTTAGGACAATGTCAGAGCCATATTAAATGTTTGTTTACAAGTATATAAAAGGAAAAGTATAGTGCGCCATATAAAACAATGCAGCAGTAAGAATGAAATGGTAAATAAGAACATAAGAATATAAGAACGTGTCGGCAAAAGAGGACATGTGATCCATCTAGTCTGTCCAGATTTCCTACCCCTTATTCTGTTCTTCTTCTGAGATTACCGCAGTACTTGTACCATGCTAGTTTAAAAGCAGTGACTGTTTTGGCCTCCACAACCTCTGGTGATAAGCTATTCCAAGGGTCCACCACCCTCTCTGTGAAGTAGAACTTACAGATGTTGGTTTTAAACTTACCCCCTGTTAGTCTCAAACTGTGCCTCCTCATTTGAGTGGTCTTGTTTTTGTGAAAGAGGTTTTCTGTGTGTACCTTATTTATGCCCTTTATGTATTTGAAGGTTTCTATCATATCCCACCTGTTTCTCCTTTGCTCGAGGGAGTACATTTGCAGTTGCTGTAGTCTAGATTCATATTACTCCTAGTACAGTTCCTGTATCATTTGAGTAGCTCTGCTCTGTACAGCCTCCAAGCAGTCTATGTCCTTTTTTAGGTGTGGCCTACAGAACTGTATGCAGTACTTGAGATGTGGCCTCACCAAGGAACTGTGCAGAGTGAGTATGACCTCTTGTTTCCTACTTGTAATGCCCCTGCCGATACATCTCAGGAGGCTACTGGCTTTCTGTGCAGCCTTTTCACATTGACTATCCACCTTTATTTTCCAATAGTTTTTAACCAGGTGAGACACACCAAGCTGAAAGCTTGTTTACAGGTGCAACCTGGGAGCACAGGGAAGTTAAGTGACTTGCTGAGGGTCACACAGTATGCAAGTGGGGGCTATGGGATTCAAACCCAGGTCTCCAGATTTGCAGCTCAGAGCCTTAATCCACTGCGCTATACTGCCTGCCAAAATTTAAATCATAGGAAATAAGTGCTCTGAGGTGCTGTTCAGGTTTTATTTCTGTTAATTGTTCACCATTGAGTGTGTATGGTTTCCTTGGGTTTCCTTTACCTAGGTGCATGATCTTGCACTTTTTGGCATTGAATTTCAACTGCCAGTCCCTAGACCATGCTTCTAGGCTGTTTAGATCTGCTTCCTTTGCTGCCATTCCTTCAATTGTATGTACCCTGCTACAGAGTTTTGTGTTATCTGTGAACAGGCATACCTTACCCTGCAGGCCATCAGCAATATCACTGATGAATATATTGAAGAGGAGTGGGCCAAAAACTGATCCTTGAGGCACACCACTGATCACCCTTCCCTTACTAGACATTGTTCCATTGACTATGACCCTCTGCATTCTATTGTGGAGCCAGTTTTGAACCACTTGGCTATTTTGTGCCCTAACCCGTAGTGCACTAGCTTATTGACCAACCATTTATGGAGGACAGAGTCAAAGTCTTGCTGAAATCTAGGTAGACTATGTCTGCCACCCCTCCCTGGTCCACTATTTTGGAGACACAGTCAAAGAATTCTATCATATTCATTTGACATGACCATCCAGCTGTAAATCCATGCTGTTTCATATCTAGCTGCCCTGTTTCCATAAGGAACTTCATTATTCTTTCCTTAAGTAGGGACTCCTTAAGTGTCCCCACTACCGAGGTCAAGCTCACTGGCCAGTAGTTTCTGTCCTCACCCCTGCTTCCACTTTTGTGCAAGGGTACCACTGTAGCCCTTCTCCAGTCCTGAGGTATTTTCCCACTCTCTAGAGACTATGAGCATAATTCTGGAAGTGGGCCTGCAATTTTCTGTGCCAGCTTCTTCAGAATTCTAGGGTGGATTTCATCTGGGCCCATTGCTTTATTTGCTTTTGATTTGAGAAGCTCTTTTAGGACACTGTCTCTTGTAAATGGTCCAGCATCTGCTTCTATGCTGAGTCGGCCTGTGTTCTGCATTTTGGGTCCATTGCCATCATTGTCTTCTTCTGTAATGACTGAGCAGAAGAAACTTTAGAATCTCAGCTTTTTCATTATCATTTTCTGCCTGTTTGCCATCCTTGGTTGCTATTCTTATAATGCCTCCTTTTGTTTTGCTTTTTTCTCTGATATATCTCTAAAAAGTTTTGCCACCCTTCTTCACTCCTCATGCAATTCTCTATTCTGCCTGGGCTTTGGCTGCCCTTACTGCCTTCCCTGCTTCTTTTAGCTTGGTTTTGTAGACTTCCATAGCTGCCTCATTGTTAGTATCCCTGAATCTCTTAAACACTTTACTTTTATCCTTTATTTCTGTTGCAACATCCTTGGAATACCATAGTGGTTTCTTCCTTTTTCTTGACTTGGAGATCTGCTTCATGCACTGGCAGGTACTGTGAGTAAAGCTTCTTTCAGGGCTTCCCACCTCTGTTCCATTGTGCCCACTGTTTTCTTGCTAAGTATTTGTTTTGTGGAAACCCTCATTTGAGTAAAGTCAACCTTCTTGAAATCCAGGACCCTGAGTTTGCTGTGGCTGACTTTCACTTTACTGGTGATGGTGATCCAAATGGTTCTATGGTCACTGGTATCCAGATTGCTGCCCACCACTGTGGCACAGATCCTATCGCTATTTGAGAACACGAGGTCCGGGATGGCTTCCTCTTGTGTTGGTGTGGTCACCAACTGTTCTAGTCCTGCTCTCTTTATTGCTAGGAGGAATTCTCTGCTCCTTTCCTTAGAGGCCATGTGTGAGAGCCAATCCATATCAGGTAGATTGAAATCACTGACCAGCAGCAGTTCTCCTTTGTCTGCAATCTGTAGGATGGCCTCTAGGAGTTCCCTGTCCAAGTCTTTATCCTGGGCTGGGGGTAAGTATATAACCCCAACTCAGATAGTGTACTTACTTCCTGCTCCGAGGGTGACCTAGAGGACATCAGCATTGCTGCTGTGTCCCTGGGTTTCCATAGCATTGATGCTGTTTTGTACATACATTGCTACCCCTCCACCTTTCTTATCTTTGCGGTCTCTTTGGAATAGTGTGTATTTTAGGATAGCTACATCCCAGGTATGGTTCTCGATGAACCATATCTCTATGATCACAACCCAGTCCAGACTTGCCTTCTCCATTATGGTGGTGAGATGCAGGATTTTGGTCACCAGGCTACAAGCATTGCTTAGTTAGAATTGATCATGGTAGAGCATACCTTTTTCTGTATATTTGTATGAAACATTGTCTTTATATTAAGTAACCTTGTAGGGTCCTTAAGTGTGCCGATAAGGTGTGTGTTAGTGTTGTCTTGATCTGGTTGTGTGTTCATAGGAGATTGTTGGGGAGTGGCAACAGTTGTCCCCTGTGGTTCCTTGGGTGCTGCTTCCAACTCCCCATTAACTGGTTTAAATTAGAAATAAAAACATAAAATTTCTTGCCTAACACCTAGGTGCCCTCCTTGGTAGGGTGCAGGCCATCATATCAAAAGAACTGCCTTTCCCAGAATGTATTTTTTTCTGCTACCTGTAAAAACAATCAGTGATTTTCTGCCTTTTAGATGTACCAAGCCCTTGTTACAGCAACTGCATGTAAAACCAAAGTATACACAGAACTGATAGGATGGAAAGGAAACTTGTTGTTTTTATGTTAAGGGGGCCTGAGTAAGTGCTCCAACAGCTCCTTATGCTGAGAGAGAAGCCACTGGCTGAGTCCGAGCAGAGCAAGTGAGGAGAGAAGCTGCCTCAGTGGAGAAAGGAGTCTGGACTGTGCACTCCAAGGGGGATTCACCCAGGTAGAACTGCTGTCAAGGAATCCCTGCTTCTGCACCTGTCAGAGTCCGCCTTCCCTCCGTGATTGGTCTCTCTCCCAGTTGGTGATGATCAGGGAATCTCAGCAGACAGTAAGGCTAGGGTGTGGTCAGCACTTAGCATATGCATCCTAGGGTTGCCCTTTGTGTCTAAACTGCTGCTTCTGGTTGTTTCTGGCTAGAGAAGGGTGAAGTGAACCCAATTTGCTAAGCGAAGTGAATCGTGAAGCAGAAGCAAATTTGTGGAGTGCTCCGCAATGCGAAGCCGAGTACTTCGTGATATAATAAGGACTGGGGTAGCAGGGGTTTGTTTTAATTTATTTTTTGTGGTTTTTGTTATAATTTATTGATTTAATTTGTTTATTAGTTCATTTTAGACAGTTAGTGCAGGTTATTTTGAATATTTTGGGTGGCGGGTTTATTTTTATTGTTTAATTTGGTAAGCAGCATCATGTGCTGGCCATTTTCCTCCATGATGGTGCGTTATTCCCCCTCCTCTCTTCATGCTCTCCGCCCCTTTTGCACTCCTCCCTTACAGTTCGAGATTTATCAGCATTGTAGGGTGTTGGGGATTGCTCGTGGGAGGGTGAGGGGGCGGAGGTGCGCGAACAGGGGAGGAGGAACGAGCGGGGTCATCGTGTTGGGGTTATTAAGTTCAGAAGACGCCCTGAGGTGAAATGGAATCCAGATCAGGGTCCGCCCTGTCTGGTTTCCATACCCAAGGGCACTACTGATTTCAGTAGGCACATAGGCCCGACAACCTCCGAGGTTTGTCTAACTCGGGCGGTGTTATGCAATGCCAGGTCTGTTAGGAATAAAACTGCTATTATTGCCGACCTTATTGGTTCGGCTGATCTGGCTTGCATCACCGAGACCTGGCTGGATGAAAATTCTGGCCCTATAGTGGAGGCCATGATTCCGGCCGGGTACTCGGTGATACACCGCCCAAGATTGGACCACAGGGGCTGGGGGGTTGCATTCTGTTTTAAGACTGAATTGGGCATCTCAAATGTGGTAGTGGGTGAGGCTGAGTCTTTTGAGTGCACAGTTGTAGCAGGTGTAGGCGTTCGAATCATTCTCATCTACTGTCCACCCGGAGATGGGAAACATTTCTTACAGGAAGTGGCAGACTTCCTCGTCAACATGTCGTTTGAGTCACCCAGATTGATGGTGCTGGGTGACTTCAACGCCTGGGTGGACGATGAACTCTCACAATATGGTAAACACTTCCTCCAACTAATGTCTTTTTTGGGCCTCACACAGGTAGTTTCCACTGCTACACACAAATCTGGACACTCTCTTGACTTGGTCTTCCTTCTTGGGATTGATGCATCCGATATGGGGGTGGAACCAGTCGTTTGGTCTGACCACCACATCGTGAGGTTCAATTTTTGCACCCCCCGAGAAGACCAGCCCCTGTGGAGATGGTCAGGTACCGCCCATTATGGAATGTTACTCCACAAGGCCTAGCGGTGGTCCTTGACCTATCATCCCTCGTGTTGGTGGGCAGTAGTCCAGAGGCACTGGTGCTGGCCTATAATGAGGCCATCACGGTTGCCATGGATTCTATTGCTCCTGTTCACGAGCGCCCTCTTTTCTGTCACCCCAGGGCCCCTTGGTTTGATGGGACTCTGAGGGAGATGCGGAGACAAGGGCAAAGGTTAGAGCGCTGCTGGCGCAAGTCTGCCCTTGATGCCGACCGTCTTAGATTGATTGAACATTATACCAGCTATCAATCTGCAATCACCCATAAGAAGGCAGAATTCCTGTCCAGGGAGATTGCAGTTGCTCAGAATCGACCAGCTCAGCTGTTCCAAACTGTAGATAGACTGTGCAACCCAGCCTGTCTGCAAGTTTGGAAAGCCTTTTCGCAAATTGAGTGCAATGAGTTCGCTCGATACTTTGCAACTAAGGTGGCTGACATCAGGGCGGACTTGTGTCCAACAACTTCTAAGGGTGACGTGGTGGGAGTGTGTGAGAGCCCAGGACCTCGTTTCTCCTGGAGTTCCTTTTGTCGATCTGAGTTTGTGGATATTATGAGGATCATCCATAGTGTGCACCCTACAAGCTGTGGCTTGGATCCTGGACTGACTACCCTAATTTTGGGTTGTGTAGACATCATTGGTCCAGTTCTGGCGCAAATTGTCTGGTGCTCCTTGGAGTCAGGTGAGTTTCCTAGCTCCCTGAAAGAGGCGGTGGTGACACCTCTCTTGAAGAAAGCTTTCTTGGACCCAGACTGTTTTTCCAGCTACAGACCCATCTCTAACCTTCCCTTTATTGGCAAGGTTATTGAAAAGGTCGTAGCTGCTCAATTGGATGACCATTTAACCATCCATAGTATCTACGAATCCTTCCAGTCTGGTTTCCGTAAAAGACACAGTACCGAGACTGCGCTAGTTCAGGTGCTAAATGATCTTCTGAGGGCAAGGGATCAAAGGAGACATTCTGTCTTGGTTCTCCTTGATCTCTCTTCAGCTTTTGACACTGTGGATCACATGGTGTTGCTAGCACGCCTGGGGCAAATTTGTGGAATATCTGGAACCATTTTTAAATGGTTCAATTCATTCCTCACTGGGAGATCACAAAGAGTTGTGTCGGGGAATTTTTCCTCTGGCCCTGTCTCTTTGTTGTGTGGAGTGCCTCAGGGTTCTGTGCTGTCGCCCATGTTATTTGCAGTGTATATGCTGCCCCTTGGAAACATTATAAGACGGTATGGGCTGAGGTTTCACTGCTATGCAGATGATGCCCAGCTATACCTGTCTTTTGCACCCGACCAGGATGGAGCTCTCTCGGTATTTAATAACTGTCTGGGGGAAATCCAAGACTGGATGGATTCTAGTTGGCTAAAGTTGAACTCGGAGAAAACTGAGGTTTTGGTTGTGGACCCGGATGGTCAGATTGAGAGGTCGTGTGCTAGCGCGCCTCCTGGAATTTTTCTTGGCGGTGTGTCACTACCAGCCTCTGAATGGGTGCACAACCTTGGGGTGATTCTTGATGATAGGCTGACTTTTCAATCCCAAGTGTCAGCCGTCGTCAGGACTTCCTTTTACCATCTTACGAATATTGCCCGGGTTAAGCACCTTGTTCTGTCTGACTCTCTGTCAACATTGGTCCATGCCTTTGTGTCCTTGCGCCTCGACTACTGCAACGCCCTTTACTTTGGGCTTTCTGGGGTTGAAATCTGCCGCCTACAGCTTGTGCAGAACGTGGCAGCCCGGGTTTTGACTGGGACAAGCAGGTCCTGTCACATTACCGGTGCTGCGCGAGCTGCACTGGCTCCCAATACGGTGGCAGATCACCTTTAAAGTCATTTTATTGACTTTTAAAGCCCTTCGCGACCAGGGTCCATCCTATCTGAAAGACCTGCTGGTTCCTTACTGCCCCGGCCGATCACTCCGCTCAGCCAACGTGGGGTTGTTAGAGATTCCAAGAGTGAGTTTGAAATCCTCTGGCAGAAGAGCATTTTGTCATGCTGCACCCACTCTTTGGAATTCTCTACCATGCCGGTTACGGGAATGCTCCTCCGTGGAGATTTTCAAGAAGGAATTGAAAACACACCTATGGAGAATGGCCTTCTTGGAAAGTTAAATGTATTGTAAAATGTGTGAAATTTTATTGTAATTTATTATGTTTTTATGATATATTTTATAATGTTCATGGTTTTTGATGTTTTGTATTGTATGTTGAAGCTTTTATTAACTTGTTCAGTGCCTTGATACAGTGAAAGGCGCTATATAAATAAAATTATTATTATTATTATAATGGGTAACACAAAGGCCATTGAAAACAATGACTTCACATTACTCCACCTTCCCAAACCACTACTCCACCAATTCTTAAAGCGAAGCACATTGAAAACAACCTACTTTCCCTTGTTTTTAAGCTTCAAAGGCAAATTTTGTAGTGATTCATGTGATTTCAGGTCACATGGGCTCTAGATTGTTCTGGACAGCCTCAGTTCGGAGTAGCATGTGTAGGAAGCTGTAGAAGACAGTCTACTCTGAGAGCTCTCTGTGATTCAAACCTTCTAAAAGCTATTAAAAAAGCCTTTTTGAGTAATTTTTTTTGTTGAAACTTTAGTTTATCGATTGTAGGAAACCCTCCTGTGCTCATATCATCAAGCGTTTATTGTTTGTGTATGGATTTTGAATGTTAATGTACGACATTCAGTCTGTGTACTGAGAGACAGTGGATGTGTGCTTTGGGGGAGGGGTGTATCTGTGGTGTAGGTAGATTAACTTGGAGAAAAAGACAGTTCTTTCTGTTTTGGTTATATTTTTGTTGTATAACTGTGTTAATGTCACACAGTAATATTTTCAATAATTCTTTCCATTTTTTTGCTGATTGTTGTGGTGCAGCAGTGCATAATTTTAGTTTGTTTAAAATACTTGGTTATATTACTAAAGTTTTCAATTTGCTTCGCATTACGTAATGTGTGTGTGAGTATGTGTGTGACGTGTATCATCAAATCAGACACCTTTTATTGTACTACATAGTAATTTCAGAAATGTGAACCAGCTATTCACTGCAGCTGTGTGATTTTTGTACTTCTTTGTGGTATCTTTACTGGTACTGGTACTAGTGACTGTTGCCCCCCCCCCCCAGCTGCCTGCATCAACCGGCAAAGGTATTCTTTTCCAGATATGAATTTCTCAAGGTGAGCACTGGCTAGGTGTTGTGCCTTTGCGCCTGCATCGCTTCAGTGCGCAGCACAATCTTAATCTGTCCATGCATTTGCATCTCATTAGGGCCCAATCTCCATCTGTAACTTAAGTCACAGTTGTTTCCTTGGCTTCCCTTCAGAGTACTGGACTGGTGTGGTGCATAATTCTGCATGAACATTGTACTCATTCATATGCGTTTTTAAGTCAGGACCATCATCACGAGTCACTCGTGATACAAATCACGTTCTTCATCAGCACAATCACAAATGCAGTCACAAATCACGATTCATGATCACGTCACGAATCACATTATTAACTTTTTTAATAGTTACTTGGATGTATTGATCCTGTTTTGTAGTATTTCTCCAGGCTTCACCACCCCACCATTGTACTCATTAATACGTGTTTTTAAGTCGGGGAGTTTTGTGCTACAGCTCATCGGGGAAGTACAGCCATAAGCATTCCCGTTCCCAGTACAGTTCCATATTGGTTATCTCACACCGTCGACACCGAATCACATTCTTCATCATGACGGTCACAGATGCAGTCACAAATCAGGATTCATAATCATGTCATGAATCATAACATTAATTTTTTTACTAGTTACTTGGATGTATTGTAAGCCTGTTTTGTAGCATCTCTCCAGGCTTCACCACCCCACCACTGTACTCATTAATAAGAGTTTTTAAAATGAGAAGCTTTATGATACAGGCTCAGCTCATCAGGGAAGTACAGCCATAGGCATTCACGTTCCTTCCTGTACAGCATGTGAGTTATAGTACTGTAAGTAGTGGTGGGAGAAGTGGCTCCAATTCACTCCACAGAGTGATTCAAGGAGTAACGCGGAATCCGCGGGGTACTCCAAAACGTGAAGCAGAGTACTTTGCTTCATAATGAGGAACATGAAGTCCACTGAAACCAATGACTTTGCGTTATTCTGCCTTCCTCAAACCACTTCTCCACTAATTTTAAGGCAAAGTACATTGAAAGTAATTTGCCTCACTTCACCTTGTAATTGAGCTACAAATGAAATTCTGCAGTGATTCATGGGATTGCAGGTCACATGGGCTCTAGATTGTTCTGCACAGCCTCAGTTCTGGTCTGGGTAGTGTGTGTGTAGTGGTAGCTGCAGACAGTTTGCACTCAGAGCTCTGCGATTCAAAACTGCTAAAAGCTGTTTAAAATGCCTTTTTGAGTCATTTTTTTTTCTCAAAATTTAGTACATCGATTGTAGGAAACCCTTCTGTGCTCATATCATTGAGTGTTTATTGTTGTGTGTGGATTTTGAATGTTAATTTAGAACAGTCAGTCTGTGTACTGTGAAGTGTGCTTTGGGGGAGAGGCGTATTTGTGGTGTAGGTACATTAACTGGGAGAAAAAGGCAGCCTTTCTGTTTTGGTTATATTTTTCTTGTATAATTGTGTTAATGTACACACAGTAATATTTTCAGTAATACTTAACATTTTTTGCTGATTGTTGGGGTGCAGTAGTGTGTAATTTGTCTGTTTAAAACATTTGGTTATATTTCTAAAGGTTTTTAGTTTTCTACTAATTACTTGTAGCATATGTGTGTGAGTGTGTGTGTGTGATGCGTGCCATTAAATCAGACACCTTTTATTGTGCCACAGAGTAATTGCAGCAGTGTGAACCTGCACTCCACCGCACCTGCATGAATTTTTTATACTGCTTTGTGGTATCTTTACTGGTAGTGGATTGTTACTGCCATGCACTAATCCCCCAACTGATAAAATGTATTCCTTTCCAGATTTGGATTTGTGACTTGTAAGCACTGGTTAGGTGTTGTTGTGCCTTTTCGTATGCATCCCTTGGGTGTGCAGTGCAATCTTAATCTGTCTGTGTATTTGCAGAGCACCATTAATTCTGGGAGACCGCATTTCTTGTTATGCTCTCATTTCACTTTGTCAGCACTGGGGAATTTTCTGGACACAAGACAGTAGCATTTCGTCAGCACTGGGGAATTTTCTGGACACAAGACAGTAGCATTTTGGGTATGCACATTAATTCTGGTGACTCTGTGTGTGACCACTGCATGCATGACTGAGTGCGCCATTAATTCTGGGAGACTTTGCATTTCTTGTTGTGCTCTCATTTCACTTCATCAGCACTGGAGAGTTTTCTGGACACAAGACAGTAGCACTTTGGGGATGCACATTAATTCTGGTGACTGTGTGGGTGGGGTGTTGCCAGAGATGTTGTCGCTCCACCTTATTTCGTGTTTAAGGTGGAATGACAATGTGAAATAATAATAACAAGGCAAAGTGAGACTTTCCTATGGGGCGCTCCTCGTAGCGAAGTGCCAACATGAAGTGGCCACTTCACGTTCACTTCGCCAGCAGATGTTAAATTCACTGCATTTCTATTTCTGGCTAACAGCTTTCTATTAGCCAACCACTATTTCAGTAGAGGATACTGCAGTCAGTGAAGCTCAGTGGATAGTAAGGCTAGGGGCTGGACTGCTCTTGGCGAATGCCTCTAAGGGGTGCCCTTTGTGTATGAGCTGTTGCTTCTGGCTGAGATCTTTCCATTAGCCGACCACTATTTCAGTAGTGGATACAGTAGTACAAATGCTGATTTACATACAGCAGCCAGGAGTTCTGGGTAAGTGTTCCAACAGATCCTTGTGCTGTGAGAGCAGTCTCTGGCTGGGTCTAAGCATAGCAAGTGAGGAGAGAAGCCTCCTCAGTGGATAAAGGAGCCTGGACTGTGCACTCCAAGGGGAATTCACCCAGGTAGAATTGTTGTCAAGGAATCCCTGCTTCTGCACCTGTCAGAGTCTGCCTTCCCTCCATGATTGGTCTCTCTCACAGTTGGTGAAGATCAATGAAGCTCAGCAGACAGTATGACTATCGGCTGGATGGCACTTGGTGTATGCCTGCTATGAAACTAATATCCCTGGTGATCCAGTGGACTCCTATCTGCCAGATCGCGGGCATTTGTAAAAAATAGAAAGAAATAAGTCCAATATCCCTGGTGGTCCAGTGGACCACTATCTGCCTGATTGCAGGCATTTGTAAAAAATAGAAAGACATAAGTCCAATATCCCTGGTGGTCCAGTGGACCACATTCTGCATGATCGCGGGCATCTGTATATAAAAAGGCATAAGTCCAATATCCCTGGTGGTCTAGGGGTATCCCCTCCTACCCACCCACTAAGCCTCACCACCCCACCCCCCCATCGGCCAGCGGCGGCAGCACCCCACCTGCCGCCCTGCCGCCCTCTGACTGACACACATTTCGTAGGGCTGTCGCCCATTGGTTCACAGTGTGAGCCAATGGGCGTGCAACTCCATGCCGTACTACACATTCCAGATATGTGAATGATTCATTCTCATATCTGGAATGTATAATACAATATGGGCTGCTATGCCCATTGGCTCACGCTGTGAACCAATGGGCGTACAGCCCTACCAGCAGTGTCAGTCGGCGGCGGCATGGCGGCAGGCAGGTGGGTGCTGCTTCCACCAGCCGACGGGGAGCGGGGTGAGTGGGGCTCCAGTGGGCGGTGGGGAGGGGATCCCCTAGACCACCAGGATATTGGACTTATGTCTTTTTATATATATAGATGCCTGTGATCAGGCAGATAGTGGTCCACTGGACCACCAGGGATATTGGACTTATTTCTTTTTATATACAGATGCCCGCGATTGGGCAGATAGCAGTCCACTGGACCACCAGGGATATTGGGAATATTTATTTATTTTATGACAAATGCCCGCGATCGGGCACACAGCGGTCCACTGGACCACAAGGGATATTGGACAGCATTCTTAATTTTTTAATAAATGCCCATGATCGGGCATTGGGGGGCACCGCCAGGTGCAGCCGGAGCTCAGGTGGCCACCCACAGGTGGCAGCTGCCGTGTTGCACCCTGCAATGTGGCAGCTCACCTGTGGGTGGCCATCCGCTTTTCCTTTTTTTGGGGGATCAACTTTGTGCTGGCGCAGGTAGGGTTGCACATGCATGGCTCCACACATCCTGGGCAGAATATCGGGCTGTGCAGAGTATGCATGGGCATGCCCACCTACCTGTGCCTGCATACATTACTGATGCGCTCCGGCGCATCGGGATTTGTGCCGCGCACTTTTCCCTTTTGAATATTGCGCCGGGGTGCAACCCTTTTGAATATCGGGGCCTATGTCATTAATCACTACTAATAAAAGGAACAAATATTTGTTTAAATATATGGGTGAGTGGTCCCTGTTTTTCCAGCCTGCTACAATTCTAAATCGAGAAGCCCCCCTCACCCTGTGACCAAACAGGAGCTTGAAGGGTGCTAATCCTGTGGACTCCTGTGGGACTTCCATATATACAAACAGGAGTTGGGTTAAATATTTGTCCCAGTCCACTTTCTGCTGGTCAGCAGATGCCATGAGCATAGTTTTGAGGGTCCTGTTGAACTGCTCAACCAGGCCATTTGTCTCAGGGTGACAGGGCAAATCAAGGAGTTGTTTCACCCCACTCTTCTCCCCACAAACTGGTCACTAAGGAAGACATGAAATGTGTCCTGTGGTCTGACAAAATCTCCTGGAGAAATCCTACTAGGCTAAAGATTCCCAGGAGCTCATCAGCCACCTTTTCTGCCTCAGCGGAGGACATGGCCACTGCCTTGGGGTACCTGGTTGTGTAATCCACAACAACCAGTATGTGTCTACTTCCCGTGCAACTTGGGGTACTCAAGGGCCCCACAATGTCTATGGCTACCATCTTAATTGGTTCATCAAGTAATACGCAGGGGCACCAAAGCTGCATTAGCCTTTTCCTCTACCTTTCCTACCCTCCGCTACTGTGGACAAGTCTGACAGGAATTTGCCACATCGGTGTATATGCTCAACCAAAAGAAGTTGTTGGCAAAACTCTTTTTCTTGTGGTTAATACTCAGGTGGACTGAAAAAGGGATATAATGTGCCAGGGCCAGAAGCTGCTTTCAGTAGTCTTGGGGGACTACCAGCTGTGGGAGTACCTCTCCCTCTAGCCCCCTCTGTAATGTACTGTCCCTGTGCAACAGCCCATTTTCCCAATAAACTGACTTTTTGCTCCTGAGAGTCCTATGCCCTATCTGCAATCTCTCTCCATTTTTGGAGGGTAAGATCAGCTTGCTGTGGCCTGCCGAGCTTCTCCAATCTGAACCTCCCCAATTCCCCTTCAGAAGGAAAGCTGCCCCTGGCAGTGACCTCCACTGCTTGCAGCTGGGGCTCAGGGCTGCTACTCCTAACTAGTCCCTCACCAATACTAACTGCTTTCTCAGCTGCTGAGTGAGGGGTCTGCATGTGCTGTGTCACCCCTCCTCATCCTCAGAAGCTTGCCCTTTTATCTGGCTATGGGTAGTAACACATACTAGGTTTTCCCTGTGGTCAGAATCATTCTCCATAATCATATCCACAGGGAGATCAGGTAAGACTCCCACCTCCTGTACCCAATGGCCACCTTACCAGCTCTGGAAGAACCGAGCCATTGGCACTTGGACCACTGGACCTATGACTCCCCATATCTTGGAAACTGCCCCAACAGAATCTGCTCTGCCTGGATCAGATCCTACCTCACCATGGGGATGGAGATGCCGGCGTCCCTCAATCCCTGTGTTACTGTCCCATTGACTAGAATAGGGTGCATGTTCATAGAGGAGTTTAGTGGCACTACAGTGTGTGCACTGCCTACCAGCTGCTGAGTACTGTCTTTGTCACCCCATTCCCCAGACATTTGCCCTTTGCTTCTGTTTTTAGGGCAACCACATGATAGATGCCCTACTTTCTGCTAAATCCAGCATTCTTTTGCCACCGGCTCCTTGTTCTCCTTAGAACTACTGGGTTCTGTTTTGGGCTTGAGTGCAATCTGGTTTCCTCTAGACTGCCCTCCCTGGGTCCCCTTAAAACCATGTGCTGCCCCACCACCATTGTTCTTATGCTGCAAAGGTTGTCTGCTTGCCACATATAAATCAACACTTTCTTCTGCCTCTTTTGCAGAGTTGCATGCCCGGTCCAGCAGCCATATGCGCAGATGGTCTGGTACAATTTTTAGAAATTGTTCCTTTGCAATCAGATCTTTAATTTGCTCTACAGTCCTCACTTTTGTCCCATCTACCCAACAGTCTAGGTAAGCTACCCTGGGTTGACATCCTACTATGCCCCGTACTTTATAGCATTCAATCCCGGGGCTCACACATTCTCCTTTTCTCCATCCACCTTCTCTACATCCAGCTTTACCAACTCCTTTCTGTGCACTGTGCCCTTCTAGCCTTCCTCCCCCTACTTCCCTCCCTCTCTTCCCCCCTACCTTCACCTCTACCTGGTGTATATTTTTATTTTATTTTTTCTTCCGTTACTTCCTCCTGCAACCTTAGATAACCTGCTTTATCTTCCTATAGACACTTCTATGTATGTAAATACTGTGTAATCTGTACAATATCTGTATAATTCTATGTACATATGAACTTCTTTTTCTTCCTCTCTGTAAAGAGTATTATCTGTATTGCCTTGTAAATACCTGTGTTGACCTGTATATACAATTGTTCATGCTCCACCCAGGTCCATCTTGCAAATGAGCTTCTGCTCAACGATGAACGCCTGGTTAAATAAAGACTTTGATTGATTGATTGATTGGTAAGCACACATTTGGACATACAATTCAGCATAGCTGTCTCCTGTGCCTCTTCTTAATTCTCTGAATTTCCACCTATAAGCCTCAGGAGTCAGTTTGAAATGTTTCAATAACAATCTTTTAACCTTGTCATAATCCAGCATTCCCCCACACCCTGCAGTTGGATATTGCAATTATACAATTGCCCTTTTTATTTCTGTGAAAAAAATGAAGAATAATTTTTTTTCCTTTTAATTACTTTTTTATTTGATTTATTGCTGTGAGAGAAGAAATAGTCCACAGTTGCTATTTGCTACCTGCTGTACAGCTACTAATGCAGCTCTACACACACACACACACACACACACACACATACACACAGCTGTCGAGCTGCTCCTACAGTTGTACACAGACAAAAACTAATTATCATAAAAGTTTCTTTTTTTACAGAGCCTGGCTGTCATGATTTTTTTTTTTCAGTATGAAGTCCATTAGTAAAAAGTGGCTGAATTCACAGTATGACTTATCATACTGAGGTCATGCCATTGTTGTACAGCTTGTGAATCCAGGTGAATCTTGGTGCCGAATATGGGAAGTAAGCAGCTTCACATGAAGAGGCTTATGAAAAAACATTTGGTTTTAAATGAAATTTTTCAGTGCAGCAATTCATTGGGGAATGTAGCGATGTGGAGCAGTAACAGAGTGGAACCAGACTGGGAAAAAACTTTGAGGTGAGCCACATTGAAGTGGTTGCAGGGAAGTAATTAAATATACAGTTTGAATCAGTTGTAACTTACTGTGTGGTTTGGGAAGTTTTTTTTTCTTATCATCTGTTTTCTCATTATCGGGAGTTAGTGTGTTTTATTTTGAGTGTTGTGCCCCGAGCTGTGTGAGATGGACCAGGGGATTCTCCATAGCGGTTTTTGCGCTGAGCATTTTGTAGTCTGTCACTGTCTTTGCCAGTCCTGGGATTGCCAGGGTTGGAGTGATTTGAGAGGGGGTTCATAATGTGGCTGACTGACAACTGGTACCTTTTTCTGTGGGGTGATGCTAGGATTTAAAACAGCCAGACAGTGCTAGCCAGGCAATCAGAATCCAGAATTTTCCAAGCCATTGTATAATTTGTTCTTTACAATGGTCTTGGAGGGAAGGCTTAACCTGATTAAATGGGATGTTCTCCATCTCCCCTATGACAAAGGAGGGTAGAATATGGTGAAGCTGGTGTTTTCTTGTTATAGTATTTTTGCCAGTATAACATCTTTCTATGGGTGACAGGTACTTCATCCCCCTGAAAAGAGTGGGCGATACCCTTATTTTGGAAAGGAGTAGATTTAAACCATTTATTAGACAAGGTCACCGGTTTCCAGCATTTTTAATGCCTTTACTAATGTTTATTAAACATTGCCAGTTGTCATGGTATGTCATATGCACCAAACATAGGAAGTCCATTTATAAGGGGTTGATTTTAGAGGATGTATCTGTTATGCCAGGGATATCATTGCCTCTCAAGCATATTGCCTTAACATACTTGAATGACAGATTTTTACCTCCACAATATTGGGATGCAGCCTGACTGTGTTGCCATAGCGGATTGAATGTCAAAGGCAATAACATGTATAAGAGCATCACAGAATGAATATGCCAGAGAGACAGTTGCTAGGCAGCAGTGGAAACCATCTGAAACTTGTTTTTTTGACTGTCCAGATATACTGCCCTTTAGTAATTTTTTAGTAACTCTTGGGCAGATCCTTTTTGCAATTCTCATCCTTATGGTACACTGATTTACAGTTCATTGTCAGGCCACCCCTCTGTGTATGATCCTTCAGTGTTGCTTCTGATTTTCTCCTGCCTTAAGGTTATGATATGGAGGGGTTGATATAAATATGTGTTGCAACAACAGGTGTCAGATCACCCCACCCTTTTACAGATGGTAATATCTGACCTTCACCAACAGTGTGCAGCAGAAATAACTCATCTTTCACCAATGGTATGGATCTGCCATTGGAAACACTGCCTGGGGCTCTTTTTTGATGACCTTTGCAAATTCAGGCACTTATCATGGCATTCCAAGTTGTGAAGACTCGAAATTGGCTTCACATATCATATTTACATACTAACATACTAAAATGAAAACAGAATAGGCCTAATGGTCTCCCGAGACTGCTCGATTTTCAGCACCTGCACTGAGGGCCAATTTTGGTGTCCCCCTCCTTGGGTTATACTGTTCCCAGTCCCAGATGTTCCACCTGTATTGGGCCTAATCAGATTTACCCTCCCCCTGTCTGCCCCTTCCCCTCTTAAACCTGTCCACAGTCTCCACCTCTACCAGCTCCCTGGGTAGTGCATTCCATGGCTCCACCACCCTTTCAGTGAAATAACATCTCCTCCCCCTCCCCTCTGAGCCTGCCCCCTTCCAGCTTACACCCATGATTTCTTGTTGCCCCACCCTCCTTCCTTTGGAGCACCCTGACTGGGCCTCCTTTATTGATCTCTTTCATGTGCTTAAAGACCTATATCATGTCCCCCCATCCCTCCTCTCCTCCAAGGTGCACATGTCGAGCTCTTTGAGCCTCTCCTCATAGGTGCTCTCCCCCAGGTTCCAGATCATTTTGTTTGCCCTACTTTGGACCATCTCTAGAAGTGTAATGTCCCTTTTTAAATGTGGTCTCCAAAACTGTACACAATACTCGAGGTGTGGCCTAACTAAGCAGTTGTACAGTGGAAAGGATCACTTCCACCTTTCTGGAGGTAATCCTCCTGGCGATGCATCCCAGCATCATATTTGCCATTGCTGCTGCCCTCCTACAGGTCTCAGAGTTGCTCATTTTGACATCTACCACTACCCCAGGTCCCTCTCACCCTCCGTGACTTGAATCATGTCTCCTCTCAGGGTATACCCCTGGCCTGGATTTCTGACTCCCAGGTGCAAAACCTTGTACTTCCCCACATTGAATTTTAGTTTCCATTTTCCCAACCACCTTTCCAGAGCCTGCAAGTACCCCTGCAAGGCCACCCTCCCTTCCTCCCCATCCACCACTGCACCAAGCCTTGAGTCATCTGCAAAGAGACTCATCTCACTTCTGATCCCCCTCCTGATGTATGAGATATAGGCATTGAACAGGAGTGGTCCCAGCACTGACCCCTAAGGAACTCCACTAGTAATCCACCTTGGGGATGAGGCTAACCCTCCAACCACCACCCTCTGAGGATGCTTAGAGAGCCAATTTCCTATCCATCTTAACAACTGTCTCCCTACCCCCATTTCCTTCAGCTTTGCCAGCAGGCCACTGTGGGGTACCAACTCAAATGCCTTGCTAAAGTGAGGATGTCCACTGGCCTACCCTGGTCCAGGGCCCTCACTACTCAGTCATTGAACTCAACAAGGTTTGTCTGGCACGATCTTCCCATGACAAAGCCATGCTGCCTATCGTCCAAGTACCCAGTTTGCTCCAGTAATCCCCCTAGCCTTTCTTTGACAATACCCTCCATCACTTTGCTGACCACCGATGTCAGGCTAACGGGCCTGTAATTTTCCGCCTTCTCTCCTCACCCCCCTTGTGGATAAGCATGACATGGGCTACCCTTCAGTCTTGGGGCACCCACCCAGTCCTCAGAAAGATGTTGAAAAGCTCCAGTAGAGGGACTGCCAGGACATCTGCCAGTTTCCTCAGCACCCTGGGATGTATCTCATCTGGCTCAGGTGCTTTCTCCATCCGAATGGACCTGAGGGCTTCCCTTACTCTCTCTCTACTGGGATTTCAGACTCCACGTTCTCCCCCTTTTCACCCTGCACTGCTGGGCCCCCACCTGTCTGTGGTGGCCTCTCCCTTTCCCCAGACCCATCAGGGCCCCTGGTCTCTACCGGTCCCACCCCTTGCTCTGGTTCACCCCCCCTCACCTCGCAAGACATAGCTCCTCCATCCTCCCTGATAAAAACTGAGGCAAAGTACTCATTTAGGACTTCTGCCTGTTTTCCCACCTTCTGTACTCAACCATCCCCTATCCTTATCTTGCTGATCTGCCCCCTTAATTTCCTTTTTTCCCCTATGTATCTAAAGAACCTCTTGTCCCATCTCTGGATCCCACTGGCCAAGGACTGCTCCTTTTTTGCCTTAGCTGCTCTCACCACCCTGGTGACTCTCTTGGCTGTCAGCTCATATTCTTCCTGATCTGTTTCACTCCTTGAGCACTTGAAGTGCCTTTAGGCTGCCTTCTTTTCCCTCACCACCTCCTTTACCTCCCGAGTCCACCAGCAGGGTTTTCTAGCCTTACCGAACTTACACCTTTCTCTTGCGTACGATCTGGTAACCTCCTGTAATTCCCTCCTAATGATCCCCCATCTGCTGTCAGTATCCATATCAGGCCTTATCCTGTCCAGATGATCTTTAAGGATCCTTCCCATCTCCCTGAAGTCTGCACCCCTAAAGTCGGTTACTACCGTCCTTGTTCAGCTTTCCTCTTCCCCAGGTCCAGGAAGTACCAGACTGTGGCATGATCACTCCCTGCCAATGGGTCCCTCATCTCTAGGCCCCTAATCTGATCACTGTCCACCAGGACCGCATCCAGTGTCTGAGCCTCCCTAGTTGGCTCACCCACCTGTTGTGTCAGAAACACATCCTGGAAGACATTCAGCAGCCTGTGCTCTCTGGCCACTGGTGACATCATAGTCCCCAAGTCTGTTTCTGGCATGTTGAGGTCCCCCCATTACCACTACCCTTCCCTTTCCTAATCTACAGTGTCCCTTGAGATTTGCCACCAAACTTTCTTCAAGGACCTCCACCAGTGCTGGTGGTCTGTATACCATTCCGACCTTTATTCTCTTACCCCCCTGTATCAGCAAGGTGACCCAACTAGCCTCCACGTTCCCCTCTGCCTCTTCTACCTCTCCAGTACCCGTGCCATTTCTGACTAACAGTGCTACACCCCCCCCTTCTCTCCCCCCTATCTTTTCTGAATATAGTGTAGTCCTCCAGATTTAGGTCCCACTCATGCCCTTGAGTGGCCCAGGTCTCAGTGACTGCTGCCACATCTACCTCCCCCTCAAATAGTATTGCCTGGAGTTTAAGCATTTTATTTCCTAAGCTCCTGGCATTTATCAGGACCACTCTCCACCCCTTTTCCCTCCTCTCCTTTCTCCCCTTGAGCTCCCATGTCTTTTACTTTTATTTCTTTTTGGTGACCCCCCTTTGCCCCCCTGGCTGAATATGTTCCTGGGTTTAATGTGATAAGGTGTGTTGTGCATTGTCTTTCCCTCACGTGATCTTTTCTTTCATATCACTAGGATTGTTTAATTTTGCTTTGCAGTTGTATCATTATTCTGGCTATTTTCATTACTCTCTTTTCAGATAATGAGAGAGTGTTTATAGTCTCCGGTACTTTTTGTGAGTATCATAGCAAGAAGGAGGTGGTGAGAGCCCTCTATTCTTTGTCTGGAAGTTACAATTAACAACTTTGTCAGGTGGTAGTGAGAGTACCACAGATATTGGAAAGTAAGGGTGGGTGGTGAGAGCTCCATCCTGATGGAAAACTGTTTTATTTTATTTTGTTTGTCTGGATTAAATGCTGTTCTTTGCTATGTGAGAGATGGGAAAGAGGGGCCTAATGATTTAAGTTAGTTTTTTGATGTTTATTTTTGTAAGATATTTATTAATTTAATTTAGTTTGTGGTTGTTATAGTAGAATTTATTTTATGTTAGTATGTGCTAGGAATAAGTTTATGTGGGCAGGTGCTTCCCCCTCTGAGCTGAGGGACCTGAGCCCCTTTGACTGCCCCCATTGCAGCCTGAGGTTTATAGGCATTGTCGTGCCTTGGGGATTGCACAGAGGAGGCGGAGGGGTGATGGGGTTCTTCGGCCGGGGGGAGCGGAGTGAAGGGATTAGGGTAGTGAGGTCAGGGAGGTGCCCTGGGGCAAAATGGGTCCAGGATAGAGGTTTGCAATGCCTGGTTCCCATAGCCAAGAGCTCCACCAATAGTGGGCAAGTAGCCCACTCCTCCAAGGCTTCTCATCCAACCTGGGCGGTGCTATGCAATGCTAGGTCTATGAAGAACAAGGCATCAATTATTGCTGACCTTGTTGAGTCATTTGACCTGGCTTGCATCACCGAGACCTGGCTGGATGAAAATGCTGGTCCCATATTGGAGTCAGCTATTCCAGCCGGGTACTCTGTGATACATCGCCCGAGGTTGGATCGAAGGGGTGGGGGGTTGATATTTGTTTTAAATTGGAACTGGGCCTTGTGGAAGTTCCAGTGGTGATCCCCAGATCCTTTGAGTGTATCATGGAAGCAGGTGTGGGCTGTAGAATTCTTCTCGTTTATCGTCCACCCGGTGATGGGAAGGTTTTTCTGCAGGAAGTTGCAGACTTCATTGTGGACCTGGTGTTGGAGCCTTCCATGTAACTGGTCCTGGGGGAATTCAACGCCTGGGTCGACAATGAACTCTTGCATTTTGGTCAAAACTTCCTCCAACTAATGATTTTGTTGGGCTTTACACAGGTTGTTACCACTGCTACCCATGCTCAGGGTCACTCCTTGGATCTGGTGTTCACCCTGGGGATTGAGATCACGGAGCTGGTGGTGGAACCAGTTGGGTGGTCTGACCATCACTCCATAGGGTTCAGTTTCACAGCCCCTCCTATGAGACCAACCCCTTTGGAGATGGTCCGGTACCACCCTTTGAGGGGAATTACCCCTGAGGGTCTAATGGTGGTGCTGGACCTATCGAATTGGCTTATGGAGTGCATGGAACCAGATGCCTTATTGGGGCACTACAATAGGGTGATACTGGGGGCACTGGATTCCATAGCACCTGTCCGTGTTCGCCCCCTCTCCCTCCGCCCTCGGTCCCCATGGTTTGATGGGACATTGAGGGAGTTGAGGAAAGCGGGGTGAAGGTTTTAATGCTGCTGGTGGAAATCTGGACTGGAGAATGACAGGCTTAGATTGATGGCCCATTATTTGGACTATCAGTCAGTAATCTCCCGTAAGAAGGCAGAGTTCCTGTACAGGGAAATGGCTGCATCAAGAAATCGACCAGCTCAGCTCTTTCAAACTGTGGACAGACTGTGAAATCCAGCCTGCCTGCGGGGTCAGAGAGCCTTTTCACAAATAAAGTGTGATGAGTTTGCTCATTTTTTTGATGATAAGGTGTCGTCCATCAGGTCAGAGATCCGCAGTGAGCGTTCAAATGAGCATTGCGGTGATTGATGCAAGGTTACTGGCCCTCGGTTTATCTGGACAGACTTTGACCAGCCAGCGATCATGGATATCATGAAGATTGTCCAGTGTCTGTGACCAACTTGCTGTAGTTTGGATCCTGGTCCCACGTGCCTCCTTGTGGGGTGTATGGATATGATCGGACCAATCCTAGCAGAGATAGTCTGGTGCTCTTTGGACCAAGGGGTGTTCCCAGAGTCTCTGAAAGAGGCTATCATAATACCCCTTTTGAAGAAAGCTTCCCTCATAGAAACATAGACTTTGATAGCAGATAAGGACAGCTTTGCCCACCTAGTCTGCCCATTTCCCTACCTACAGGATAAGCCGCAGATCCTAGTTAACCAACAGCCTATTTCTTCCTACCCCCCACAAGAATTGCCTTATGTCTGTCCCATGTATTCTTGAGTTTTAGACCCCACAACCTCCTCAGGAAGGCAGTTCCATGCATCCACTACCCTTCCTGTGAAATACATGGAACAGCCTTCTTCTACCCTGACTGTCTCGCCAACTACAGACCGATCTCTAAACTTCTCTTTTTGGCTAAGGTTATTAAGAAAGTAGTCACGTTGCAGCTCGAGGACTTTCTTACCACCCATGAAGTCTATGATCCTCTCCAGTCTCGTTTCAGGAAGAGGCATAGTACTGAGACGGCATTGGTTCGGGTATTAAATGATCTCCTAATAGCAAGAGATAATAGGAGTCATTCAATCTTGGTCCTCCTTCATCTCTCTGCAGCATTTGACACCGTGGACCATGGGGTGTTGCTTGATCACCTGAGGTTACTCTGTGGACTGTCGGGAACAGTTCTCAGATGGTTCCATTATTTCCTTATGGGCAGAACTCAGAAGGTAGTATCAGGAATTTTTTCTTCTGCTCCTTTTGCTCTGCCTTGTGGGGTACCACAGGGCTCTACGCTTTCCTCCATGTTGTTCACGGTGTATATGCTGCTGTTGGGAGACATTATAAGGTGTTATGGGCTGAGTTTTCACTGCTATGCAGATGATACTGAGCTCTATATGTCCTTTGTACCCAAACAAAATGACGCCTTACCAGTCTTTAACAACTGCCTCACTGATATTCAGGACTGGATGAGAGCTAACAGGTTAAAACTGAATCCAGAGAAGACTGAGGTGCTGGTAGTGGACCTGGGCCACCGTGTAGAGAAGATGACTCCTGGTTTGCCCTCTGGCCTTGTGCTAGGGGGTAACCAGTTGGGGTTTGCCTTTTACCATCTGAGGAATATTGCCCAGATAAAACACCTAGATCCACACAATGACCTTCCAGTATTGGTTCACTTCTTTGTTTCTTCACGTCTTGACTACTGCAATGCTCTATATCTAGGGTTACCGGGGGTGGATCTCCATTGCCTGCAGCTGGTGCAGAACACAGCAGTCAGGTTGTTGACTGGATTGGGAAGAATGTGCTACATCACACCTGTGCTGTGTGAAGTGCACTGGCTGCCGGTGCGATGGAGAATCATCTTTAAGGTCGCATTGCTGACCTATAAGACCCTTCATGGTCAGGGACCGGGCTACTTGTAAGATCTCCTTCTACCCTACTGCCCTCTCCGTTTGCTCCACTCCACTGACGTGGGATTGCTAGAGATTCCCAGGGTTCATTTTCAGTCATCGGGGGCCAGAGCTTTTTCTTTTGTGGCCCTGACCCTGTGGAATTCTCTACCTCATTGGATTCAAGAGTGCCTGTCCACAGAGTCATTCAAGGCAGCTTTGAAAACTCTTGTATTTGAACAGGCTTTTAATGGATAATTTACACTTTGTATTAACTGTTTTTAGTTTTATATTTATATTTATATTTATGTCACAGATTGTTTAAATGATGTACCTGCACTTTGATTTTTAGAAAAGCACAATATAAATAAATCTTGATTGATTGATTGATCCCTTGCTTTTTCTTTAATAAACAGTTCTCCTGCTCTTTTCTGATTTGTGCCATGGGATATTTTGCTTCCACCTGAACAGTGACCTGAGAGAACAGAAGTGACCTTGGTTTAATGTCTCATTCAAATGATGGCACCACACCAGTGTAGCACCCCCTCATACTGCACTACAATGTCAGTTTATGGGTATTACCGCAAATATCTGGTGCATGGCTAAAACCCACCACCTTAAGATTTTGCATCCCCAGAGGCGAGTGTGCTAACTAATGAACCACTTACACTGTATTAAGTATATAAAACAACCTACAGTATGTGTAATTTTGTTTTAGCAATTTTAGATTTTGTAAACATTGCATTATATTTCATGTATTATGTTGAGGATGCAGTTGTAATGATGTCTTGGCTCAATTTGATTTCTTAATAACTACAATTTAATTTCCTTTCTTTTGTCCTAAGTCTGTATAGTAATATATGTGTAAGTTATTGCAGGATACAGGATAGCAACAGATAATGAATACACTTTTTCATATCAACTTAATGTTAGCCAACCTTCTGTGGCGTCTATGCATCCCCATAGCTAAATCTGGAACTATATGAATTTTAAAAGTTTTGTAATGTAAAGCACATCTTTGCTTAGCAAGCCTTATTTCCATGTCACTTAATGTGTAAAGTACTGTAATTACTGTCAGTCCAGATTTTTCAAACTGTACCTCACCAACCATTACAGAAGCACTGTACTTTTCAACATTTTTTTCTGAAGGCAGCAAAAGCATCTTGATTTTAATTTGTAAGCATGCTCAGTCTCTAGAGTTGAGGGCAAATTCAATTTTTCTTAAAAAATAACTAATATATACTGTTCAGTCTCAAAATTTCAACATCATTCCCAATATGCAGATATAGACAGAGCACATATTGTTCTCAAAAGTCTCAGGTTTATTTATCAGAATTACAGCAAACCTGAAAAGTCTTTGTTTCTACTATATCCTTTAAGTAATTTCCTTATTGTCATGATTAAACTCTTGAAACTCTGTTTAGGTATTTCACATCATTCATCAGTTGAGCTGAGTCTGACAAAGTCTCTGCTACAATTATCATGATGCCCATAAGTGCATCCAGAAATGTAGCCTTCTCCTTAACCTCCATGGGAGCTGTTCCACATTTTGGATGATCAATTCCATCTTCCAGGGAGGCAGCAGAACAAAGTATTCTAAGGATGTTGGATTGTGCCCTTTCTGCTTGCTTCCTTCACATTACTTAATTGCAGCTTTTTTGTTTGTTAAGCTCATGTTCTTATCCCCAGCTATTTTAAGCAAGAACAGCCTAAAAAACAGACATCAGTCTTCAAACCATATTGCAGTACATGGCCACCTTTATGCACCCTCTGGCTATCATCCAAGAATTCTATGAGAACTGGCTCATGAGTCACTCAGCAACACCTATGGTTGTAATATTTAACTTCGTCATTTATTGTAGGGCATGGGTACATTTAATATTTACAGGGAGGAACATAAAGTCCATAGTAATGTACATGTGGCACCAATTAAAAGTTTTATTAAAGAACATCTATACAATATATAAATAATTTCAGGAGCTAAAAAAGTGGTCAGGAACTCAGTTCTACCACCTCTTAAAACATTATGTGACAGTTCACTGCCTGTTATCTTTCTCTATTGACTACTATAGGAGAGTTCCAGCACCTAGAAGTGACAGTTCCACCACCGAGAAATATCTAGATGTGAGAGAGAGTTCCTCCACCTAAACATTTTCAATTTATCTATTTATTTATTTATTAAATTTTAGTAACAGGGTAAGCCCAATGAGCCCCAGAGGTCCCTTTTTCAGGGGCGACCCGGGATTACATAGCATTGATAAATAAACAGTATGAGACAGTCAGCACTACAGTTCAAGTCACATTAAACTGTTCCTCCAATGAGCTGTGTTAACATTTCTGACTGAGTTGCATACATGTTGCTGGATCCAGCACAAAGCTCTGAACAAGCTGCTTCTTAAGAGTTAAAATGCAGTTTTGCATTGCATTTTGACTGGACTGCAGATGCAGTGCACATGAGTTGCAAAAGCATTTTACAGACATTGCTATTGAGCTTCTTAAGCATTGAGAAAACAATGCAATATGAGTTGCCAATGCATTGCAAGCTGTAAAAAAAACAATGCTAAACCAAATCAATGGTGAAACAGTTTAATGTGACTTGTACTGTAGTTACATATAATGCAACCACTGAATGTTTTATATATGTAAGTAATGTAAGAGGTATGGATTCAGAAGGAGTATAATAAATCCATTTATTCTAAATAATCTGTGGAACCTTGGGTTTATCACAGCCCCTCTGTCAATCATCCCTCCTACTGCTGGAACTACTTGTGTACTCTTACTTACCCTCTATGTACTGTACTTCTTCCTATCCTTCTGACTACTCTCAACATCAGCAGGTCCCACTGTAACACCCATCCTCAAACGTGATTCTGCTAAATAAAAACAACTCTTCTGTTTCCATTATTCTGGCCACTACACATTTTCCAGCTTACATTCACTGTATATTTTAAAGTGTTGCAGCACCTCCTTTCCAAAGCTGTCACAGCAGTAGCTCACTTCATAATGCTCTCTCTCTCTTTCTCTCTCTGCAGACACTCCTTCACCAGACCTCTGGCTCAATGACATTCCATAGCAAACCACAATGCTGCAACAAGAAAAAAAAACAAGATGTAGCCAGAGTCGATAGGGCTGTGAAGAGCTACCAAATGACCAATGTTACAAATGTGCATTGAAATTATGCAAAGCTCGGGTGTAACTTGGCCATTTTTTGGAAGTATGGCACCAGATATTCAACATGGCCTTTTTGGGACCCCTCTTCATAAAGAGTGCCAGTGTCACTTTGTTCACTTGTCCAGAAAGGTGATTTCACAGAGCGAACAGGCTACTTTTTAATATTCAGAAATTGGTAGCGAACTTGATATAAAGTTGGAGAACTTTGCAAAGCTTTGGGAAGTGTGACATTCCCAGATTTTTACCAAGATCACTGGCAAACTATACATTTACAATATCTCTATCTCCAATACAAACACATTCCATTTTTGAGTGTTTTTTTATGCTCCTACAGCTCAACCTGCTGTATGTCCAGCTGCCATCCTCTCTTCAGAGTAGCTCACAGGCTCACTCAGATCCAGCTGGTGCACATCATGCCCATGGAGGGGTTCCCACTCCCTCACGCCAGGCCGGGGACTACTACCAGAGTGTGATTCCACAACAGGCTCCCCTGGACGGATTGGTATGACCATCAAGCTGCTCGGCCGACTGCTCCTTTTTCTCTGTTTTTGTACACCCCTGAAGTATGGATGTGCAATGACGTCAAGGCACTATATGCTGCCATCCACTGTACTTCACCCCTTAAGGACATCACTCCTGCAGTGCCTGTGATTTCCTTTGGGGATGCCACAGAGTGATGGAAACCCTGAACCCTCACCAAGGAAAGGAAAATAGTCCATCGGACATGCCATCCTTTCCCTTCCCAGCCAACCATCGATGGCCCAGGCATGTTCCCGAACCCAGGTTATCGGCATGGCACGAGGTGTGGCATCCAGCACCTCAACCCTCAGCACCACCAGGATAACTTCCCTTTCTAAGTTTTTATTTTGAAAGAGATTTATTTTTGCTGTTGTACATGATATGGTCATAACAACAAGTATAAACAGTATTTACAAGTTAAATATTTAAAAATGCACACTACATATTACAGTAATATTATATGACTATTAAGAAGCAATGGTCAAATATGGAAAACATCTTTTATTAAAAAATGCTTTACATACTTTCACTTAAATATTATTTTGAATAAACATTTCAGATAGCAATTTTTTTTCTTGTTCATGCTGTATAGTGCTATTCCATCACAAGCATCAAAAACTGACATGCTGCTAATTCAGTCCTTTTGAATTTATTTAGTCAGAGTACATGCTGCTGTTGTGTGTGTGTGTGTGTGCGTGCATACAACCTGTCACTGTAGATAAACAAAATGCTAAGTCCCCAATTCTGGCAGTCTCTCACCATTCACCAGGACTAAAGGCAGAGAATGTGGAAACCAAGCACTTACCCTGCCCCCCCATAGCTGTCTCTGTGGATTATCCAAGGGTTTAAAGCTCAAGTGATGTCAGTCCCTTGCCTCACTAAATTCATCACAGTGTGGGTAAGTTTGCACTGAGCCTGCCCCACATGGTACTGTACCTGTGGATAAACTAAGGGCTTTATCTACCTTTTACCAGCACTAAATCCATCACAGTGGGTGAGTGGGGGGGGGGGGCTGCACAGTTCCTGTCCCTGTGGATAAACAAGGGGCTTTAGTTTACCATCTAGTGCTATCTCAACTGTACCTTGTATGACCATTGAGAAGAAAAGTCAGCAGTGAACCTGATTCTGTGGCTAAACAGAGGTGTTGTAAGCTCCCACCATTCACTAGCACTGGATAGCAAATATACAATGGTTGAATAGAAAAATATAAAAAAAAAGCAAGAAAATAGTTACAGCTGGACTGTCTATAATCTGACACTGTAGGCTGCCTGTTTTAAATTCCAGTACAACAGATAATGAATTAATCCCTAGGTTGCTGAAAGCCTGCAGCCCTGCAAAGGTTCAATTAAAGAGCTAGAAACAGCAGTTTCAAAAGTTTTTTTTTTATTAATATCCTGAGAAGTTCAGAGGTACAATACAGTAGCATCCTCCTCCCTTCAGATCCCTTTAACACAGAGCAGCAAATAGCAAAAATCAGAGGGGGAGTGCACTATTTTGCAGCTGTGGAGGAATACCGGCACAATGTTATCCTATGAGAACAATCGTAACTTTGGAATGCTGTAACTATGGAACTGGTGTCCATTTCTTCACCAAACCAGCAAAGTACACATCTGTGGGGCAAGGGCGTGCCACCCTACAAATTTCAGCCCCAAAGTCCTAACCATTTTCTTGCTATGAAGTAGAAAAGAAACTGTTTTTTGGAGCTGTTTACCTGCTTTCACTTTCAGATCCAACATTTTTTCCCATAGGCTATAATGGGAAATGTTAAAGTTTAATAACTTTTGAATGGATTAATATTTTTCCTCCAAACATTCACAAAGCACTTCTGTGAGGCAAAAGCTTTCTACCCCGAAAATTTCAGATCACAGCCTAAAGTCATTTCTGAGATCCAAGTGGACAAACAAATGTCAAAAAACACAGATTTTTCTGTTTTTTTAACACTCTATAGCTCAGAAACCAAACAGAGTCCCACGAAATTTGACAGGTACAGAGACCTATCTGTAGACATTATGTGTGCCACATTTCATGAAAATCTGTTGAATGGGTCCAAAGTTATTAATGTTCACAAATTCAGCTTTAACATAGAAGTTACCTTTCATCCTAACTATATTGGCACTACTGTGCCAGCATGTTATATATTCTTTGCAAAAAAATGGGTTAGTGCAACATTTAGGGTTCAGGCTAAAGCAAAAATGTAGGGAAATGTGGTTTTATCCAAACCTGGTCCCAGAAGCACTGCCTGGCTTCCCTGCTGCTGTGGCTCAGTCCGTTGAACCACAGCAGCTGGTCAGCAGAACCCACTCCAGCAGAGATCTTATCCTCTGCCTGGGAGAGTGGAAATGGTGCAATACCGCAAACAGCTGTATACGTGGTATTGCACCATTCGCTTACTGGTGCAGCACTGTACCGGGTAAGCCATAATGTCATACGCTATTAGGCGTGTGAGATTATGACCCAGTGCCTATTTGCATCCTTATCTGCCTGTGGGATTGCAGGGCACTCTGTGCCTTGTGCTCCCATCCATCCTTTTTCAACTATTGCAATTGTATAATTATTTGCCTGTGTGAGCACAGGGTCCCAAGTTTATATGTATGTTGATGTGGAAACACAGGGCATCTAGGCCCTGGGCTTACATTTGTAGGACAACAGCAATCAAATAGTCAGCATAGGCTTTTTCTTACCCCACTTCATGAACCTGGTAATAAAATGTAAAACTCCCCACCAACAAGTAATTCCATGCCACTGCACTGTCTTTCCGTGTGAGAAGCATGAAAAGGCATTTTGGCCAAGATTTGAAAAATGACAGCTATGTTTATGAGGGAGTGTAAAGAAATGGCTATGCTGAAAATTTGGGGTACAAATAATTAAAATTATGAATGTTATGAAGAAGCATATGTAAATGTCAATGTATGTACATAACTCTGGCATTTTAACATATTTTGACCCCAAATTTTCAACATACCCTTCTTATGACCTAACCTAATGAACAAGGGTGGTAAAAATTTTCAAATCTTGCCTGAAAGGTGATTTTGTCAAGTGACCACAAAATCACAGTTTGGGTGTGATTTTCATAATTCCACCAACATTGTTCATAAGGTGGGATCCCAAAAAGGCCATGTTGAAAATTTGTTGTCTAAATATGCAAAATTGGCCATTATGCACCAAAGTTGAAAACCTCATTGAAATACATTGAACCATACTTACCTTACTTTCTCATAAAGCAGTTGCCGGTTCTAGCAGCAAGATGTGTCTTCAATTGAAGAGTAGATCTTCACCCTGGGACCTGTTCAGGTGAGTGAGGGTGTGTGAGGGGTGTGGGGTGCTGGGTGCTTAGTGGGAGGTCGGGTGAGGTGGTCAGATTGGCAAGGTACATGTTTTTTTACAGGTGTTAAAAAAAGACATTGAGGGATCATTTTCTTTCTCTTACAAGACCCAATGGCAACCAGAGGGTGGGGGTGCCACCAGGCACCAGGGAAACACCTGCCACTTACAGAGATGGCAATTGGAGAGTAAGGAGTGTTACTAGACACCAGGAAAACACTTGACACTTATGGGACAGCAATTGAAGGGTGAGGTGCCATTAGACACCAGAGAAACACTTGACACTTATCAGGGCAGTGATCAGAGGGTGGGGACATCACTAGACACCAGAGAAATGCTCAGCACTTACGGGGATGGCAATTGGATGGTGGAGGTGCCACTAGACACCAAGGAAACACTTGACACTTTTTAGAATGGTGATCAGATGGTGGGAGGCACCACTAGACACCAGGGATAAATAAAATATTTACAGGGACAGTGATCAGAGGGTTGGAGGGTGACACTGGACACCAAGGAAAAGTATGTGGATGGCAATCAGAGGTTGGGGATGACCACTAGACAGCAGGGCAAAATAAACAACATTACAGAGATGGCAGTCGGGGGACACTAGACACCAGAGGCTAGATATTCAAAGGGGTTGCACCTGACATGACCCCAGAAATGTGCCTCAGGGCAATATTCAAAACAGGGAATTGTGCAGTGCAATTCCCAATGTGCTGGGATGCAATGATCATTTATGCAGTGCATCTCCAGGGGACATGCCCATGCATATGTGGCACATCCTGATATTCAGCCCATGATGTGTCGTGCATATGCTGGCACAACCCTAAGATGCACTGCATACCGATGCGCAAAGTTGATCCTGAAAAAAGGCTCAAATGCTGGCCACCCACAGGTAAGCCACTGTACTGCAAGGTGCAAAACAGTAGCCACCAGCCATGGGTGGCCACCTGCCCCAGTACCCTGCACAAAAGCATCCATAATGTTCCTGGTAGTCTAGTGGTCCTTCCTCCGTCCTCATAGCCCTGATCATGGCAAAATCTGTCACCTAACAATCCTGGTGATCTAGTGGTTCCCTCCACCCTGTCCTTATCCTTGATCACACAATAATCCCTGTTTGATCTTGTCTGGTGGTCTAGTGGTTCCTCCCACCCTGCCCATATCCCTGATCACTGATAATATCATTGAACAATGTTTTCTGGTGGTCGAGTAGCACCCCCCAGCCACACAGGACTCACTGCCCATGCAGCTGTCCCCTGTCATCAGCGGGCAGCAGCACGCCCACCCACATATGACCATGGCTGCCCACTGAATGACAGCTTACAGTAGCAACTGTAAGCCCATTGATCCACATATTTGTGAAGTACTATTACAGTATGCACTGCAAGCCCATTGGTCCACAGTGTGGACCTATGGGCTTACAGCTGCTACTATAACCTGTCATTTGGTGGACAGCCACAGTGGTATGCTGGTGGGTGTGCTGCTGCCCACCGATGATGGGGGGGCTAGGTGGGCAGGGGGTCCTGTGTGGATGGGGCAGTTCCACTGGACCACCAGGGAATGTTGTTCAATGATATTACCAGTGAAAGGGGATGCTGGCAGGGTGGGGGGGGACCATTAGACCACCAGGACTGTTGGATGATGGATTTTGCCATGATCAGGGCTATGGTGAAGAAGGGGGTACCACTAGACTACCAGGAAATTAGTAAGCATCTATTTCTAGGTGATCAGGTTATGGGGAGGGAGGGGACCACTAGACTACCAGAATATTAATAAACAGTTATTTATCAGCAATCAGGGCTATGGGGAGGGGAGGAGGTACCACTAGACTGCCAGGGAATTAATAAACAATTATTTCTCAGCAATTGGGGCTGTGGGAGGGGTGGGGGGACCACTAGGCTACCAGGGAATTATGAAAAGGATATAGTATGGGGATTATGGCTATGGGGTGGGTGGGGGTGCCACATGACCCCTCTGGCAGCACCGCATGGTGTCCAGGGTGCCTTGTGCATTTCGCTGGGCTGCCCTGCACAATGCATGCAAATGGGGCCAAAATGACATGCAAATGGCCCCATTTGTGCCTTGCATGTATTATGGCTCATTTGTATACTGCTGATTGAATGTCAGGAATTTGTGCATGGTGCAACTCTGTTGCACTGGTGCAGTTCCCATTCCTGTTATTCAGCCCTGTCTGGGGGGGGGTGCACCAGCGCTTCCCATTTGCGCAGTGCACATTACCTGATATATTCAGAGGGGATGCATCTCTTTTGAATGGATCCCTGAGTTTCACCAGAGCAACTCAGTTGTGCTGCACCACCACATGTGCCATTGCCAGATGCAATTCTGAATATCGGGGCCCAGGTATAAATTATACAATATCAGGAAGAATCATTTTTTTTGTTTGCAGGAATTCTTTTCTGTTTCAGATGAAAAAAGGAAACAAAAATTAATTCCTGCAAACACAAACAGAATAGCAAAAACACTAAGTCTGAAATCCTTTTCCATTTGAACCGAATATAAAGGGATCCTTTTTTGTTCAAACGAAAAAGGATAAATAGAAAAAAACAGCCAGAAAAACTGTGTCAAAATCCTTTTCAGTTTGAATGAAGTATGAAGGAATCCTTTTTTGTCCAAACGAGAAAGGAAAAATGAAATAACAGAAAAAAAATTAAGTCCAAAATAATTTTCCATATCAAGGGACCCTTATTCTTGTTCAAGAAAAAGCACTTACGGAAAAAGCAGAAGAGAGTGACATAAAAGGATTAAAAAAAAAAAAAAAACTTTTCGTTGTCAGTTTTCTAACAGTTAACTGTAGAATCCACCTAATGGAGTCCCAATGAGCAAGATACATGTCTTGGTCTCTCTACAGGATATCATTTTTGTTGGGTTTAATTTTTTTTTAGGAAAAACAGAAAACAAGATTAAAACTAAAAATGATTTTTCCAAACAAAAAAGGATTGACCCCAAACAAAAGAGGACCATTTTTCTTATAGATCAAATTCTTCTTTCATTCCAAACATCTACCCAAAAGATTGTATTGCACATGCTCATAAATAGAAATTTTAATATTTAGTAACTTTGGAATGGATTAATATTTTTTCACCAAACAAGCAAAATGCACATCTGTAGGTCAACCCTTTTCTATCTGGAAAATTTCAGCCCAAAATTCCAAACAATTTCAGCACAAGATGATGACAAGAAAAGCAGCAAAACATTGCAAATCTACTGTTTTTGAGCTATCCACATCTCAGAATTTGCACATCCAACTGGAACAGGACTTGGCATGTTAAGAAATATGCACCACAAGACAGTGCATGCAAACTTTCATGCAGACTCGGTGAACAGTTGTGAAGATATTTACATTCTAATTTTGAGATTTAACTTTATAGTGCCTACTCAATCCTAAATATAGTGGCACTACCACACCACTGTAATATACAAACACATATTATAGTGCTGCGGTAGTGCCACTATAGTTAGGGTTGAGCAGAGATGTTAAACCTCAAACTTTGCACTTTAATATCTTCACAATCATTTAAACATATTTTCACAGAATTTTGCATGAGCAGTCTTGGGGACAGATTTCTTGAAGTGCCGAGTTTTGTTCCTGTCAGATGTACAGATTTCGAGACATGGATAGTGAAAAATGTTTAAAGAAATCTATGTTTTTTTGCTGTTTCTTTGTTAGCATCCAGCACCCAGACAGACTGGAATTTTGGTCTGAAATGTTCAGGATGGAAAGGGCATGGCCCACAGATGTGCCCTTCAATGGTTTGATGAAACAATATGAATCTGTTCTAAAGTTATTTCATTTTAAAATGTCAGTTCTGAGCATGCTCAGTAAAGTCTTTCATATGGAATCATCTTTTTTAGTAAGGAAAATAATCCTCTTTGTGTGGCCACCATCTTGTTTCCATTTTAAAAAATCAAAACTCACAATAATGATATTCTGGACAGATATCAACACATGTATCTGGATCATCTGAACCCCATTAGGTGGATTGTGTACTTAACTGTTGAAAAAATGACCGCCAAATGTGTTTTTTTTTTTATTTAAAAATCTTTTTTCATGACTCGTTTCAATTTTATTGTATGCCCATTCTTTTTCATATGTAGGAATCCTTTTTCAAATGTTTTTTCATTCGTACAAAAAAGGATGCCCTCATATGAAAAAGGAATTTGGACATAGTTTTTTCTCCATTATTTTTTTATGCTGTATGAAGTCATCTTTTTTTTGCATGGGTTTTTGTTTGATAAGAAAAATGATTCCTTTATATGAAAAAAGATTTTTGATTTAGTTTTTTCCCAAATTTGAATTTCACCAAACCATAACTCCCTTAATGTTTGAACTTAAGGGGTAATTTATATATCAAAAGAAAGGTCATAATGAGTACTTCTAGAGTAATACATACCCCCCTTAAACATTTAGGGGCAATATAAAAAATGTAATAAAAAATGGAAATTCATGTATGGTAACATTGGAACTTCAACAAGGTATATCTCCCTCAGTATTTGGACTTAAGTGACAATATATGTATCAACGCAAATGTCTTAATGAGCACTACAAGAATAACACATACCACCCCCATAAACATTTAGTGGCAATGCAAAAAAAAAGACAATTCCCATAGGATAACACTGGAATTTCAACCAGCCATAACTTCCTCAATATATGAACTTAAGGAACAATGTGTTTTTGAAAACAAAGATCTTAATGAAGAAGAAGAAGAAGAAGAAGAATCAGCATTTATATAGCACTTTTCATACACAGTATCCCAAAGCACTTTACAAGCAATGCTAGACTGGTAGTGAAGTGACTGAATGTGTGGTGGTGGCCATATTGCACATCATCACCCACACACACAGCCTGAATAATTACATGAACTGGTTTATGGGAAGGGGAATTTTGGCCAGGACACCGGGAAAGTTCCCTGCTCTTTTCAAAGAGAACACTGAGTTCTTTTACTTCCACCTGGACACCCTCCAGGACAACACCAGGATGGGCAGAAGGGACCTCAGTTTAACATCTCATTCAAAGGACGGCACACCCCAGCAGTACAGCACCCCCCAATACTGCACTCAGATGCCAGCGATTTTTAGGTGCAAGTCTATCCCGGTGTGGGATGAGAACCCATGACCTTCTGGTCCAGAGGCAGATGTGCTACTAACTGAGACACACTGAGTATGACAAGAATAACACATATTTCCTCCCTAAACATATAGGAGCAGTAAAAAAACAGAGAAAGAAAATTCCCATAGGATAACATTGGAGCGTCTAACAAGCTGTAACTCCAGCAATGTTTGGATGTAAGGGGTACTCTATCTATCAAAACAAAGGTCTTAATGAGGGCTCCAAGAATGACACATACTCCCAAACATTTAGGGGTATAAAAAAACTCATGGAGTGGGTTCAGCCCAGCCAACCTCAGTATAAACAGAAATGATTTATTCAGGGAGTAGCCCAAATACGAAAATGGCACAAATTTCCAAAAGGCAGCTTGGTATAACTCACCAGTCATATCAAAAAGTATTTAATATATCACACAGACTCTAAATTAACATAATAATACAGTGTTCCAAGTCAAACATTTCAAAGCATAATCCTTCATCAGTGAGAAAACACTGTATCAAGTTTTGCAAAATATAATGAGTGTTATTATATCAAGTTCCTTAATTACATTAGTCCCACAGATCATGTGATGCAGCTGTAAGACGAGCAGCTCTCAGACCAAGCTCCCGCCTCGATCATCGCAAATAACGCTAAATTCATCTAATTACTGCTGACTCCTGTGTGTTTACCCGCAGATTGCACTTCTGAAAGTGTGAGGGGTGATCGAATAATAGTTCAGAGCAGCAGCATAAAGGAGAAAGTCATTAAGTGCCTACCTTGGTTAACGGGGCCTACTGCTAGTATGGAGGCAGAGATGCGCCAGGCCTTACCCAAACATACGCCCCCGCAGATGCCTGAGAAGGGCTCCAAGCGTTCAAAAGGTCCTTCGGGGAATCCACCTAAAGCTACTGCCCCCACTGTTACCTCATCGATGCAGATACCTCTCTCAGAGCAAAAGTTTATGGAAGAGATTCAGTCATTCAAGGAGGCTTTACAGGAGATTACTGGTGAAATTAGAATCACTAGGAGTGAACTCGCAGAAACAAATCGGGCCATCTCGGACGTTGCAGCCCGTACCACGTCCCTCAAAAGCTGGAAGGATAGGAAGGAGCCTGAGATAACGGCTATGCGACAACGGCTACACAAAATAGAAGCTAAATTGGAAGATTTAGAAGGCTGAAACTGTAAGAATAACATAATAATTTTTGGCCTCCCAGAAGACGCTGAGGGTTCTTTGCCCATTATATTTCTCCAAAAGATGCTTACCAAAATTGCTGGCCCCTCTCCTAACAACACAACCTACATAATAGAGAGGGCTCATCGCTCACTATGCCCTAAACCAGTTGCTGGGAAGCCTGCAAGACCAATGATTGTCAAATTCCTTAACTTTCTAGACAAAACACATATTCTTGGTCATGTTAAAAGCCTACAGAAGGTATTATGGGAAGAACACCCCCTGAGATTTGCGCAAGACCTACCATCCTCGGTGAGACAACGGAGATCAGAATACCACCCCCTCGTTTCAAAGTTAATTGCTGCGGGGATTAAATGTAGAGTACAGTACCTGTCTAGTCTGTCAGTGCATCATGAGGGGAAGTGGCTTTCCTATGATACTGCACAGCAAGCTAACACAGCCCTACAGTCTCTGCTCCCTGATCTATTTTCTCTTCATTGAGGTTGCTGGTTGTAGATCCTGAGGGTAATTGCCCTTCCTTTCTCTTATCATTCCATCTGGTTTACTGAGATGATGACTCGGTTACCCATAGAAGATCACCTCTGATAATTGGTCACAAGAGGGCGACAAAGCCTACGACTTCGAAACACTGAAGCTTTGATCACTCCAAATATTATTAATAAGCGATTTCATCACCAGTTGGTGATAGTTACCTGATAATTCCTTGTTCAATTAACGGGATAGTCTTGAGACTGGTTGGCAATTGATCTGGCAGAACCCCCCCTTTTTTTTCCCCTCTTATTGATGACTGGCTCTGGGTGCAGTTTTGGTTACTTCTTACCCTGCGATGATGCGGTATGATAGCACCACTACCTCCTGCAACCTAACTTAAGAGGATAGACACTTCTTATTAGGCACATGATCCTGCCTTTTCATGCTGAGTGAACTAACTTCATGATACCATATACTGGTGAACTGATTAAAGAACAATTTCCCCTTCCTCCTCATTTTCTTTTCATCCCCCTCTTCCCCTCCCTTTTTTTTTTTGCTTTCTTCTCATCCTTACATATCAAGTCGGTGAATCTGAGAACTCTCTGCAGCGTTAATTATATTTAGCAATTGAAGCATTGTATTTACATGATTAGTCATGTAATTCTGGTAAGGGGTTGGGGCAGGCAGCAAGGTTTGGGGTTTAGCGCAGTCTAATCAGTGCACCATGTTCCAGAATACTGGAGGGGAGATACCATAGGGGGCGGAACAACATGGTATTTATGGGACGCAGTAACTATGTTTTGGGTGTTGCAAAATATCAGGGACTGGGTGACTAGGCAATTTAATAAGGATACTGAATATCCCACTAGGAGGAAAGGGATATGGTTAAGGGGAGTGGGGAAGGAGGTTAATGTCTTTTCTTGCTCATTTCTAGTATGTTGTATTTCTCTTAGGCTCACAAATATTTTTGCATTCTTAATAGTTGGTAGGTTAATTTGAGGGGAGGGTCAGGGAGAAGGGGATAGAGTGATTAGGAAGTGGGAGTTTGTGTTAGAAAATGGGAAAGGGAAAAGGGACAAATATCATTCACCACTAGGCACAGATATTCTAACTCTCAGGGTTCTTGATAACCACAGATATGGGGTTGTCTCTTCTAAGAAGTATTCCACAATTTTCAATATTTACACATAGTCGTATCTTTAAGGTTTTGTTCATTGAATGTCAAAGGTGCTCAGTCCCCACCAAAAGAGCCAAGATTCTCTTACATCTCCATAAGCTTAATGTCGAAATGGCCTTCCTTCAAGAGACACATCTTCTCACAGCACAGATTGTTAATCTACGACGAACATCGGTGGGTACTGTGCTGGGACCAGGGGTTGACAGGCGCAAATGTGGTGTGGCGGTGTTGATAGCACGACGGACACCTTTTAAATTGTTAGACTTGGTCATTGACCCCCACGGCAGATATATCCTGCTTAGGGTGATTTTGGTTCACACAGAATTGGTGCTGGGCTCTGTTTATGGCCCAGTGGGAGATGATCTGCAATTTTTCACTAACCTAATGACTAATCTGGCCCCTTGGTCTACACTTCCCATGCTAATTGGGGGGGATTGGAACCTGTTTTTTAATAATTTACTGGATAGATCCAATGCTAGGCATTCCTCCCTTACCCCTGCACAATGGGCATTGAGAGAAATGATGGATTCCTTGGGCCTTGTAGATCCTTAGAGGACCCTCCACCCCTCGGCTAAGGATTACTCATTTCACTCTCTGCCGCATAACATGTTATCGAGAATTGACTATGTTTTGTTGGGGATTGAGCACCTACCAGGGGTCCAACTCTGTGACTATTTAACAAAAGTGATTTCGGATCACCATCCAACTCTACTGCAATGGGTAATACCTAATTCGATGACTTATGATAAGACTTGGAGGTTTAATTCTCAGTTGCTAAAATTGGAACATATTGTGGGGCAGCTTGGTGGCTTCATAGAAAATTTTTATGAGCTTGATGCCCCTTCTATGCCAAAACTGGATATACTATTGGAGGCCATGAAATGCTCATCAAGAAGAGAGGTCATCCGAATAGCCTCAATAACAAAAAAGAAAATTTCCCATGAATCCTCCCTAATATAACAACAAATTAGGGTGCTAGAACAAGCCCTTACACCCTACTCCAAACCTGATGACCTAGAAAAAATAGAAAGTCTCCGCTTTCAATATAACACCCTTTTTAGTGACAGAGTTGAGCACCTCCTTCTGCGCTCTAAAATTACCTACTTTGATCAAGGAGACAAAGTTGGGAAATTGCTTGCCATGAGGCTTAGAGCACAGGTGGCAGAAAGGCTTATTTTAGCCATGCGAGACACCTCAGGTACCTCCACACTTCCCCAGGGATATTGTTTTCTTCAAAGATTACTATCAATTACTTTATTCATGTTCATCAATGCCTTTAAGCATACTGCACTGGACCAATTCCTTCAAGATTTAGAGCTTCCAGGTCTGTCTCAATCCCAAATTTCTATTTTGGAAGCTCCCCTGACATTGGATGAAGTCTACCAAGCCATTGACGCCTTACCAGCAGATAAGGCGCCAGGCCCTGATGGCTTCACATCTAACTTTTACAAATCGTTTAAAGTCCAAATTGGCCCTAAACTCATTGAGTTCTATAATTATGTTTATAATAATGGCCTTTCATATCACAGCTTTACCTCTGCTACTATTGTGGTTCTCTTAAAACCAGATAAGGATCCTACAATACTGTCAAGCTACCGCCCAATTTCCCTCATAAATGTTGACCTGAAGATTTTAGCGAAAATCTTAGCTAGTCGGTTGGCTCAAGTATGGCAGACTCTGTTGAGTCCCGAACAAGTGGGATTCGTGGCCAGACGCCTATCGGCTGATCACTTACAAAAAAATCTCCCATCTTATTTCTGCGTCCAGGGACTCCGATACACCATCAGCTCTGGTGTCCCTGGACGCAGTAAAAGCCTTTGACCGAGTGTCATGGGATTACCTATTTAATCTACTCCCTAAATATCTTATTCCAGTACAATTTATATGATGGATTAAAGTCCTCTATTCCCACCCGTCAGCCCATATTTTCAGCAACGGAGTTCTCTCTTCTCCATTCACATTGTATCAGGGGACCCGACAAGGATGCCTGCTTTCTCATTACTTGTTTAATCTATTTTTATAACCGTAATCAGAAATTTAAATATATCCACTTTAGTTACGGGCATTCATATCAACCATCTCCAATACAAAATATCAGTGTACGCAGATGATATCTTGCTTCTATATAACCCATCCATCTAAATCCATCCCGGCTTCATTGGACATTATTCAAGAATTTGGACGTATATCTAACTATAAATTAAATTTGTCCAAGACAGAGGTCATGCCTTTAAATAACTGGACCTTAAAGGCTGACATCCAACATCTTGGGCTTACATGGATAAAAGATAAAATGAGATATCTGGGCATATATTTATCACCATCTAACTCTAGAATGAAGCAATATAATTTAGAAGAGCTAATAACACGAATCAAGGTTGACCTGAATCGTTGGGCCTTGCTTCCTATTTCTTTATGGGGGCAAATTAATATTATTAAAATGAATATTTTACCTCGGTTGTTATATCCCCTTCAATTGTGCCACCAATATTTACCCAAGACCTGGTTCAACCAGGTTCATGGTCTTATATCTAAATTTATTTGGAGACATAAAACCCCTCGTAGGGCATTGTTTAAGTTACAGAGACTGAAGGAGTTGGGTGGCCTACAAGTTCCTAACATATATCTCTATTACCTTGCCATTAACTGCCTAGTTGTCTCACAATGGCTGCTCTCTGTACCGAATCTAACTTCGGAAACCTATGTCCCATTGTGGTTACAGATAAAGAGGTCACTCTGTACCTCAGTTGGTATAGATATCAGGATATTACCATACCTCCCTTCTAATATGATCCCAGGACAGCTTAAAAGTACTCCCATTATAAGAACCCTTCATACCCATAAGCAATTAAATAATATTATAAGAGAGTCCATGGAGAAAGATACTTCACAGTACATCTTGGGTAACCCCAACTTCAAAATTGGAGGGAAGATTATCAATCGTACATTTTGGGCAGATGGAATAGGGAAAATGGTTATAGACCTAACAATGAACCACAAATTATTAACATTCCCAGAGATAATGGCTAAATATAATCTTCCTGTTACTTTCTGTTTTAAGTATCTCCAGATCTCCTAGGTCTTATTAAGGCACTTTGGTAATGGTTTATGGGATCATTATCTGACTGGACCTATTCTCAGTACATTAAAAACAAGGCCTACTTCCCATTTAATTTCCTTTTATTATAAAGAATTACAAAAAAGAGTTACAGAACTAGAAGGTACTCCCCACTACACATGGGACAGGATATTCCTTCCTATCTCCGAGGGTTCCCACCAATGGTCGCAAATTTGGAAAAGGCTATATAAGGATATTAGGTGGGACCATTACAGGTTGCTTCAATTTCAGATAATACAGGATCTATATTATACCCCTGTAAAACTTTGTAAAATTGGTAAGCTTCAGGTGGACCAATGTACTAGATGTGGGAAGCAATGGGGTACACTGTTTCACATTCCGTGGGAATGTGACAAAGCATCCCCTCTCTGGGAAAGTATTTGCTCTAAACTCAACCCATTAAAGGGTTTACAAAATGCCTTCCGACCAGAGATTTGTATTCTAGGGGATTCAGGAAATACCCTCATTGGGAATCAAAGGAAATATATGACATTAATCTCCTTATGTGCTAAGAAAGTAATACTGCGTCATTGGCTAGATCAGCAGATCCCCACTTATACAAAATGGCATCGTGAAATTCTCTTTGCTTTGCAAGCAGAATACACCATAGCTAGCATCTCCAAAAATAGTAAAAAGTATCAAAAAATTTGGGCCCCTCTACATACCCTACTTTGTACTTAACATCCCTCATATCAGTATTGTTGTACATACCCTGAAATGTGGAGGAGTAAAGTTTGAGACAAGTGGTAGCTCCTACTTGCTCTCTTCACCGTCCCTTGGTTTCCCTTTTCTTTTTCTTTTTTTTCCCCCTTTTCCTGATGGTGAAGGATAGTGGAGGTGGGGGGGGGGAGGAGGATAGGTGATCTTTTCTGGTTGCATGTTTCCTTCTACACCACCAGTTTCCTAACAGCAACTTAATTTACCTCCCTTCATAAGGTGCTAGATTTTAGGAATGGACTTATAATAAAAGGATAATGGATCTACGTGGTTGCTGTACAGCATTATGTCATGCTATGCAATGGTGTTTTGGATTTGTATGTTGTATGATAAACTCAATAAAGCTTACTAAATATGAAGAATTACATTAGTCCTTTATCTAAATAAATCAAATATTGTTGTGTTATTTTTCTGGTTTAAGCTGTTTAAAATATTACATGCAATCTAGGTTGCTATTCACAGACTGCTGTTTCATTGTTTACTCTTGAACCAACAGCTTGTTATCTAACATAAATACAAGAATATAAATAAGATTTCCATAAGTTTGTTATCCTTTCAGTTATGCTACATCTCTTAAATTTAATTTTAACCAAGAGTACCAAAGATTATATGGTTACTACCTGTTATTTCAATTCAGTTTCTTTCTTTTTATGTGTGAAACAAGCTGTTGGTTCAAGAATAAACAATGAAATAGCAATCTGTGAATAGCAATCTAGACTGCATGTAAGTGACAGTAGGATTTCTTTAATATTTAATATTTTAAACAGCATAAACCAGAAAAATAACACAGCAATGATATTTAATTTATTTAAACAACAGACTGATAAACCTAGTGCTGAATATTTTAAGCGTTGAGACGAAATTCATGGTGAGAGTTTTTGTTTCAGAAATCATGTATTTTTATACAATAATTAATAAGAAACTTAGTATGAGTACTCATGTTGTATTTTGAAGAACCTGATACAGTGTTTTCTCACTGATGAAGGATTATGTTCTGAAACTTTGACTTGGAACACTGTACTATTATGTTCATTTAGAGTTTATGTGACATATTAAATACTTTTTGATATGATTGCTAAGTTGGCTTAATATAGACCAAGTTGCCTTTTTCAATATAAAAAAAACAATAAACAATGAAAATTCCAATAGGCTAGCATAGGAAATTCAACAAGCCATAATTCCTTCAATATTTGGACTTAAGGAACAATCTATACACCAAAACAAAGGTCCTAATCAGCACTAGAAGAAAATCACCCCCTCAAAAAAATTAAAAACATTTAGGGGCAACATAAAAAATACAAACATGAAAATTACCATATCATAACACTGGAACTTCATCAAGCCATAACACCCTCAATATGTGGACTTAAGGGACAATCTACATAACAAAACAAAGGTCTTTATGAGTACTACATGAACAAAACCACCTGAACCTAGCTAAATAGGAACTGTTTAGCTAGATTCTGGTGTTTGTTTTTTTTCAAAAGTTGTCAGAAATACCTTTTCTGGGCACCCAAAATCCAGGGTGCCCAGCTCAGCGAGAGGAGCCATTCACCTGCATTATCTGTATAAGAACAGTGGGATTTTCCTGACATATGCAGCCACATATGGAAGCATGCTACTGGCATGTGTGCCAGCATTGAGTCTGCGATCTCTCCTGCTTTTATCTGTCTCACTTTATGATGAGGCTTGTGTAACATTTCAGACATATGCGATTGGAATTACCAGCCTATTTGCTGCTTCTGCTGGGTCACTTATGGTCATTTTGAAGAATTTTTTTGACTGGATTATGATAATAGTTCTATTAGAGTACAATATGGGTATGTGGAAGAGATGAAAGGATGGAGTGAATGGATGAGGTTGCACATTGACTCAACATTTTCATCACTACCTGGGTTTTAATTTCCAACTGATTAGTTTCCCTTTACTAACCAAGGCAACTATTTTATACAGATAAGCTACACGAAGTATCATGAGCAGTGCAAAAGAGACAAAACTCTCCCCTTTTTCTTGGATTTTCTTTCTCCATCTGTGAACTATTATCAGGCAATGGTGTACAGTGATGTGAGCAAGTATTATTGAGCAGCTCAATTTAAGTGACTCAATAATGCATAGAAACATAGAATTTGATGGCCGATAAGGACTGCTTGGCCCATCTAGTCAGCCTATTTCCCTACCTAATAGATAAGCTGCAGATCCTAGTTGACCAACAGCCTACTTACTCCTACGCCCCACTTGAATTTTCTTGTGTCTGTCCCATGCATTCTTGAGTGCCCCCACTGTTTTTGACTGTATGATCTCATCAGGAAGGCTGTTCCATATATTCAAAACCCTCTTTGTAAAAAAATACTTCCTCACAATGCCTCTGAGCTGTCCCCCCATCATCAAATTGTTCTGCCTTGTTCTTGCACATCTCTTTTTCTGAAAGATTCTACCCTCTTGGACTTTGCTGATTCACTTGAGGAACTTGAAAGTTTCTATCATGTCCTCCCCCTTTCCTCGAGGATACATATATTAAGCTCCTTTAGTCTCTCTTCATATGTCTTCTGGTGCAGATCCTGCAACATTTTGGTTGCCCTCCTCTGGACAGCCTCCTACCTGTTTATGTCTTTGTGGAGATGGTGTCTCCAGAACTGCATGCAGTACACCAGATGGGGTCTCACCAACTGCCTGTACAGAGGGATAACAACTTCCTGTTTTCTACTAGTGATTCCTCTCCCTATGCATCCCAGATCCCCAAGCCCTCCTTACTGCCTTCTCACATTGCTTGACCAACTGATAGAACTACTGCAGATCCCTTTCCATTTTTGTTGTTGTCAGTATCTCACCCCCCACTGTGTACTCTTCCACTGGGTTTTTGTTTCCCAGGTGTATTACTTTGCATTTCTTTGCATTGAATCTAAGCTGCCATGCATTTGACCATTCCTCCAACCTTGTCAAGTCCCTTCTCATCCTTTCCATCCCACCTTGTGAATCAACCGTGTTGCAGATCTTTGTGTCATCTGCAAAGAGACATACTTTTCCTTCCAGTCCCTCTGCACTGTCACTTATAAAGACATTAAAAAGGACAGGAACCAGTACTGAACCCTGCGTACCCCATTAGTAACCCCCCTTTCTTCACTGTGGACTTTGTTTACTATTACTCTCTGCATCCTGTTGTTCAGCCAATGTTTTACCCAGGCTACCACCCTGGGACCCATTCCCACCCTGGCTAATTTGTTTATTAATCTTTTGTGTGGGACTGTGTCAAATGCCTTGCTAAAGTCTAGCTAGGCCATGTCCACAGCCCCTCCCTGGTCTACTACTTTGGTCACCAAGTCAAAATAAATCAATTAAATTAATCTGACATGACCTTCCCTCTGTGAATCCATGCTGCCTTGGGTCCTGTGCCCCACTGGCCTCTAAGTACTCAACAAGTCTTTCCTTCAGAAGTGATTCCATCATTTTCCCTACCACTGAGGTCAAACTGAGTGGTCTGTAGTTTCCTACCTCTGTATTGCTCCCACTGTTGTGAAGGGGAATCACATCCACCCTCCTCCAGTCCTCAAGTACCACAACATTCTCCTATGATTTGTTAAAAAGGGTAGTCAAAGGTGTTACTTGTTCTCCCTTAGTTCTTTTAGAATTCTGGGGTGAATCCCATCAGGCCCCATTGTTTTGCCCATCTTCAGTTTTAGGAGTTCTTTCACAACCCTTTCTTAAGTGAAAGGACTAATATCGACCCCCCCTATCCAGAGTGCTTCTACTGACTGGATTAGGTACCTCCCCCTCCTCTTCCTTTGTGAATACTGAGCAGAAGTATTCATTCAGTATCCCTACTTTTTCTTTGTCCCCCTCTCTGCCCACCCACCCTCCTCTTTATTCAGCCTCAGTAACCCTCCCTACCTTAGTCTTTCTTCTCTCCCTCGTGTACCTATAAAAGGTTTCTTCCCCCCTTCTTAACTGAGTTGGCTATCTTTTCCTTGGTTTGGGCCTTTGCTATTCTGACTTCCCTCCCTGCTTCCTTTTGCTTTAACTGGTACAGTTCTCTGTCCTGCTACTTCTGTGTTTCTTATACTTCCTGAATGATATCTTTTTCTCCCTAACCTTCCCTGCTGCCTCTTTTGAGAACCATAGTGTTTTTTTATTTCATTTTGACTTGTTAATTTGCTTCACACAAAGACTTGTTGCTTCTGTGATGGCAGTTTTGTTGTTTCCTCATTGTTGTTCCACTCCCTCCTTTTTGCCTGTTTGCTAGTGCTTTTCTGAGGCACTCACCCATTTTGACAAAAATCAGCCCTCCTGAAGTCCTGTACCTTCACTTTTGTATGGTTTGACTCTACAGCTAAGTTTATTATGAACCACATTGTTTGGTGGTCACTAGTTCCCAGATGACTACCCACTTCTAGATCTGAGATCCTCTCTCCGTCCCCATCTGAGAGTACCAGATCTAAGATTGCTCCCTCCCGAGTGGCTTCCAACACTAGCTGTCTGAGGCGTTCCCCCGTAGGGCATCAAGAATGGCCCTGCTCTTGGATGTGGCTGCAGCAAAGGTGATCCAGTTAACATCTGGCATATTCACATCCTCCATCAGTAATATCTCCCCTTTCTCTGCCATCCTAAGTATGCCTTCTATCATTTTCTTGTCCATTTCCTCCCCTGAGATGGGGATCTGTAAACAACCCCTGTATGGATTGTGGTGCTGTTTCCAGTCCCCATGGTGACCCACAGTGCCTCCTCTCCTCCCCTCCCTATTTACCCTTTAGTTCAGTTGCTTTGATCCCTTCCCTTACATACAGAGCTACTCCTCCTCCTCTTCTACCCTCCCTGTCCCTCCTGTAGATTGTGTACCCTAGTGTGTTGACATCCCAGTCACAGTTATCTGTGTACTATGTGTCTGTGTCTGCCACAATATCCAGGCATCCCTCTTCCATCAAGGTCACCAGTTCAAGGAGCTTGTTACCTAGACTATGGGCATTGGTACTCATTACCCACCAATTTTTGGTATCCTTACCCCTTTTTGCCCCATCCCTGTTCTTACTGCCTTTGTCTTTTTCTCCATTTACCCAGCCCTTCTCCCTATCAGCTTCTCTATCTTGGCGTTTACCTCACTAACTACCCTGATTTTTGGGGGGATAGGATTTTAATTCTCATTTTCTGTGCCTCCCCCCTTCGCTGGTTTAAATGCTTGCCAATGAGGCATTTAAGCCTATCACCTAGGATCCTGGTTCCCCTCCAGGATAGATGCAGACCATCACACCAGTATAGACCTGCATCCCTCTAGGTGGACCTCCAGTCCCCAGTGAAGCCAAAGCCCTGAGCTCTGCTCCAGATTTTCAACCACTGATTGAATCTCATGGTGTGGAGCACCTTAGACTCACTCATACCATAGACAGGCAGCATCTCTGAGAAAGGTATTGTGTGTGCTACTTGTCTAAGGCCCCTCCCCAACTCCACTAACTCCTCCTGTACTGCTCTGATCCCTTTCCCAGCCAGGTCATTTGTCCCTAGGTGGACATTGACATCCAGCTCCCTCTCCCATGTAGCTGCTCCCATAATCCTGAGGATTTGCTCCCTGTCTCTCCAAGCCATGGCACTAGGCAGGCAGCTTACCTCCCTCTCCCCTCCCTCCACCAGTTCTACCCTCCTAACAATGGAGTCCCCCTCCAGGAGTTGCTTCCTTTCCCTGTGAGGTCCCATGCCACCCTCCTGTGGGTCTCCTTTGTGGAGGTTCCTGGCATCATTTTTGTTCTCTACTGTGGGTGCCTCCATAGAGGAACCACACTCTGCCAGAATGGCATGTGAATTGTGAAGAGGTACAACTGGAGGGATGCACCTCTGTTCCACCACCTGTTCCACTACCCTCACCTTCCCTGAGCCCACTGTGGTCCAACCACTCCTCTTTCTTGGTAACCACTGAGGCAGTGGCAGTGGCCCTGGTGGTCCCTAGATGGGAAAGGAGGTCCCCTGAATCCTGGCCAAGTCAGCTTGGAGATGAGCAACCTCGTCCCTCAACTCAGAGAGGTGCCTGCAGATGGGACAACACCGCATCCTCCAGAACATCTCCCAGAAGACTGCTGCTCCACAGTCACTGCACTGCACCACTCTCATCATGTCTCATCCATGGTCCCTTAACTGTTGTTTTGTATACTTACTCTTTCCTCTCTCTCTTTATTATATTTATTCTTTTATTTTCCCCCTACTTTCCTACTGCCTTCGTGCCCTAAAAGCTCCTTATCTTCCTTTTCTGGGACAGTAATTTCCTATATTCCTCAGTAGTCTCCTTCTTACTTGCTCAGAGTTAGACCTCCAGCAGCTGGGGGGGGTGGAGCACTACTCTTTTCCTTCTAGGATGGTGAGTTTTTTGGGCCTCTGTTATTACTCCCTTCCTGCTCTCAAACAGGAAGTTTCTGTTGTCAGTCAACTCCTTTGCCTATAAAAGTAGAACTGGCAAAAGGTGGGGGTGTGTGGAGGGAAGGGATGGAATGCAATATAGTCCCAGTAAAGTTACAGCAGCATCTCCTTCCTCTTGCTGTTCTCTGCCACAAGCTATCCAGGTCAGTTTTTAAATGCCTGACTTCCTTCTCTCTAAGCCACTCCCCCAATCCACAGTTTCTTTTTCACCTAGCTAACTGCACAGATAACAATTCCTTCACCCAACTCAGACAATCACACTCTTTTTATTGTTTGTTTTTACCCTAAATTGAATTTACTGGTAGTAGAGTTCTAGTCCTTTAGTCCAGTACAGTAGTACATTTCTAATATCAGCTCCTTCCTTTTGCTGTTCTCTGCCACAAGCTGTCTAAGTCAGTTTTTAAATGCAAACACCTGGTTTCCTTCTCTCTGAGACACTCCCCCAATTCACAGTTTCTTTTTCACCTAGTTAACTGAACAGATAATAAGTCCTTCACCCTACTCAGGCAAACACCCTCTTTTTTATTTTTGTATATTTTTACCCTAAATTGAAGTTTCCAGTAGTAGAGTTCTAGTTCTTTAGTCCAGTACAGTAGTAAAGTTCTAACAGCAGCTCCTTCCTCTTGCTGGTCTCTGCCACAAGCAATCTAGTTCAGTTTTTAAATGCCAGCACCTGACTTCCTTCTCTCTAATCTACTCCCCCTAATTCTAATACCTCCTATCTCTAATACCACCTATAGGAAGAGTGAGTGGTGAACAATGTCATGGAGTAGGTTACAGCGAGTGTAGCAGTGAGCTGCACTTGTTGCACTCACTAGAAGGGAATATGAGGAATAGTTTGGCCAAGCCCTTCTGAGCTGGCTATTTGGCATAGTGGGTAGAGCCACAGCCTATGGAGTGGAAGGATCTGGTTTGGATCCTGGCAAGGGATAGCATTTTTGTCATCCTGGGGTGTCTCTTTCTTTTCTAAGTTCACCCCCCAAGAGTTGGTAATCATTAAGTTGGGGGTTGTGGGGACACAGCCCCCTGCATGCAAAAGTTTGTTTTTGGTCTGTTTGTTGAAAGTTATCGACCGTCACTGTTTGTGGCAGTCGATCTAATGCTGCTGGCTATTGTGGCTTGGGCAGTTTTTAGTTGCTCATTTTGGTCAGTGACTTAAAAAATTCACCCTGTCACATAAAGCAATAGGCAATCAGGATTAAAACACAACTATTACAACATACACTTCTTCACTTGGCTGCCCTTCCCGTGTAATAAAGCTCAATAAAATGGACCCCCAGGATCTTCATTCTGTCTATTTTCTGTATTCTAATATATACATGCTTATTATACTTTTTCCTGCCTTGCACTTTTTTGTCCAGTTGCATTTTTTGGTTTGATGGTATGCATGTGTAACAATTCTTGCACGCCTCCTTTATTTTATACTCTGCATGTTGCAACTTTTTTTTTTCACTTACCTCGGTATTTGTATTGTTTCCCAGCATAAAGAAACTGTCATTTTATGGCTTATCTTCGATGCAGTATATTGTGAGTTCTGACATCAATTCAACACTGTGTATGTATGTATATGATGTTATGAATCTGCAGTTTACAGGAATTATGAGGCAGGACAGAGTTTCAACAGTGCTCACAATGAGGGCGTGCTTAAGATACTCTGGAAGATAATTCAACACTTTGTCATTTAATAGTTATGAAGAGCAAAAACAATACATTCATTAATAAAAGTCATAGTGCCACTGGTTGCCAAGAAAGCACTGAAATGTGGGCACATTATTTTAACCAACGGTATAGTTAAAAAATGTTAGTACTTTAGAGAAACAGATGTCTAGCTTACACAGCTTGCATTTACTTTGCATTATTTGTTTTTATTATTTTTATCCAATCATTCATTCATTCTAGAAACAACACAGAATCGCTGAAGCATTCACAATCAGTAATATTTAGCTTAACCTGAATGTATCAGTCTATCAATTATGTAATATTTGTCCTGTATAGACAATAGGTAATGACAAGAAAATAGGCGTTAAGGTAAGTAAGTGTGTGGAATCCATTTTTTTTTTGTTTTCTTATTTGCCAATAATCAAACAGTTGGACTCAGTAAAAAATATAACTTTATTATTTTGTAGCTTTTTATGTAAATTATCAACATTTGACTTTCTTTAATAATGCTGTAGCTTAACACATACTCAAATGGGTATAGGATAGACACAGCAGTTCAAAATGTGCAGTGAAGTATTTCTGTGCAACTAATCTTTTCTCATCCACAGCTCTGCATTTTGGAATCCACTAGGAATTATCCATTAATGCCCCTTGCCACTGCCATCTCCTTAATCTGGGTTTGCCAGTAAAACTCATTGTGCTGGAGTGCTTTCAAACACCATCCCCTGGCCACTAAAATATGAAATTTATTGGACTGTTCAATAGGCCAATGATGTGTATCATGTTTTGTCAGGCAATCCTCAACGTTGTCTCTTGGCATACCCTCATAACTGCATCTCTGCCCAAATGAAAAAAAAATCTGAGGTGCTGAGATTTCCTTTATTTCAGGTTGGCACCGTGCTCCACACAAACCCAATAGAGGATTAAAATATTCAACATATTAAAGTAATATTCCCAAAAAGAGAGCTGGGATGCACTTAAAAATGTATATTGCCACCCTGAAATGCTTTGCTCAGACTGTACAATGGGCACATATATTTTCTCACAAGTGTGTGTGTGTGTATATAGTGGGGGGCTTGGCTAATAAATGAAGGCTTACCAGGAATATAATCTCAGGCAATATGAGGCATATAAAGATTCAATTCATTAAGGACATTCAAAATAATTCACACACCCCTAAAGCTCACTTTTTTAACAGTTTGCAAACTGTCAGTTCAGATTCAGTGGCATGTCTTCAGGAGTTGGAGAAAGACACCAGTGCTGGAATCTGGCCTTGTTTTAGAAATTGGCAAAAGGAATAGCAAAACCAGCCACTTATACTTTGGGATACATGCTTAGAAATCATGAGTGTATCCCAGGCACCATAAATGATTTGATAACTCATAATCCTTTCATCTGGGATACAGATAATTAATTGATGTTCCTATATACTGTTTTTTCCACCAGAATCAGCAAATGGCCTTTAAACCATCTGCAAAAATCTATGCTGGAAATAGCATAATAAGTAGGAACTGTATTTAATCATGGCCTGTGTCCAGAGAAGTAAAATATATTGCAATATGTATGAATTACTTTGTCAGTCAAAAATTGCAAGCAGATGCATTTTTTTAAACATCTCATTTCTGTGGATTTGTGAATTGGTCAATAACTTGTCATGGTGGCGAGATAGAGCTAATAACCCCCATGCATATGTATCAGGTGCATTATCAGTCACTATAAATCTTATTGTATTTTTTTTTAAACCACACTTCTTAAAAGATAGGCATTTATATTCTGGTTTTCAATAAGGTGTGAAAACACAGGAGTATAAAACTGAAAAATAAATATTTATGGTGTAAAATGTTGCACATGTCCCCACATAGGTGATGCTTCTCCTCACTGTTCACAAGGATGCTTTATTACATTTTGTGCTGAATTTGTTGCTTTGTTCTTGTTTATACTGACATGTATTCATTATTTTGTGCTCCCATTGTACATATTGCATCCTACCCACTTCCCCAGGACACACTTGTCTGCAGGGAGAAGGGGTTTTACACCCTATGCCTTCACCTGCAAAATAAAATATGTCTGCACAGAGAGGGAGTTTTACAGACTATCACATGTATTTGCATTTGGATTTGCTACTCAAACAGAATCAATGCTCATCAATGGGGAATAACAGCTTGATTTTACTGTTTCCAGCATGAAAGCTGTTTCTATAAACCTTTGCTTCCTGCAACACTCCTTCAGCAGTAAGCACACTAGGGACTGTATGTATTTATTCAATACTGTAGCATTATAATGTACTATTTATAAGGTGGCACCATTAGAGATCAGAGCGTGGATTCCCTAGATTTCAAGGACACCCAACAATCCATTCCTAGTTTCTGGATTAATTTCTTAATGTGCCTTTAAATGGATTGTCTGATTTTCTGCTTTATCACTCGGAAATATGTCATCATAATGTTAAGACTCAAATTTCTGCTACAAAACCCACCATCACAGGTTCAAATCCCATATAACCCAATGGTAGATTGCATGCTCAAGTAAGTCACTTGAGCTCCTTGCACTTTAAGATCTCCCAGTGGAAAACAAAATGTTACATCTCAGTTTGGCTATCCTGAGTAAATTATGAAATAAAAACAAGGCAGTTGTAGGATCGAGAGGTTTCAGTGGTAACATGTGACCTCAAGAGCACAGTTCGAGAGGTCCATTACAATGGAAACCTCGAGATCATGCAACTGCCATGCTTGTTTATGATTACTCATACAGGATCTTTTATAGTGTATGGATAGTCATAGTTTGCCTCCAGTGTTTGATTAAATTCCAAAAAATGACTGACTAAGGTGCTGTACACTTTCCCATTCACTTCCTTGCTAGATCTCACCACTGCGGCCTGCTTCATTGCTCATGCACAAAGATGTTCAATCTTGTGCGGTACTAGTGATGTACTCAATGCAGCACATGAAGATTGTGATGTAGTCATGGCAGCACAACAATGCTGTTCCAGTAGTGCTGTGCAGAATTTTCAAATTTTGGCAAAACAAATTTCCGTGAATTATTCAAAATTCCACCAAAATTCTGCTGATTTCTGCCGGAAATGGAATGGCAGAATTCCACAGCATAAAATAGTTACAGAATTATTTTCCATGGAAAGAAATCACTGTTATGCAGAATACTGTTCCTCAGATCTTGATATTTTCCTCAGAAATAGTTGCGGACTAATTTTCCACAGAAAAATTACTGCTCCACGGAATTTCATTCTGCGGATCATGTTAGGCGGAATTCCACAGGTGAACAAGCAAAACTCTGGCAGAAATTCCACCGGTGGAATGGTCATTCTGCAGTAATTCTGCCAGTGGAATTCCACATTCTGCACAGCACTATGTTCCAGGCATGGATTTCCATGTATAACAGTAGTCTATTTTAATTTTTAATAACTGTTTATGCCTCCATAGTGGACATTTTCTAATGAATTACCTGTATGGGGTAAGACCTTGGCTTGCCTTCATATTGGGTACCCCACAGCTCTATCAGGTTGTTTTAGTACCATGAAATGGTCTCTTTCATGGGCATTTTTGTTAAATTAAAATATGGAGCTTTCCTGCAAAACTACAACAGCAGATCGGCTAATGATCAAAGTGCTCCTTTTAGCAAATGTGCTCTAGTGTACTGCTAAGTAAGTTTGTGGCTTTTTTTTGTAATAAGTTATGAGGAAATACTTCTTCACAGAAATGGTGGTGGATGTTTGTAACAGCCTGCAAGAAGAGGTGGTGGAGGGGAAGACAGTGATAAGCTTCAAGCACCTGTGGGATAGCCACATGGGTGTAACAGCAGAGTAAAAGAAGGAGGAAGGGACACCTGAGACCGAGTAGAGTCCAGGGTGCAGCTAATAGGAATTTGAAATAGGGTAGACTGGATGGGCATACTGAACCTTTTCTGTCAACACATTCTATGTTTCTGTGTTTTTATGGTATGGCTTCTCGTGACCCCATTCCACTCCAGGTTGCTCCCCTTTGTTCACACTAAATAGGTGGCAACACTTGGGTAACCTTCCCCCAGTACCGCTGAACAGTAGCCTGACACTGGAGTGTCCAGTCCCCAGTGTTGTAATGTCCCCTGCAAGCCCCTGTGATAAATAAAACCATCCCTCAATGTTTTTGTTTTGGAAACCTGTAAAAAAATGATCACTCGCTATTCTCACCCCTTATACACACTCCCTTTCCACCTTGAGCTCCCACTCCACCCCGACCACCCACTCAGGAACCACCACCCCACACCCTCATAACACCCCCACACACTCTCATTCACGTGAACATGTCACACAGAGTAGATCCACTCTCATTTGAAAATATGTCTTGCTGCTGGAACAGCAGGGGCAATATCAGAAACTAAGGTATATGTGGTTAATTGTATTTAAATAAGGTTTTGAAATTTGATGCATAACTTTTTTTGTTTCTTTTCAATATTTTAACCACAAATTATCAACAAAGCCATTTCTTTACACCACCTCATGAATGTGACAGCTGTCATTTTTCGAATCTTGTACAAAATGTCTTTTCATGCCTCTGCCATGAAATTACACTGTGGTGGCACATAATGATGTTTTGGTGGGGATTTTACCATTTTCACTATTGCATTGATGAGGTGGGGTGATAGAAAGGCCATGTTGACAATTTGGTTGCTGTTGTCCTACAAATCGGAGGGCCCTGTGTTTCCTCATAAACATACATATAAGCATTTAAGGATGGTTAGGAGTGCAGAGCCTGGAGAGCCCTGTGCTTCATCACACAAATAAGGATATGATTACACTATCTCAAAAAGTATGGATGCATGGGAACAGGAAAATAAGGATACCATTATACTATCTCAAAAATAAGGACATTCTTTGCAAAAAACTGTGTTAATACAACATTTAGGGTTAAGGCTAAACCAACACAGTAGGAAAATCTGACTTTAGGGTTTCCAAACTTAAATCTCCAACACCACCTGTAACGCAAATCAGGGACAGAGTCTTCCAAGGGGTTGTCAACTCTAAAGCTCACCCTATATACTCCAGAAACATACAACCATAATGGGGTGAACTTTAGAGTTGATGACCCTTAGGAAAACTCTCCCTCTGATTTACTTTAGTGGTGGTGTTGGGGTTTTAGGTTTGGAAATCCTAAAATCAGATTTCCCTACTGTTGTCAGTTTAGCCTCAACCCTAAATGTTGCATAAATGTAGTTTTTTGCAAAGAGTAAATTTATACATATCCACCCAAATTTGAGTCCAGCAGCTTAATGGTTGGTTTATATTTAATGCACTGGCCCAATAAAAAAGCAACGGGAGAAGACCCTGCCCAAATAAATTGGCAGAATACTTTGTATAGGTGAGAGATGGAACTAGGTTTTTGAGAGAGAAGGGACAGTTGTTCAAAAAGTAATCCCACCTTATCAGTCTTGGAGGGGGAAGGGTTACCTAACAAATGCTGCAATGTTTAAATTGACCATACTGCAGGAAGGAACCCAGGAACAAACCTTATTTACTTGAAAAGAAGCCAAGGAGATAATTGCATCATCACATATCATATCTTCTAATCTGTCAAGTAGAGTCCCCTTCCAAGTTGTTGATGTTATAGGTTGGTAGCCAATTTGAAGATCTGGATTGTTAAATAATGGTTGTCTAATATCTGTCTGGTGAGAGAGCTGTAAGTGTTTACAAACCTGGGAGTGGGCCTGTATGGGCCATTCATTAGGGGAGTGTTGTGTGGGTCCAGAAAGTATGGATATAGGGATATACAGTAATGAAGAAAGCAAAATGTGATGAACTTCAATAAGCTCTCTTTCGATCTGTAACCAAACTGGTATATAACCACCCCATCCCCCATGAGAAGTTTCAAATGTTCAGCTCTATTGGAAATACTTTGAGCTATGTAAGGAAAAGTAGTAGCCTAAAAAGAAAGGGAGATGTAAATCCCCTAATTCTTGAGGCTGACATAATTTAATAAAAGTTCATCTGGGGGGTTTATCTAACCATAAAGAATAAAGTTGGGAAGAAATATCAGTCATAATTAGATCATCTGAGTATAAAGTAGAATAAAACTCTGAAAATGGAGGCTAACTGCCTGGTTTCATAGGTCTGGACATTAGAATTGGGGTCTATGAGGTCCTTGACCCAACAAGAAGCAGCTTGTTTTTTTCAATCTCAAAGAAAGTAATCAACCTGCTTTATCTCCTTGCACCACATAAGTAGCTTTAGTTCTAATTAAAGCCTGCTCTACCCACTCCAAAAGGTGGGCTGAGTATAAAGCTCTTGACTGAGTTAAATAAATGGATATCATCCAGAGATTTAGAGGACAGCTACCTCTCCAGTTACTGGATATCATGCAGCTATATACTGAGCTGGAATTCTCTCTTCTTCTTTTTTCATACCATAGTCAGGTGGATGAATTCTGCCCTCAAAAAGTGATTTCAGAGCCCCTCCCCCCCAAAAAGTGTCCATAGAAGAACTAGAACCTACAGTAAGTTGTCATTTATAGAGTGGGTTATAAAAGATTTCACATGAGTCACAGTAGAGGTGTCCTTCAACAACTGGGTGTTCCTAGACAAGGTGTATACCCTGTATCTTGAGTTGGGAACATCAACAAGCAATGTTACTGGGGAGTGATCAGATAATACTCTTATCGTCTATCTGACAGGAATATAAACAAACTCTGGCCAGAGTCAATAGGGCTTCAGCTGAGGAATTTGGGTTTTCATTCACGATCAAAGACATTCAATGATTTTGAATTGAGTACCCATAAGTACAGTACTGTATCATAGCATAAAGCTGATCAAAACAAAGTAGTATACTAGAAATGTGATTTATAGTTTGTATAAGAACATTCTGAGGTATTTCATGAATGTAACTGTGATAAGAAATAAAACTACATTTTCCATTAATAAAAAGAAATAACAAGAAATTCCATAAAAATTATAAAAAATAAGAACAATTTCATTTGGCTATATGTATGACTTTAAAGTGATAAAGTGAAAAAGGCACCAGTCATTTAAAAAAGAATAACGTGCCAATCATGAATTGTTTTGTCAGTTTAAAAAAATTAAGCAGATTGGTAATGGGTTATTCACTATCTATAAATTTTGGTATCTGGTGGGGTTGGAGTTCAAACTTTAAAATCATTTATTTTTTTGTTAAATTCATGATAAATGTGCCATATAGATGATACTTTATGCATTGTAGTAATAGGTTTCATATAGCTATTGATGATGCCCAATCACAGTGCAACTACTAAAATGCATGATTACTATCTGTAGGGTCTCTTTTGGATGAAAGAAAAAAAAATTAAACCTTCTGTAGTCAAGGATCATGTCACTTGTTGCATGCAGGTAAACAAGCACAAGTAGAAACAGCACACCTGTGAGGGTCGCTTACATCAGTGTTTGTACTTTGAAGTCCATTTAAATTAATGTCAACAGTGGTGAAGCCAGCATTCAGTGCACATTAAGAAAGCTCTCTGGACACTGTAGCTGAGTGTTCAAAACTTAAAACATTTATTGCATTCTCAAACAGAAGCTTCTCCGCTAGCTAGTGTAGCCCAGGGTGGCTACCCACTGAACCGTTTCACACTCACTTCTCGAGTGCTTTGACAATGTGTGGTGCACCCCCTCCCCCCCAAGTACAACATTATATACATACTCAGTAGTGAAGAAAACACCAAAAAGCATGGTAATGAAATTAATTAATCAATAATCTACAATATAAAATTAGATAGGACCCTTGCAGTTTAAGTGCAAGTCAAGGAGTTAAAAAAAGCAGCTATACTGTTTGCTCTGTTTATAGTTCTCCACATTGTTCAGAATAATAATTAAACCCCTTACTCCCTGTCTAAAGTTAAACATGCACAATTATGGTATTTTATTTATACTAACCTGTTATATTTTATACTTACTGGATTAAAATCTATCAATAAGTGCATTAGCTTATTGTTCAATATACAGTATAATACGTGCACAATTAAACAGTAGTAGACACATTGTGAGTGTCACAATTTTCAAAACTTTTATAAATAACTAGAATTTCTAATAATGTAAGGACCTGAGGGGTGTGGGGTGAAGTACAATTGTGACTCAAGGGGCTAAGCAAGCCATCATTTAATGTGATCTATTCTATATCTATAATTTCCCACGCTGTTCAGGACAACAATTAAACTCATACTTCCCCTTGCAAAACTAAATGTGCACCAAGAAGGTATTTTATTTTTACAAGCCCATTTAATTTCATACATTCTTAGTTAAAACTACCCATAAGTGCAATCACTTATTACTCAGTACATAAACTGCCAATGTGCCCATCCATACTTACATAATATGTCACTTGAAGTCACTTTGAAAGTCCCAACTTTGAAACTCTCTATTGAATTAGAACTCCCAAAAGCCAGAGTTCATACAAGATAAGGAAAGAAAATGAATTTGAAGTCACGTACCTACCACCTCTAAGTACAAGATGCTAGATCATAATCAGGAGTGGTGGCTAGTAGTGAGAGGAGGAGGGGGCAGTAAAATTGTAAATCAAGAGGCTAAGCAAGCTGACATACAGTGCGATCTATTTGCAATTACCCACACCATTTAGGATAACAATTGAATCCCTTATTCCTCTTATGGAATTAAATGTGCACTAAAATGGCATTTTATTTTTACAAACCCATTTAGTTTTATACATGCTTAGTTAAAACTACCAATATGTGCAATATCTTATTGCAATTCAATTCAGATAATCTCCCAATTTTTAAAAATAATGTCCTGTATTGCCTTAGCATCTGTTGAAAAGGTTGTTACAACATTCATTCTATTACACTCCCCTCCCAAATTAGTTTTTGTTTGTAAGAGAGTTTCCACCATTCCCAATTATAATTTAGCATCATGCATAAATTTTGTCTTTTGGGAGTTTTCTTTCTGTTTTAAGTTTTATAAGTCAGGATTTTTAGAGTGGCTTTGTGTGTCATCTAATGTAAGTGTGTAGGGGCAGTTAATGTATTGAGGAATTGTACTTACTGGTAGTTTTAACTAAACATGTCTAAAATTAAACTGGCTTGTAAAAATAAAATACCATTTTAGTGCACATTTAATTTCATAATGGGAGTAAGGGGTTCACTTGCTGTTATAAATGGTGTGGGGAATTGCAAATAGATCACACTGTATGACAGCTTGCTTAGCCCCTTGATTTACAATTTTACTGCCTCCCCTAGTCCTTGCACTACTAGCCTGCATTCCTGATTAAGATATAGTAACATGCATTAGCTCTGGCTTTTGGGAGTGTTAGTTCTATAGAAAGTTTTATAAGTCAGAGCTTTCAGAGTGGCTTCAAGTGATAGAATGGTGGGGGCAGAGAAATCATGGTGACTGAAGTGCTAACAGGCTAGTGGCTGGAAAAAAACATAGAAGTGACAGCATTCAACTCCCCCCATGGGTAAGTAAGGGTTTGGGGGTAAAGGGACAGTAACAGCACAAAAAACATCACTGGACAGTTTTCTTTTTACAGGTAAAAACATGCACAAAAGACATCGATGGATGTTATTTCTTTTTACAGGAAACAAACAAAAAGATAAGAAAAAAACAGACTGACAAAAACAGACCGATGATTTGATTGAGGTATTTGGGGATTGGGCACCCCAGTGTCACTGTTATGTTTCTGGGGGGTGTGCTGGGAGGGTCAAATCACAAAAAAATATATATAGTAAAAAGGAACCGTGCTGCACTGTACTGGATGGGGGGTTTGGATCACAACACTGAGGGAATTGTGCACCCCAATGTCACTCGATGTTTCTTTTGGGGGTTGCTGAGAGGGAGGGAGGGTGGGGATATCTATAATATAGACATTTTTAATTGTCAGACCACTATTTGTTTGTAGCCAAGGTCATGGCAGAACAGGGCAGACTCAGCCATATCAAAGATGGCCGCTAAATGCTACAGTGCATGCACTAGTATTCATGCATGTGCAGCGCTGTTCAACGGCTATCTTTGATACAGCAGAGTCTGCCCTGTTCTGCCATGACCTTGGCTACAAAAAATAGTGCTGTACCATTCCAAATGGACAACATGGAGTGTTACATTCCCGGAAGGGAATGTAAGGCAATGCCACACACTGTTGTTCATTTGGAAAAAAATCTCCTTTTTTGTGATCATAAAAGGTCTGCAGGGCTCCACCCAATACAGCCCTAAAAAGGAAGAAATTGCTGACTAAGAAAAAAATAATCCAGTCTAGAAAAGACATTGTGAGAGATACAGTGAAAAGTATAGTCTTTCTCCTCGAGGTGAAGAGCCCTCCAAGGATCCACCAACAATTGGTCTATGAACCCCCTTAAGGCTCTCTGCACCTGAGAAAGAACAAGCCATGGTACTCTTAACCCCTTCTATGTGCCTAGCTCAAAACAACATGTTCAGTTTAAGGCCTTGCAACACTAGCTGCCTAAGAACCCTCATTACCATGTCAGTTGTGGCAGATTATCTGTTCAACACCTTCACTCTCGCCTTGTTGTCTTATCAGAATGCCACCTTCTGATTCCTAAGCTGCTGCCCCAAATGACCACTGCTACCCAAACTGAGAAGATCTCCAAGAACATCATGCCCCATGTCAGTCCCTTTATGTGCCACTCTTCTAGCCATGGCTCTAATATCCACCTTCCCCCAAATAAGGCCCCATCCAATGGGTGTCCGGCGTATCCATATAAAGCTCCAAATCTGTGTTGAAGACTCAGTCATCCTGCCAAAACATGACCCCATTATGTGGTGAAAATATGCTTCCCACATGCTTCTCGTTATGATCACCCAGTGGTGGGGCTTACACGCCCCACCCCGTTGACCATGCCAATCTTCACATAAACACCCTACCTGGAGCCATGTCAATACAAGCAAAATTAAAGTATTCCAATAGTTGTTTTATCACAAAAAGTGGCACCCTGTGCCTCTCTTTTACATGCTGTAGCAATTTCCAGAGCTTTCAGACTTCCCCTCTGGTAGCCTAAATACTCCCACTTCTGCCTCCACTTCTATACCCAGAAATTCTAACCTACGGAACAGACCCTCCATCTTCCCCTGTACTAATGGGAACCCCAACATCTCATGCATCTCCTGAAACTTTCACAGCAAGTCGGCAGTCCCTTCTTCCCTTTATCCTATAAACAAAAAAATCATCCAAGTAATGCAGTACTGTCTTAAATTCACATTGCTCCCCAAATGTCCACTGTAACTATGTACTAAACATCTCAAAGGTGGTGCAAGTCATTGAGCAGTCCATAAACATTGTCTTGTCAAAGTATTAACCTCCCCAGGATTTAAAACCCAATAAGTTCCAGTCTTCTGGTCAAACCGGGACTGACGACTCAGTGTTAGTCTTACCCAACCATATCCCAGCTATTGCCCTTATCAACTCCACAGCCTGATCTAGCATTGTGTAGAACACTGAACACTGTTCTTCACTGATGAAATCATTAACTGATTTTCCTTCCAGGTAGGAGAGGTGGTGGATCATGTGGTATTCTTTGGGCTGTTTCTAAGGCACCTGCCTCAATGGAGATACCCTAGATTCTGGAAAGGGAGGCACCACAAATGGGCTTTCCACCCTGCCTACCTCTACTTCTGTCCTTATCTTCTCTGCCACTACCACCTCATGACCTTTTACAGATGTCAGATTGTTCTCCTGCATTACTTTCCTATATTCCCCATATTGCAAACTAAAACTGCCTGTAAACCCCTCTCTCAGCATTTTGGCTGCTCTTTGGTCTGTGTACTATTCTAACCAATTGCACAATACTTCTTTTTTAATTGGAGACCTGGCCATCTCAAACTCCCACCCCCCACTGCCCTTCACTTCCCTCTATTACCTGGACTGAAGCCCCCTCTCCAGCCAAAGCCCCTACCCCTGCTCCCTGATCAAACTCACCTCCCCTTGGACTTCTGGCCTCTCCAAAAAGGTTAACCCCAAAGGACTGCCACCAAGCCTGTTTGCTCCCCCCCTGCAATGTGATAGATGGTGTGGCCCGCACAATTGGAACACACATTGAAATCTGCAGTTTGTCCATGTGCACTGGGCCCTGTTGTACTCCCAACAAAACTTCTGTTGTTTTCCTATCTCACCTTTTTCCCCTTCCCCTACCCTTCATGTCTGTACCATCATAGTTTTGAACCATATATCTGGATCTCTAGTATCCCATCACACATCTGCATGGGGTGCCATCCTCTGATGGAACTTCTTATCGTACTGCAACCACCCATACCCCCTAGTATCTTGTGCTCATTGTGCATTCTCAGCAAATACGTGAGCAATGGAGTGAATAGTTCCAGTTGCTGCTGCAGTAAAATGGCACTGAAATAAATAAATCCGATCAGCTAAGCATCAATGGTCTCCCCCTTGAGACTCCTGTCCTCTGGCATCCTCCCCAATTTAGCTAACACTGCCACCATTTCCGCCTTCCCTACTCTCTCCTTCTCCTCCTACTTCTTTGCCACCTCTTTGTCCACCAGTGCAAAGATGTTGACATACTTCTGTCTCCAAATCTTTTTTTCAGTGCCTATGGCATGTGATCCACCAACATAATCCCAGAGAGCCCCTCCTCCCCTTTATTCAGTCACACCTTAACTTCCCCCCTCTTCTCCACCCCCTTTTCTGTCCCTCACCCCCTTTTCTTTAAATTCCTATAATGCCCTTTGCAGCTGTCCCAAACTCTCCCCCCTGCTGCCCCAGTTTTCTCCTCTAAATACCCTCACAGACTTCCTTGTAACATGAGATCAACAATGTTATTCTTATTCTGCACCACCACAGTCTCATTGGCCCCTTCTCTGGGTGTCATTTTTGACAGCCCTCCTCTCTCTGTTCCTGACATGTTTCTCTGCTGCGCCACTCCCTTCCATGGTTCCTCCTTCTTCTGGGCTGCCTCCAGCACAGCCAGCACTTCTTTCATCATCACCATTATCTGCTGCTCCACATCTTGTCTGGCAACTGTATCCAGGATGCCAGGATGCTACTGCTCCTAACACATCCTCAAAGCCATGCCTGCCTAGTCAGACAAGAGAGATATAAAAAGATAAAACTAATACTCAGGAGTTCCCTCATTTCTCCTTCCATGCTCTGACTCCCCCCCCATGCCCCACCAACATTCTGACCCCTTGCCTCTTCTCCCTCTATGGCCCCATGCTGTGTGTATTGGGATTGGGGCTAAGAAGAAGGAAGATGGTAAGAAACCTTGGCACTGCTGCCTCCCCTCCACAGCAAACAAAATATCTTGCAGACTCCTTTGGAATAAAACTGATCTGTAGCTCCTCTCAAATCTGTAAAAGCATGTCCCCATGTTTCCCCAAGGGCCCATTCTTCACAGCAGAGCACAGTCCGCTGTCCACCAGATGAAGACACTGTATGAGTTTCAGCACTGTTCCCTTTTTTTGTTTTCCACTTTTTTGTAGCAAACATTTTCCTCCCAAATAATAACCACTCTGGCCCACACCTGCAGTACTCATCTCACTGCACAGACAGCATGTATCACACACAGCCCAGCAAATACAGAGCTGGAACAAACATGAGTCAGCAATGAAAAGTCAGGATGGGAATAACCAGGAGGAACCTAACAAATGACACTGTGCAGGGCATCATTTGTGACCAACAAAAGGATGCCACTCTGGTGTTGCATGCAGCCACTGCAACTGTCCCTCCTTCAACCACCCCACAGCATGTGGCCACTGTGAGCTGCTCCCACCCAACTGACCTGGAATCAACACTGGCACAGAAGCCCCACTCTTCCCTGACAGCCTCTCCCTGACTGCTTCTCCCAGACCTTGCAAATGTGCCACTCCAGGCTACGCCCCTTCTCTAACCCATGCATGATGCAGCCAGCCATGTCTGCCAGCTCCACTGCCTGCAAAGCCACACCACTCCACCATGACAGTCTCTCTTTGAATGCTCCAGTTTGAACACCCCTTTGTTCCCCTCCATCCACCCGGATTGTCAAGGCAGTCACTCCAGCAGCACAAAGAGGACACCAACCATCATAACGGGATGTCAGGACAGCTCCCACTCCTCTTGCATACACACACCCACCGAGACTTGCAGCAGGTGACTGGGACACTCTGCTTTCCCATTGCCAGGCAAACTCTGCCACCAGCCACTATAAGCCTCCCCAGTACTATCCTGTCCCTGACCACCCTCACGCTCACCCCATTGGACAGGTTCACTCTGCCCCTGGTCCCCACTTACCTCTTGTTCCTGCAGTGCCAACTGATGTGCTACAGCAGCTTTGCCTAGTATGTAAGATGGTGCTGCTTTCTGCTCTTCCTCCTTTTAACCCTCTCTTCTGGAGGGCTTTTCTCCCTCCCTACCTATCACTATCCCCCCTCCTACCCCCTTGCCCCCTTTTGGCCTGACCTTCCTCCCAAGCTCCTTCTCTTGTCCCTTTTTCACACACTCCCTTCCTCATCCCCGTCTAACACCCAAGTCAGGTGACCTCTGACAACAGAGGCTGCCATTTAGTCCAGCAACCCATTTTGTGGCAGTTTGTAAAACATGTGGTTTATACACTTTGTATCCCCAAAACAGCATCAAGTTTCATGACACCTCAGTTACCCTCCATGTAAAAATAAGATGGTTAATGGTAGTTCACATTCAGTGTTTTATTGTATTATATTTTATTTAGGCTCAGAAAATAGTTTCATAGCATTTGTTTATATAACTTCCATCACATGTACCATATTTTGAAAATAGTAACTGTAATGCAAGAACACAGGACCAAAACCAACAAAGTTTTGTTTCACTCTAATTGATCTAACGCAGCCCATGTGAGTTAATTCTTAGCTGTAGGGGTTGGGGAGGGGGTAGAAAGAAAAGCATCAGAAAGAGCATAAAAAAGGTTTCTACTCTGGGCAATCAGGCCAAAGAAGAAAATAAAGAATATTAGAAAAGTTAGCATAGAAGAAAGGCTGCAGCCAAAATAGGAAAGAAAGGTTGACGGTTAGGGATGACATGCTGTCAGTTCATTTCTGCACTGAAGGTTTCAGGTCTCAGCATGCCACTGTGTTTTCCTTCATACATCTAACATTTGACGTTTAAAAATTGCTCTTGCAATCTCCTATACTTTTGGTGACATTCAGAGTGATCAGGCTCAGTCCCCTTAGACAGTGCTTGCAACTACTCATGCTGCAAATCAATCAATCTTTATTTTACCAGGTGGAACACCATTGAGCAAGCTCATTTCCAAGGTGGGCCTGGTCAGTCATACAGAAATGCCAACAGATAAATAATACATATACAGGTACAGCATAGCTACTCCTATTATGGAGCACCACAAATGTAACAACAAATAATTTATACAAATCTGGCAAATGCACAGCTCCTTTAAGGTCCATGCACTGTTGCTCAAGGTCAAACTTATCACAGGTTGCACATTTCAAGTAGAGATGCAACAAAGTTTTAATTTGCTGGTAAAGTTCTGGCAAAGTCACCGGCATCATATTCACAGAACAATTCAAGAAGTCAAGCGTCTGCCTCTGAATTTCACCTATGTGACTTCACCAGTAACTTTGCCTATAAAAGTCACAACCAAAGTTGGCACTGAACCTGGCCATCTCCTGTTAGATGGCAAGATCTCTGCAGGTCACATAGTACACTGTGCTAGTTTCAGTTTTGCAGTGTGTGTGTGAATCTTAAGAGTATCACAGCAAGCACTACCAAAAACACAGTTGTTTAGTTTTCTTTTTGCTTCATTTTTTCCAAGTCTGCCTTCTGAGTTTGTTAGATAACATTTATTGAGTTTAGTCATTTCAGTACAATTAATTTAAACAATTATTTCTGTGGGTTTTTTTCCTGGTTTTGTGTTCCCTTTTCCATTTGTTTACTCCTTTTTTGTTGTTTAAAATGAGTGAGAGAGGAGAGAAAGTGACAGAGGGAGTTGGAGAGGGGAGAGAGAGAGAGAGAGAGAGAGAGAGAGAGAGAGGGAGAGGGACACTGGTCAGGAGAAGAGGGGCGCAGGCAACAGGTTGTATGTAAACATCCAGGGTTCTGACTGAAAAGGACCTTGTTGACAAGTAGCAGCAGCAGCACCCCCCAAAAGTGTAGGTGTAGGACCCCAGCCCCAGCAAGGTGAGGAGGAGGTAATGGCACCAACACCACCATTAGTGCCATCACCCACAATTGGCTGACCCCAACACCACTGCCAGTACCTGTGCAGCAGGAGGAGGGGGACCAGCTGCTGCCAGCAACAAAAAAGGCCCTCACCTATTAAGCAGCAGGCAAAGTCCATTGTTTGGGACTTTTTTAAATTGACACCACTAATAACAGTATGGTGATGTGCCAACTGTGCCACACTGTTGTTTGGCAGGGGAAACCTGGCACCCATCTCAGCACTGGTGGAAAGCACACCCACCTGTGGGGGAGGCACCCAAATGAATGGATAACCCATTTAATGGAGAAGGATAGAATGTGTAAGGAAGCCAAACAGAAGAGCCATGGTGGGGAGGAGGAGGGGGCATAGTGGAAAGACTTGCTGTGACTAGACAGACCAGCACTTGCACACAGGTGGTGCAGTGGGTGGCACCACCTGAGCAATCTTCTGGTGATCATCCTGCCACATTTACCAGGCAGGAAGTGGTGGAGTTCTGAAGGGAAGTGAGGGAGCTGTCCCGTCAGGTTGCAGAGTTGAAGGAGATGGTGGTGGAGGTGCTCCACAACCAGCAACAAGGGAAGCAGTGAGTGATGGCTGGTTTTGCACCCTTTTGTCCCCTTGTTACAACCCTCCATAGCCCTATTTCATTTTATGTTCTTATGGTCTTATACTCTTGCTTCTGTTCAGTCACTATTTCTTTCCTAACAGCCCTGTTTCTACGTACCAAAAAATTAAAAACACACACACACAAAAAAAATGATTTCCTATTAATGATTATTTTTCTGATACTGTGTCTCCTGTCCTGTCTACTCTGTATTACATCACACATTTCCTTTCTTTCTGTTTCCAATTCTGACTCTCTTTTCTTAGATTTTTCTCAACTAGCAAAATAAGTATGCCAGGCTGGGCATTTTAGTACTAGCCCTCTCGAACAGTCTGTGTTGCCAAGCACCTTAATACATAGAAGTATTGACAACTGCAAGATATATGCAATAATGCATGGAGGTGAGTGCATAATGAGAAATTAATGCCTTCCCGAGGTGTGAGATGCTACATAAACCCCAAGGGCAAAGCCTAAGGGGTTTATAAAAGCATCCCACACTGAGGGTTTTCTCACTACATAGAGACAAAAACATTGTGTGATACATATTTTATCTATTTAATTTTTGTTGACCAGGTAAGTGCACTAGACAAATTCTGCCTATTTTCAGGCATGGCATGGGGGAAGGGGCTACAGATGGATGCCAACTGACCTTGAACCAGATTAAGCTGTTTAACAGAAAAACATCTTTATTGAATAGCAGTTTGGAAAGTTTTTTTGTGAATTTTGACACAAAAAAGTTGGAAAATGCAACTTGTAACAGTAACAACAACATTTGTTCAATGAAAATATCTTTTGCAAAATAGAGTGTGTTTTTTCCCCCTGTAAACGTTACTTGAGTTGAAAGTGAAATGGGAACTCAGAAGTTAAAAACATGGCTTAACTGTGATTTTTTTTTTTTTGGAATGGCATTTTAGGTTTTTTTGTACCTTTATAGAAAGTCCAGTAAAAGTCTTTGTAATAGTCCATTTTGGGATGTTCTTCAGTTTCTGCTTGTTTTTTTTAGGTTTCTTCCTCTTGTCTGTTATGCAGATTTGGCCTATTACTAAGCATTCTTTAGGTTAGTTGTCTTGGTGATATTTTAATTTCGATGGTGATGTGAGGGGTCTGAAACCTCCATGAAATTTTTGTAAGTTGGTTTTAAAGTTTCGCTGCAGTACTGAGAAGTGACTTTTGGCTTGAAAAAAATACAGTGTTGTGCCTGTTTGTTTAAGATCCATGACGGAGCTGTCACAGATTTTTTTCTGAGGAGACTTTTTATTTGTGAGTGTGTGCTGAGGTGCAGCATGAGGCAGGAGAAGGAGCATGTGTCATGTGCTCACCATTATAACTTGCAGGTTATAACAGCGAATTATAACCTGCTCCTTCTATGGGAGAAAAGACAAGCCAGTTATTACATAAATGTTATTATTACTGCATTGTAGTACTCCATTACTGCAGAACATTAGTGGAAATGATACAGAAAATAAGGTAGGCCAAACTGAGGCACTTCCAGAATTACAGTGTGAAGAACCAGGTGAAAATGTATGTTCCTACTTACTTCTACATTACATGGTGATGCGCCCCCCCAAGCCTTCACCACAAAACAGTACTGGAAATGCTACTGAAAAATAAAGTAGCCTGAATTCCTGCACTCCCAGAAAGAATCATAATGTGGAGAACCACGTGAAAAATTATGTTGCTGATACATAACATATGGTGCTCCATTGCGTCCCCATACCTTACCCAAAGAACAGCACTGGAAATGCTACAGAAAAATGAAGTAGGCCAAACTGTGGAACCCCCAGAATAATAATGTGAAGAACCACATGAAAATGTATGTTGCTGCTCCATAACATAGCATGGTGCTGTGTTGCCCCACCCTCCCCCCAGCCTTTACTTCAGAACATTACTGGAAATGCTACAGAAAAATAAAGTAGCCTGAATTTCGGCACTCCAGAATCACAATGTGAAGAACCACATATGTAAAAATGTATGTTGCTACTACATAAGATAACATGGTGCTGCGCTCACACACACACACACACACACACACACACACACCCAAGGCCTTCACTGTTGAACATTACTGGAAATGCTACTGAAAAATCAAGTATCCCGAATTCCGGCACTCCCAGAAAGAATCATAATGTGAAGAACCATATCTGTATCGACAACTTCTTTAACTTACACCAACATGTTAGACATACAGTATAACCCAGCAGGCAAATAAATTTATACTGTAAATATTATTAAGCGAGGGCTCACAACCAGAGATGAAAATTGCAAAATGCGCCTATATAGAAATTATGTTCGACCTACCTGGGGACAAATGATTTGGAGAGGACTAGTCTGTTGGAGGTGCAGGCAAGATTCAGGGAGCTTGCTAGGTTTTGTAGCAGTCTGTACTTCCAATCTATAGCTTTTTCAGAGGTGTTGCCTGTGCCAAAAGTGAGCACTACGAGTAGACAGAGGACCAAGGAGTTTAATCAATGGCTAGCGGGATGGTGTGGGCAGATGAGGTATGGGTTAGTGGGGGACTGGAGGTCAACATGGAAGGATGAGAGCCTTTTTGCACCAGACAGAGTGCACCTAAATGGGGAAGGAATGGCTGTACTGAAAAGCAGATTGGAAGAGTTCATAGAGAAAATGTATAATTTAAACTAAATTGGGGAGGGGGGTAGGGAAAAAGCCAAACCAAAAGACAGGAGAGATGGGGGTTTTCAGCTCCCCCCAGGAAAGAGATGAAATGTTAGGCACTAACATGTCCAAGGGTAGGGGGGAAGGGGGAAGAATTTGGTAGAAGGAATTACAGCCAGTGTCAGGAGCTTGGGAAATAAGATGGTGGACTTGGAGGCCATCATGGGACAAAGGACTGCACATAGTAGTGATAAGTGAGACTTGGTGGACAGAACATCTGACCTGGGAGACAGCAGTCCCTGGATACAGGCTGTTTAGAATGCACAGGGCAGGGGGCAGTTGCTCTATACATCAAGGATGACATAAGGTTAATGGGGGCAGGAGGAAGATGGGGAGACAGAACTCCTATGGGTAACACTGGACAAAAGGACAGAGGAATCCTTGAGACTGGGGGTGGTATACAGACCACCTATGCAGGGAGAGGAACAGACAGTTGATAGAGGCAGTCACACAGATGGCTCTCAAAGGGGAATTACTCCTGGTGGGGGACTTCAACCCCCCCAGACTTGGACTGGGCCATCCCGGATACAGTATCAGCTAAAAGCAAGAAAATACTAGAGATGCTGCAGGGATGGTGCAGCATCAGGTCAGGGAGCCAACAAGGGGCAACAACCTGCTGGACATTGTCCTGACAAATGGGGTGAGTGTGGAGGAGGTAGAGGTAGAGACATACTGGGCACCAGCGACCACAGGATGGTAAGGATCAGGGTAAGGACTGGGAGGGAGGGAGGAAGGAAGGAGTGCAAACCAAACCAGCACAACAGTTACAGGCTTCAGCAGCATGGACTTCTACAGTATTAGAAAGATAGTGATGGAAGAGAGATAGTGGGAACTGGGAATATAAGGGATGTGGAGGAGTTATGGGAAACTACTAAAGGTGAGGTGCTGAAAACAATGCAAATGTGCATAAAGAAGGGAAAGAAGAGTAGAAAGATGAGGAGCAGATCACTTTGGTTCACAAGGGAGGTGGGAAGAGCAGTCAGGGACAGGAGGAGGGCTTTCTGAAAATAAAAGAGGACACAAAGAGAGGAGGCCAGGGAGGCTTATAGGGAGAAGAGGAGGCTTGCAGGGCAGAAAATAAGGTGGGCAAAGGTGGACACTGAGGAGAGAATAGCTAAGCAGGCCAAAAAGGGAAACAAAACATGTTTTAGATATGTGGAAGAAAGAGGAAGGCAAGGCAGGGGATTGCAAGACTGAGGGTGGGAGGGAGGGAGGATAAAACTGGAAGGGGGCTGTGAAAAGCAAAAGAACTAAACAAGTACTTTTGCTCAGTATTTATGGAGGAGGGCATGGGGCTGGAACTTAGGGGAAGGGGGAGGGAGGACAAAAGGGTAGATCTGAGCCCATTCAATGTACAAAGACTTAGGAAGGAAGTAGGCAGGTTGAAGGTGGATAAGGCAATGGGACTGGATGGGCTGCACAAAAGGATAATCCAGGAGCTTGGAGAGAAGTTGGCTGCCCCACTGATGAGGCTATTCAACTTGTCTCTGGATTTGGGAAGGTGCTGGAGGACTGGAAGAGGGTGCACGTGGTGCAGCTGCACACAGGGGGGTAGTAGGGAGGTGACAGAGAACTATGACCCAGTCAGCCTCACCTCAGTGGTGGGAAGGTCATAGAGGCACTTATAAAGGAGAGGGTGGTAGACTATCTGGAGGATAGTGGCTTGCAGGATGAAAGGCAGCATGACTTCATGAAATGGAAGTCATACCAGACAAATCTGATTGAATTCTTTGATTGGGTGACACAGGTGGTCAGCCTGGGGTGGTGGTGGACATAGCCTATCTGGGCTTTAGTAAGGCCTTTGACACCATCCCCTACAGAAGGTTGGTGACCAAGCTGGAAAGTGTAGGAGTAGGTAGGAAAATAACCAGGTGGGTGGAGAACTGGTTGGCTGGCAGAAGCTAGAGAGTGATGGTAAATGGGGTGTACTCCAGGATGGGGGGATAATGAGCAGGGTACCCCAGGGATCAGTGCTTGAACCCCTCCTTTTTCATATCTACATCAGCGATATACTGGAGGTGCTGAGGGGAAGGGTGTGCCTGTTTGCTGATGATACAAAAATCTCCACTAGGGTGGACATAGCGGGGGGGGAGAGACATGAGGCAGGACCTGAAGATTCTGGAGGGATGGGCAGAAATTTGGCAACTGAAATTCAATGCCAAACAGCGTGCTGTGATACACTTGGGGTGCAGGAACTCAAAAGCAAGATACACCCTTGGTGGGGAGGACATCAAGGATGCAGAGCAGGAGAGGAATCTGGGGATCATAGTATCATGTAACCTTAAGGTGGGAAAACAATGTAGCAGAGCAGTGGGAAAGGCCAATGGGATGTTGGCATGCATTGGCAGGGGCATCGCTAGCAGAAGGGGGGAGGTACTGATGCCCCACTACAAAGCCATGGTAAGACTGCACCTGGAGTATGGAGTCCAATTCTGGAGGCCACATCTATAAAAGGACATAGACGGGATTGAGAGAGTTCAGAGAAGGGCAACCAGGATGGTGCAGGATACGCAAGGGAAGACATATGAGCAGAGATGTAAGGAATTGAATCTGTACACATTGAAGACTAGAAGGGAGAGAGGGGACATGATAGAAACTTTTAAATATGTCAAGGGGTCTATAAAGTAAAGGAAGGGCGTCTACTTTATAGGAAGGAAGGGGCTGTAACTAGATGGCATAGCCTAAGATTTCAGGGTGGAAGATACAGAGGCAATGTGAGTGGATGATTCTTCACGGTGTGGGTGGTGGAGGCATGAAACAAGCTTCCAACGGAGGTAGTGGGGGCTGAAATGGTGGAGGGATTCAAGAGAGCAAGAGACAGTCATATGGGCCTGTATAGCAGGGAGAGGTGGGTTCCAGAGAGGAGAGGGCCAAGTTATGGGGGTAAGGGGCAGACTAGATGGACCTGTGGGTCCTTTTCTGCCACCAAGATTATATCATTCTATGATTCTATGAAGAGGATTTTGGTTCTCCCTTTTAGTCACAATATTTGATTAAGGATATTGAACTCATTGAAGGGGTACAAAGGTGGGAAACCAAATGAATCCCCAGATTGTGGTTAAAACCATATGAGTGTAGATTGCAAGAGCTAAGATTAATGAGCCTTGAACAGAGAACTAGGAGTGATCTACTTCAGCTATATCAGATGTTGAACAATTGTGATTTCAACAATTTGAGTTATTTTACTTTTAAAGATAGAGCAGTAAACCTTCACTTCCATAACAGGCAAATACATATCTCAAAAGCAAGAACAATAAAAAGGGAAAACTGTTTTTTCAATAAGGGCCATCAGAACTTGTTACAAACTCCTCCATAGTATTGTAAATATCATAACTTTTCATAGGTTTAAGACTGAGGTTGACAAGTTCCTCAGAATAAACTAAACCTGACACTCACAGAGGGTGGAAGACAGTATCATGGGTGAACACCTTCTTCTGTCTCATCTTACCAAGTAACCAACTAACCATGTGAAATTGTATGTTGCTGCTACATAACATAACATGGTGCTGCGCTCTTCCCCCTTCCCCAGCCTTCACTGCAGAATATTACTGGAAATGCTACAGAAAAATAAAGTAGACCAAATTCCAGCATTCCCAGAAAGAATCATAATGCAATGAATCACTTGAAAGTGTATGTTACTGCTACATAACATACCAAGGTGCTGTACTGCCCCCCCAGCCTTCACTGCAGAACATTACTGCGAATCCTATAGAAAAATCAAGTAGCCTGAATTTCAGCACTCCCAGAAAGAATCACAGTGTGAAGAACCATGTGAAAATGTATGTTACTACTTGCTTCTACATTATATGATGCTGTGCTGCCACCCCCCAAAGCTGGAGGTGCTGCTGAGTAAAGCTGGAAAAGAAGCGTGTGAGAAGGAAAACTTTGCTTTGTTGTGTTAAAATTCTCATGATGTCTATAAATGAGAAATCTAAATGAGAAGATGCTCTGCTGCTGCTGGTGGTGCTGCTGCTGCTGTTGTTGAATAATTCTGGGAAAAAGTGGCTGAGAAAGAAAAGTTGGCTATCATTCTTGTCTCTTGCAAAAGTGATGTCAAAAGAAGTTGCTGTGCTGCTGCTGCATGCTGCTGGGGTGACTGATAGCTGGTGCCTGGTGTGGCTCTAATCACAGACTACGAAATGTAAGTACTTTTTATCTTTCAATTTTTTCAGGGTTGCTTTTTACTGTTTAACCTTTTCTTCTTGCCGTCTTTCCATTCGCAGATATGGTTGTTGATGAGGACATCATGTTCCAGTCTGTATCTTTTTACCTTTGAATTAAGCACATTTTCCAACCATGGAAAGGTAAGTATGAATTATTTTTTGGGGGTGGGGTGGTGGTGTTGTAACCATTTTTCTTACTGTTTTCCATTTTCAACTATGATTGATGATGCTGATATTATGTTCCAATCTGTATCTGGAACCTGTTGGAATTCAGCACATTTTCCAGCCACAGAAAGGTAAGTATGTTGTTGGTTTTTTAGGGGGGGTGTTTGAGTCTGAAAAGTTTTGCAGATGTCATAGTAAATGCCTTCTGTTTCTGTTGGTCTTATTTCAGGTAGTTTTTAGCATCTGTCTGTTGCATGTTGTCTGGGCGGAGGAAGATGGTGATGGCTAGAATGCTGGTCTGAAGGATCAGGAGGAGATAGCAGCACAGCTGAGGTGACCTATGAATGCAAGTAAATATTATTTAGAATACAGTCAAATAAGTGAGCACAGAAAAAAAAACACCCCAAGAAAATCATACTGATAGTTACCATTACATTAGTGCTGCTGGATGTGCTGTGGTGTGTCCCCGTGAGCTGAGGTAGGAGAAGCCATTGAAACCTGCAGGGAGACAAAAGAACAGAAGGAAAAACATGTCAATATGTTTCTGAGCAACTTGAAGGCCATTACTCCTCTGAGGCCAACTATCGTCTACTACCAGAGCCGACAAATGTGAAGAAAAAAGACCAATTGTTTTGCCCCAGTCAGCCAACCACTCTGGCAGTGATGGGTAGCCAGTATAAGCATTGTTCCTTCAGTCCCTGTCTTACCACATCATCTGTCACCTGTGAATAAAACAAGAGAAATTATTTTGCCTCACTCAGCCACTGTTACTGCCACTCAGTACAGCTGTTGTGGACTCCCCACAGGAGAAACTATGTCATATCCCTTTGGTTACTATCACACAACAGCAGAGTTGACCTGTCAAAAAAGGAGAACAAAAAATACAAGAAAGAAACAGAAAACTAAAGAAAATCATAGTGATACTTACTGCTACACTGATGCTGGTGGCTGTGTGTGCCAGTGAGCTGGGTTGAGGTAGAAGTAACTATGGAAACCTGAAGGGAGACAAAAATGAAAGAAGGAAAAACATTTTAGATTTTATTTATTTATTGAGCAATCAGAATTACAACCTTTGAGCTAAAAGATCTTTTACAAAGGATCTTCATCAAACATACTGAGGGCTTACAAACAGGTACATACATACAGGGGAAAATAGTAGCATCACTAGGCATTGTCCAGTACACATCAAGTTGGGGACTTAGTACAAACTGCATGTTGCAAATTACAAATGATAGGATTGTAAATACAGAAACATAACCATCCGAAAGCAATCAGTTGGTACTGATCTTGTCAGAAACATTAGACAGAGATAGGTACAGTTCTGTTAGTACGGTTGTGCAAAATGAAGCATAACCATTAAAGTGCTTTCTATTGAATTAGAACTTGAAGTTAATCCAGGTCAGAGAGGTGGGCTAGGTGGGACAGTCACACCTGTTGAGTGCTACGAGGTGTTCCTTGAGCTTCCGCTTGAAGGTGCCCAGGGTAGGGGTATCAAGGACATTAGGGGGATGGCATTAAGCAGGCTAGGAGCCTGGTACCTGAAAGACCATTGGGCCTGGGAGGTATGGCAAAAAGGAGTCTGGTATGAGATTCTGATGTCACTCTTGGTACCATGAGTTTTAGGGGCTGAATTGAGAAGAGGCTGGCAGGAGGGTGTGATGAGTCCCAAGCTGATTTTTTTAGTGAAAAGACTGGTGTGGTAGGAGAGTCTACTCTTTAGGGTTAGCCAGTTAGTACTGGGGTACAGGTCACAAGTTTGTGTCTGTTTAGGGGCCCCTATGATCAAGCGGCATGATTTGTTTAGAGTCATATGGATTTACTTAAGGGTGGTGTCTGTGGTAGAGCCATAAATTATCAGGCCATAATCGATGATAGATAGTACAGAACTGGTGACGGCTATGACAAGGGCATCCTGCATAATAAAGTGCCTGTTCCTGTACACCAGGCCAGTTCTGGTGTTGGCAACCTTGGATATGATGCTGATATGCTCCCTGTAAGAAAGGGCACTGTCAAAAGTAATGCCCAGGTATTTGAAGGTGTGGACCTGCCCAATAAGGGTATTGTCAGCGTTTGTGATGGAGAGGGTGGTAGATTTTTGCTTGTTTTGGGGACTGGTGAAGATCAAGGACTTTTTTTTGTAATTCATTATCAGTTTCTTGTGTGAGAACCTGCTTTCAACTGCCACAAAGTCAGACTGAAGCCTTAGCTCGAGGGCGGTGTGGTTGGCATCACTAGTGAAAAGCACAGCATCATCCACATAGAGGAGGAGGTTGGTGTTACAGACTTCTGGGAGGGAATTGAGGAAGATGCTGAATAGGACTGGGTCAGGAACTGAGCCCTGTGGGACACCTGAGCAGACATGTTGGGAGGTGGATAGTGCGTCCCCAAATTTGTCCCTTTGAAATCTGTCAGTTATGTAATCCTTGAACCAGTTGGCTGCCTGCAGGGAGATACCCATGTCACGGAGGGATGCCAGTAGCAGGTTGTGACTGACTGTATCAAAGGTCTTGGTGAGATCCATGTACACTGACCCCACCAGGTGGCCATGGTCAAGCACTTTATGGATGTGGTCTGTGAAGACAACGAGAGCTGTTGTCATGCTGTGACCTTTTCTGAAACAGCGCTGCTCTGGGCACTGGATATTGTACTTGGACAAATAATCAGTGAGTTGGTCAGAGACTATGTGCTCTAATGCTTTAGAGAGAGGGAGGGAGAATGGAAATAGGGCAGTAATTGTTATGCTGGGACCGATCACCATTTTTATGAAAGGGGTCACAACCGCAGATTTCCAGATGAAGGGGAATTATCTGAGCCAGAATGATAGGTTAATGATTTTTGAGAGATGGAGGAGCACGACATCAAGGGTTAGGTGGAGAAGTCTGAGGTCAATGGAGTCGCTGCTTTAATATTTTTTCCCCAAGTACCTTTAAGAGGTAGTGCTTAGTTTCACAAAGTGTGACCTTCTTAAAGTAGAAGGGGGCGGGGTGTTTGGAGGGGTGTCAGAGTGGTGGTGGGGTGGCATAGGGGAGTTATCGAAAAAGTCAGGTGGCAGCACACCGCTGAGGTTGATGAATGCCAAGTTGAAAGTATCTGCAATTAGTTTTAGATCCAGAATCATGTCCCTGTCCACACTGAGCATGATGGGGGGGGGGGGATTTGTCTGTATTACCAGAGAGTTCTTTTAGATTATCTCAGATCTTCCTACTGTCTCCCCACAAGTTGGTGAGAGCTTCCTTATGGTAGTCAGCCTTGGCTTTCTGGACAGCATGGGTACAGGAATTTCTGGTGTGGTGGGATTGCTGCCAGTCAATTGTATTGCCTGTGGATTGGGCTTTGGCCCAGAGGTGGTCTCTGTCAGTCAATGATTTGAGGAGTGCGGATGAAATCCATGGGTTGCTGACATCCTTTAACCTTTGCTTTCTAAAGGGGGTAAAAGAGTTGCAGGCTGTGTTAAACTGAGCAATAAATAGGTTAAGGGCCTGGTCATCACTGGTGGTAGAGTCAAGAGGTGACCAGTCCATGTTTTGAGGTCAGCTTTTAGTAGGCTGAGCTGCCCCTTTTTTAAGACACACTGGAAGGATGTTGTGCTTTTGCACTTCGGGGACTTGTTTGACCAGAGGCATGTGTTGGGGAAGTGGTCACTGATGGAGTCTGAGAGTACCTCAGTGCCAGAGATTCGATCAGGGCAGTTCACAAAAATGAGATCAAGCAGGGTGCTTTATGGTTAAGTCTGGTAAGAGTGTTGACAGTTTGGGTCAGGTCATAGGTGGCTGCAGCATCTTTAAAGCTAGTAGTATTGGGAGTGAGCCAGCTAATATTAAAATGGCCCAGCAGCACCACCTCTGGGGAGTGGGGAAGGTTATAGATGTAATCAAGGATAAAGTTGAAACCTAGAGAGCAGTAGCGCGTGGGTATGTAAATGATTAGAATTGTCAGGGCTTTGCCAAGTTCACCAAATAGAAGTTTGATAGCAAGAATTTTGGTGCGGGTACTGGTGGAGATCTTAGGGAGAACATGGCTTTGGAGGGCAGTTTTTATGTAGATTGCACAACCACCACCCCTTTTACCATGCCTATCATCCCAGTAAATAGTGTACCCGTGGAGTGAGATGATGCTGTCAGGGACTTCAGGTGAGAGCCAAGACTCAACTACCGCTAGCACATCAGGTTTGTGCTGGGTTACCCAGGTCTGGAGCCTATCTACTTTCTGGAGTAGGCTGCAGATATTAATGGATGCCAGTTTGATGGGGACCTGGTGTGCAGGCAGGTGTTGTGTTGGTCCGGGGCTAAGGTGTATATTCTCCAAAAGCAGGAGCAGTATTAGTACATAATGCTAGAGTAGATGCTTGAGCAGTTTCAGCAGGGATAGGTGCTTTCTGAGTCACTGATATTTATGAAATCCTTTTGTCCTCTGTGAGGTGGAGTACTAACACCACACTACCTGTCACCTTTGAAGAACAAAAAAAGAAATTGCTTTGCCTCACTCAGCAAACCACTGTATCAGTGGTGCCCACCCTACACAGGTGTTCTTCAGTCCCCATTATATATGACATCACTTGTCACACGTGAAAAAAAGAGAAATTATTTTGTCCCACTTGGCCACTGTTGCAGTGGTGGCCAGTGGACACCCAGTATAAGCATTGTTCAGTCCCCATCCTATGCTACATCACCAGCCGCATTTAAAAAAGAAAAAAATATTTTGCCTTACTTAGTTGGCCACAGTGGTGGCAGTCCATAGCCATTTCCCCAGAGAAGAAACTATTTTGTCCCTATGACCAGTGCAGCACAGCACTGTGTACTGTGAAAGAGAACAAAAAAATAACAGAAAAAACAACAACAAAAATTAAAAATTAAATTAAAAAAAACTAACTGATACTTACCATTACATTACTGCTGCTGGCTGTGCTGTGATGTGGTGTGTGACTGTTCCCATGAGCTGGTGCAGGAGCAGCCATGCAAACCTGCACAGAGACAAAAGGAAAGAAGGAAAAACATATTGATGTATTACTTAACAACCTGAAGGGCTTTAGTCCTCTGTGAGGCCAAGTACCCTCTACTACCAGACCGATCACCTGTGAGGAAAAAATTAGAAATTATTTTGCCTCACTTAGTTGGCCGCAGTGGTGGCAGCCCATAGCCCTTTCCCTACAGGAGAACCTATTTTGTGCCCTTTAAACAGTGCAGCACAGCACTGTGTATCTGTGAAAAAGGAAAACAAGAAATAGCAGGAAAAAAAAATATATAAAATAAAAAAAAATGATACTTACCATTATATTACTGCTGGTGACTGTGCTGTGCTCTGGTGTGGTGTGTAACTGTCCCCGTGAGCTGGTGTAGGAGCAGCTGTGCAAACATACAGCACAGGGAGAGAAAAGGAAACAAGGATGAGTTTTTGAGTGACCCACGATAAGGTGATATGTTTTCTGGGGGACAGTAAGTTCTTCACTCAACCACCACAGTGGCTGCCAGGAAAATAAGGGCAGGTTTGGTTTCCAGCTGACTACTGTGCTGTGGTGGCATGATCAAACTTGTGATAAGTATTCTGTTCTGATGTGAAAGACCTTCAGAGTGTCACTCTCACAGTTAGAGGTGTTGCGAAGTAAAACTTTATGGGGGAAGTGCTGAAAATCCACACTTCATGAATCTTCCGACACCTGGGAAACTTCAACTTCACCTGAATTACGGAGTTTTTGTTGTGAAGTGCAGAATTTAGCCCACAAAATACAAAATTCAAGGGCAAAATGCCACACTTCTCAATTCACATTTCACAGCAAATTTCCACACTTCACAATCCTCAAATTTTTTAGACTTCACCCATCTCTACTCAGTGCTTGAATCTCAATTCATTTTCTGGTGAAAAACATTAAGCATACACAGTATCTGTCATACCAGCAGTTACTGACACAGTTATGTACTGTTCAGTAACGCACTGTAGTACCAATGAAAATATACAAACAATTCATAGAAATACTTAGTTATTTCATAGTTGCTAGCTGTTTCCCTGCTGGATGTGCCACCCACTTGTCTTTTTTTCTGAACAGGTATTACTATATGTCTTGTAACCTGCATGGAGAGAAGACAAAAGGAAAATGAACAAAAACATAATGTTTATCGTATGATTTTTTTGCTGTGTGGGGCTGACTATGAATACTAACAAGCCCAAGTAATACTTGTGACCACAGAACTCAATACTACTGTGGTACCAATACTGTGAAACTTGTCACACATCTGTTCTCATTTGAAAAATTTCTTCTGTATGATGTCACTGCAGTATCATACGTGGTAAACACATTAAACATACTAACACCAACCTGACCGTTTGACCGAGCAGTTACTAATACTGACACAGTTTTGTACTATTACTCAGTTTTCTAATATTAAGTGGAAAGGGGCCAAAGAAAAGTAATAATGATACTTACAGTTATGTTACAGATGCTCGCTGAGCACAACAGCATGCCACGGTGCCAGTAGCATTCAGATTGCAATAAGCATTGTGGCTTCCTTGGTACTATAAATCACTCTCCCAGTTGAAACTAAAAAAGGGAAATTACAGAAAGCCATAATGATACCATTATGGAATGTGCAGATGGTCGGTGCAGGGCATGCGACTGAGAAGGTCTGGAATGGATTGGGCACAGGTGTTGTTCTGTGAAAACCTGCAAGGAGGCATGAAAAAGGAAAACATTGTAATGTGTTTATAAGGTGGAATGCATTTTGGCCTCTGTGTGAGGCACAAGAATCATATCACCCCACCTGTGTTTAGAATACCAACTGTGGTCAGCAGTGAAAGTGTCTTACCATTACAGCACCCAAGGATAGGCGTTGCTGGGGACGATGTCTGGCTGCTTGGATGAGTTTGGGTCATTGTCTGTAGGAGGATCATCTCAACTTCAGTATCCTGATAACATACAGTGCCAAACTACACTGTGATGCAGTACTGTGGATCTGCTGTGATGGTATAATTCCTAGTATCGACTCTGACTGTGTCCAATGTGTTTTTAGCTGTCCCACATGATGAGGGTTATTCAATTACAAATCCAGTGGATTTGATCTCAGGGTGGGTGTACATTCCATTCAGTTATATGACTTGTTTGTTGAGGGTGGAACGGTAACTCCTAGGCAGCAAATTTAAGGCAGTTTTCCCTACATTCAGGACTTTTGCTTCATCAGTGTGAAGGCAGTGGACCATGCTGTATGAGGATCTGTTACACCAAGCAGGACACAAGAGGAGCAGGGAGAGGAGGAGGCGGTCCTCTGTCTTTCTGTCTGGAGCAGGAACACTTCACACATTCTGGTGCTTGAGGAAGGCACTTGTTTAGGCACAACAATAGCAGCAGCACAACTGTTTGTGATGGGGAACTTACATTTTTATGTTGCATCAGTGTGGATGCGGTGGCCCATGATGTCTGTGCCTGAGCAGAAAGGACCCACCCAAGCAAGCAAGAGGAGAGGAAGAGGAGGAAACAGTGCCGTGTCTGTCTTGCTGGAGCAGATATTGTCTGCAGACTTCACATTCAAGTAATGGAGGAAAGTACTCGATTGGGCACAGCAGCAGCACAATTTGGAATGGTGAGGACTCATTTTTATGTTGCATCCCTATGGATTTCCCAGTGATGTCTGTGACTGTGTCTGAATCAAGCAGGCCAGAGGAGGAGGAAGAGGAATAAGTGCTGTGTCTTGCTGGCTGGAGCAGCTAGAAAATAATATGGTGGTGGAAGCAGGCACTCAAGTTAGCGAAAGGAAACAGTAGCAGAACATTTGGGATGGGGAAGGGATTGACGTGAATGAAAATAACACAATTATTTCTCAATCATACACAAAAGGATTTTACTGAGGATGGGCATGGAGGGAAACAACACATCTTTTTTTTACTTAACGTCATCAAGGAAGCAGCCCTCACAGTCCTCCAGACTGGAGTTGTCACCAGACGGAAACTCCCTCTCCAGTACTGCTTCATCCACTTCAGTTTTGCTACTACTACCGAGCACAACAATTTGTGATGGGGAACTGGCATTTTTATGTTGCAAGGTGGTGGCCCATGATGTTTGTGCCTGAGGCCCATGATGTTTGTGCCTAGCAAGAAAGGACCCAAGCAGTCCACAGGAGGAGGAAGAAACAGTGCTGTGTCTTTCTGGCAGGAGCAGGTATTGCCTGCAGAGTTCACATTCAGATGGTGGAGGAAGGTACTCCATTAGGCATAATAGCAGCACAACAATTCAGGATGGTGAGGATGCTTTTTTTTTTGCAAGTAACTTTATTTTTGAAAAGGGTACAAAAGTACATAAGTAACACAAGTCATAAACCAACACTTGTCTTAAGTGGAAAATCACATCATAATTATACAGCAGAGAAAGCAAAAATTACATAAAAACTCAAAAAACAAGAGAGAAATAGACATAAAGCAAAACAACCCCTCCTCTCCACCCACCCAACTCGCAGCAGCCCTCATAACCAACCCCAAAAATAGGAGTGGCTAATAATGTACCAACCAAGAAGGCCCTACCCAAGACCCTGAATAGCTATAAATATAAAAACATAGGCACAACCCTAAACCAATTAGCTGAAAAAAAGCTATACTATAGGAGAAGAGGAAGGGAAGGAAATATCAAGAAAGGGTGCTACAGAGAGATTGTTAAGATATAGAAAAGAAAGAGAGAAGAAAGGAAAGGAAATTGTAAAAAAAAACACATCACGACCCCTTAACACAACCTGACAGATTAGGTTTACCACTATGAAGATCTAACACAGAAGTCATCTGTGGGGAAACAAAAAAAACATCAGGGGCTTAAATTAGTAGCCAAATTTATCTTTAAGACTTGAAAAAAAATCTCCCCAGCATTTCTGAAACTTCTCACCGGTGTGGAAAAACCAGGCTACACATCTTTCTGCATTTAAAGCAGTAAGACGTTCTGCCCACCATTCCTTGAATGAGGGTTCCCAATCCTCTTTCCAGTGTATAAGTATTAGCAGCTTAGTAACCATAGCAACTAAGGCTACTTGCGTCTTTTGAAAGAATGTAGGGATCAGTGAATACATACCTAACAGGCATGTATCTTCGTTAAGAAATACTGCAATATTAAGGTATGGTGCCACCCATTGTTTAACTGAATTCCATAGTTTAACAATTTTAGGACATGCCCATGATTTATGGTATAGGGTAGCAAATTCAGAACCACAATCCCCACATTCAACTGAGGATAACTTTTTAATCCGTAATAATTTAGCGGGCGTATAACATAAATTGTGAAGAATATTAAACTGGATACTCCTTAGACGGTCCTGTTTGATTAAAGAATAAATATCTGTCCAAATCCTTTCCTAGGTTTTAACCGGAAAATCTTTATTATGATTATTTTTCCAGTAATAAGCTATCGGGGTAAACTTAGATGTGGTGTGAGTCAAGATTATTTTATATAATTTAGCTATTGCTTTCTGGCCCTTAGATACTGTCCAAAGGTTATTTAATATGGTTCCGGCCCCATCTGGCCATGGAGGTTTCCCCCAAAAATTATAGATACATTGACGTAGAAACATAGAAACATAGACTTTGACAGCAGATAAGGACCGCTTGGCCCATCTAGTCTGCCCATTTCCCTACCTACAGGATAGGCCGCAGATCCTAGTTAACCAACAGCCTATTTCTTCCTACCCCCCACAAGAATTGCATTATGTCTGTTCCATGCATTCTTGAATTCTCCCACAGATTTAGACCCCACAACTGCCTCAGGAAGGCTGTTCCATGCATCCACTACCCTCTCTGTGAAATAATACTTCCTCACATTGCCCCTGAACCGCCCTCCTTCTATCTTTAAATTGTGTCCCCTTGTTCTTGCATGTCTCTTTTTCTGAAAGATGCTACCCTCTTGGATTTGTTGATTCCACTGAGGTACTTAAAAGTTTCTATCATGTCCCCCATCTCCCTTCTTTCCTCAAGGGTATACATATTAAGCTCCTTTAGTCTCCCCTTGTGTGGCTTCTCTTGTAGACCCTGCACCATTTCAGTTGCCCTTCTCTGGACTACCTCTATCCTGTCTATGTCCTTGCGGAGATGGGGTCTCCAGAACTGGACACAGTACTCCAGATGGGGTCTCACCAACTGTCTGTACAGAGGGATAACAACTTCCTGTTTTCTGCTGCTTATGCATCTCCCTATACATCCCAGTATACCCCCAGCCTCCCTACTGCTAGTCTCGATACGTTTACAACCTTAAGGTCATCTGATATGATTACCCCAGGTCCTTCCTTTTCGGTTGTTGTTATTATCTTCCCACCCATTGTGTATTCTTCCCCTGGGTTCTTGTTTCCCAGGTGCATTATTTTGCACTTCTTTGCATTGAATGCTAGCTGCCATACTTCTGACCATTCCTCTAACCTTGCCAAGTCCTTTTTCATCCTTTCCATGCCTCCTTGTGTATCAACCCAATACAGATTGGATGGTCTTATTTATAAAGGGTATGCCCTTTCCTATTATGTTTTGGATTAGTATAAGAGCTTCATGGGCTTCTGCCTTCTTGCTCTTGCAATCTACATTAGTATGAACCTTAGTATGAACCCTGTTGCAGATCTTTGTGTCATCTGCAAAAAAGGTATACTTTTCCTTCCAGTCCCTCTGCAATGTCACTGATGAAGACATTAAAAAGGACTGAGCCCAAAACTGAACCCTGAGGTACCCCACTAGTAACCCCTCTTTTTTCAGAGTCGACTCCATTTACAATTACCTTCTGTGTCCTGTTGTGCAGCCAATGTTTTACCCAGGCTACCACCCTGGGACCCACTCCCAGGCTGGTTAATTTGACTATTAATCTTTTGTGTGGGACTGTGTCAAATGCCTTGCTAAAGTCTAGGTAGGCCATGGCCACAGCCCCTCCCTGGTCTACTACTTTGGTCACCCAGTCAAAGAAATCTATTAGATTCATCTGACATGACCTTCCAGCTGTGAACCCATGCTGCCTTGGGTCCTGTGCTCCACTGGCCTCTTGGTACTCAACTATTCTTTCCTTCAAAAGTGACTCCATCACTTTCCCTACCACAGAGGTCAGACTGACAGGTCTGTAGTTTTCTGCCTCTGTCTTGGTCCCACTTTTGTGAAGGGAATCACATCCACCTTCCTCCAGTCCTCGGGTACCACACCATCCTCCCATGATTTATTAAAAGAGTAGCCAGTGGTTTCACTAGTTCCTCCTTAATTCTTTAGAATTCTGGGTGAATTCCATCAGGACCCATTGCTTTGTCCACCTTCAGTTTTAGGAGTTCTTGCAGAACCCTTTCTTCTGTGAAAGGACTGGGATCGACCCCCCATCAAGAGTGCTTCTGTTAATTGGATTAGGCACTTCCCCCTCCTCTTTTGTGAATACTGAGCAGAAATATTCATTCAGTATCCCTGCTTTTTCACTGTACCCTCTGCCCACCCACCGTTCATTCTATTCAGCCTCACTATCCCTCCCTTTGTCTTTCTACGCTCGCTGATGTACCTTTAAAAGGTTTTATCCCCCTTCTTAACTGAGTTGGCTATCTTTTCCTCAGTTTGTGCCTTTTCTATTTTGACTTCCCTCCCTGCTTCCTTCTGCCTTAACTGGTACAGCTCTCTGTCCTGCTCCTTCTGTGTTTCCTTATACTTCTGGAAAGCTATCTTTTTCTTTTGAGAACCATAGTGGCTTTTTCTTTAATTTTGATTTGTTTATTTGCTTCACACAAAGACTTGTTGCCTCTGTGATGGCAGTTTTGATGATTCCCCATTGTTGCTCCACACCTCCTTCTAGTCTGTTTGCTAGTGCTTTTCTGAGGCACTCTCCCATCTTGGCAAAGTCAGCCCTCCTAAAATCCAGTACCCTCACTTTTGTATGGCTTGACTCTGTAGCTAAGTTTAACGTGAACCACACTGTTTGATGGTCACTTGTCCCCAGATGGCAACCCACTTCTAGATCTGAGATCCTCTCACTGCCCCCATTTGAGAGTACAAGGTCTAAGATTGCTCCCTCATGAGTGGGTTCCAAAACTAGCTGTATGAGGCCTGCCACCTATAGGGCATCAAGAATGGCCCTGCTCTTGGATGTGGCTGCAGCAAATGTGCTCCAGTTAACATCTGGCATATTCAGGTCTCCCATCAACAGTATCTCCCCTTTCTCTGCCATTCTAAGAATGCCTTCTATCATATCCTTGTCCATTCCCTTCCCCTGACATGGGGGTCTGTACGCAACCCCTGTGCAGATTGTGGTGCCCTTTCCAGTCTCCAGGGTGACCCACAGTGCCTCCTCTCCTCCCTGTTTACTCTTTTGTTCAGTTGAGACAATCGAAACCGGTTCTTATGAGCCACTCCAAATTTTATTTGTAATGCTGAAATGGACAGAAGTGAATTACCCAAAACAAAATCCGCTAAGTATAGTTTATTGAGAAATTTGCCGGAAAAGGTTCAGATTGGTTTCTTATCTATTTTTAGATTTGGATTATTTAATAAGGGTTGCCTTAAATCTTTTAAGTTGGATTTTTGAAGCAATGAACAAAGTTGCTGTAAGGCTCTCATATTCCAACCGAGGGGAGAGTTCTTCAACTTCCTTGGAACATTGGATCATGGAGTATATAGGAAAGCTTCTAGATCTATCCTGCAAGAATTTGCCTGTAGCCAATCTAAAAACAGCCAGGGGGGAGGGAGTGCCCGGTATAGAAACCGTAGCAGAAAGCCAATGCAAAATTCTACTGGCATGGATTGCTAGATAGTAAACATAAAAATCAGGTAATTGGAGCCCCCCCCAACATTTTAGAGTGAGCAAGTTTTGCATAGGCCCGACGTGGAGCATTACCTTTCCAAAGAAAATCAGAGCAGAGCCTGCGAAGGGGCCAAAAGAAAGACTTTGGAAGGTAAATATTAAGGCTGCATAGAGGATAAAAAAATCTGGGTGAAATTGACATTTTGAGAATATTAGCCCGGCCCCAAAAAGATAGTGGTAGCTTATTCCACCTCGCCAGATCTTCCTTAGTAGCTTTTAGCAATGGGGCTAAATTAAGGTCTTTAAGATTAGCGAGATCTTTAGATATCTTAATACCCAAATAGGTTAAATATTCACTTTCCCACTGTAAACCCATGGTTACGATCAAATCCTTGGTTAGGAGAGGGGATAAAGAATAAACTATAGTTTTATTCCTGTTGAGTTTATAACCTGAAAAAACACTAAACTGGGAAATAATTTGGAGGGTTCAAGGAAGGGAATGTCTACTATTCGAGATATGAATAAGTAAATCGTCAGCAAAAAGAGATAGCTTACATTCAAGATGTTCCAGATGGATGCCCATTATTTCTTTATCCAATTTTAAGACTCTAGCTAAGGGTGCTATGTAAAGATTAAATAAATAGGGAGAAAGAGGGCAACCCTGACGGGTGCCTCAATGTAAAGGAAAGATGTCTGAAATGAGGTTATTACATTGGAGTCTTGCTGATGGACAAGAATACAAAATTTGTATTTGGTTAATAAAGGGTTGAGGGATACCGAACTTTTGCAATGCCGCAAACATATAGTACCATTCTACTCCATCAAAAGCTTTTTCTGCATCCAGGGACACCAAAGCCACCTCCATCTCCGGGACCCTGGATGCAGATATTAGATGGAACAACTTTCTAAAGTGATCCGCTGAAGTGCGTCCTGCGACAAACCCTGCCTGTTTGGGACGCAATAGATTTTTCCACACACTCCCCAGTCTATTAGCCAAACTTTTAGCATATATTTTAATATCCATATTTAAGAGTGAAATAGGTCTATAATTGCTGATCATTGAAGGGTCCTTCCCTGGTTTAGGTAAGAGAATTATTCTCTCCTCAAATAGTGATTGATCAAAGTCGGGGTAGGAGCTCCAGTAGCTATACAGCTGAAGTAACAGAGGAATTAAATGTACTTTAAAGGTTTTATAGAATAAAAAAGTTTTGACTATCCTTAGACAAAGATGGTAGATCTGCTTTCTCTAAAAAAGCCCACATTTTCCCATCATAATCCCCAAACTTCAGGTACAGGGAATATCATGTCTTATAATAATCTCAAAATAAAGTTAAAATCTCTGAAGAATTGGTTATCATAGCTTCTGATTGGGGATGTCTGAGAGCAGCGATCCATTTGGATGTAGATTGTTGCTTTATCTGCCAAGCAAGTAATTTGCCTGCTTTGCTCCCTTGTCCAATATAAGATGCCTTTAATAGAGAAGCAGATCTCTCCACCCTCTCAAGTAAAATACTAGCATAATACACCCTCAAGCTAGATAATTCCTGATCTTCTGAAGGTAAAAGCTTGTCCATCCCTTTACTTTCCAAACTTTTAATTCTCTCCAAGCAACTGTTCAAAGGGTTGTTTTTCTTCCTCTTTTGTGTTGTAGCAATATGTATTAGCTCCCCCCTCCAGGTTGCTTTTAAAGCTGCCCAAACCTGGTCTACAGCAGGAATCGAATTCCAATTAGACTTAATAGAATTTTGCAAAAAATGTTGAAATTTTAAAATAATTTGGTTGTCTTTTAATAATTTATTGCTCAGAGGCCATGTATGGGACCGGACAGAGATATTGGGTAGTTCACATTGAATTAGGATTGGAGAGTGATCAGAAATTGCTCGAGCTAATATTTTAGAATCAACCATGCTTGACATTAGCTGATGACTGACTAAAAAATAATCGATTCGAGAATAGCTTTTGTGTACTGGAGAAAAAAAAGTAAACTCTTTACTTAGCAGATTAAGCACTCTCCATGGGTCCAAAAGGCCCAAGGAAGAGGTAAATTCAGTTAGGGCTTTTTGCGCAGGAGAGGAACCTACTCCCCTTTGGTAAGTACAGTCTAGATCATTAACTTGTACCAGGTTCCAGTCTCCTCCAATTAGAATGGGATAGTGCAGAAAAGGAGCCAGTACCATGGCTAAATGGATAAAAAATGAAGGGGTTTCTACATTAGGGCCATAAGCTGAACCCAATACTATATCAAAATTGCTCATTTTGCCAATAACAAAAATAAATCTCCCCTCAGGGTCGGGGATGGATTCCACCAGTGTAAAGGGGATCCTTTTAGCTAAGAGCAAAGCCACCCCATGTTTACTGGAGCTAAAACCAGCTCCGAAGACTTGGTCAACCCAACTCTTTTTAAAAAATTGTAATTGTTCTGGAAACATGTGTTTCCTGCAGAAACAGTATTGAAGGGTCGTATTTAGCAAGATGATTTAAAATGATATATTTCTTCTTACTATCTTTCCCTCCCTTTATATTCCAAGAAAGAATATTTAAACAATTAAGCATAACGAAGTCTTTGATTGTGCCGTTTAATAGATGTTAAATGAAGCGCTACACTGCTGCCACCCCAAAAAAACAAAGCAAATATCCCAATAGCCATTTCCTGGCTCCCGAAATTTAAACTAACCCCCCAAAATTTTAACTTATCTACAAGTCTGCACTCCCAGGCCCAGAGCCTTTGCCTAATCAAACAGTCCATGGTACTCACAAAGGAAGCTAGCTCCACCCCCCGCCTCCATACTCCCGAACAAAAAACTAGCTAGAAAAAAAAAACTGAGAGGATAACCCCCATCTTCACATCGCTAAAAAGTCTTCCCCATTGATAAAGTACTGTAACTATTTGTTATTTTAGCTCAGGTCCATTAAACAAAGCAAAGGTTACCAAAATAGAAGGAGTGAGAGAAAAGACCTAAATGCGATCAGCACACAATACCATGCTTACCCCAGCCTACTCCAGCTGTGATTGAGTCATTATAAATACCTAAATAGATCCATGCCCATGGCTCATACCTAAATCGAATTAAAGTCTCAGGGGCTATAGATATATAATAAACCAAACTGCTCCTGAGATTATAGTAGCTACTAACCCAAGCAACAACCTATTAAATGTTTCTTTATCCCGTGGACCAATTATCTTTCAGGTTATGAATTGAAATCCATCAAAAACTGTCTCAAATGAAGTCCAGCCCCAAGATCTAAAAAAGTTAAGGCATAGAGCAAGAGAAATAAAAAGCGAGAAAATGATCTATGGAACTAATCCCAGATAATATTCCACTGAAATTGTGCCCAGTGTTTTAGTGTATTGCCCGATATGTTAAAAAAATAAAATATGCGTGTATTTCCTTCCACTGGGAGGTTTAACAAGAGAACAAGTCTTTATCAAGAAAACAACTAGAGAAAAGTAAATTGAGATAATATTGTAGCCAGAAAAAAAAGGAGAAAAATTGCTCAAGCAAGCTGCCCAACCTTCTTGTCATATAATCAATAATGTAGTGCCATCTAGTGGACGGGATCAATTATAGCAACTCTCGCCCCCTCAGTACTCAACCGCTGGAAGGAGAAAAGAGATATTGACAGTATCAAATAATTAACTGAAGTCACTAATGTCCCACTATAAACATTGTCTGTTTAATTGGAAAAGCCAAAACATTCCTTCTGCAGCCCAGCATTAGAAAGACGAACAGTCAAAATGCTGTAAAGTGGCTCAGAGATAGAACATCCTCTAGAAGATTCTCGACACAGGTCTTGAATTCTCTGTAACTGGGCTAGTACCCTCTCATTTAGGGAATAGATCAGGGAAGCACTTCTTCAAAACCTTGACTGCATCCTCTACAGTGTCAAAGCATCTTGCCCCTTCCTTTAAGGACACCACCAGTCAAGCTGGATACAGCATTCAATGTTTTATACCTGCTGCCCACAGCTTCGAGGTGACAGGGTGATAAGAAGCTCTGAGCTGGCTGGGTTTTCAGAGTCAGATCAGGGACAAGCCTCAATTTTTTATCTTCCCATAAAATAGCTGATAGTTTCCTGGCTTCTCTATTAATAAACTCCAGATCCAGATAATTCAGTAGTTTGAAAATTATAGGTCTTGGTGGGTCAGACAGAGCAGGCTTTGTCCTCAAAGATCTATGAGCTCTTTCTATAATGAACTCTGGACCATTCGGGGAGGGACCCACTGTTTTTATCAAAAGTTGCTGTAGAAACTGAATTATATTTGGACCCTCTTCCCCTTCAGGCAACCCTATCAGTACCAGGTTGTTTCTCCTGTTCCTCCCCTCTAGATCTTCGAGATGATCCTCCACCTTAGATAAAGATTTTTTTAACTTCCACCATTTCTGGTTCGATTCTGTCTTGTTTCCTTTCCACTGAGGCTATTCTTGCTTCTGCATCTATAACCCTTCAGGCTAGCTGGGTGAGTGCTGGCTTGAAGTCATCCACATCCTCGATTAACTTCATCAAAGCTCCTTTAATTGTTGCTAACTCTGAGTAGACGTGGGAGGGTGACAGCTCCTCTGAAGAACCTTGGGGAGAGGAGCTACGGCGAGGGTGCTTGGCTTCTGACTCCTGCGTGGCCTCCTCCTGCTCCGACAGCTTAGACATGTTGTGAGCATTTTGTTGCCACTACTGACACCCCTTGTGATTCTCTAGCTTCTTAATATTAAAAATAACTAAAAGAAGTTGGTGTGAATGGAGGCTATCCACAATTAGGAGGTGAAAAGAGCAGAGCTCCGACGAATGCATCTTACCCTCTGCACAGCAGTGAGGATGCATTTTTATGTTGCATCCCTCTGGATTGCCCAGTGATGTTTGTGACTGCATATGGACCAAGCAGGCCAGAGGAGGAGGAAGAGGAATAAGTGTTGCATCTTGCTGACTGGAGCAGCTAGAAAATCACATGGTGGTGGAGGCAGGCACTCAATTTAGCAACAGGAAACAGCAGAACATTTGGGATGGGGAGGGGACTGACACGAATGAAAAAAACACAATTATTTCTCAATCATACGTAAAAGGATTTTACTGAGGATGTGCAAGGAGGGAAACAACACATCTTTTTTTACTCAACATCATCAAGGAAGCAGCCCTCACAGTCCTCCAGACTGGAGCTGTCACCAGATAGAAACTCCTTCTGCGGTACTGTTTCATTCACCACGGTTTTATTTATTTATTTATTAAATTTTGGTGACCAGGTAAGCCCACTGAGCCATGGAGGTCCCTTTTTTAAGAGCGACCCAGGATTACATAGCATAAATGAGTAAACAGTATAACACAATCAGCACAGTTACAGGTAATACAGGCATCATACAGTCATAGTTCCATTCAGGATTATAATAGTACATTTGGAGAAAATAAGGGGAGTTAAAATGTTGACTGGTAGCACTTATCTTAGTAGAGTCACTCTAAAGGCAGGTTAAGACCTGGTAAATCAATTAGCAATAGGGTGATCTCAGGTGCCGATGCAGCGGCAAGAACTGGCTACCACCATATGGGCCTTAAGCCTAGTGCGGAAACTTTTGATAGAAGGTGCTTCCTGCACCACAGGAGGAAGTATATTCCACAGGGTAGGGGCACTGTAGGAGAATTACTTGCCACCCACCTTGGTTCTTACTCTGGGGACATCTAGGAGAGTTTGGCCTGTAGTACGGAGGAGCCGAGGATTGGGCTTTAGAGTTATGAGTCCAGAGAGACTGGGAGAGGGAGATGGGCTGATTAGCTTGTAGACTAGGCATAGCAGAGGGTACTGAAGGTGAGCATCCAGGGAGGGCCAATTTAGTAGGGCTAGGGTGCCACAGTGGTGACTCCTGGAGTGAGCCTAGGAGATGAAGAGAGCCACCTATTGCATTTTGCTACTACTACTTAGTCTGCTGACAATACCTTCCTCTTCCTCTTCACTGGTATCATGTGGATGGAACACAGGCGTTATTGTCTTCTGTGGAATGTGACCCTGATTCATTTTAATAAATGTGAACATGTTAACATTTTGGGGGTACAGAATGGTGTGCCTGTTCACACAATGGCACTGGCTGAACTAAATACTCATTAAACACTTACACTAGGGGGTGGGCAGCTGAGGAACTTCATGGCCACAGAGGTATGTGCTGGCCACTCAGTGACATTGGTGCTCCAGTACATCAGGGGCTCATCAGCAATGCTAAGGTGCCTTGTGTTCTCTAAATATGCATCAACCATGTGTTGTGCTGCTCACAGTTTTACTAATTCATCATCATCTTCCTCCTCCTTTTCCTCAATGTCTGCCATACCCACCTGACTTCAGACATCCCAAATGGGATTTGCCATTGTTTTCTTTTACCTGACATGGTTTTTCAGCCAGTTTCACATGGGATGACTGTGAGGTAGTAGCAACACCCAGTCTCTGAGCTGTTTCATGTTGGACCTTCTTACATAACTGTGTGTTTAGCATCTGTGCCCCACATACTCTTCTTATCAGAAGGTCTATCAACTTTTGAACCAGCTGGAGCCTACATTCAATTATTGATGCCAGGCCACGTTTATATCATGGGTCAAGCATTGTGGCTATGCCAAACTCCTTAGAGTATAGAATTCCAGAAATATGGGTGTGGGACTGTAACATGAGAGCATGTGATCCATCAAGGTACAAATACCAGTATCCTGCTACTGGGGGATTTCAATATGCCGGATGTGGATTGGACCACCCAGGTGTCTGCTTCAGTCAAAAGCACAGCCATCCTAGAATCCCTGCAAGGAGTTGGACTCAGGCAGCTGGTGCATGAATCAACCAGGGATAAGTTGATTCTGGACCTGGTATGGATCAATGGAAACAGAGTTGAAGAAATACAGGTTGAAGGGCAGCTGGGGTCCAGTCACCACTGCATGGTGTGGTTCAGCATGGCAACATGGACTCAAGTATGTCCCACAAGGGCAAAAGTATTAGATTTTAGGAGGGTGGGTTTTACTGAAATGGGTAGATGTATATAAGCTGTCCTGGGGAGGGGAGAGATAATAGAGGGGTTGGAGGAACAATGGGAAAAACTTAAAGAAACCATAGTGTGGACAACAAACCAATGCATTAGGATAGTGGCTAAAGGGAAAAGAAGAAGGAACCACTATGGTTCTCTAAGGGGGTGGGGGACAAAGTCAGGGCTAAAAGACTGAATTTCAGGAAATATAAGGGGACTCAAAGGGAGGAGGATAGGGAGGTGTACCTTGAATGTCTAAGGGAAGCAGGAAAGGCTGTTAGGATAGCTAAGGTGCAGACAGAGGAGGGTTAAACATGGTCTTTGAAAAAAGGGGACAAGGCATTTTATAGGTACATCAGCGAAAGAAGAAAAAATTGGGGGATTGTGAGGCTCAAAGGGGAAGAGGGAGAGTGTAAGGTGGGGGATCCAGACAAGGTAGAAATACTGAACAAATACTTCTGCTCAGTATTGACTAGGGAAGGGGAGGGTATCAAGGACAACAGATGGGTAGCAAAGGAAATGGGAGGGTGGAGTGGACATCAGTTTATTCACAATGGACAGAATTCTAGAAGAACTCCCAAAGTTGAAGGTAGATAAAGCCATGGAGCCAGATGGTGTCCACTCAAAGATATTAAGGGAGCTGAGAAGGGAACTGGCAGTGCCTCTGGCAGCCCTGTTCATGGAGTCACTCAACATGGGTGTGGTTCCAGAGGACTGGAGGAGGGCACATGTGGTCCCACTACACAAAGGCAGCAGTAGTGAGGAGGCAGGGAACTACAGGCCAGTCAACCTCACTTCAGTAGTGGGAAAGATCATGGAGACACTGCTGAAAGAAAGAATAGAGGCACACCTGGAATCTAGGGGTGCCCAAGATCTGAGGCAACTTAGATTCAAAGAAGAAAGGTCATGTCAAATGAATCTGATAGGTTTTTTTGATTGGGTGACTAGGGAAGTAAGTCAGGGATTGGCAGTAGACTTCACCTATCTAGATTTCAGCAAAGCCTTCAACACTGTTCCACATAGAAGACTAGTTAACAAGATGGGTTGTCTGGGCATGAGAGACAAGGTGGTGAACGGGGTTAGGAACTGGTTAACAGACAAGAAACAGAGGGTGGTGGTAAATGGGGTACAATCTGGGGAGAGGGGGATGACCAACAGGGTACCACAGGGATCAGTACTGGGACCAGTCCTGTTCAATGTCTTCAATAGTTACATTGCAGAGGGGCTAGAAGGAAAGGTCTGCTTGTTTGCAGATGACACCAAGATCTGCAACAGGGTGGATAATCCAGAAGGGGTGCAGAAAATGAAGAGGGACCTGGAGAAGCTTGAAAGATAGTCAGAGATGTGGCAACTGAGGTTTAATACAAAAAGTGCAAAATAATGCACCTGGGTAGAGAGAACCCTGGGGAGACCTACAGGTTGGAAGGGGAGGAGCTGACTGTCATCAAGAAGGAAAGAGAACTAGGTGTTATAATCTCAGATGACCTTAAGGTATCAAAGTAGTGCGCAGAGGCGGTGGGGAGGGCCACTGGCATGCTGGGGTGCATAGGCAGGGGTATCACTAGCAGGAGGTGGGAGGTGGTGATGCCATTGTATAAAACATTGGTAAGGCCTCATCTGGAGTACTGCATGCAGTTCTGGAGGCCACACCTGCACAAGGACATAAACGAAGTGGAAACTATCCAGAGAAGGGTGACAAAGATGGTGCAGGGCTTGTACCACAGAACATATGAGGAGAGATTAATGGACCTCAATATGTACTCACTGGAGGAGAGAAGAGAGCCGGGGTACATGACTTGAACTTTCAAGTACCTCAAGGACATAAACAAAGTACAGGTGGGGAACCTTTTTCAATGTAGAAAAAGTATTAGAACAAGGGGGCACGGTATGAAATTGGAGGGGGTAGATTAAGAGGTAATGTGAGGAAGTTTTTCTACACAGATAGTGTAGTTGATGCTTGGAATAGTCTGACATAGGAGGTAGTGGGAGAAAGCACAGTGGAGGGGGTTAAGCATGCCTGGGACAGGCACAAGGGAACCTTGAGAGGGGAGGCAGTGATGAAAAACCATTGATCATTTAGGGTCAGTGGCCACATGCAATGTATAGAGCCTACGGGCAGACTGGACAGGCCTGGCGGTCCTTATCTGCTGACAATTTTTATGTTTCTGTGTATCAACACCTGATTCCAGCTGTTGCTGGACATTCAACAGTGTGCCTCAGCACACACAGAAGTGGAATTGCCTGATTCATACAGCCACTGTCCACACTCAGGGCCTGAGTTCCACGTTCAAATGCCCTGAGAATCATGATCAGGCCATCTATCTGCCACCACTGCTCCATTGTTAGTTACATGGATGCCCCAGCACTGTACTGGCTTATATGTACCAGCAGATATTCAGATATTGAATTGTACTGCTTGTATAACTGATTAATCATATACATGGTGGAGTTCTCTCTGGTGACCACATCCATTTTCACGCAGTACTGAAACAAGTTGTTCTGAATCTGCAACTAACGGAGGTGGCCATGGGCAAAGTGCACACAGATGCAACTTGCCACCACCAAAATCTCCTTGACATCCAGATGGGTGAGAAACTGCTGTGCTATGAGATTCATACAGTCAGCCTGGCTATCATGAATGCATTTGATGACATTCAGCCCATTATCACTGGCAATAAAACCTGCCTTCAGTGAATGGGGGGTGAAACCAGTCATCAATCTCAGAAAGCAGCACTTCAAGCATTTTCTCACCTGTGTGTGACCCCGCTATGCTCTTCATCATCGGTGTGGCATGCTGCCGAAGACCCAGAATGTTGCTACCATCATAATTGGCCTTACTGCAACTTTTTCCACTCCCTGAGTCAAACAATACACCAGAACCTGTGCCCAGTGTACTGTAATGCACAAGTATGAGCTGCCAGCTGTTTGACCACTGGTCCACATATCCATACTAAGATGTATACGAGGTGTTGATGAATGTTTCTTTTACCATGTCTGACACTGTCCCATAAAGTTAAGGAATGGCATGTTTTGCAAATTTGTTCTAGATGGAACAGGCACAGGCCATGAACCTCCAGAAATCTGTATTTTTGCCGAAAGAGTATGGAAAGAGATTAATGGGCAACATTTCTGCAGCTGCTGCATTGAGCACACAAACAGTTATGTGATTCAGAGGGAATTTGGAATGCCATTTAAACATGGCGTGCAGTGTGAGCTGGACCTTTCTTTGTGCTGGGCTAGTAAACAGCTGCACTCATCACGGCAGCATTGCTGGGGTGCTATATGCTGCTTCTTGAGTATTGACTTTTGGTGTTTTCTGCAATACTGTAACTATGCTTCTCTGACTCAAAGGTGTGGTAGTCAACCCACTACCACTGCTGCTATGCCCACTACTAGGCAGAGAACAGAATCCTCCTTTTCCTCTATGTTGTCCTCCTCACTTGCCCAGGTTAACCCTCCAACCACCATTTATATTGCACTGCCACCTATGTTTACCTTGAGTAATGCCGCGGGACTGGAACCTCCTCCACTGGCTTCCTTTTGATATTGATGCCAGCATGCTGGGTGTCTGTTCATGAGGTGGGTGTGTTACCTACCAGTGCCTAGGTGGCTGCACTTTTTACCCCTACTTGCCCATGTTTGACAAAGCTGATTGATCACAATTGACTCATCAGCTGGATCAAGCACATAGAAGTGTCAAACATGGGGTTTCATTCCCCTTGTTTGTCCATGGTGCCAGGACTGGGACAGCTGAGGAAAGGGGTAGAAATTGTTGTTTTTTGAGATGATTTGAATGCATCAAAAATATTATGGTGGGGACTTTGCTGGTTATACCACTACTGGATGCAACATCCCCAGCAACATCTGCATCACATCCCTTATTTTTCTTCCTGTCAGGCGTCCATAGTAGATCCAGCACAGCATCATCATCATTGCCACCCCCATTCTTCTCCTCCATATGTCTGTCCTCCTCAACCTCACCTTGTGCAGTCTCACCCACATTTTCTGCATCTCCTGCTCCCACTTTGACCACTGTCTCCACACTGTCTGCCTCATCAGCATGACCACCACCAGCACCAACGGGGACACAGACTGCCTAATCCTCTACCACTGTTTCCTGTTTGCTGGAACTGGTGGTGGTGCTGCTGCTGCCTTTCTCACCTGGCACCTCACCCACGAGCATGACTCCCACATATGTAGATGAGAACAATTTTGTAACAGAAATGCCACTACTGAGAACAACTTCACTACTCCCAGGAGCACCTGAGCCCACAGGACATGCTGATGATGCACCCGTAGACATTGGTTCCTGAAGTGCAGTATTACTTTACCCCACTGCTTTACAACTCTTCTTTCCTGCCTCCCAGGCCTCCCTCCATCCCTTTACCTGAACTTTTCTTGCACCTGGGGTTGAATTACCTGGCTGATGGGATAGTAAATGAGGTGAAGAGAAGGACTGATGATTTAGGTCCCGTTTGCAAGGGGGCAGGAAGATCAGTTACCTTCTTGGAGGTACTTCCAGTCCCAAGGGCAAGTACAGCAAGAAAATAGAGGATTCAGGAGTTTAATGAATGGCTGGTAACCTGGCGTCAGGAAAAAGTATATGGGGTTGTAGGAGGGTGGATGGTGACTGGGAGGACAGCAGTCTATATGCTAAAGATAAACTGCACTTAAAAAAAGAGGGGGAGAAAGTACTGAAGCAAAAGCTTCGGGAGTATATTGAGGAGAATTTAAACTAGGAGTGGGGGGTGGCAGAACAGATGGAGATGATCAGAGGCCCCGGGATGGGAAACCATATGGGCTTATCCTCATAAAAGTGAGATAGGACAAGGAGCAAACAATACAGGGATGGCCATAAAGGGACAGGAGGAAGAGGGGAGAAAGAAAGGGGATGGAGGGTGGTATCTTTAAATGTTAGAAACCTGGGGAATAAAAATACAGAACTACAGGCTCACATGACGGAGGGAGGGGTGGACATGGCAGCCATCACAGAGACATGAGCCACCCCAAACCATGACTGGGACCTGGCGGTTCCAGGTTTCAAGCTATTCCACAAGGATAGAGTTAAGGGGAAGGGGGGTAGTTCTCTACATGAGGGAGGGGCTAAAGTGTGTTAGGGAAGAGGGGTAAGAGGGAGATACAGAGGCTCTATGGATACAAATCCATGATCCAGAAAATAGGACACTACAGTTGGGGGTGGTGTACAGGCTGTCACGGGAAAAACCTGCTCATATTATTATTTTATGATATCTGTATTATAAATACATAGTCTGTGTATGACCTTTTCAGTGTGAGGAAATTGGCCTAACATCAAAGTGTCAGGCTGAAACCAGGAGGTAATTAAAAAGACCAGAGAGACCTGATTAAAAGTTTCCTGTTTTTGTTTTAATTAGAACCTTTGAGCCATTTTGGCAGGATATAGGGCTCTTAAAGCTTTATGATTCCTGTAAGAAGACTTGTGAGATACTATAAAGTCATAAAATTATCTCAGATCTGCCTTGGGAATCGGACTCACAATAAGATCAAACGGAAATGTTTAATTAAAGAGTCATATTTAAGAAATTTTTTTTCTTCTGATGTCACATTATTTAACATACCTCCTGGTAGGAAATCATGTTTGTAATTTTTAATTCTAAAAGGAGGAGCTAGACGACTCACAAAGGGGGTGTGGAGACGCAGTTAACTGACACTTGTATCTGAAAAGTATGGCATATCATCTTGGGCTCTTAAGAAACTAAGATCTCTCTAACTTAAAACGCACTTACAGAGGTAATACCTTAGATAGCAAAAACCAAAATGTATTGTGGTAGGAGTTTTGTTCTATAATTTTCTCTTTTTGTTCTTTTATGTGATTGTGATGCTCTTTGATATTTGTTCTGTAATTTTCATACTGTTTTTATCCATTTTTAGTAAACCACCTTTTCCTAAGATTCTGCCTGTGTCTTCCCAGTTTTCTTTTTGCATGTGGAGTGCCTATATTTTAAGTCTGACAATGGTTTAAAAGGCTTGATGGTGTTACTAAGCTTGGAAAAGGTAAGAATATACCTAAGATCACTTACAGAATTTTAAGGGTTCATTTTGGATACCTCGTTAGGTGCCCCTGGGTGAAGGATTGTACTGCATTCCCCAAAGAGAGTACATATCCGAGCCTGTTAATTGGGTATGCTAGCATAAGGTTTGCAGTTTGAATCTCCCCAGACCATAAGACTACAGGTGATTTGGACCCAAAGCAGACAGGAGGATTACCCTGTCTGTTACCTGTTTATACTATTGCACTCTGAGGTTGGCACTGTGGGAGCACAGGTCCTGACCTCCTGACCTGTGGAGTGCGTTTGTGACACAGACCACCCTCACAATTGGAAAAGACAGATAAGGTATTGGCAGAACAGATCCAGAGGAACTATGAGAAGGGTAGGGTGGTGATAGTAGGTGACTTCAACCTGCTGGGAGTGGAGTGGGGGACACCTGCCACCAAGTGTAGAAGGGGACAGAAAATGCTACATGCCTTACAGGATAACTTCCTGATGCAGTTGGTCAGCAAATCAACTAGGGAAGGGAATACCCTTGACCTCATACTGTCTAATGGGGAGTGGGTGAGGGATCTGAGAATAGAGGAACCACTGGTGGGGAGTGACCACTAGACAGTATGATTCCTGTTGCAGCTGAGCAGGGAGAGGGAGCATCTGGCACAAAGATGCTAGACTTTAGAAAAGCTGACTTCAAAAAAATGGGTGAATTGGTACAAGAGTTTCTGAATAGAATTCAGCCTAATATGGAGACAAATCAGAGGTGGGAAGTCATTAAACTAGGGATAGAGGAGGCAACAAGTTCTTGCAGCAAGGCCCAAAGTAAAAAGGCTAGGGTGAAGAAACCTAGCTGGATGGGCAAGGGTGTCATAAACAGGGTGAGGAGGAAAAGAGTCTCCTATAGGAGATACAGGAGAACTGGGAGTGGGGAGGACAGGGAGGAGTACCTGAAGGAAGCAAAGGAGGTAACCAGGAAAGTAAGGACAGCAAAGGCATCAAGGGAACTCAGGCTGGCGAATGGAATTAAAGAGGGGGGGATAATGACTTCTTCCGGTACATCAGGGAGAAAAGAGGTTGTAAGGACCAAATAGTAAGGATTAAAAAGGAAGGGGAATGGGTGGAAAAAGAGGACAAAAAGGCAGGAGCACTTGAATCAATCAATCAATCAAAATCTTTATTTATCCAGGTGGACATCATTGAGCAATGCTCATTTGCGAGATGGACCTGGGTGCAACATAGAGAACATAACAATATGAGGTAGTGCAATTGAGTACAAATATATATATAACAATGGAACATACAAGCCTGTAGCAATTCGAGTCAGAAGTGCAAAAAAAGGAACATGTACATATATTCAACCTGGGCACAGTAGTGGAGGAGAGGAAAAGAGAAAGGGAGGAGGAGAAAGAAGTAGAGTGAGAAGCAGCATGGGCAGCAGGAAGTCAGAGTAGAGGAGTGAAGGGAGGATGAGGTAAGTAGGGGTACAGAGGGAGAGAACAGATGGGGTAGGAGAAGGGTGTAAATAAGGGGTAGTGGAGGAGACCATTTGGGAGGTGAGGGAGATGCAAGGGAGGGGGCATGGAGATAGTGTCAACCAGAGGGTACAAGCAATTCCTACCCTGAAGATGGGAACTAGACTGAAGATAAGGTGGGAAGCAAGTCAGGGAGGGGTGGAGAAGAAGATAATGGAATGTCTAGGGCTTAGGAAGGTGGTGGACAGTACTAGGAGTTCTTGAGATTTTGAGTATTGTGCAGGGTGGGATGAGGTACAATGGAAGACACTGATGCAGATCTTGGGAGGGAAAAACAATTGCATACTTCTTTGAATGAGTGGGAATATAGAGACTTAAAGGCAGAGAGGCAGACATGGATGCACAATTTAAGAGTTTTTTTTTTAATTTTGTTCCATAGTGAGGGTAGCACGAAGCTTATGGCTGCTCTGCCATAGCGAGATTTAGCCATAGGTACCTTGAGTTAGATAAATGAGTAACTTCATAGTGCACAGTTACCTATTGCGCCTAAAGCAAGATAGTTGGTAATATAATGAGGCAGTTTTTTAGAAATAGCTCTGAAGGTCCAAAGTGTGGCATTTCTATCTCTCCTGGACTTAAGGGAGGTCCATCCTACAGCCACTTACAGAGAGCAATTGTGCGTGCCAAAGGGAAGACCCGCTATGATCCTCAGAGCTCTGTGATAAAGTGTGTCCAGTTTTGTCAAGCAAGAGGTAGGACACTGGCTGAATAGGAAGTCCGCGTAGTCTACCAACGATAGAAACGTGGATTGCACCAGCTGTGTTTTAGCATCTCTGGTTAGGAACTGACTAATTCTAAAGAAAATTCCCAGCCTCTGCCTTAGTCTTTTTAGTAGATCCTCAGCATGTTCAGTGAAGGAAAGTCTGTGGTCTAGCCACACTCCCAGGTACTTGAATTTTGTGACATATTTCAACTTTTCTCTGAACAAGGTGGTAATCTGAGGGACTGAACCAATAGTTGCAGGACTAATTGAGAGGGTAAATGGAGAGAGGAGCATCACTTTTGTTTTTTTGGCATTAAGGAGGAGCTTTTTATGGATTAGTTGGCTCTGGAGTAGACTGAATTCTGACTGGAGGTCTTCACAGGCAGTTTCTGGCACTGGGCAGCTTAAGCAGAGGACAGTATCATCCGCAAACAGATGAATATTGGCTTTGTTTGTGCAAATGTCGATATTGTTAATGCATATCACAAACAGTAAGGGTCCTAATATAGATCCCTGGGGCACACCCACTGGAGAGGTTTAAGAGGTGACAATTCGCCTTCGGCTTTGACTTGCTGAAGGTGTCCTGTTAGATAGTTAGTGAACCAACCTAACGATGGAAAGCCCATGCCTGTAGTTTGCAGGGAGAGGAGGAGCAGGCTACGATCAATGATGTCAAAGGCCTTTCTTAAATCCACAAATACAGCACAGAAATAATTTAACGACTACTTCTACTCAGTTTTTGCTAAAGGGGGGGGGGAATACCTAAGGTTGGAGGGAGGCTAGGATCAGAGGAGGAAGGCGTGACAGATAGGGAAATCACAGAAGGTGGAGTGCTAGAGGGGTAAGGGCACTGAGAGTGGACAAAGCACCGGGATCAGATGGCATACATCCCAGGGTACTGAAGGATTTGGCAGAGGTCCTGGCAGGTCTATTTAATGCATCTCTAGACTCAGAGTGTATTACCTCAAGATTGGAGGATGGATCATATGGTTCCACTCCATAAGAGCAGTCCCAAAGATGAACCAGGGAACTATAGACCAGTGAGTCTCATCTCCATAGTGGGGAAACTGGTGGAAACAATCCTGAAGGAGAGGCTGGGGAACCTGCTGGAGGTCAGTGGGGTGCAGGACATTAGGCAGCATGGTTTTGTCAAGGGCAGATTCTGCCAGACCAACCTAGTGGACTACTATGACTGGGTGACTAGGGAAATGGACAAAGGGCATGTCATGGATGTGCTGTACCTGGACTTCAGTAAGGCATTTGACTTGGTGCCACATGGGAGACTAGCATGTAAGTTAAGGAACACAGGGATGGTTGCAAAATTGGTGGGATGGGTGGAGAACTGGCTGCAGGGATGGCAACAGAGGGTGGTGGTGGGAGGAGAATTATCATCCACAAGGTCAATGATGAGCGGTGTCCCACAGGGGTCAATGCTGGGGCTGGTGTCATTTGAGGGTATTTATTGCAGACATCTCAGTAGGCATAAATAGCAAGATCAGTCTATTTGCAGACCACACCAAGATGGGAGCAGTGGTCGATGATCAAGGTGGGTGGCAGGGATTGTAAGATGATCTAACAAGGCTGGAGACATGATCTGCTACCTGGCAACTTGATTTCAATGCCAAAAAATGCAAAGTGCAGCATTTCAAGGCAAAGAATCCAAAGAGGATCCACCATTGGGGGTGCAGCTAGCTATGACTGTGAAGGAGAAAGATCTGGGGATGATCATTGTGGGAAAAATGAACAACTCAGCACAGTGTAGGAAAGCAGCATCAGTGGCCAACAAGATTCTGGATTGTACTGCAAGGAGTATAACCTCAAGGAGGAGGGAGGTGATTCTGCCATTATACGGATCACTGGTCAGACCCCACCTGGAGCACTGTGTTCAGTTTTGGCTCTCTTGCCTAAAGTGGGACATAAGATTGCCAGAAGGGTGCATCTCAGAGCAATAAAAATGATCCTAGGTCTGAGGGAGTTACCATATGAAGTCAGACTGAGGGAGTTGAATGTGTACTCTCTGAGGAGAGGAGGGATGGGAAGATATGATTGAGACCTTTAAGTACAGTACATGAGAGGAATACACAGGACAGGCACAGAGGGACTGTTCAAGGGGAGGGTGGGGAGAGACACTCAGGGCCATGCATGAGATTGGAGGGTGGGAGGTTTAGGATGGAAATGAGGTGGCATTTCTTTACAGAAAGGGTAATAGCAGAATGGAATGCACTACCAGCAGGGGTGGTGGCCTGTAAAACAGTGGGATGCTTCAAGAGGGACTGGGATTGGCCAAAAGGGAGGATCATGGGAGGGGCAGCTGCAGAGTAGGGGTGCTAGATGCAAAACCGAGCAGATTCGATAGACCAAATGGCCTTTTTCTGCTGGCAGTTCCATAAGTTCATATGTAACAGGATAGCAACAGAGACAGGAAACATGATTATCTTTTTTTTTTTACAGGACAGGCAGCACAGGAATAGGGTTTTACAACAGTAACAGAAAACAGAACAAATATAACAACACAGATAATTGACAAATTTTTTAATAACGCAGCACGGAAATCAACAAGTTAGCAAGAGGAGCAAACAAGACAGAGCTCAAGTTTTAAACAGCACAGTACGAAAGGGGTACACACCAATAGGACATTTCTTTTTAACAGCAGGTGTAAGTAACAGAAGAACACATAGGATGAGAACAAGAAGGGGTCACGGTGACAAAACAATTTTTTGGTTTTTTAAACTGGAAAGTGAGATAATAGAAACATCTAAATTCAAGAAAAATATAACTAAAAAAATTCCTACAACTTCAACAGAAACACACTGACAAAATGGGTCACTAAAATTGAACATACTCAAAGAAATAAAAAGGAGAAATTAGAGATCAGAATGAAAAATTAACAGGAAACACTCAGAAAAGAGAAATTTAGCACAGACTCTCCTGCATCACAATAAAAGCACCAGAACTATCTAGGCTGCCCTTACTACCCTCCCCCACACAACTGCATAACAGACTGTCAAGTAAATGAAAACACTACTTCACTGCAAATAATTACAGATAAAATTAACAAAAAAAAAACACAAATATAGTGAAATGACCCTCCAACAAAAATTAGGAGCTATTTGGAAAGAAAATAAAGTATTGTTTTGCTGATCTGAATGTTTACTTTCCTAGTCAACTACCACATAGCCTTCATGCTAGTTCTCTTCACACACACTTCACTCAGAGACAACCTACTCCACGTCCTATAGGCTACTGAAACATAGAAACATAGAAACACAGACTTTGACTGCAGATAAGGACCGCTAGGCCCATCTAGTCTGCCCATTTCCCTACCTACAGGATAGGCCGCAGATCCTAGTTAACCAACAGCCTATATCTTCCTGCCCCCCACAAGAATTGCCTTATGTCTGTCCCATGCATTCTTGAATTCTCCCACAATTTTAGACCCCACAACTTCCACAGGAAGGCTGTTCCATGCATCCACTACCTTCTCTGTGAAATAATACTTCCTCACATTGCCCCTGAACTGCCCTCCTTCTATCTTTAAATTGTGTCCCCCTTGTTCTTGCAAGTCTCTTTTTCTGAAAGATGCTACCCTCTTGGACTTTGTTGATTCCCTTGAGGTACTTAAAAGTTTCTATCATGTCCCCCTCTCCCTTCTTTCCTCAAGGGTATACATATTAAGCTCCTTTAGTCTCTCCTCATACGGCTTCTCTTGCAGACCCTGCACCATTTTAGTTGCCTTCCTCTGGACTGCCTCTATCCTGTCTATGTCCTTGCGGAGATGGGGTCTCCAGAACTGGACACAGTATTCCAGATGGGGTCTCACCAACTGTCTGTACAGAGGGATAACAACTTCCTGTTTTCTGCTGCTGATGCCTTTCCCTGTACATCCCAGTATACCCCCGGCTCTCCCTACTGCCTTCTCACATTGCTTGCTAACCTTAAGGTCATCTGATATGATTACCCCCAGGTCCCTTTCCTGTTTTGTTGTTGTCACTACCTCCCCACCCATTGTGTATTCTTCCCCTTGGTTCTTGTTTCCCAAGTGCATTATTTTGCACTTTTTGCATTGAATCCTAGCTGCCATACGTCTGACCATTCCTCCAACCTTGCCAAGTCCCTTTTCATCCTTTCCACGCCTCCTGTGTATCAACCCTGTTGCAGATCTTTGTGTCATCTGCAAAAGGCATACTTTTCCTTCCAGTCCCTCTGCAATGTCACTGATGAAGACATTAAAAGGACTGGACCCAATACTGAACCCTGTGGTACCCCACTAGTAACCGCCCTTCTTCTAGAGTGGACTCCATTTACAATTACCTTCTGAGTCCTGTTGTCCAGCCAATGTTTTACCAGGCTACCACCCTGGGACCCACTCCCAGGCTGGTTAATTGACTAATCTTTTGTGGGACTGTGTCAAATACCTTGCTAAAGTCTAGGTAGGCCATGTCCACAGCCCTCCCTGGTCTACTACTTTGGTCAGCCAGTCAAAGAAATCTATTAGATTTGTCTGACATGACCTTCCCGCTGTGAACCCATGCTGCCTTGGATCCTGTGCTCCACTGACCTCTAGGTACTCAACTATTCTTTCCTTCAGAAGTGACTCCATCACTTTTCCTACCACAGAGGTCAGACTGACAGGTCTGTAGTTTCCTGCCTCTGTCTTGGTCCCACTTTGTGAGAGGGAATCACATCCGCCTTCCTCCAGTCCTCGGGTACCACACCATCCTCCCATGATTTATTAAAAGAGAAGCCAGTGGTTTCACTAGTTACTTCCTTAATTCTTTTAGAATTCTGGGGTGAATTCTCATCAGGACCCATTGCTTTGTCCACCTTCAGTTTTAGGAGTTCTTGCAGAACCCTTTTCTTCTGTGAAAGGACTGGGATCGACCCCCTATCAAGAGTGCTTTGTTAATTGTATTAGGCGCCCCCTCCTCTTTTGTGAATACTGAGCAGAAATATTCATTCAGTATTCCTGCTTTTTCACTGTCCCCCTCTGCCCACCCACCGTTCATTCTATTCAGCCCCACTATCCCTCCCTTTGTCTTTCTACGCTCACTGATGTACCTATAAAAGGTTTTATCCCCCTTCTTAACTGAGTTGGCTATCTTTTCCTCAGTTTGGGCCTTTGCTATTCTGACTTCCCTTCCTGCTTCTTTCTGCCTTAACTGGTACAGCTCTCTGTCCTGCTCCTTCTGTGTTTCCTTATACTTCCGGAATGCTATCTTTTTCTTCCTGACTTTCACAGCCACCTCTCTTGAGAACCATAGTGGCTTTTTCTTTCATTTTGATTTGTTTATTTGCTTCACACAAAGGCTTGTTGCCTCTGTGATGGCAGTTTTGATAATTCCCATTGTTGCTGCACACCTCCTTCTAGCCTGTTTGCTAGTGCTTTTCTGAGGCACTCTCCCATCTTGCCAAAGTCAGCCCTCCTAAAGTCCAGTACCCTCACTTTTGTATGGCTTGACTCTGTAGCTGAGTTTAACATGAACCACACTGTTTGATGGTCACTTGTCCCAGATGGCAACCCACTTCTAGATCTGAAATCCTCTCACTGCCCCCGTTTGAGAGCAGGTCTAAGATTGCTCCCTCATGAGTGGGTTCCAAACTAGCTGTCTAATGCCTGCCACCTGTAGAGCATCAAGAATGGCCCTGCTCTTGGATGTGGCTGCAGCAATGTGCTCCAGTTAACATCTGGCATATTCAGGTCTCCATCAACAGTATCTCTCCTTTCTCTGCCATTCTAAGAATGCCTTCCATCATATCCTTGTCCATTCCTTCCCCCTGACCCTGGGGGTCTGTACACAACCCCTGTGTGGATTGTGGTCCCCTTTCCAGTCTCTAAGGTGACCCACAGTGCCTCCTCTCCTCCCTGTTTACTCTTTTGTTCAGTTGCTTTTATCCCTTCTTTTACATAGAGAGCTACTCCTCCCCCTCTTCTCCCCTGCCTGTCTCTCCTGTAGGTTATGTACCCTGGTATGTTAACATCCCAGTCATGGTTCTCTGTGTACCATGTTTCTGTGACTGCTACAATATCCAGGCATCCCTCTTCCATTAAGGCCACCAGCTCAGGGAGCTTGTTGCCCAGACTACGGGCATTGGTACTCATTACCCTCCATTTCCTGATGGCCTACCCCTTTGCCCCATCCCTGTCCTTCTTGCCTTTGTCACTTTCTCCATTTACCCCAACCCTTCTCCCTATCGACACCTCCATGTTGGTGTTTGCCACACTTACTACCGTGATTGTTTGGGGGCTAGGATTTTCCTGCTCCTTTCCAGTGCCTCCCCCCTTGGCTAGTTTAAAAGCTTGCCAATGAAGCATTTAAACCTATCACCTAGGATCCTGGTTCCCCTCCTGGACAGATGCAGCCCATCATGCCAGTATAGGCTTGCATCACTCCAGGTGGACCCGCAGTCCCCAATGAAGCCAAATCCCTGAGCTCCACACCAGGTTTTCAACCACTGATTGAATCCCATGGTGACGGAGCACCCTAGCTCTCCTATGCCATAGATGGGTAGCACCTCCGAGAAGGTTACCGTGCGTGCTACTTGACTAAGGCCCCTCCCAATTCCACAAACTCTTCCTGCACTTCTCTAATCCCTTTCTTAGCCAGGTCATTTGTCCCTAGGTGGACAATGACATCCAGCTCCTCCCTGTGCAGCTGCTCCGCAATCCTGAGGATTTGCTCCCTGTCCCTCAAGCCATGGCGCCAGGCAGGCATCTTACCTCCCTCTCCCTTCCTTGCCCAGTTCTACCTTCCTAACAATGGAGTCCCCACCAGGATGTTTCCTTCCCTGCAGGGTCCCTTGCCACCCTCCTGTGGGTCTCCTTGTGGAGGTTCCCAGCATCCTCCTTGTCTCCACTGTGGGTGCCTCCATAGAGGAACCACACTTTGCCAGAATGGCATAGGGATGTGTGGAGAGGTACAACTGGAGGGATGCACCTCTGTTCCACCACCCTCACCTTCCTGAGCCCACTGTGGTCCAACCACCCTCTTTCTTGGCAACCTCTGAGGCAACAGCAGTGGCACTGGTGGTCCCTGGATGGAAGAGGAGGTCCCACAAATCTGGCCAACTCAGCCTGGAGATGAGCAACCTCCTCCCTCAGCCCAGAGAGGTGCCTGCAGATGACAACACCGTATCCTCCAGAACATCTCCCGAAGACTGCTACTCCACAGCCACTGCACTGCACCACTCAATCATGTCTTATTTCTGGCCCTTAACTGTTTGCAATCCTTACTCTTTCCTCTCTTTTTTTTCTCTCTCTCTCTACTTTCTACCTGTGTGCCCTTTAAGCTCCTGATTGTCCTGTTCTGAGACAAGAATATCTTATATTTCTCAGTAGACCACTTACTTGTTCAGAGGCAGACCTCCAGCAGCAAGAGGGGGCCGGAGAGCTACTCTTGCCCTTCTAGGATGGTGGGTCCTTGGTGGTTCTGTGATCACTCACTTCCTGCCCCTAAACAGGAAGTTTCTGTTGTCAGTCAAATCCTGTGTCTATAAAAATAGAACTAGCTTTGGGTGGGGAGGTGGAGGGGAGGGAAGGAGGGCAATATAGTCCCAGTAGAGGAGTCCAGTCACACAGCAGTCCTTTCTCCTGGTGTCTTCTGCCAAGCTATTAGCAGAATCTTTCTAAGGCAGTCTTTAAATGTAGCTTCCTTCTAGCTAAGCCACTCCCCCTACTTATCAGATCTTTCTACAGGTAATTTAAACCTCACAGCAGTTAAGTCCTTTCAGTCACCTGCGATTTACACCTAGATGACTTTTCAGTTACCCATTCAGTTCAGTTGACCCAAACACACACTTTTTTTTTTGTTTTGTATGTTAGTTTTTTTACCCTAAATTAAAGGTCCAAATACAAAAGTTCTTCTACTTTAGTCCCAGCAGAGAAGTTCAGTCACATAGCAGTCCTTTCTCCTGGTGTCTTCTGCCAAGCTACTGAACAATGATGTCACTCTCTGACCTCCCTATAGGCTGTTCAGCAACCTGTAACCTCTTCAATCCTACCAACTTTGCCTTTGCAACAAACTTCACCTTTGAAGTTATGACTTCACTGCAATGCTCAGAGCAGGCTCTTGGACTTCACCTCAGTGGCTAATCTACATGGAAAGTTCAGACTTCATATTTTGCACAGTCATCTTACTCCACAAAGTTTCTGACTTCACATGGCAGATTAATTCACAAAATGCGGTGAATTTGTTAATTAATCCATGAAGCAACGTTTTCCAACTTTGCACATCTCTAATTTCAAGTGCACATGCAGTCTGTCTATCTCCTTTCATTTCTCATCTCTGCTGCAAAATAATGCTTTGCTGACCACTGCTAAATTGGTCAACTGGTCCATTAGGGACCAGATGTTCAGGTCTTTGTCTGACAAGGTTTGTTTCATTTTCATGATCTAGATCTACAAACTGTTTCTTGTCCCATGCCCAGGGGTTGGATTGTGTTTCACATCCCAGGCAAAATACTCTGCCCCATGGTTGGTCACAAATGTGGAAATGTAATCCCACTTTGTAATCACAAATAACAACGCACTTGAGCAGAACCACAGCATGCTATGTGCTTTCAGTCAATAGGTTGGTCCCTGCACCCTGTCTGCCAATTTATGGTTAAGCTGCACTTTGAAGCATAAGCAGGGAACTACAGAGCAGTCAGCCTGATCTCATTAATGGGAAAGGTCATGGAAACACTACTAAAAGAAAGAATAGTGGAACACTTGGTTGTCAATGGTCTACAGGACCCAAGGCAGCCTGGACATTATGGGAGGGAGGTTGTGCCAGACTAACCTCACTGAGTTCTTAAAGAATCAATTTACACTACAATATGACTTTTTTACAAAGAACTTACTTAAAGAGTGGGTACCTCAGGGTCTTAGACTCACAATACATCCAGCATGTGGTCTTGAAAAGATGCATTACCACCAGAGGTGGGAAGATAATTTAAAAACATGTTCCACTGAATTAGTAAAAATACAAATTGATGAAGATGATTATCAAATAAATATTGTCTTGAAAGAAATTGAGAACTTGGACAAAAAGTTAAAGGAATATAGGAATGACCCTTTAATAAAAGAATTGGACACTAAATTAGCAATCAAAGCAAAGAAACTAGAGGGCAAACTGATTGAAAGGAAATAGACTAAATTACTGAGGGATGAGAGAGACTATGTTAACAATCGGTTGATAAATGGAATAATGAGCATAAATCTAGAGGCAGACAAAGATTTTGAGGGAACTCTAAAAAGTCAAGAAGAAAAACTGGCTCTAATACAACTTTGCCTCATCAGTAAAGAGCGTAAGGTTTTCAAGTCCGATATCAGTGACTGAGGATAGCAACACTGAAACAAGTTCATCTATATCAAAAAAAGAAAAAAGATAAAGAAGAGGACAAAAAGGTCAACAGGGTCATGAATTAATTAATCAATTAAGAACTGAATATGATGCAAATGTTTGACTGTCTGTTATAAATCTATCTAATCATTCCCTTATAGGAGATCAATTAAGTTCATTATCTAGAGGGTTGTTATTTATTCCAGTGCATTCCTAGAATGAATTTCAAGTTTACTGTGATTTAGTTTATTTAGGAAGTTGAACTTAAAAGAGTATTTTTCACAACAAAGTTCAGCAAGGAAAGTTAGAAAGGTACTGTATAACCCCTTATTTTAGCTGTAAAAAAATATTCACTTTATCCGTGGGACACTGTTATTGCCCGGATATATGTTTACAGCTAGAATTTGTTGACCGCAGATAAATCTCGTACGAATGTGCCAAACAAACGATGTTTATTACTTTACCCGGTTACAGTGCAGGTGCTCATATTGTACATTCATTAGTTGCTATTAATTTCTGTGCTGTGTGATTTTGTGCTTTAAAACGTTATTTACTGTCTTTCATTTATTGGTGTTGGGGAACTAATATTCATTCATTCATGGCGCTTTTACCATTTAAAATGGAATGCTCATATTCAATAGGATACTGCATGAACTCAGATGTCTGCATACTGGGGATACTGTAGGGCTTCGGCTTATATAGCGCTCATATTCATTTTGTGCTCTGTGATCTTCTGCTTTGTGTTTTGTGCAAGTAAAACTTAACTTTTATTAATTGATTTTTAAAAGAAGGCATTGGAGTGCTGAAGGGGGCGTGCTTGATATTACTGTACTTCTTTTTTGTTTATTAATTGAGACACTTAGTGTGAGCTTCTGTTATCGTCGCCTACTGGGACCCCTTGACTATGTCCTCTTCTCTCTCTCGAGTGTGCTTATGCTGTCTACCAGCCACTGAGCATTTTTAATTTTCAGCGTTTGCATTTGGAGGTCGACGTCGATGTCACCACAAGCATGACCATTCCGTAGTTGCTCTGACACAGTATTGGCATACCAGGTAGTGAAATGTTGCTTCAGTTGATCTTTAAAAATCTTATTGACAGATAAATCCAGTGGCTGTAGTAAATCAGTACATGAGGCAGGCATGAAAATGGGAATTATGGCATTATGTTCCAGAGCTTGTAAAACATCTTCAGTCGTGTGCCCCCTGAACAGATCCATAACTAGCAAGGATCTTTGTTCATCTGGAAGGTCCATCTGTTTCTTTATTTTCTGTACATAAGGGACCAAAAACTCTGAAATAAACTGCAGCATAGTAGTGTTACAAGCCCAGTGGTTCTTGGAGTGACTAATTAACCATCCCTTGGGGAATGTAAAGGCTGGATAGCAGTTATTGGTTTTTCCCTTGTAGATGTTATGGGGGGTAGGAGTTCACCATTCATGGAAACAGCTAGGATGATAGATACATGCCTCTTGTCCCATAATTCTGAGACCTCCACCTGCTTGGAGCCAGTAGTTGCCATAGTCCATTGACTACATGGCACTAACTATACTCTGGTTTCATCCAAGTTTATCACCAGAGCTGGTGGGATAAGTTCCTGGCTACAGGCTGTGGAAAACCTTTGCAGAAATGTGGACTTCAGTTGTAGGAAGTCAAGTGGTGTTTTACGAGCTACTTTTGTGGCCTTACTTTTAGAAAACCCCATCCGGCTCAGTAAATTCCAACACCATTGTCTGCTAAAGGTTAGCTGCCCACCATTCTCTGCCAGAAGATCAGGATTGTGTGCCTTTACCATACCAGAGGCAATTACAGAAACAACTCTGGCATTAACAACAGCACCCTCCAACTGCAAACTCTTTATAATGTTATGCAGCTCCAGCTCCACATCATCAAGGAGAAGGGTAGGATGACCTCAAGGCTTAATAGGTAACTGAGGAGTAAGTTTGGTAGGGTCAGGGATTTTTGTCAGCTGTGCAAGGTAATCTTTCTTAAAACCACAAACAGTGCTCTCATTAATGGTTGCTGTGTACTTTTTGCTGTAAAACCGCACAGCATTCATAACCCCATTCTCTACTGCATACTTCCCAACATCAAACCGTACTTCAGCAGTGTGCTTAACATACTTGGTTCTTTGCTTTTTTCACCAAAGACTCCGAGAGTGCTGTCACTACAGCCTCAGCAACTGTCAAAGGGACTGCTGCAGTTTGACTCAAATTGACAGTACAAAGCGGCTCCATGGACAAGTCCCTCTTCACAGCTGGCTTCTTGTTAAGCCAGGACAGTAGTGACATGTTTAGAAAGTACGTGCGGTATCTTCAGTAGTTCAGGTATTAGGTATTAGGCTCCACTAATACTCAGCTAAGTCAGACACAAAAACAGCAATGAACACCGGCATCTCTACTGCTTTGTTTTATGCTTTTGTGATTTTGGATTTTTGACAGCTGACTTCTGGGTTGCAAAAATGACTGATGGAGTGCTAATATAAGGTAATGCCAATTACTCTGGGATTCTACACTCCGCGGAAATTTGTTTGCATGGATAATTTGCGTTATACAGTAATTCTGAGACAGCAGATTTAACAGCTGATACTGCTTCTTTGCTGGGTTTAATTACTCAGAATGAGTTGGAGCAACAGTTAGCAGAAGGGGCTGGGGTATTTAAAAGCAATGAGGGAGTGTGAGGTGATTCACAGTCTAATTTATCACAGAGCTTTCAGTCAGTGTTTGAAACAGCAGATGAGTTTTTAGAAACAGCAGCACCAGACTTATGTCTGGAAGCAAAATAAAAAACAAATCTGAAAAATATTCTCTCTCTTTTAACCTCCATCTCCTGGAAGCGATGCCATTTATATTGTCCAGCAATTGGTTTTACAAGATACAGCAGCCTGTATAAAAGGTACTAAAGAAAAAAAAAATAATGGGTTAACCTGACTAGTGGGGAACAACAGGCTTTACAGGATTTAATGGGCATGAAAGACATCATAATTAAACCCTCAGATAAGGATGGAAACATAGTAGTTATGGACAAAGCATATTATGAAAAGGAAGCTTCAAACCAACTGGCTGACACTGCCACATACAAATTGTTGCAGCAGAACCCATTAAAGAAATTAAAAGTACAATTGTTGGAATTTTTGACTTTAGCATTAAATGAGATTGGATTACAGGAACAGATTTAGATTTTTTAAACTCTCAGTTCCCCACCATTTCAGTATTCTACCATATCCCTAAAATTCATAAAGACAGTCGGCTGCCCCCCGGCCACCCAATTGTCTCGGGATGTGGATCTTTAACTGAACCACTAGCTTTATATTTAGACAGATATCTCAAACAAGAGGTAATCAGGCTTGACTCTCACCTCCGAGACTCTATGGCAGTGCTTCAAGAATTGTCTGGCTTTATGTGGCAGGAATCATTTTGGTGGGTCACAATTGTTGTATTAGCACTTTATACTAGCATAGAACACATTTTGGGAATGAATGCAGTTAGATCTATCTTATAGAACTCACAATTTAAATATCTAATCACGTTCATTTTAGTAACTCTGGATTTAATTTTGCTCACTAATTTTTTCATGTTCAGTGGGTGTTACTTTTAGCAAATTGAGGGTACAGTAATGGGGTCCTTGGTCATGCCCTCATATGCCAACTTATTTATGGGCTGGTGGGATGGGGGTGTGATCCAGTATCCCATCACTAATCAATTTTTCAGTCACATTGTTAAATATAAAAGCAACATAGATGATTTATGAATTATTTGGGCTTGCACTGAAGCAGCAATTATAGCATTTTTACAGTATCTAAATGATAACATTTTGGGTTTAAAATTTACAGTACAATGTGGACAAAATGAGATCAACTACTTAGATTTAACATTGCTGGGGATTGTGGACACACCAGTTAAAACCATAGCCTATAGGATGCAAACTGCAGGAAATGGTTTTGGGTATAAACAAAATGACACAGATGTTGACAGGGTAGTTTTTATCACAGAATATGGCCCAGGTTCTATGGATCTAAAAACTATAATAAAAAACACTGGCATGTCTTGGGGACAGATGGTGACCTCAAGGGTGTTTTAAATGCTGGACCCCTAGTGGCTTTCAAAAAGGGCAAAATCCTTTGTGATTTATTGGTTCATGGTGAATGTAAACATCCAACAATGATTAAAACATGGTTAGGGGATAAACAAGTGGGCTTTTTTTTCCATGTAAACACTGTAAAACCTGAAAATCAGCTGTCCAGGGGAATGAGTTCCAAAACTCTAGCAATTTAGGAGAAAAGGTAATAAAAATTAATGATTTTATTGCATGTTCCACTACAGTACAAGTCACATTAAACTGTTCCATCAACTCATTGATGTAGCATTTTTTTGTGATTCTACTGCAGTGGCAGCTTGAATTGTTGAAGCTTTTAATTCTTTTCCAACCATTCTTCACTGCCTATTCAACTCACTTCTACCTATTTAGTGATATGGCAGTATCTGTTTTGCAGTGTTTATGCAATGAATTTTCATGGCACTGTTCATAAATATCACAGCATTCCTTAAGAACATTGTTCATAAATATCACAGCATTCCTTAAGAACATTGTTTATAAATATCACAGCATTCCTTAACAGTAGTTTAGTCTGTCTTCTGAAATGAAATTCATAAGCACTCAGCTGAAAATAAAGCTTATAGTCTTAACAGTTAGTTGCAAACCAATACTAAACTTTTAATAGTTTATTGAATTAAACACTGCACAGATTAGGAAACTCATTGAACAATGCTACACCAGTGAGTTGAGGGAAAAGTTTAATGAGACTTGAACTGTCGGTTTATTGTTTATGCCTTGTGGTGTGTAGGGAGTGTCAGGACTCCAGCATCAGGTTCTTGTTAGAGATAAACAAGTGGAAAGAATGACAGACAATGGCAAATCATGTAATAAACAAGTTTATTACATAAACAATTCCAAACCTGCAGTGCAAAGCATAGGGAGAAACACAAGCTTCCCTATGTCTAGATGCAGCAATTCTCAGCAAACCTTTCTAGAACCATGCTTCTTATAGTGAGATAAGGAAAAAGGTGTGATAGTTCTCATTGGCTGAAGCAAGTGGTAGAACTACATTGCTGGATAGGAAGTGTAGAGTTAGCAGAAAGAAAAGCATTACATTATACAGAAGACGTAACATTAGTTAGAACAAAGGCATTACTGAAGTACTAGCAGGTGTAAGGTCATTATGGTGCAAAAGCAGTGTCAGCAGAAATACAGTGAAAAAGAATACTTCAGTAAAAAGATATGGTTAGGCCCAAAGCACATATGCCTCATGTAAGCAAATGCATAACAGAGAAATATAAGTGAATGAATATTACGTATAACAGAAAACTAAGAAATAATGCTGTAAAACACATGTATAGTGTAAACACTTAGCAAGCATAATCCCTAGTACCCAAGCTTGTACAGTAGATACCCATTACTACATGTTAGTGCAATACAGCAATATCACAGTAATAATAAAACATCTGTCATTGGCATGTGCATGAGGGTGCAAGGGGTATGGGACCCGAGGCAACATTTCCCTCCTTGTTGCCTCAAAAGGGGCAACACAACCATAGGGAAGCAGTTGAAATAGTTTACAAGCCCAAAGCATGAGCCTTGTAAAAGAATGCTAATCATAATATTGTATGATAGTATGCCACAGACAGTAAAGTGTTAGTGTTAATAATATATGATAAAAATAAAACAGGGTTACATGTGAGATGGATAATCACAGACCAAAACCTAAATGGAGACAAAAATGTATGTAGATTGTAAAAAGCAGACAGATAGTCAGGGTTAATGTCAAAAATGGGCCTGTTGAGGAGTTGGTACAGGGGTGGTCAGACATGGAGAACAAATGGTGTTTCTGTAAAACATAATGCAGAACTTAGGGATGTCAACACCACAACTGAGATATGTGAGAAGATGTTAACATGTGATACCATATAGAACACAATATGACATAACAATGTCTGTTGATGAAGGATAGTTCATGGAATCCACTTTGAAAGTGGATAAGGGAGATGCTACCTGGCGTTGAGGAGTGGCACACCCTTGAGCTTAATTGAAGAATCTGTTAATAATGTCGCTTGACAGATAGGTCCTTATAAAACATATATGACCAGTTTAGAAAGTTCATATGAATAACAGTCCATACAGTTCATCATTTGCAGAAAGGTGGTAATTCCACAAGGCACATGGGGATATGCAGATGGTAAATGAAAGAAGAAACCATCATAGTAAGAAAGTCAATGTTCATGTTGCTCGCTGCTGGATGACTGGATTGTCAGATGCCTTGGTGGGGCATGCATCAGATTGTGCATTGAGTCCTTTAATGAAATATCCACACACAATGGCATAGCCTTTGTGTTGTGGTAGTTGATCACACCCTGGCACAAAGATTAACAATTCATAAGTGACAGTCCATAAAAAAAAATTAGTTTGTATTAGGTGCCAGCCAGGCTTGAAAAGAGCAGCAATGGTGAAAATGGATGTCTTGCTTGAAGATCAATTCAAGAAGAATCTTCTTGCTGAAGTCAGAGGATTGCCCTTACCTCAAACTTAGCTGAATAGCAAGCAGAAACTATAGGATGGATTGTAGAATCTGAATTGGTTGGACCTTGTTTACTTTATGTGGAGACATACAAACAGGTGTAATTTTGCTGAAAGCATTACACTTGCAGAGGTAATAATATCTTGTTTCATTTAGTAGTCCTTATATGGGGCCAGTCAGGCACAAGGATGATAATGACATTGAAGCTGTGGTAGCTGCCTTCTTTTCAGGAAAAGGATGAAGGTTTTTGCAGCTTAGATGAAAGTGTTACTGCTGTTGTACATAGAGATGTTGTGTGCCACACCGTGGAAACCTGGAAACTTGTAAAGTGTATTATAAACTGAGTTAAGAACACTTAAATAGCAATCTTTTATATCAATGACCTTTTTGTTATGTAAAGAGTAATGAGACAGAGCCTAAATTTCTGACAACTGTGGAAAGAGAAAAATTAAAATGGGGCATTGACCTCAAAACCTGGGGATGCAGGCCAAGGTCCAATAATACCATTTGACCATCTGTGAATCCATGACAATGTCACGGTTACACCCTGCTTTCAAATCGCAGAAGAGGCTATGACAGTGATGAACATTATTTCTTGTCTATGTGTTGCTGGCAGGTCTAACCGAGGCCTGTGTTATAAAATCTTGTAATGTTATAATAACACACTTCAAATATTTAGCTTATGGCAATATGCCTGTTACTCTATGCAACAGTGGGACAATATATATATATATATATATATATATGCACACACACACATATATATATATATATATATATATATATATATAGTTAGCCTCTTCCAACTGATAATAGTGCCTATTGTACCTGTGACAAGTGAAAGGATCTACCTTTTTTACAATGTACAGTGAAATACTCCAAAGTACTGAGTGAGGTAGGGCCTACTATGGAACCTTGAAGCATAGGTTCTGCAGTAGAATCTAAATTCTGCCATATTATAATTCTTAAGATTTAAAATCACAAAACATGCATAGAGTATACTTTATTTTCCAGGGGTACCTGGGAGTAATGAGACAAATAGGGCATTAATTTGTCTGGGGTTTTGCTTGGAACATATTTTAGGGGTGGGTCAGCAATGCTGGCCCCAGTATCTAGATTTGGTTATGGGCATTAAAAACAATCATAAATGAAGAGCAGTTTTTTGAATACATACTTGATAAAGTATGGCAAGATGTATATCAAATCATAATAGCATAAACATAAAACATAACTTTTTTTGCAATAGAACAATATCAGTTTTGAGCATAATGCATAAAATATATTTTAAACAACAAATGTAGACTGCAAGTTTAGTTCAGAGTCCAGGAATGTTAGAGCATTGTGAATCCACTTGTGTTGAGCACAACCATGGAATAAGTTGCAAAGGGTGGGGCATAGTTTAAGTTCATAGGTTACAGTCCTTGGTAAAAATTACTTAGGTTTGGTTGAAATAATTATGTGAGCAACCCACCACTCTGTTGTTTTATTTTAAATTGTAAGGTTTTCTCAGGGTATGCAATGCTTTAGAACTTTGAAATTACAGAAACTTGTTTGTGCTTATAGAAGGCAGATGATTGCATCCATTGTTGTAAGGCTATGGAAAGTTGTTTTGTATTTGTCTGACAGGATAAGAAAGCTGAAAAGACAATCAAAAGATATGAATATGTGGAAATGAATACACAATCCCCCTTCCAGCTCAGCTGGACTGAGCTGGGTTATACTGTTAGAATACATTGGGTCTTTTCAAAACCTGTAAATGACAAATAGTTATTAGCAAATACACAGTTTCTTTGATTGACCCCTATGGGAAGAAAGTGATGTACCTTGCAACCTCTATGGGTGTTGCACTGGAAGGAAGGGTATGCCCCCCAAGCTCCTACTGTGGTAAAAGAGGCAGCTCTAGCACTATACAAAGGTGTACACTGGATAGATGGTAATGGGGTTGCCCCATTGCTGTCCCCAATAAATATACATTTCAAATTATGACAAAATTATATTGCTATTATTTTAGGAAAGGTGGCTTTATATGTTACCAAAAGATGGGCACTTTCTTTTTCCAAGGAGAAAGAAAAAAAACAACAAGCAAACTACACAACCTGAAAATAAAAGAAGATTATTTTGATAAGACAAGAGAAGCCAAACATCCCTGAGCTCCCTTATTCTAAGCATTACAAAATGTCAGCTGAGTTAATAAAAGAGCTGGATTGGTGGTAATACCGTACGTACATATATCTTAGAATGCATTCTTAAGAAAAAAAAAATGATCACACCATGGTCACACACACAAAAAAAAGTTATTGTGTTTAACTGTAGATGGTAAACTCTCTTAAAAACAGCTGTAAAATTTCTTTTTAACAGTATACTGTATATATATATATACACACACACACACACAAATACTGGGGGTGGTAAATACCCCCCCCCCAAGCACCTTGAATAGTTTGGGAAGCACATGATGTTGTTTAGAAACAATGAAGCTGTGCTACAACCAAACCTTCATGAAGAAAGGCCTTGGACATTGCCTGTGTTGGCTGCAAGCCCGGAAGAAAATGTCTGTCCTTTTTGCTTGGACTAAGTGCAAGTACTCTAAAAAAAAGGAAAATTGTAGGGTTCACCCTTGGTGTGTTTCCATGAAAACATACATTTTGAGTGGAAATGGGTGCTTTAGGTGGGGACACACATCAAGTTTGAACTGATAGTGACAAAGAAATTTTAAACACAAGAAGGTCAATTTAATTGCTAAAGGTCACATAGTATGAAAATGATGGCTGTTGGGAATGAAGCACAGTCATTTAGCTTTGAAACAGTAGAGCAGTCAAGCACCAAACTGTACTAAGGTAGATACCTTTGTGAAAGAACAAAAATTAATAGCTAGGATGTGAATTAACACAGTTACAGTACTGTATCATGGGACAACTGGCCATTAAAATGCAGTGCATTATAAAGTGGTTCAATATGGAAATGGGTGATAGAAATTACCTGTTCCATGAAATACAGTGCAAGAGTAACATTGCAATGACACCAAGAGCAAAGAAAAATGGATGTACATGTGTTTATCACTCACAAATTGTTAATGCAGAAGTTGAATCCAGTCACGAATAGGGTAAAGTAATTTGGCTGTCAGCCTAGAGGAGCTGGCATGAGTGGTTGGACATATGTGGGTGTGAAAAGCAGCTTTTGGACAAGAAAAACTTTAATATGATGAGACATTTTGTTTTGTTGAAATGAAATGTTAAACTAACCAGTGTGCGCTGAGTGCAAATTAACATTGACCAGTTATAAACACACTTTCAAAATAAGTACACTTCCTAGTAAACTTTTAATCTTTCTAAACAAAGAATTATGCAGCACGTCTTTTTTTTTGTTTGAAACACCATCCATTTTGACTTATATGAACAATCAACACTTTCCTTGTCATCTTAAAGCCTACACTCAGGAATTAGCAGAAACAACAGGATTCCAGCCATAACAAAACAACTGGCTAGCAATCACCCTGAAACATAACCACACCAATAATTGGGCACGGAGCACAAAACAACTGTAGTATATACCCTTGAGTCTGAATGCAGCCTAACGTGAATAGCAATAACAATTGAGTAAATATATATATATACACACACATATATATATATATATATATATATATATATATATCACACCCAAACTGTTACAGCTGACATTAGAACAGCTTTAAACATTTAAACAAGGTGGTTATTAAACCATAAAAAAAAGTCAGAGACAAAAAATAGGGAGTAAACTGTAAGAAGATTTACCAGTTATCAAGTTGAGAAGAAACAGCTGCTTACACTCCAGGATCAAACGGGACAGTTTTCCATTCCAAAATCTCTGATTGTTTGGCCACAAATTGAGCAGCAGGCAATACGTCTGATGGCAATGTGCTGGGTGTTTGAATAGCCAGCATAACGAAAATGTTGCTTGTGCTGCCTGAGTTGAGGTCTGTCAGCATTTCACATTTACTGTGAGGCATGCCTGATGTTTGTAAATCTAGTGTTTTTGTTATCAAGGATCTATGTAGTGCAAGCAAATGCTGACTTACCTCTAATGCTGGTAGAGCAGCATATGTACAGCACTGGGCAGAAATGCTGAGTACAGAATTTCCTATTGACCTTGTGTGAACCATAAATCTGATTAAACCTCTGTAAGGAGTAGACATAATAACAAACAACATAAAAGCAAGCACATGTGGAAAACTTGAAAATTAGCCCTGAGTTGTCACCTACCACTTTCCAGTCCCTGGAAGGCAATGAGTCATCACGGAAGGCTTGGTGTGACTTGTGTGGGTCCGCCACTGCTGAGAACACAGGCAGTGTGGGTCTGCCATGCCCGCTATCACTGTAAGTACAAGCAGGTCCAAGTAGGCAAAATGAAGAGTGCACTGCACTGCTCAACCTTGAAAATTAATTGAAGGTGAAGCTTCCCTTGTTTAACCTCTTCCTTTTCCCGGTTGCCAATATGTAGGGAGTGTCAGGTCTCCAGCATCAGGTTCTTGTTAGAGATAAACAAGTGGAAGAAATGACAGACAGTGGCAAATCATGTAATAAAACATGTTTATTACATAAGCAATTCCAAACTTGCAGTGCAAATCATAGGGAGAAATACAAGTTTCCCTACATATAGATGCAGCAATTCTCAGCAAACCTTTCTAGAACCATGCTTCTTATAGTGAGATAAGGAAAAAGGGACGACAGTTCTCATTGGTTGAAACAAGTGGTACCACAGCTTTGCTGGATATGAAGTGCAGAGTCAGCAGAAAGAAAAGCATTGTTATACAGAAGATGTAACATTAGTTAGAACAAAGATGTTACAGAAGTATTAGTAGGTGCAAGGTCATCACAGTGCCAAAGCAGTGTCAGCAGAAATACATGTGAAAAAGAATACTTAGGTAAAAAATATGGTTAGGCCCAAAGCACATATGCCTCATTTAAGCAAATGCAAAACAGTGAAATATAAGCAAATGAACATTACATATAACAGAAAACTAAGAAATAATACTGTGAAATATATGTATACTGTATAGTGTATACACTGAGCAAGCATATACTCTAGTACCCATGCTTGTACAGTGGATACCCAGTATTACATGTTAGTGCAATACAACAATATCACAGTAATAATAAAATATCTGTCATTGGTATGTACATGAGAGCACAAGGGGTGTGGGACTCAGGGGCAACAGGTGCTCCTGTGGGAGAGTATATATAGGACCAACTTCACACACCCTCAAAGAAAGAATGCAGGAGCACCACAGGGCAATCCAGAAATGAGATCAGTCACATTCAATTGGCAAACATATGGCAGACCTAGTGGACATTTCAAATCATCAGGTTTTGTATATGGGTATTGATCATATTCCCTATAGAATAAGAGGAGGGAACAGATCCCATGAGTTAGATAAAGCAGAATCCATTTGGATCTTCAGATTAAAAAGTCTGAAACCAGCAGGCTTTAATGATTTTATGAACTGGCAACCATTTATTCATAAATAAAGATGTTAAAGGGTGCTGAATATAATTATATTTTATGAATTGTTCTGGGGTAGTTCTGTACTTTCTGTGCAATTTTTTATATTTTATTTTTTCTGGTTCGTATGTTATGTGTATGTTGTGAACTTTTAAAAAAACAGCATATTTATTGTTGGAATTTCTTATCAGCTGAATGCATAAATGTTTTGCACTAAAGAAAAAATAATATATATTATGCTGTTAAAAATATTGACAGCTTCAAAACATTTTAAAACTATGGCACCATAGTTATATTAATAGATGTGCATTTTACAAGTTGATCAGTCACCCACTAATGAGGACTGTTGGCAATATACCACAACAGTGCCGTGTGTGCATAAATATAAGGAAATTGCCTTTGAATTTATGAGCACACCAACATCAAGGAGAGCTGGGCTATGCTGCATTAATTCCCTCAGTAAACAGTGAGGTGAATTGTATTTGATTCATTGTTCATTATTTAATTTAAATAGATGTACCTGCACTTTGAGGGTATTTAAATCCACTTGTGTTGTAGCTTGGTCATGCCTCCTGACGAAGGAGTGGCATAGCCCAGAAGCACTGATGCTGGTTAGAGGAATGTGAAGCTAAACTTTTTTTACCTAAACGTGTTTCATTGTATCTTACATTAGTAGGTTTTGCATTTTTCAGCAATAATAATTACTGTCACTGAATTTTCTGGTATCTGCAGTGCCAGATTTTATTTTTTTCATGGTTTTGTACCACTTCATTTTTCTAGCACTTGTTGGTTTGCTGGAGTGCAGCCTTCTTTGCCTGCATAACCTCTTTGAGTTGTTTGACTGGGTAACCAGGGAGATGGATCAGGGAGGGGCAGTGGATGTGACCTACCTGGATTTCAGCAAGGCCTTTGACACTGTGCCACATAGAAGACTGTTAAACAAGCTAAGGAGCATTGGGTTGGGAAAGAAGGCAGTGAAGTGAGTGGAGAATTGGTTGGATAAGACCCAGAGGGTGGTGGTAAATGGAATTCACTCTGCAGAGGGTAAAGTGACATTTGGGGTACCAAAGGGACCAGTGCATGATCCAGACCTCTTCAATGTCTTCATCAGTGATATTGCAGTGGATTTGGAAGGGAACATTTGCCTGTTCACTGATGACAGTAGGCTCTGCAACAGGCTGGACACACTAGCAGGAGTGCATAGAATGAGGGGAGATCTAAGGAAGCTGGTGGATTGGTTAAGGGATTGGCAGCTAGGTTTCAATGCAAAAAGTGCAAGATAATGCACATAGGGCACAAAAACTCAGAAGCTACATATCAACTTGGGGGGGCAGCATGCTTCAAGCAAGAAAGAGACTTGTGGGTGACCATCTCTTTTATTTATTTATTTATTTATTTATTTATTTATTTATTTATTTATTTATTTAATAATTCAAGTTTCAGATTACAACCTTTGAGCTATGAGCTCATTTGCAGAGGCTCCATGTCAAGAAAGACACTACAAAATGTACACAAAGTAACATGCATAACAACTTTTACAAGGTTATTTGGAATACATGATCCAGTCACAGCACTTCAGTAGGGTATAAAATCAAAAAATAAGAAACAAAATTAGGAACATTTGAGCATTCAAGTAAAGTTGAATATCAGTGGATAGGGTGGGTAGTAAAGATTGGAAGAGGCAGGGAGTGGGCAGGGCCAGTTTCCATTGTCAACAGTGATAGGAAGTTAGGAAAGTAGTGGTTATACGGGAAAATTCCCTAGACTTGATGGGGGAAGGGGTGGAGTGTGGGTTGAAATGGTGGGGGGATGAAATGGGATAAAGCAGAGGAGGAGTGGGGGATAGAGGGGAAGAGAGAGACAGAGAGGGGAGGCAAGAAGAGTTTGAGAAGAGGGGAAGGAGAAGATAAGGTATAGTTAGCAGACTTGGAAAGGGGAATTAAGTGCCAAGAAAGGACTCTGTCTGGCCAAAGTCAGTAGGTTTCTTACTGAGAGCAGGAGCATAACATAAGACTGGACAGATGGGAGCAGAGCTTAGCTTTAAACAGGCCAATTCTAGCTACCTCACGAAGGTCACAAGGTAGGGAGTTTAGCAGGTTAGGGGCACAGAAAGCAAATGACCACTGGCCTTGTGAGGTACAGTGGAACAGCACCTTAAATGGATGACTAGATGTTGCTTGGACCAGTTGAGTTGGTGCTGAAGGTGTTAGCATTGTCTGGACCCTAAGGGGTGTCATGCCTAGAGTGTCCTTTTTGGTCAGGAGGCAGAGTTGTTTACTTATCCTGTTGTCAAGGTTGAGCCAGCCCATGCGGGAGTAAAGATCACATGTATGTGTGAGGCATGGGGCTCCCAAGAATAGCCTACAGGCTTTATTGAGCATCAGGTCAATGCTTTTGAGGGCTGCGACAGATGTTGCAATGTGGACAAAAAGCCCACAGTTGATGACAGAGAAGATAGTGCTTGTAACGGCAAGTTTCAGAGTATTTTCTGTGAGGCAGTGTCTGTACCTATTCAGTTGTCTGATTTTCATATTCACAGCCATTGAGATGAGGTCGATATAGAGTGAGTAAGATAGTGAGCTATCCAACGTAACACCTAGATATTTGAAAGAATGTACCATATCAAGAATTCCATTTTGTTTGTTTTGAATGATGATTTTGGCTGTTTTATGTCTGCTTTGTGTTGAGGCAAACAACGTAGTTTTAGTTTTCTTGTCGTTGAGCTTCAAGCGTGAGTTAATGAGCCAGTCTTCTACTTGAGAGAAGTTGCTTTGCATACTATGCTCCAGGGTGTTGTGATATCTGGATGACTGGTAAATAAAATGGCATCATCCAAGTAAAGGAGGATGCGGTCTTGGCATGATAGTGGGGGGGGAGTTTAGAAAGAGACTGAATAGGAGAGGGCCCAGGATGGACCCCTGTGGCACACCTATGTTTACACCTAGGTTGTCAAAAGGGTGTTTCTGATTTTTACTTACTGGGCTAGCCCCAAGAGGTAGCTCCGGAACCAGCACAGTGATGTCATGGAAATGGTAGCTGTACCTAAGAGTACAAGTAGGAGTTTGTGATTCACTGTAACGAAGGACTTAGTGAGGTCAATAAAGGTGGCCCCCACTAAGTGCCCTCGATCAAGTGTGTTGTGTATGAACCCTGGGAACTCGATCAGAACTGTTGTGGTATTATGTAGTTTTCTGAATCCATGCTGTTCATTGCACTGTAGTTGGTATTTGTCTAGCTGATTGATTAATTGGCCATAGACAAGTCTTTCCAGGGCCTTGGAAACTGGTGGTAATATGGAAATTGGCCAATAATTAGTGTAGATAGTCTTTTCCCTGTTTTTAAAAACTGGGGTAACAACAGCTGATTTCCAGATTTTAGGAAACTGATGGGTGATAAGGGAAAGGTTGAGTATTCTTGTTAGGGGAGCTAAGATTGCATCGATGGTGAGGGTAATGAGCTTTAGGTCAAGACTGTCACTACTGTGCCTGGTTTTACCAAGGGCTTTCAGTAGATATTGTTTTGCCTCAGATTTTGAAATTATATGAAGGTAGAAAGGTGGGGCAGATTTGTGGGGGTTGGGATATAAGTGCTCCTTTCGTCATTGCTGAGTGGGTCAAGGTAGTTGAAGGTGAGGACCCCGCTGAGATCTGTAAAGGCCTTATTAAACATATTTGCTTTGATCTTAAGATCCTTGGTTAATTCCCCATTTATGTTTACCATAGTAGGTGATGATTTGTCCAGATTTCCTGTAATTGCCTTGATGTTTACTCAGAATTACTGGCTGTCACCTCAGGAGTTTTCTAGTACAGACCTAAAGTATTGTCTTTTGCCAGTCAAATGGCCTGGGTGCAGCTGTTATTGGCCATCTTATAGCTTTGAATGTCATGAGAGGAGCCTGTGCTTTTTGCTTTCTGCCAAAGATGATCCCAAACTTGCAGTCGGGCAATGAGGAAGGGTGTTATCCATGACTTTTGAGTGCCTTTTACTTTCTTTTTGGAAATTGGGGCAAAGATGTCACAGGCTACATTGAAAGAATGGATGAAGGAATCTAGGGTAGTATCGACATCGACTGCTGAATAGATTGCAGACCAATTTAGCTGTCTTAGGTGGTCACTAAGTGGACCTAGTTGCCCCCTTCTTAGTATGCATGCTGTGATCACTTTTGCTGGGATTTTAGGTGACTTGCTGGACCAGGTACAGAGAATGGAGGAGTGGTCACTTAAGGCGTTTGGGAGGACTTTAGTACAAGAGATGCAAGTGGCTGGTCAAAGTTTATTGACATGATAGCATCTATGTATGGGGAAGTGTCGTTTGACAACCAATTTATGTTGAAGTCTCCTACCACTATATTTGCTGTGTTTTGGTGGAGGTCTGAGAGGTAGTCATGTAGTATTCTAAACCCTTCAGCTTGCTCCTTGGGAGGGATGTAGACAGAAATAATAGTTATTCCTTTCTTGTGTGTACCAAGGATGACTTTGATTGACAGTATTAGTATGTTACTGCCTGATTTAATGGGTGGGAGGAGATGCCCTTGCAGATATTCCTTAATATAGATTACACATACACCACCAGTATGATCCAGTCAAAAAGACTCATAGCCATGGAGCTGGATGTCAGTATCATTGGTTCTAGGTGTGAGCCAGTTCTCTACCACAGATAGTTCATCTGGCTTGTGTTGTTCCTCCCACACTTGTAGCAAGTCTAACTTAAATAGCAGGCTGCAGATGTTAATTGATGCAATGGAGACAAGCTTTGTTGCACTGGAGGGAATGTGGACATAGCCACAAGACCTGGATTAGGGTGAATATTTCCCGACTGAAGCAACAGTAGACAAATCAACCTTGTTATCTGCACCATGAGATGCTTTAGAGTCTGAAAGTGGTTTATGCAAATTGGATGTTGCTTTGGGTGATTACTAATAAATAAAAGCATATGGGTAATAGGGGAGGGAGAGGATAGATATTGGTAGGCACAACTAAAGCAAGGTCAAGGATGTGTGTGCTGTCTGGAAAAATAGGAAGTGAAGGGATGGATATAAAGTTTGTGATGTCAGGACATTATGATAGTGGGGGTGCTATTTCCACTTAGCCTTACTAAGGCATGACGGGAGATGGTCAGAGTTAGTGTTATCACCATGAATGAGTGCATTAGCTGCATTATGATAGCCATATATTATGGTGGATGGTGTTATCCAGGTAGTAGTTCAAAGGTTTCGAGGACAGTCTTGGTAATAATGCTGAACTGAAGCAAGAAATGTGTGTCACTTTTAGCGGGGTGGAATCCTAGCACAAAGACAGATGAATCAGAAGGAGGAAGTGCGTGTCACTGCCGGTAAGAATTTGATTTAAAGAGTGTCGGGGGTGGGGTGCATGGGTGGGCCAAAATACTACACTTTCCCTGAGCTTACTGAGTGCTCATCAATTTAAATTTACAGCACAAACAGTCCAATTGACAGACAGAAAGTGGCAGCCATGACCAATCAAGAAATGGCTGCTCTTTGATGACCTCAAGGTAGGTAAGCAGTGTGACAAGGCAGCAGGAAAGGCAAACAGGATGCTGGGATGCCTAGATAGGGGAATCACCAGCAAAAAAGGGAGGAAATAATTCCACTATACAGGACATTGGTGAGGCTGCATTTTGAATACTGTGTCCAGTTCAGGAGGCCTCATCAACATAAGGATATATATATGGTGGTGGCGGTTCAGAGGAGGACAACCAAAATGGTGCAGGGACTGCATTGCAAGACCTACGAGGATAGACAGAGGGAACTAAATATGTAGTCTCTGCAGCAGATAAGGGAGAGGGGGATATGATTGAGACATTTAAGTACCTCACAGGGAAGAATAAAGTACAGGAGAATACAACATTCCAAAGAAAAAGATGCACAAGGATAAGGGGGCACAAGATGAAATTGGAGGGAGGGAGGAAGGTTCAGAGAAAACTTGAGGAAGTACTCACTTGAAGAGAAGGTAGTGGACAGGTGGAACAGTCTGCCAGCAGAGGAGGTGGGGGGCAGAATGATTACAGGTTCTAAACCTGCTTAGGTATAGAGAATTGCTGGTATTCGGAGAGGGGAGTGCAACCTAATGCCAACAATGCATGATAGAGCACAATTGTTAGTGGTAATAGGACAGACTAGGTGGGCAGAAGACCCTTATCTGCTAACAATTTCTGTGTTTCTATGTGCCATGATCCCAATCAAATGTTGTAGTTAAGCAGAAACTCAGCACATTATGTACCCTCAGTCAAGAGTTAGGTCCCCACACCCTATCTGCCAACTTACAATTCAACTGTCAACTTACATCTATGCTACGCTTAAAGCATAGACTGGGCACACTATGTGACTTTGGTCAGAAGCAGGACTTCCATGCCTCTACCTGCCAAAGTACAGTACCTGGAGTAGTTTGGTTGCAATCCTTACCTACCCCCATTCTATTTCTGTGTTTTTTGAATGATGTCCCATCTGGGGTAAAAATATAAATTTGTATAAAAATCACATACTTGTGGGTTTGTCCTCTAGTAGGTAATGACATCATCGAGAGACACAGTTACAGCATATAAAAACATTTCAGAAAATGAGTTGTAGAAATTCTTAAACCTGATTAGCTATGACCACCAACCACCCAATCCGGTATCAAGTAACAGGAATGAAATAATGAGTCCCAGTCTCTGCCTGTACATTTACAATAAAAAAAGGTTTACCCATAGCGCTTTGACAGTGCTAGTGCTGACATTCTGTACAGCAACAGCTGCAATGCAGACTGTCGACATTGTAGCGACAGGGATGTCAGCGCATGCAATCATGGGACTGCGCCCCCCCCAAACCCCCCACCCCCCCAGTCTCTAGGATTCTAAATCTGAGTTGGAGTTGGACCGGGGGGGGGAAACACCCAGTGAGGCCATCCCGATCGGCACACAGACCACCACAGTGATGGGTGGATTCTGCCCGATTCCTGTCGCTGTGGTGGTCTTCGCTGTGCCAGAGTCACTGCAGTAACGGTATACCTAAAAAAAAAAACAATTATGCAGCCATAGAATGTTCCCTTTGAAAATGCTGCTTTTTATTTTCTCTTGATTAGTGAGAGATACATCCTCCCCCCCACACCCCATCTGCTGAAACAACCCAGAGACCGGACCCTGGCTTCCCACCCTCAACTCCCCTGCCACTCGACAAAAGAACAGTAAAAGAAATGGAAAGAAATTACCCGTTTCTTATTCATGTTAAACTGACTACTCCAGTGTCACCTCACACTCACACCCTCTACCATCAGCATGCACTGTAATCTGCAAATTCCTTGCCACACAAAACATAAACTAAATCATTTACCTGTTTTTACAGGTTCAATAAATTATTTTGAACTCATTTTAACAGTGCTGCCATAATTCTCAACTGCTGTCCATCTGCTGTTCCACTGTACCTCTCACAGCTACTAGTCCATCATGAAGGCTGTTAACAGCTCTCCCATCTGATGGTAACCATGCTGTGGGTGGACTAACAGTGCACTCACACCAACAGCACTTACAGTCTGATGCCGCTCACACTTTCACTTCCCATCAAGAAATGACGGGAAAAAATAATTACAATTTTAAAAAGTCTTAACAGTGCAGAGCAGGCAGCATACATTAGCACCATCACTTCCTGTCTCGCTTCAGCATGCTCTGCACTCCTGGAGATAGTGGTTGGGTGGGGTGGGGTGGGGGACAGTAGACACTGATCTTAATTCAATAAAAAATAAAAAAATGTAAGGAACCACTGGTAAGCATCGGGGGAGGGAAGTGATGGTAGGGTTAAGAAAAACACACATCATTAAAGGAAACTCTGCAGTGCCCTCTACTGTCAAGTACATCAGCAGAGGGAGTACTTTACCAATAAAACCATTTTAAGTAGATTTGTAGTCAATTTTGCATTTATTTATTTTCTTTATTTTTAAATAGTACATACAACTGCCACATGTAGCCAATTTTCTAGCACAATAATATCCTTCAAGGCAGGCAGTATTGGGCTATACCAGACCTTCCGGGGCTATAAGGCACAACACCTGTGACGTCTGGCCTCATTATGCCCCTGGGTGGTCCAGTTTAGCCCATTATTGCTCACCCTGCTGGATATTATTGCTTACTTTTTTATCAGCCATGCAATTTACAGGAAGGGGCATTCATTTCCTGATAGAACAGATTGCAGCATAGTCCTATCTGCAGCCCAGGTTCTATCTTAACTTAGCTATCTAACTGGCCCTATATTTATGCCAAATGTGCTTGCAATGTTGGAGGGCTAAAACCAGTTTCCCAAGCTTTTAATAATAACCACATTATCTTCAAGCTCCTGTGTAAGATTACAAAACATCTTCAAACCTTTGGAGTTAATCACAAGGTACAAACAATGGCACTGGTTTGGAACATCACTGACTAGAACAGCATGGTCAGGAACCACGTGGTAAAAATATTGCCAGTTTTTTTTCTTCAGGGACTCTACCACCCCAACCCCCTGACATGGGGGGATCTGCCCCCTGCACCCCCTGAACTAAAAGATCCTTACTCTGGAGGGAACAGACCACGAGGCAAAATGAAATTTGTGGGGCCATGAAATACTGTTTCCATGGCCTCTTGTTAAAAAAATCCTAGTCCTGAATGGCAAAATGGAAGGAGACCAGGATTAGACCTCTGGTCTCCATTATCACCCAGCCAAGCTGCTCCATGCTTCAGCCCTCCACACTACAGGAGCAGCTTGTCTAGCCTCTGGAATTCGTCTGTCCTTGTGCTCTGCTAGCACCATGGCCAGCGACCAGGGGAGCACTTACTGCACAGTGCTGCAGATCCTCTATCACTGTCTGTGGTAGTGATGTTCTGACTAGCGCTGTCTCCGGTGCTATCATAGCAGCATTACAATAACCAGATACCCAAATGATTCCTTGTCAAAGCAAATTCCTCTATATGGTTACAGTAAACTGTTCTTTTTCTAATGGTACTCCACAAAAACATAGCTGGCAAGTTCCTCTCTATGGTACTGGTGGAATGCCACACAAACATGTAATTAATACATTCCTCTCAGTGGTTACTGTAAACAGCTCTTGTTCTGAAAGTCATCTTTGATGTTAATCATTTCTCAAGAAGAAAGCCTCCTTCCTTAAAGGTCTTTGAAAATCAACACTTTTCATTCACAGCATCATACAACCACATAAGCTGACACATTCATATGGTTACAAGCTAAACATAATAAATTCAAAAGACACAACTCTTTTCTGTCTTTCATCTTTTTATTTTTCAAGTCAGGGCATCCAAATTTCATAATTACAGTTTGCAGTATTTCTGCTGTATGAACACTCTGAAGATGTCATAGTGGTGTTGATTAGCCACAGATGAAGAGACTGACAGCTGTATGAAAACACTAAAAAGATGTAGAAGTTAATTTTGGATGCTGTGGATTGAAAAATAAAAAATGGCAGCAATGTGAACTGTGCCTTTAAATATATTGTGTGTATGGTTAAAAGAAGAGTGCTGCTCTAATCTGTGTTTTAGTATTTACTGCTATAACATAGAAACTAAGATTCTGATGGCAGGTAAGAACCATCTGGCCCACCTAGTCTGCTCATTTCCCTACCTACTTAACTCTTAATCCTAAATGATCAGCAGCTTGCCCTCTCTTTTCTACAACTAGGGTTGCCTTCTGTCTATCCCATACATTCATGAACTCACCAATCATTTTAGTCTATACGACTTCCTCTGGGAGGCTGTTCCATGCTTCCACCACCCTTTCTGTGAAAAAATACTTTCTTACATTTTCCCTGAGCCCCCCCCACCCAGCCTCCTATTGTGGTCCCTTGTTCTTGCACATCTCTTTTTTTGAAAGATGCTGCCCTCCTGGACCCTGTTGATTCCCCTGAGGTACTTGAATGTTTCTATCATATTCCCCCTCTCCCCCCTTTCCTCCAGGGCATACATATTGAAGTATTTCAGTCTTTCCTCATGTGTTTTCTGATGCAGTCCTTTCACCATTTTTGTTTCTGTTCTCTGGACCGCCTCTATTCTGTCAATGTCCTTCCAGAGATGCGGCCTCCAGAACTGAACACAGTACTCCAGATGTGGCTTTACCAATTGTATGTAGGGTGGCATCACCATCTCCTGTTTTATATTGGTGATGCCCTTCCCTATACACCCCAGCATCCCTCCGGCCCTCCCCATCACCTTTTTATGTTGCTTGGCCAGCTTCAGGTCATCTGTTATGGTTATCCCAGGTCCCTTTCCAGTTTTGTTGTTTTTAGTATTTTGAATTGCTCTCCAGGATTCCTGTGGCTGAACTGCATGACTTTGCACTTTTTTTGCATTGAATTTAAGCTGCCACTCTCTTGACCACTCCTCCAATTTCCCTAGGTCTCTTCTTATTGTTTCTACCCCGTCTGGAGTGTCTACCCTATTGCAAATCTTGATGTCATCTGCAAACAGGCACATCTTCCATTCCAACCCCTCTGTAATGTCACTAATGAAGACATTGAAGAGGACAGGCCCCAGAATTGATCCCTTTGGCACCCCACAGGTCACCTCCCTCTCCTGGGATTGAGCTCCATTCACCACCACCCTCTGTGCCCTACTCCCTGACTGTGCAACTTGTTTACTAGCCTCCTGTGTGGGGTGGTGTCAAATGCCTTGCTAAAATCTAAGTAGGCCATGTCCACCGCCCCTCTCTGATCCACCACCTTGGTTACCCAGTCAAAGAAATCTATCAGATTTCTTTGACAAGCTCTCCCTGCTCTGAATCCATGTTGCCTCCGGTCTTGTGCCCCACTAACCTCCAGATATGCTACAGTCCTATCCTTTAACATAGATTACATGATTTTCCCCACCACTGAGGTCAAGCTGACCGACCTGTAATTTCCAGCCTCCACCTTGCTCCCACTTTTGTGTAGTGGTACCACATTCAACCTTCTCCAGTCCTCCAGCACCACTCCCTCCTTCAGAAATTTGTTGAATAGGGCTGTCAGTGGTGCCCGTATTACCTCCCTGAGTTATTTCTTTATTCTGGGATTAGAGTTGTGTGAAATTGGAATATTTCACTCAGAGAAATATTTCGTATAATTCATGCATTTTGTGAAATATTTCGCTTGGTGAAAGGTGAAATTTCACCCATGTTTGTGAGTGAAATTTCACCTCCAAGCTGGCAAAATTTTGCTCGCAGGCAAAATTTCACCACCCACAGGTGAAATTTCACTTTATAGATGTGTGGTAGTGGGCTGGCTTCCCCTGAGAGTGACTGTCACCACCCCCCCGGCTGCTCACTGGCCCAAAAATAAAATCTTCCCTGGTGTCCAGTTGTCTCCCCTTTGCCAATCACTGGCCCAAATAAGTAGTAGCCCACCCCCCCAACACATTTCTCCCTGTCCCCCATTCCCCTGGATCCCCTGATCCTTACTTAATAAAAAAACACTCTCTGGTGTCTAGTGGATCCCCCACCGTGTTATCAGCACCCACCCTGCTCCCCCTTCCATACCCTGATCGGGTCACCGGCACAGCCCTCTACTCATCCCCATGGCCTGCAGCCTGACTTAGCTTCAATGAATGAACACGTGCTTGCACAAACACGTGTTCATTCATTAAAGTGCTACTGCACTTGTGCACTTCAATGAATGACCATGTGCTTGTACAAGCAGGTGCTCATTCATTTTGGCACTCAGTCAGGCTGCCAGCCATGAAGGTGAGTGGAGGGCTGTGCCGATGGCCCGATCAGGGTATGGGGGGAGAGCAGGGTTGATGCTGATAACAGGGTGGGGTCCACTAGACACCAGAGAGTGTTTTTTTAAAGTAAGGATCGGGGAACCAGGGTATGGGGCAGGGTAGAAATGTGTTGGGGGTTACTACTGTACTAATTTGGGCCTGCGATCGGCAGGGGGGGCACTAAACATCAGGGAGAATATTTTCAACATGTGGGCTGGTGAATGGCTGGGTGGAGGGGGGGGCGCCCACTAGACACCAGGGAGCAGGGAAGGATAAATTTGGTGGGATTTGCGGCAGGCAAAATTTTGCTAAACATTCTGTGCTCAAAATTGGCGATTTCATCATAATTTCACCAGCCAAATTTTATTTTGCTGCATCCCTATCTGGGATGCATCCCATCTGGTCCCATTGTCTTGCCCACTTTGAGTTTCAAGAGTTCCTTTAGGACTGTCCCTTCTATGACTGGACTGGTGTCCAACCCCCCTTTTATGTGTTTCTACTCTCTAATGTTGGTCCCTCCCCTTCCCCTTCCTTTGTAAATACTGAGTAGATGTATTCCTTTAGAATTTATGCTTTTTCTAGGTCCCCCTGTGCACATTTCCTCCTTCTTTTATTTAACCTCACAATTCCTCCATTGGTCTTCTTCCTTTCCCTGATATACCTGAAGAAGGTTTTGTCATCTTCTTTTACTGACCTTTCTTCAGTTTGCACCTTTTCATACCTGACTGCTTTCCTCACCTGCTTCTGTTTTGCTTGGTAAACTTCCCTGCCTCTGTCCCTCTGTGTTTCCTTGTACTTTCTGAACACCTATTTTATCCCCTAACCTTCCCTGCTACCTCTTTTGAACACCATGGTGGTTTTTTTTTATTCTTTCTGCTTTATTAGCTTTACACAGAGGTCTCTTGTCTCTGCTATGGCTCCTTTAAGTTTCTGCCACTGTTCCTCCACTCCTCCCCATCCCACCCCCTATGCCAGGTTTTTCCGGAGGTGTTCCCCCAATTTTGCAAAGTCTGCCCTCTTGAAGTCCAGGATCTTTACTTTTGAGTGGCTCGATTCTACTACTGTCTTTACATTAAACCACACTATACGGTGATCGCTGGTCCCCAGATGGCTGCCCACTGATAGATCTATTATTCTGTCACTATTTGCGAGAACCAGATCTAGTATTGCTCCCTCCTGTGTGGGCTCCTTCACCAACTGTCTGAGGCATGCCCCTCTCAAGGTATCCAAGATGTCTCTGCTCCTGGTAGTGGCTGCTGCATATGTGTCCCAGTTAACATCCGGCATGTTTAGTACCCCCACCAGCAACACCTCCCCTTTCTTTTCGACTATGCTGACATCGTATATGGATCCGCCTCCACATCCACCCACCCCAGACTGGACGTACTTTGCAATGTTTTCTGTCATTTTAGCTTGAACAGCCCCCTCGGGACTCATTATTGCTCCCTCTGCTCTTCACTACCACTCCTCTCCCTCTCCTCTCACCGATGCCACCACACCTCCATCATCTCTGCCAAATTCTGATTCATTTTGTTTCCCCCCCACCTTGTTTTCCTCCTATCCCCCTTCCCTCATACATCATACTGCCTCTGCACAGGTGACCCTCATTTCTTTGCCCTCCCACACCCACACTCAAACTCAGGCAAGGCTGCTTTCTCCTTCTTCTTCCCCCATTTGCTACCTTTGATGAATTTCATTAAAAGGACACTCTGCTGTACCCCCCTACCCCTCTTGCTGTTGCCACCCACCTGACTAAACCTCCTTGCTATGCCCGAGTTACTTTCAGACAGCTACTAGTAAATGTTGTCATGCCTTTAATTGTACCGTATCTCTGATACATCTTTACTGTCATCCCCTGAGTTCACCCTGTATCTCTTGCATTCTAATATGTATCATTGTAACCTAAAGTTGATGTTTATTTTTTGTATTTTTGTCAGTAAATTGCTGTTGTATTTCTGCTTCCTCCTCAGGCACCATGGTAACCTGCCTGAGTCTCTGCACTATTGTACTTGCCTTCTCACCCAGGCTCTACTGTAACCTGCCTGTGACATCATTGTTAACTGTCTGCATATCATGTATGTGTGTTTATGATGCCTCCTCTTACCCCTTCCCCTCTGTCACACCTGGAAATGAATTTCGGCTCAGTGTGCTTCTCCCAATTACCAACTTTTAAATAAATAAATACATTTCTCTGCCATTTTGTGTATGGTTTCCACTAATACCCTGTCTATTTCTTCCCCATGTGCTGGAGGTCTATAGACAACTCCAGTGCAGATGGTGGTCCCATTTCCCATCTCTTTTGTGACCCATAGAGCCTCTTCCCCTTCCTGTCTTCCCCCATCTCCATTGCCGTGATCCCTTCTCTGATGCATATAGCCACCCCTCCCCTCTTTTTACCTTCCCTGTCTTTCCTGAAGATTGTGTACCCTGGTATGGTAACATCCCAGCCGTGGTTTCCTGTATACCATGTTTCAGTGACCATGACACTGTCTAGGTCTTTCTCCACTAGGGCTGTACAAATACCTTTTTTTGAATATTCGGTATTCAGGGCCAGCATGACCAAATATTCAGTCAAATATTTGTATTTGTCAAAAAATATAACCCCCTTACCTCCACCCTCAGATAGCATCCCAAACCCCCTCCCCCCAAAGTTCCCCAATCGCTATTACATATTTAAAAAAAAAAAAGCAGCAAATTCTTTTTGTGGCAGCCAGCACAACCCCACCAGCCTCCACAGCCGGCTGCCAGTTTTCATTACTAACCTAAAAGTTAACAGTCTTCCCCATGTCTCACACACACACACACACACACACACACACACACACACACACACACACACACACACAGTAGACAGCAGCAGTCCCCACCTCCCCCTGCACCCTGCCTGCATCTAAACAAGATATAGAAATGTAAGAAAAAGGCAGCTGGTGCAGCCCGTCATCCTCCATGACCAACTGCCTTCTTGTAAATTAAACTGCACCTGCTTGTGCTTCTATAGAGAATGCACTGATCATGTGATCAGCTCATTCTCTATATAAGCGCAAGCAGGCATAGTTGAATTCAAAAGAAGGCAGCAGGCCGTGGACGAGGGTAGACTGTGCCAGCTGCCTTTTTCTTACATTTATATATCTTGTTCGGGTGCAGGCAGGGTTCTGGGGAAGGCGGGGGCTGCTGCTGTCTACTGGGTGTGTGTGTGTGTGTGTGTGTGTGTGTGTGTGTGTGTGTGTGTGTGGAGGATGACCACGAGGAAGACAGTTAACTTTTAATTTAGTATTGTAAACTGGCAGCTGGCTGTGGAGGCGGGTGGGATTGTGCCGGTTGCCCCCAAAACAATTTGCTGCCTTTTATTTTTTTAAAATATTGTAATAGTGGTTAGGGAACTTGGGGGGGGGGAGTAGATTTTGGGTGCTATCTGAAGGTGGGGGAAAGGGGGGTTATATTATTCCCCTGCCCGTACCAGCTCCACCCCATCCTGATCCCTATGTCCTCCCTCCATGCCTCCCCTGCTATTTCCTTCCTTTGTGTTTCCTTTTGTTGCTTCCATGGCCTGGTATCAGCCTGTTTGTCTACCTCACCCTGTCGGGGGGGGGGGGAGTGTTGGTTTTTCCCTGCTTAATTCTGCCATCCACCTTGGCTTGCGAGGGTATCCTTCCTTTTGCCTTTCATAGCTTAGACTAAACAGTCTCAATGGATTTTCCTCCTGATCCATCTATGATATTGTTGGGCCAAAGCATATGCAGAGGAAAATATATCTAAATCAATGAAGAGGGGGGATAAAACATTCTTCAGATACATAAGTGACAAGAGAAAGACTAAGGGGGATAGCTTGGATAAAAGGGAAAATAGGGGTTTATGCAGAGGAGGACCACCAAAAGGCAGAAATACTGAACAAATATTTCTGTTATGTGTTCACAGAGGAAAGAACGGAGTGCGGGCCAGTAATCAAGGAAAAGGCCAACAAGGGAATGGACACAAGCTCTTTCACAGTGGAAAGGGTGTTAGGGTAGTTATCACAGTTAAAAGTGGATAAGGCAATGGCTCCTGATGGAGCACACCCCAGGGTATTGAGGGAACTCAAGGAGAAGTTTTCTGCACCTCTGACAACCCCGTTTAACCTATCACTGGAAATAGGAGTGGTCCTGGGGGACTGGAGGAGGGCAGATGTAGCTCCTCTCCACAAAGGAGGAGCAGGGAGGAGGCAGGTAACTACAGGCCAGTCAGCCTGACTTTGGTAATGGAAAAAGTTATAGAATCACTACTGAAGGAAAGGTTGGTGAAATACCTAGTGGCCAATGGACTGCAGGATCCAAGGCAGCATGACTTCACAGGGGGAAGGTCTTGTCAGACTTACCTGACTGAGTTCTTCAATTGGGTTACTAAAGTAGTGGATCGGAGGGTGCAGTGGACATGGCCTACCTAGATTTCAGTAAGGCTTTTGACACTGTTCCCCACATAAGATTGGTGAACAAGCTGAGTAGTCTGAGAGTGGGTCCTATATTAGTTAGGCGAGTGGAGAACTGACTCGATTACAGGTGGCAGAGGGTGGTGGTAAATGGCATTCATGCAGGGGTGGGTAAAGTGACTAGTGACGTACCACAGGGGTCAGTACTGGGCCCAGTCCTCTTCAGTGTCTTCATCAGTGACATTGTAGAGGGGCTGGAAGGGAAGGCATGCCTGTTTGCAGATGATACAAAAATCTGCAACAGAGTGGACACGCCTGGTGGGGTGGAAAGTATGAGAAAAGACCTAAAGAGGTTGGAGGACTGGTCACAAACACGGCAACTGAGTTACAATGCAAAAAAGTGCAAAATCATGCACCTAGGTCACAGGAACCCGATGGTAATATCAACTGGGCAGGGAAGAACTTGCAGTAACAAAACAGGAAAGGGACTTGGGGGTGATCATATCCGATCACCTGAAGCTGGTGAGGCAGTGACACAGTGGTGGGTAAGGTAAACAGGATGTTTGGATGCATAGCCAAGGGTATCACCAGCAGGAAGAGGGAGATTATTATACCCATGTACAAATCATTGGTGAGACCTCACCTAGAATACTGTGTCCAGTTCTGGGGGCCACACCTTAGAAAGAACATAGGCTGGGTAGAGGTGATGCAAAGGAGGGCATCCAAAATGGTGCAGGGCCTGCAACAGAGACCCTATGAGGAAAGGCTCAGGGAATTAAATAAGTACTCACTGGAGGACAGAAGGGAGAGGGGTGACATGATAGAGACTTTCAAATATCTCACAATATAAACAAAGTGTAAAGGGGAGCAACTTCCATCAAAAGAGATTCTCGAGGACAATGGGATCATTCTATTAGGCTGGAGGGGGAGGCTAAGGTGAACTGTGAGGAAGTTCTTATTCTCTGCGAGGGTGGTGGATGCTTGAAACAGTCTCCTGGAGGAGGTGGTGGGGTCAAAAACAGTAGACGGGTTTAAGAACACATGGCATATACATAAGGAAATTGCAGAAAGAAGGCAAGAGAGAGGGTAATCACAGGCCGAGTAGGGACAATAAAGGCAATGTAGACAGGGAAAATAGGGCAGACTGGGTGGGCATGTGGTCCTTTTCTACTGTTAACTTCTACAGTTCTGTTTTTCTGTGTTTCAGCACAGTGTTCATAATGTATAGTGTTCTGGTAGTACATGGTGCACCTCTACAGACTCACAGTAACCAACCTATCTGACCCCAACTGTAGCATTGTCCTTACCAGAATCTGAAGATGATTTGCTGGTGGTTATGCAAGCAATAATACATGACAAGGTGTGGGTTATCTCCTGATAAGAGCATGCCCAGGCACATTGTTAGGCATGAGGCGCTTGTGCCGAGCACCTTATGCACCTGGGCGTGCTTTTATCAGGAGATAACCCACACCTCGGAGTGTGTTATTGTGCTTATAAAATGGGCATCCAAATATTTAAAAAAGAAAAAGGAATAAAAAGTCAGAAATATAAAAGTGTGTTAAATATTGAAAAAATAGTCCCACTATTGTAAGTGGTGTTTATTGGCATGAGAGTAGTGAGTCCTGTAGTGAGTGTTTGTGACTTTGGGTGCAATTCGATGGCTCTTGTGTGATCTCAGGTCCAGACAGATACAGAAACATTTTTTTCCATTTTCTTTTGTTTATTTTCTTTCTTCGTTCGAGTCCCGCTTCAGTACCACCGAGTCTGTCCCTATGCGGGTGCGGTAAAGAGGCATTGGGAATGTGGAGCATGGAGATCGGTATCAGCTTTCTGTAGTAAAGTACAGGTCTAATTTTTTTTATTTTAAAGGCTTGATTGTTTTATATTTGAAGAGGCAAGGATGCAAGTTATGGGGGAATGAAAGGGGAAGCATTAACTGAAAGTCGTCTGTACGAGTGCTTCCCGTTTCAGCGGTGAGCGCTTCCTGTTTTAGGGGTCATGTGTGACTGAGGTATTTTGATGAATGAAGACAAAATAACAAACATATTTAGTTTTGTGTGAGGATTTTGAATAACAGCAATTTTTACTGTGAAGGGATACAAGGAGTATTAGTGGCAGTGCTGTTGGGAGAGTGAGGGGCAGGGGGGCAGCTCGTAGAAAATAGCAGGAAGCTTTACTCGCTTAGGTTTTTTGTGTTTGTAGTGGCCAGAGATCAGTGATACGGTCCTGTTATGGGGTCATAGGGAGAAGATTAGTGCTGGTTGCCTATGATACATGCTGATAAGGACATGGCTCTGGAGGTCTATTAGCCAATCGGATTTGTGTATTTTAAAAGCCCATTTTATAACTATGCTTGACCCACTTGTGTTGATTTCTGAGAAGCTTGATGATGCTGATAAAATATCAACAGACCTCTCAGTGGCCTGGGTTATCACCTTGCACTTAATGTATAAGTCACTTTGTGAATCCCACTCTTTGGCTGATCAACATGTTGTACTAGCTCTCTAGTGTGCTTCTGGGTGAGCTGTAGCACCAGTGCCATACCACAGAAGAACTTGAAGTCTGGTTCAAACAACAGTAATTTTATATAGTGTTCCCCTCACAGATCCCAGACAAACTGATGCCACAGGGCATTGTTTTTGAACTGTCTATATGTGTCCAGTACATGCTTGCCAGATTCTTCAAGGTGAAAATGCATTCCAAAATTGTTTCCCCTGCTCTTGGTATGCTGGGGAAGATGGCATTGCTTAGCTATTATAATAGCCTTGGTCATAGTGGTGGGAGAATATCACAGTGAGCAATGCTGACTCCATGTGCCATATTTGTTGCAGAGCAGTTAAACATCTTAGAAAGCTAAAGACTGAGGGTGGTAATGGTCAGTATAATGTCCTTTCTGTTTTTGTCTGCAACCTGATTTACAACTGAACAATACTCAAAATGTTCAAACAGGAGTCACATTTTCTCACAACTGCTGAAGTTTTGGCATGTTCCCCAGAGCCAGCCTTATTCCAGAAATGGCAGCAAGCTTGATTTTTTTTCTGGGCCTGCTTAGCACTGCTTTGGCAGTGCTTCCAGATTGATTTGGCATTTCCCTGTAATGTCAGGGCAATTTTCCGTGTTTCCCTGTAGATTACGTTATATCCTATGGAAGCCTAATTACTCTGTTTTCTTGTATAATCAATGCAAGTCTATGGGAAGAGTTTCCCTATAGATGGCTCCAAATAACTGTAAAATATAAGAATCCCTCTAGATCTGGGAGCCCTGCTTTAGCTGCAGTTGACAGGTTTCTTCACCAGGTGGCATGTTTCCACTGCACCACTGCTGTCTCAAGTCTCTTGTGCTGCAATGTGCAGCTTCTGCCACTAAAGGACACTGTTTTAATGTACTGTTCGCTTCCATCTTGTGCTGGCATCTTACTTTACTCTCATTTGCATTTCCCTTTATTTTAGCCAGACTGGGTCCACCTTTTCTGCCACGTAATTCAACCCCTTGTAAATGTCCTTCATGTGGGTTTGGGGAAGACAAAAAGCTTACAATGTATTGGGCTGTGGAGTGGGCTCCAGTGGCACTTTCACATTTGTTTTAGTTTACATGCACAGGCTCCTTGTCATGCATGACTACAGGACCCAGAAGCAGGCAGCCTGAGTACAAAGTGTAGGCTCAGTGAAGGCTGATATTCCAGAGTGTGGGTCTTCTTTGTGTTATGTTGTTTCTTGTGTTTGTGACACCTGGCATCTTCTGCTAGAGAGCACCACTGCAGTCAGACAGAGAAAGAGAGAACTCAGCAGAAAAAGAGAGCCACACTGCACAGCTGACAAGCATGTTAATCAATGAATCTATTCCATTGGTCATGGATGCAGGATGTTTCCTTTGTATTTATATTTGCCTCAATGGTCATGGATGCTGTATGTTTTCTCTGTGTTTATATTTGCCTCAACTGTCATGGATGCTATATGCGTCCTCTGTATTTATATTTGCCTCAGCTGTAACTTCCTATTTATTTTTGTCAGGATCAGTGGCTCATTTGGTAGCTTGCTTGTCTCTGAGACTGCAAGATTGCATGTTGTGGTTCCTAGCCCCACATCAGGCACTTGAAGAAATACCCGTAACTGACACTGTAGTGCAGTAAATGGGGGTGCTGCACTGTTGAGATGCCATCTTTTGAATGAGACACTAAACTGAGGCCCTGTCTGTCTATTCTGATGGTTGTTCAAATCAATGTTCAAGATCCCATGGCACTTCTCGAAAAGAATAGAGTAATTTCCCTGGAGTCCTGGTCAAAGATCCCAATGACACATGAAAAACCACCAGCTGCTTTATTCTAGTTCAGTTTAGGTCATCTTACATCTGAGCACAGAGTTTGAGAGCTGCTGTGTAGTGTGCTCATGCAGAATGGCTGCTGTGTTCCACCCCAGAGGTTGCTGCTCTTTATTGATTGTTTGGAAGGCATTCTGTTTGGATTATAAATCACTTGAGATGCCTGCATGAAAAAGGCTACTTAAATAACTGATTATTATAAGTGATTATTTTATTGTACCTCATTGTTATAATTGCACTGTACTTCCCTTCTCTCCCCCCCCCATGCATCTGGAAACAAGCTGGTATCCTATTAAAATCTTTAAAATAAATAAATGAAGGAAATGGGAAGTTGTTTAAACTCACAGCTCCCAACAAAACCAGAAGCACTGTTGAAATTTGCAGGCTTAAGCCAGTCTGCTGGTGCAGTGGCACGGTGTTCATCTGCAACATCAATGTCCTGAGTTCGAGAACAGACCCAGAAAGTTGAAGGGCTGGTGGGGGGAGAAGGATTGAGCATCCTAGGCATAGCTTTCCTTCTCCTTCTCCGGGGGAGGGGGGTTGTATGTGTCTGGTGCAAGTTGAACCCCTAGCGGAGGCTAGGAGTCTCACAGCGACCAGCACCTAGATACCTTAGGAGGCATGTAGACACTGGTGTCATTGCATGTCACGTCTCCTCCTTAAAGGGAAAAATCAGCAGCCACCTCTATGATGCCCTGCCCACTTTCCAGGACCTAATTGTCAGCCGCTGGCAGTCTTGACCAGATGACCTATCCTATCATCCACTGTATCCAGCCGCCTCTGCTCCCCGCCCTGGGAGGCAAGCCAGGGAGGCACTTCCGGTTGGTACCCCTGCTAGCACACTTCTCCTGTCATCACAGGGTCATGCTGGTGAGGTGGCCCCACCCTGTGGGGCAATCCAAGGGGTATCACCCTGTGTGGTAAGTCCCAAGGGGGTGAGGATGGGGTCCAGGGATCAGCGAAGGCTGAGGTGTAAAAAGGCAGCCCAAAAAAGCATAGGAAATAAAAAAAAAAGAAAAAAAAGAAATTTGCAAGCTTACCCAACTACTGAAGGCACTCACAAATCCAAATACTTACAATTAATGTAGCAGTTTTGTGAGGGACACAGGTCTGAATCTTGAGCAGCCATTTTATTAACTACAGTAGCTACACACAGCATAACACACAACAGGAAGCCCCATGGACTATAGGCATGTGCGCCAGGGACTACAAAAAATATGGCATCCCATGTACTTCAGGGTATGAGGAAAGCTATCATGCTTCACTTGTAGTGTTTCTCAGGGGTCTATCTTAGGACCTCTTTTATTTGCAATTTTCACCAATAGCTTGCCAAAAATCTGAAACTTTCAAAACCCTGTTTTATGTAGATGATGCAGTCATTTACAGTATGTTCATGGGAAGGACAACAACATAATAAACAAAGTTTTTGGGAAAAACTTTCATTCCCCGAAGAGATAGTTCATAAATGAAAAACCGGACCAGAATATTCCAAAAAACAAAAGCCATGTTACTTGGTCCTGCCCTGAAGGTATACTGATTTTCTCAGGAGTTCAGTATCTCAGCCGTGCATGGTCTCCAGCTAGAAGTGGTTGAGCAATTCAAATACCTGGCTGTAACTATTGACCTCTGTCTCACATTAGATAGTCATATGATAAATACTTTCAAATCTGTACACCAAAAACTGAGGTTACTTTACTGAATTTCAAAGTATTTGGAAGCTGATACAAGGATCATAAATGCCCAAAATAACATTCCACTCCTGATCAAATATGGTTATATTGTAATGGATGCTGTCCCACTACTGTACAGGCAAAAATCCAAAAGAACCTTAACATACAAGGTTGCCAAATTTGATTCCTCCCAGGGCCCGAGGTCCCATCACTGTGCTAACTTTGAACATCGTGATGGTTACAGCCAAAGTACAGAGCCCAGTTAAACTTAACCAACTTGATGTTTAAGATTCTGCAAGAAAATGCACCCTAATACCTCGCCAAGCTTTTTATACTCGTGGATAACCCATCTTGCTCTTCCTCAGCAAAAACAACTTATGAAAAGTACCATTTATGTACATGAGTATGGGCACAATTCATTCATCTGTGGAGCTGCATCCTTCTGGAACACCATTCTAGCTTCATTTAGAGCATCTTCAACCCCCAAAGCCTTATCTGCTAAACTGAAAGATCATACTCAAAAGTTTCATGTTTGCACCTGTATTGTTTAACTTATCTATGTTTGCTAGTCTATGTTACATGACTGAATTTTATACTCATGCATCATGTCACTTTATTAGGCATTTTATATACTTGTAACATGTTTCATTCACTTGATCTGTATTTTGTAGTATGCAGGTCATACCTGAAAAGGGGCCTAATGGTGCCAGTGAACCTACCCAGTTATCAAAATAAATAAATACTGTAAAGTGAATATATGCTTGGTTCACCAGTCCTATGCTTGCCTAGTCTAGCACTTACCTCCCACCTTCCAGGGGGTTCCCAGAGCAGCCCCTGTAGCTGTCATGGATTCTTTCAGGGGTAGACAGTGGTCCTCCAGAAGACTAGCCAATGTGAGGAAAGTGGGTGACGAGTCAAGCCAGTGGGGCACTAGAGAGAGATAGCATAATTCTTCACTCCCTGATGTTTTCCTCCTTGGTTTCTCCCTTCTCTGTGCATGTAGGTAACAAGGATTCCATGGAGCACACACTCCAGCATCAGTTGGTGTCCACCCACCTGCAAGCAGTTCCATGTGCACGTCTGTCTGTGGTCCCAGATGGCGGTATAGTAGCAGAGTTTGTTATCCTCCCTTCTTGAGGAGGAGAGTGTCCAATGGGATGTTCGATCTGCCTCCTTTTGTCTGACATTCGACATCCCAGATGCATTCCTGAATTTGGATCACTGGTATCACAACTGCACTAAATCCAAGGGAGGGACTGGAGAGACTGCTGCTATAATTGTCAGTGCACTGGGATATTTAACAAGCACAAAAATAGCTAAGGGAGAAAATGCAGAAAGGATAAACACAGTGTAGGGCTTCCACTGGCTCTCTATTCTGTAATGCATACTTATAGTAGAAACAGAGGAAATGCAAGATGAAAAATGACCATTGGTCCCATGAGTTTGTCTCCTGCCATCACAACAGTCATCATCATTTGTTTGATAAAAGCAAACAAAAAAACTTAAAATGTGCACAAGATGGTATATTTTATTTGTTTTTAGAGACATTGGCATTGAGGAAGGAAACACTGCCATCATTGTGAACCTCTGGGGTAACAATTGACTGTTCTCATCTTCAAATCTCTCTATGACCAGGCTCCTGCTTAACTCTCTGGCTTTATTATCCAATATGTTTTCTTACTTACTTTCTTTCTGTCCATCTTCCAAAATCAGTCTCTTTTCAGCTCTGTGGTATCTTTGCTAAGTGATAGCTTGAGCAGGTACATTTGTAGCCATGATGTACTATTAAAGAGCACACTTGTTAGAAAATAACACCTGTGAATGTTTCTAGCTTTATTGTAAATGTCAGTTGTATTTACTGTCCATTACTGTATTTATATTTGTGCTTCTGTGCCTGGTCATCCATGAAAATGGGCTTTTATCTCAAAGAGCATACCAGGTTTATCAATAATAAATCAGATCAATGGAGAACTGTCAGTTCCCCTGGAGTAGTGCTTTTGGACATAGAGATCCTGATTAAGCATACTACAAATACAATTACTATTTTTTTTGGCCCCTTTTGTTTTTGCAGACATGGGGCCGGATTTTAAGAGCATGGCACAGGGCTTGCAACAAGCACTGTGACTTGGCACTTAGGTTCTGGTGGTGCACTAAACCCATTTGCCACAACTGCACCCAATTTTACAATTTCAGGCGCAGGTGAGACAGTTTCCACTATTTATGGCAGCTTGTGCCAAATATCTGGTGCAAGCTCCATAAAAAGGCCCTCAGGATTGCCACAAGCTATACCACAAAAAGTTGGTCTAACATGCAGCAATCAATGCAGGGAAGAAAATCCTAATCATTGGCCAGGAGAATGCCACAAGTCCTCTGTGCCATATGTTCAGCACTTCAGGGGCTTGTGGCATTCTTGGAGGTTTAGAAATCGGGCCCATAGTTTTTATCTAGTTGATCCTGCAAGCCCCCCACCCACCATGCCAGCCAACTACATAGCTCAGGTTCCCCTTTTGCTCCTTTTTTGCAGACATGGGGCCCGATTCTCAAAATGTTATGTCTGACATAAATTGACTTATGCCAAAAAAATGGGGCAAGTAGCAATTTACACCAGCAGTTGTGACATTTAGTATTCTGCAAAGCAGCCTGCGACATGCCGCAGGCTGCTTGCACCAGAGTGGACTTATTCCAACAGTTACACCCTAAACCCCCTGTGAGATGGTACTAGGGGATTTACAGCAGCAGCTGCACCCTATTCAGGAAGGGCAGCAACCAACTCCCCCAGTTTGCTATTCTCAAACAACTCCTGGAGGACATCTGCTGAATCTTTTAGCTGGTGTAAGTGGACTTTACACCCTCCAGGGGTTGTGCAAATGTGCCCCTATCCATCCCCTGGTACATGTAGCCCCTACCCCCCAACCCCCAGTCTGTAAAGCCCCACAGAGTTTGCCCATGCTCCTGACACCCAATCCCTGGTTAAAGCCCCTCCAGGCTTTGTCATGCCCCCCCTGACCCTCTGATATATTTAACCAGCCCTTTGGCTTTGTCATGCCCCTGACCCCCCCAATATTCTAATACAGCCCCTCCGGGCATTGTTATGTCCCCACAACCCTCCGATATAGTTACAAAGCTCCAAATCCCGCAATGTGTGAACAGCACCCAATCTGATATGTAGGCATTAAGCAGGTTAGGAAGGGGAAAAGGAAGAGGAGACCATTATGGATTTCCAAGGGGGTAGCAGAGAAAGTGAAAGCCAAAAAGATTGCATTCAGGCAATACTAAAAGATGCAGGCAGAAGGGGGTAAGGAGATGTACCAGAAGAAGCAAAAGGAAGCAAGGAGGTCAGTAAGGGAAGCCAAAGCTCACACAGAACAGCGCATTGCAAAATCAGTGGGTAGAGGGGATAAAACCTTTTACAGGTACATAAGTGAAAAAAGAAAGGCAAAGGGAGGGATAGTGAGACTGAAGGGGGAGGATGGGGGCCAAGTAGAGGATGATAACAGTAAAGCTGACATATTGAACAGGTATTTCTGATCAGTCTTTACTGAGAAAGAGGCGGGTAAAAGGCCTGAAAAGAGTACAAGGGGTGAGAATGGTGCAGAAATGGCCAGAAGTACCTTTACAAGAGAAAGGGTCCTGAAGGTACTGGAAGGAATAAGAGTTGATAAAGCAATGGGGCCAGATGGGGTGCACCCCAGGGTCCTAAAAGAATTAAGAGATGTGGTGGCTGAACATCTGGCAATCCTGTTTAACCAATCACTGGAAAGAGGGGAGGTACCCAAAGAATGGAGGACAGCAGATGTACTCCCTTTATACAAAAGCGGGAACAAGGAGGAAGCAGGGAACTACAGACCAGTCAGCCTCACCTCAGTAGTGGGGAAGATCATGGAAGCACTACTGAAGGAGAAACTGGTGGAACATCTGGTTGCCAAAGGACTACAGGACCCAAGGCAGCATGATTTCACCAGGGGGAGGTCATGTCAGACCAATCACACTGAATTTTTCGACTGGGTGACAAGGGAGGTGGATCAGGGGAGGGCAGTGGACATGGTGTATGTGGACTTCAGCAAGGCCTTTGACACTGTGCCACATAGAAGGCTGTTAAACAAACTGGGGAATATGGGAGTGGGCAGAACAGTAGTGCAGTGGGTAGGTAACTGGTTGGGTGGCAGGACACAGAGGGTGGTGGTAAATGGCTGTCGCTCCACAGAGCAACAGCAATCATTTAGGACAGTGGCCTTTTTCATGTCCTCTTCTATCATGCTACCTCCCTCCCTCTGATAGCCGAATGATTACCCCTCATTTCTTCCTCTTTCCCCCTGTTGCACTGGAAGATTTTTTTTCTCCATGCTTGACCCTCTCTGCAATATGCAGCTCTGTGTCTGCTTCTGCTCTTTTGCCTTCCAAATCATCCTCTTTTCCTTCTATTTCTTAGTAAATATTCTCCCCATTCTCACTCCCTTTGCTTTTCTTTGTACTGTACCTGTAAAAATGGTGACTTACACTTTCTTAAATATACAGCTGACCTTTAGTTAAACAGTATGAAAAATGACATGAGAAGTGATTTTACTAACCACAGAATTTCTTTAAAAATTTGGAAAATCGAATGTTCACTCTGCATCCCATAAATGGCACAAGTTAAGTAAAGAGCAGAAATTGACATATTTCAGATATGGGAAACCAGGACTGGAGGTTATCCCCATTGTGAGTCAGTAACTAAAAATGACAATTTCATAATGGAAATAAGAACAAGAACAAGGAATGAAAATTTTACCCACCAGAGAAGCAAGTAAAATGCACATTTCTGAAACACATGGTAAGGTAATCATTCAACTTGCAACAAGATTGGAAACCATTTTTCAAACAAACAGTTATAAAGTCTGAGCACTAGTGAACTCAGTAAGTACATATACTCCTGTGGAATCATGAGGACGGACTCATTAGTACATGCAAGGTTAGAAGAGTCATAGTACTTAACCTCCATATGTAATTTGGAAATTGATTCTTTGTTTATAAAATGCTAAAAATGTTTCCTATAAAAATACCGTTCTGTGATGTTTTAATGTGCTGGGACCGGTCCTATTCAACATCTTCATCATTGACATGGCGAAGGGCCTAGAAGGCAGAATTTCACTGTTCGCTGATGACACAAAGCTCTGTAACAGAGTAGACACACCAGAGGGTGTAGACAGAATGAGAAGGGACCTGCAGAAACTTGAAGAATGGTCAGGGGTTTGGCAATTGAAATTCAATGCAAAGAAGTGCAAGATAATGCATATGGGGCACAAAACCCCTGAAACAACATATCAGTTGGGGGGTGAGGATATAGCATGCATCAAGCAGGAAAGGGATCTTGGGGTTATCATCTCTGATGACCTCAAGGTAGGAAAACGGTGCGACAAGGCAGCAGGTAAAGCAAATAGTATGCTGGGATGCATAGGCAGGGGCATCACCTGCAGGAAAAGGGAGGTCATAATTCCACTATACAAGACACTAGTGAGGCCCCACCTGGAGTACAGTGTACAGTTCTGGAGACCTTACCTACGTAAGGACATAGACAGAGTAGAGAAGGTGCAGAGGAGGGCAACAAAGATGGTACATGGGTTGCATCACAAGTCCTATGAGGACAGGTTGAAGGACTTGAATATGTACTCCCTGGCTGAGAGGAGGGAGAGAGGGGATATGATAGAGACATACTTATCTTACAGGGAGGAACAGGGTCCAGGAAGAAACTATTTCTCAGTGGAAAAGATGTTCCAGAACTAGAGGGCATGGGACGAAGTTGGAGGAAGGGCGATTCAGAGGAAACGTGAGGAAGAATTTCTTCACAGAACGGGTGGTTGACAAGTGGAACACCCTGCCAGAAGAAATAGTGGAGACTGAAACAATCACAGGATTTAAGAATGAATGGGATAGACATAAGGTAATTCTGGAGGTCAGGGGTAACAGACTTCCAGGGAAACATAAAGTGAACTTACAAGCTCAAACAGGCAGACTGGGTGGGCCGTAGGCCCTTACCTGCTGACAGTGTCTATGTATCTATGTATAAAGAAAATGTTTCCCATTACCTTGGTGGTCTAGTGGCCCCACCCCACCCACCCAGCAGTGTCTGACCTCCCGCTCCACCCCTGATCCCTTACAGGCAGGCAAATGGCACAGCCACCTCTCACCACTGTAGCCAGCCACTGACGGAACATGAATGAGCATGTACTACTGTACTGTACATATGGGCACTGCGCATATGTACAGTACAGTAGTATGTGCTCATTCATGTTCAGTCGGTGGCTGGCCGTGGTGGTAAAAGGTGGGCTGTGCCAGTCACCAGTCTGTAAGGGGTCAGAGGTGGGAACGGGGAGGTCAGGCACTGCCGGATGGGAAGCCACTAGACCACCAGGGTAATGGGGAATATTTGCTTTATATGCCTACATATCGAGGATTGGGTCTAGGGTTCGGGGGTGCTGTTTGCACATTATGGGGATTTGGGACTTTGTAACTACATTGTGGGGTTGGGGGGGCATGATAAAGCCCAGAGGGGCTGTGGGAATATATTGGTGGGGTCAGGGGCATGAACAAGCCCTTCGGGGCTTTAGCAACATGGGGGGTTGGGGGCATGGGGAAGTTCTGTGTGGCTGTACAGACTGGGATTGGGGCATGGGGGGGTGATTGCACCCTTCACAATCAGGGTTGTGGCTTGCGGCAAATCCTCAAGGCACACCCTTTGTTTGGCATACCTGTGGGTTTGTCACAAGTTGCAAGACTTAGCCATGAGGACCTTGCCCCTCATAGAACTGGGCGCAGGGTCCTTAGTGTAATGGGGTTTGGTGCAAGTCGCCTTTGGTGGCGACTTGCACCATCCTTCTAGAATCATGCTCAGGGTTTTTATCTGGTTAATCCTACAAGTGCCTCACTCACCATTCCAGCCAACTACAGATCCCATTTTCCCTTGCTGCCAGCCCTCTGATGCCCCCCATGATGGGATGAGCCATGCAGAGAATATATGTGCATTGTAGCTCAATTTAACATTTACTTGGTACAGTGCATTATCATGATTATTTGGCTGGTACCTATCACGATTTCCTCAGCAAATATGAACTGCTTTTACATATCTAAAAATGCTGATGTTAGCCGCTTAACTGAACTAAGTTGTACTATAACTGGCCCATTTTGCTATCTGTGTGTTTGAGCTTTTGTAAAGTCAGAATGGTTTGCAGTTTTTTTTAGTTTGGCTTTTTGCACTTTTTGTTATGTATCTTTGCACTTTAGGATTAACTTGTTCACTATTAAAAAATATCTTGCAGTTGGATGCATGTCTTTTGTTACATTTATTTAATTACATTTAAATCTACATTTCATGTTGTACAATAGTAAACATGTAATTATGATATTATTGGTTACATAAGCCATTATATTACCATTTAAACAAATATGTGACCACATTGCCACACTCCCTGAAGAAGCTCTTTATGGGCAAGACACTGGGGTTTGGGGTCCAATTTCTGAGGGGTAAGTCTATTACATTGTTTTAGTGTTTGGCTGTATACATTAAGCCTTCAAATTGCACATTGTGTGAACACTGTTTCCACACTTTTTCATGAGGTCCTGGATTGTGACTACTGAACAGCTGTTCTGAAATACATTAGTGAGATTTATGAATCTACTGCACCTGTGCCTACATCTGACACTTATGCCAGTAACAGTCTGTGCTTGAAAAATTACTTTGTGCTGCCTTCCCTGAGTGCTTACTCTCCCTTTTCTTAACTGTGCACTTATCATATTAGTATGAGAAACAAGATACACTGCAAGCCCATATTTATAAACTATAAATTGGCCAAATGTTTTGACAACAGTAATTCAATATCTAAACTGGAACAGACTGACTTTGATCCCAATAGGCGAGACTCAGCAATATTTCAATGAAGAGTTCACCAAAATTTGTAACAGACATGCCACATTATAGAGAAGAAGGATTCAAATAGTAAGTTTCCAAATAGCTCATGACTGTTCAGTTCTTCAAAAAACAGTGCTCCCTCTTTTATCCACCCCTTTATCCGCTGCCCTCGCTTAACACCAGTGTGAGCTCCTGTCCTGTTTTCCAGAAATGTTATCTACCCCCTTTAATTGCCACCCTCCATTATCTGCAACCCTCTATTAGCTGCCAAAATTTAACATGCACGGAGGTTGTCAGATAAAAGAGGGAGCACTGTACAGAAGTTATGGGACTGGCTCTGGGAAAATGTAAAATGCATCAATTTGCAGATAGACTGTCAACATTATAAAAGGCTGTGCAACAACCACTTGAAAGAAATCAGGGAGGCCACATCAAAATGTTTTGACTAGAAACATCTCATCTCTGATGCTAAGAACCTTGGATTACTTTGAAAATTGCTTTAAACTCTGGACAGTACAACCAGTCAAACCATATCTGACTTTTTCATAACCGATAACTCTAGGGTGAGTGCCCCCCCTTGCTATACCTAACACTTTTAAATGATGCCATCACAGAGTCAGGAAATATTATCTCTACAACTGGCAACCCCCCACACAGTAGTGGCACTGGCATAGCAAACCTGCAAAAGATTAACTCAAAAAATAATACAACCTCTTTGTTCACTGCGATCAGAGTAAAGGAGGTCCTGAAATTGCTGCTGCAATTGAATCAAGGAAAATCAGCAGAAGGTCTGGATGGGTTGAATAGTAAACTGATAACTTTTTAGCCCCATCACCTGTCACTCTGTAGCTGCACTATTCCATCTCTCATTATGAACTAGAGAGTACCCACTGGAATAGAAAACCACTAAGGTTATTCCAATTCATGAAGCTAATATAAACTGGGAGATTGCCAATTACTGACCCATATCCCTCCTGCCACTGGTGTCAAAGGTATCTCATTGAAAACAATTTGTCAGATAAATTGCAGTCTGAATTTAGACCTGCACACAACACCAGGACTACACTAATCAAAGTTTGCAATGTCTTACGCATAACAGTAGTTAAACACTTATATGCAGACACAATATACAACTGTCTCTCCAAAGCCTTTGCCACTGTGGACCATGGCTACTGATACAGAAGCTTGATCATTTTGGCTTTAACCCCAGCACTTGAAAATGTCTGGAATACTATCTGACAGGTGACAAGTTGTAACAGCCTGTTGAAAGTGGTGGTGGGGGGGGAGCATTACTTGAGGTTCAGTGCTGGGACCCCTATTCTTTTCCTTATTTGTGAATTACCTGGTCAGAAGCTTACATGGCCCTTTAATGCACATATGTGTGGATGACAGAATCCTCTCTGGATGTGTAGAGGAAATGGTGTCCTTGAAATCAAGCATGCAACATGGATTTGACCAAATGCAACTATAGTGCAACCCTCTTACAATGGATGTGTTTGTGCAAGCAGGTCTTGTCTATTGTAAGTTTTGTCTGCCATATCCTAAATACTAAAAATATGAATTTCCTCCATCACAACTCAAACACGGGAGTTAAAATGAGAACATGCCCCCTCCTTTGCCAACCACAGGTATGGGGAACTGCTATTTGTAGCTGATTGAGAACTGAGCAGCAAACAAGATTGGAAAGATTTTGTTGTTTAGTACCTGGGCTCATTGGCTTCAGGGGGCTGAGCAGTAAATGTGATTAATAAGATTTTGCTGTACAGAACCTGTGCTGATTGGAGGATCAGGAGGGTACAGGAGTAATCCCCTGGAGTAAGGTGTCATGTATTAGATATCAAGTGAGCTGAGTGATGTCTTATAGTGCCAAACAAACCAGGTGAATAATCAGGTGAAAATTAGCAGATAATTTGCAACATGTAACAGGGGTACAGAAGAGCTCAGACTGTCCACTACACAGGGGTTGCAGAGTATTATATAAATGGGAATTTTAACATTACTGGCATAGCCTTTTTTCATAATTTAATATATTATTAACTTTTTTATCAATAATTTACATAAAAAAAGAACAGTCATAAATGAAGACAATGTAAAATGATGGAATACAATAATGCTGTTACATTCTGATGCAAGCTGTGTCTAGATCAAAACATAAAGATAAGGGGGGATTTCTAAATTTCTTATTTAATTCAACAGTATACAACTGCATTTATTTAATTGTCAGGCATATAAATAATATTTTCTCTTATTTTACCACAGCAGCACTATCCCAATTATTTATATTTAAACATATAGAAGTGTTATCCTCCTTAATTGCTTAATTCCTTAATATTTATCCCAGCCTACCTTAATTCTCAGAAAAGACTAACAACAGCAAAACTAAACCAATTAACACTAAACAAAAATTCATACATTCAAACATGTCACATTTCTAACATTTCTTCTTCAGAAAGAGTAGATGAGTCTGTCTCACTTTGCTGAGTATATTGGGAATGGATAAAAGTAACTAATTGATAACCTTAAAAAAACAAATACAGAGCTCCTTTGTATTTACTATTACTTTTGCAGGAGCTAATAACTATAATTCAGCATCCAATTCAAGAAGTTCCTGATGGTATTCCAAAAATGTTCTTCTTCACTGTGTAGCAAAGGAGTAATCAGGAAAAATACAGACTTCAGAGGCTTTATAAACTAAGGGTGCTTTGATTCTAGGCAGCCGCATTATTAAGTCTCTATCTGAGTCAATTGCAAAGGAGACAAATACTGTTGATTTTTTGTTGCTTGATGTTTCTGTTTCTGCCTGGGAGTTTAAACCTTTAAATTGTGATTTAGGTATTATACGATATGCTTTGGTGACAAATGGTAAGTTATATCCTGACAAGTCAAATAAGGTGACAAAAAGATCTTTCAACATGTCCCGGACTGATTCAAATGGCTCATCCAAATTTTGGGGTAAGCCAATAATTCTTAAATTCCTGGAACGTTGTTGGTTCTCCAAAATCTCAGTTTTTCTCAACATATTATAGTTGTCCAGTATTAAGTTTGCTGTAGTAGTCTCCAGCCCAGCAACTTTACTAGTAGTTTTAGTTATTTCTCTTTTATTGACTTCCATATATTTTGTTAGTAACTGTACCTTTTCCCTATTCTGTATAGCATCCATCTGCAGAAAATCCACCTTCTCTGACAATGTGTGAAACTTTCAGTCAAAGAGCTGTGACCAGTTAAATAGCTTCTCTAAGGTGTAGATTGTATGCCTAGGTTTTATCCCCTCTGCAGCACCCATAGGCATATCTTTCTCTAAACCTAAAGGAACAGGTAAGAGAGTCTTTTCATACACCTGTTTCTCTTGCTGAGATTCTGAATTCATAGAAACCATTTTCAAAGGAAACTTCTGGTCCACTACTGAAGTAGATGATTCATCCAAGAGATTTTCAGAGACTGGGATAGTATTCATGGCATCGGTGAGTTTAACCTCCAAGTTCGGTAAATTGGGTTTGTGCTGGCTCACAATCGGTGTCTCCCCAGAATGAGAGATAGATTCTTTCACTTTGCTGATGCCCTTATTGCTAGTTTCAAGCCTGAAGTATTTCTCAAGGGGGTTTCGTTTATCCACCATGATTTTAAATCTTTTTAGTTTGCTTAGACAGAGCTCTTTCAACTAGCAGCCACCTGTCTCCATTTTAGCCACACCCTCCTGCACCATCACTGGCATAGCTTTTGTTTTTTGACAAGGCAGATCTGTCCATTATATGTGAGTGTCCATTATAAGTGGGTTCCGCTGTATTTCTGAGAACTAACAAACTAGTTCTAAACATGAGTAAAACTCATACCATGATGTTTGGTATTTATTTATTTATCTATTCATTCATTCATTGGAAGATTCAGGTAATACCTTTGAGCACAAGTGCTCTTTCACAAAGGTCCCACATCAGATTACAATATTACATTGAAAACAAGGACCAAACAATCAATGCAAATTCCAAAGGAAATGTTTGTCAAGTGGTCAATAAAAATACATAATATTGAAAATCATTCAGATTAAAGAGAACAAGTTCAAGGCAGCAAACTGCATACAAAAGTAGGCATACACACAGAGTGATAGAGTTTGCTCAGTAACTGGTGCAGCACACTAGGTTGCTAATGAAGCCCTCAGGGATCTTTTAAATTGATCAGTCCTGGAAAGGTTCAGCATGGAGTCAGGCAGTTCATGTAACCAACCTGCAGCCCTAACAGTAAAGGGGCATTTCAATCAATCAATCAATCAATCAATCAATCAATATTCATTTAACTAGGAGAAACATCATTGAGAAAAAAACTCACCTGCAAGATGGTTCTCGGCAGACAATACACATACATTGAATCAACAGAAACAATAAGGTAATTTAAAATACAATGAATGGACACTAGGATGCTATTTTACAATAGTATACAATATCAAAGGACAATACATACAGCATATACAATTCAGGAAGGTGGGTAAGCAGTGGGGGGAAGATAGGAGGGAAGGGGAATGGGGAATTTTATGAAGGATCACAGCAACTCTGATGCTTGGTTGCAGCAGAGCGTTTTGCTGTCTGAAACGCATATGTGTTTTGCTACTTGCTATTTGAGTTTTGCTATTTGTAAACTGCACTGATATCTGTACCTAAAACTTGTGTAATTGAGCCCTGTTTCTGTTGTTTTGCCATCCAGAAACAGGAAGAGAGGCTAAGATCCTGTTTCAGGATTTGCCACCCACATTTTAAAACAGTTTTTACTTCATTGCAATTTTAGTTTTAACAAATACTGTTTAAGGAACTTTAGTGTGCCAGGTTTAGGTATGAGTAGACTTCACCCACTACATTGCAGCAGAGTTCATTAATCTTTGGGTACTTTTATCCATGGGACCGTAACCAAGGTGATTGACCCCCAGGAGTACTTTCTGGGTCAAATCTGGCTACATAGCTCATCCTGCTGCGAGCAGGGTGAGCCGAGCAGGGCAAGCACAGCATCATGTGTGAAGATGCGCGCAAAGGCAGGCATGTCCTAGTGCATGTCTTGCATTTCTAGTGAGTCTATAGAGGAGAGCAGCCCAGGTATTTAACCAAGTGCCAGTAAGGCACGCTGTGTAGGAAACTGATAGCCAAAGGCCTAGTGAAGAGGACAAACAATCTCTATCAAGGTAATCAACTCATTGATATATAGCAAGTATTTAATACATATTAATACACAAGCATATAGTGCTGCTAAATTTACAAAGTAACTACTGTTTCAACAAGGCATCTAAAAATGGCAGCAGTAATAACAACAAGGGAGGGGGTTCAATGGTACATTGTATACTATGCCTGATGTATAAAATTGTAGAACTGGGAAAACCTAGGGACTACCTTCACATGTGAAAGTGTTTACAAAATATAGAAATGTGCAGAGAGATTAGGGAGTTTGATAATAGACTTATGGCACTTGAAAACAGCCCAAAAGAAATGGTCCAAAGGAATCATATGATGATTGATAATCAGGTCACTAAAAGAAATGTTAGTACAAATATAGCAGTCAATGACCCACAAACTGGGGCAGAGGTATATACAACTAGCAGCAATAAAGCAACTGCCATGGGAAGACTAAAACTATAAACAGGAAGAGAAACAGAGAAATGGTTACTGATGAAAATATAGAAGATGGCTAGTATACAGTTCAAACTACTAAATCATCCAAAAGAGGTCGAAAGGCTACACATTACCAGATTCCATTATTAAATCATTTTGACCCCTTAATGACTCTAACTGAAAATTCACCCCAGCCCTCTTCTAGGGTCCTAAATCAAGAGATAAATGACTGTATTGAGATAACAGCCACTAAGTCCTCTAATATTTCTTGTACAATAAGTGAGCCCACACATAACGAGAATACCAGTCAACCCCTGATACAATTTGATTTAGAAAACATGGAGAATAACATGGAAACTGATATGGTTAAACACAAAGAAATCCTGGTACTTGGAGACTCAATAACAAAACACTTAGACTGAACAATCTGTGAACCTAATAGAGCTACTTGGACTTTGTCAAGCTTTGGAGGTGCCAGGATTGAAGGCATTACTCACTACTCACATATTGGACAACATATTAAAACACATGGAAACCGATTCCTTGGTTATAGCACATGTTGGCACTAATAATGTTTTCAGGGAACCAGTACAAAAAATTAAACATGACTATGTTGCACTTATCAATAAAATAATCCATCATGGATGTCTTCCAATAATATCAGAGATCCTCCCTATACCCAAAGCTACAAGTGAGCAACAAAGAAAACTGAAGGAAATAAAGAACTGGTTAAGGGGATGGTGCTTGAGACAGGATATCCACTGTATAAAGCACTGAGAATCATTTGTAAACAAGACAGAACTCTTCTGCTGGGATGGATTACACCTCAGCAGAAGAGGAAACAGGCTCCTAGGAGATCATATCACTACATGTATACAACATAGTTTAAACTGCTGAACTGGGGGGAAGAATCAAACACCAAATCACTTCAGAAGACATTACATGGCCCTGGAACAAATGACAGTAAAAATTCAGGAAAACTTGAATACAATAAACCTAACCATTCCCATAAAGGAACCAATATAACAAATAAAAATTGGCTCAATAAACTGATCCTTAATGCTAGAAGCCTGAAAAACAAAATAGAGGAACTGGAATATACACTACAAGAATACAACATTGACATCTGTGGAGTGACTGAGACATGGTTTAAAGACGGGGACTGGAATACTGATATTACAGGGTATTGCAAAATTAATGAAAATAGAAAGAATGTTGGTGGAGGAATTGTACTATATATTAAAAACACCATTAAGGTACTTGAAGTAAATAAAAATATGGAATCAGAAATGGAAGCCATATGGGTTCAACTTAAGATCGCACCAAACTGATTAAATGTAGGACTAATCTACCATCCCCCTCATCTCACTACAATAGAAAATGGTATGCTACTGTCCATCATAGAGGACAAAGATATGATAGGAGACTGCATCCTGATGGGTGATTTTAATTTTCCAAAAATAAACTGGAAACCATATAAGGGACTAAGTCAAGTAGAAAATAAATTTCTAGATATAGCAACCTTTCAGAATCTAGATCAGATAATTATTAAACCCACCAGAGGAAATAACATATTGAACCTAGTACTTGACAACACTCCTGAAAATACAGATAACATTAGAATACTACTGCCTCTCGGAGACAGTGACCACAACATGGTGTATTTTGAACACAGAATTAAATACACTGTTACTAAAAGGAAAACTGTAATTAAGGACTACAGAAAAGCAGATTACTATAGCATTAAAAATTACTTAAACAACTGGAAATGGGCCGAGAAACTAAAAGACAAAGACTTAGAAACTATATGGAAAATATTTCAGAAACAGGTCTAGTACTGTGTAGATCGTTGGGTCTCAACAAGAACAAAATATTGCAAATCCAAAAGGATTCCCCTATGGTGGACTATAAAAATATCTAGACTAATCAAAAAGAAAAAAAAAATACTACAATAAGTACAAAAGGACTCCATCAAGTAATAATTGGCAGAGATTCAAGCAACTAGCCAAGAAAACAAAACACAGTATTAAAACTGCTAAATTAAACATTGAATTAGAGTTAGTTAAAAGAGTAAAAGATAACAAAAAACAGTTTTATAGTTATCTGGGGTCCCTAAAGGGAAACAACCAACAATTGGTCCACTACAAACCACTTCAGGTTTTGTGGAAGAAGAGACAGATATAGCGAATGAGTTTAACGATTACTTCCTGAGTGTATATAACACTAGAAATACTACAATACTTCAGGTCCCACTAACACCCACAGACTGTCCAACCTTCACCATAGAGGAAACTAGAGAACTTGTTGATAATTTAAAATCAACAAACGCACCAGGACCAGATGGTATTACTACTTTTTTCACAAAAAAATTAGTTACATAACTAGTAGGCCCACTTACACTACTGTTTTACACATCTATGCAAGAAGGAACAACATTAAAAGAATTGAAGAAAGCTATAGTCACCCCAATATATAAATCTGATAGTAGGGCAGATACAAAAAATTACTGGCCCATCAGCCTTACGTTGGTAATAGGAAAACTGATGGAAAGATTATTACTAAAACATATATTAAGACGTGCAGAAAACAGGCACTGTTTACATTACACAACATGGGTTTATTTCCAATAGGTCTTGTCTAACAAATTTACTGCACTTCTTTGGACCTGTGAGTGCAGCATTAGACATGGTGTTTTTGGACTATGTGAAGGCATTTGACAAAGTCTCCAACTCATTAATGCTAGAATACCTATGCAAAATAAAATTGCACCATAATATCATTAAGTGGATAGAATCTGGGTTGAAGAACAGAACTCAGACAGTATCAATAAAGGGACATTTGTCCAGGCAAGGACAAGTGACTAATGGAGTCCCACAGGGTTCTGTTTTGGGACCCACCTTATTTAATATCATGGTTTCATCCCTACAAACATCTGGAAATACATGGATCTGCAGATGACTGTAAAGTAGGGGGCTATGTACAATCTGATTCTGCAGCTAAAATGTTTCAAAATAGCCTTGACAATTTGGTATCATGGACAGAAACCAATAAAATGCAGTTTAATATAGGAAAGTGTAAGGTGATGCACATGGGGAAAAACAACTCTATGTACAGATACAGCATAAACAATATCCCACTACTGGAAATAAAGGAAGAAAGAGATTTGGGAGTAATAATTACAGATGATTTGTCATTTAGTAGGCCAATCAAGAAACAGTTAAAAAATGTCAGAAGTTAACAGGTTGCATTCTGAGCAATATCAAGAGCAGAGATAGTGAGGTTATAATACCACTTTATACCAGCTTGGTCTGCCCCCACCTTGAACACTGTACTCAGTTTTGCGCACCACAGAATAAAAAAAACTCAGACATTAGTGGAGAAGGTCCAAAGAAGGATAAAAAAAAAAAATCAGCTCAATGAATCACTTGAGCTACAGAAACAGACTTCAAAGATTAAACTTATACTCAACACAATATAGATGTACCAGGGGAGAACTTTGCCTCATCTATAAGTTTATTAATGATCCTTATGCCTTAGGGACAATAGGACTTAGAAAACACTTGGGTAGGGACTCTAGTAGGTCCCACACACAAAAATTAATAGGAGAGCACTCAGTTACAGTTAAAAGGAGTACCTTTTATACTCAAAGAGTTATTATAAAATGGGATACTCTGCCAAAAGAGATTATTGAAAGTAACAGCTTAGATATTTTCAAACAAAAATTGGATTACTATGTGGGATGCAAAAAGTTTGCAATCCACCCATGAGAGGGTGGCAAGTTCGTTAAAGGGCCTTGGCTCACTGAACTTGAATCAAAACTATGAACCTATGAACCTATAAGAGGAGAGAAGAGGAGGGGAGAGGAGGTAGATGGGGACACAGGAGGAAGAGGAGAAGCAAGGAGAGGAGGGATGGGAATGAGGAGGGGAGCAAGGAAGAGGGAAGGGGAGAGCTCATGTGGGGCTCAAGGGAGGGGGAAGGGGAGATTTCACATGGGGCTCAGGTCCTACCTTAAAGGATGGGGGGAGGATGAGCTTAATCAGTGATACAAGATTGGTGAAACGAAAGTAGTGAAAGTGGATGAGAGAAGTCGGGCATGAATACTATGGTTTACGGAACCAATTGCAAGCTTCTTTCAAGAGGTGACAGAGTTGCATTTTGAAGGCAACCATATTGATGCATTGCGAAAGTTTTAGGGATTTTTGGATACTGTTCCAAATAGATGGGAGAGAGTAATTTGAAGACAGACCATGATAAGTTCTGACTCTAGGATGTCATAGGAGAAGCAAGAGTATCTTCTGAGGGAATAGGATCCCTTGGAGCAAACAAGGAGATTGGAAATATACTGAGGGAGTTTGCCAGTTATAGCTCTGTAAATCCAGATTACCACATCTTTCATTCTCCTCATTTTTAGTGAATGCCAGCCAAGAAGCGCATAGAGGGAGCAATGATGTGTGTTGTATGGTGCGTTGGTGATGAATCTATGGGCTCTGTGATACAGGGTATCCAGTTTGGAGAGTGTGATGACAGGGCAATGACTGTAGATAAGATTGGCATAGTCCTGGAGCAGGAGGAACATTGTTTGAACTAGTCTTGTTTTAGCCTCATAGGTGAGAAAGTGCTTGATATGGTAGAAGATGCCAAGTCTTTGTCTAAGCTTTCTGGCAAATTCTTTGGCTTGTGGAGTGAAGGAGAGTCTTCTTTTTTAACCAGAATCCTAGGTATTTGAATTTATCTACGGGGTCTAGAGGTTCACCAAGGAGGGTTGTGATTTGAGGCCTAGCTCCTTGAGTGTGAGTGGCAGCAGAGTTAGCCTGAGGGGAAAGGAACATAACTTTTGTTCTTTTGCATTGAGCAGCAGTTTGAGATGCAAAAGGTTATACTGCAACAGGCAAAATTCTTGTTGTAGGCCTGCACAGGCCAGTTCAAGGGATGATTTGGTAATATAAAGAATGGTATCATCTACGAATAAATGTATGCTTGCTGAGGAGATGTTGAGGTCAATATCATTTATGTAGATAGTGAATAAGATGGGTCTGAGAATGGAGCCCTGGGGGACTCCTCTCATGAGAGTTTTTAGCGGGGAGAGTTCACACTGAGCTTTAACCTGTTGCTGTCAACCAACTAGGAAAGAAGGGACCCACTTGAGGGAAGTGTCATTTAGTCCAATGTTTCGCAGCATGCATAGGAGTAGTTCATGATCTACCATACTAAATGCTTTACTTAGGCCTTAAAATAGACCCAGCTGAGTTCTGTGGAGAGGTAGCTCAAGGGTGTTCCTTGCCATACTACTTGTATTATATTGATTTACAATGATACAGAGACAGTTCTTTAGACTATGGGGTGTTAGGTCTAGCAGTGCTTTCTTGAATAGTATACCTGTTTGTACCTGTTTGTAGTTTAACCCCTTGGCTGCCAACAGAATTAGAACTTATAGGAATTCTGGACTGAAATATCAGTCTGCAGCACAGCATGGGTTAATTCTACTCATTAAAAGTAGCCAATTTGTGTATATAGAGTACAGTTATTGGGTGTGCTTGTCAGCCCTTAGCACAAAGTGACAGATTTTATTGCAGCCCACCTTAACTCAACTTAGTACCGAGTCACAGGTTGCTGTGTGTATGGGTAGACCATAGTCAACTAGTGACAGTATGGAGCTGGACACTACCAATCACTTGATGTCAGCTGTAAGGTTGTTCTTTTTTTTTTTAACTTTGTATTTATCTGCCTGACCTGCCCCTTCCCTCCACTCACTCAAACATCCTCAGTGGACCCCCCAAACCCCCACCATGGTCTGCCCCTAGAGTGCCTAGATCACACACACAATCCCTTGAAGATCCCCTGGTATACCCCCTGGTAGGGGTGGAGAGGGGATGCCCCATGCTTACCTCTCCAAACCAGCACTCTGTGTGTGTGTGTGTGTGTAAATCCGACACAGCGGCGTCTGCCTTGATGACTGGTCGAAGAAGTCCTAGGGAGGTGTCATCACCTAGGAGGGATGAGGTGTTTTTTTCCTGTTTCTTCCCTCTGACGTCGGCGTGCAATGGGGGGCTGTGAGCTAAGAGGCACGTTGAGATGTACCTCCTGCTCTGCCCCTCTGCCGACAGTCACCCAATCCCCTTACTGCTTCTCCACTTACTGCGCTATCCACCCGGGCTCCCCTAGGTGGTAGCATTGCAGTGGGAGCCTACAGTCACGCTCCACGGAGAAGGACAGCTGCCATCAGGTGCTCTATCCTTCTCTGCCCGGGCCGACCCTCGCATGACCTGCAAAATATTCCCTAACCCGGGCCGCCGTGGTGCGAGGTGTGGCATCCAGTGTCTCAGCCCTCAGCACCACTGGGCTTGCCCTCCGTAAGGTTGTTCTGATTTCTGAAAATGGGCACCCAGCTTTCTGTTTACAGATGACACCAGGTTATCAACATGGGGGTAAAGGATAAAGTTTCATCCAGCACCATTCTGAGATATTTAAATGTTTTCACCTGTTATAGCTTCTGACCTTTATTATTGAAGATGTGAAGGGGGGGATTCTCACATGCTCAAATTAAATCAGTCATCATTAGAAATGACTGCATGTGGCATCACACCTCTACAAAATGTGATCCAGTAAAAATATCTGGGAGTCTGGATGGACTCCCTTTGAAATGAGGATTCATAAAAACAGATACTTAGAAAATTAGGGTTAAAAAAGGAATTCTGTACATAAAAATGTTTAGTATTCCTTTAGAGATTTGGGCAAAGCTGGTGGAAACTATGTTACCCCTTCCACCCCACTGGATTATGGGGATATTATATATGGTAGCACAAATAAAACCATACTGAGAAAGCTAGACCCAATATACTATGGCCTGGCACATGCCCTGAGGGAAACCCACCACTGTGATCTCTGAAATAAACTGGAATGGCTCTCTCTGGAGAATAGGCATTAAGCCCATATGATTGATTTCATGTACAAATCCACCACCATAAAAGTTCCAGCATATATTACTGAGCTTCTACCTACTATAGCTGTACTAACAAATCTGGCCTTAGGTCTGCAAGCTGTCTTGAATATGAATAATCCAAAATTGAAAGCAGACAGGGTCAGCAGGCTTTATCCTTTGTCATTCCATATACTGTATATGGAACTTCCTATCAGCAAAGTGGAAACTCAGCCTGGTTCCTATACCAGCAATAACTTCTGAGAGAACTGGTACTTAAGCCAGTTAATGTGGAATACGATTCTTGCTCTAGTGACATCACCTGGTAAACATTGACACAGAAATGCTTAACATGAATGCTGGATGCCATTTGCTGCCCATGTTGATATGATATAATGATGGACATGGAATTGTTAGTAGCAGTTTTCTTGTACTATGTTATATATTATGGTATTGTGTAACCGTTATAAGAATTTTAAAGTACTGCATAACTTTTGTGCCAAAATAAATTAGGGAACTTTGAAAACACATAGATTTATACACATTTCAACTTACACTTCATTTACAATACTGCATTATCTGTACAGAATGCCCCCTTTTCTCTGTATCTACAGTATGCACATTGATATAAAGTGGTATAAGTGTCCCTATAATGTATTTGCACTGGTTGTTCGTATGCACCTGATATCACACCCTTCTGCATGTGTCATCAGAATCTGTTGACCTTGAAAGAAATATGATACTGTACCACAAACTGAGGATGATGATGTCAAGTATAGACAAGCAGCCACACCTGATGTCAATGTCAATGTCTATTTTATTTATATGGTGCTCAATCCCTAAGGCTCTGAGTGTCTCACAGTACAAATGAACAAAACAATAAATAAATAATAACTGAAAACAGTTAACAATCAAAGATCCAGGCCATAACATTGACTAAAAATGTGGGTTTTCAAAGATTTTTTAAAAACAGCAAGTGAAGGAGCACCTCTCACATCTCAGAGAAGGGTGTTCTAAAGGAGAGGGGCTGCCACACCAAATGCCATGATCTAGCAAAGGTGAGGAGATCTGCCTCCACTGAATAGAGAGCATGACCAGCAGTGCATGGTATCAGGAGGTCTTGCAGGTAGCCTCGACCCAGACCATGTAGGGCTTTGTATGTCAACAAGCAAACCTTGAAACTGATATGCCACCTGACAAAAACCAGTGGAGATCATGGAGAACTGGCATGATATGCTGAGACCAAGATGTCCCAGTAACCAGCTGAGCTGCCCCATTCTGAACCAGCAGCAGGCAGCGCATCAGTTTCATGGATAGCTCTAGGTAAAGAGCGTTGCAGTAGTCCAGTCTAGATGAGACCAAGGCATGCACTAGTGTTGCCAGGTCAGCTGGCTCAAGATAGGCCTTAATCTGGGCAATGTTATGAAGATGATAATAGCCACTGCAGACAAAAACCAACACCTGGAATCCAGAGTCTATTTGGAGTCTACAGTGGCCCCCAGATATTTTACCCTGTCTGCAGCATAAAGGGTCACACCATCCAACCAAGGAAAGGCTGTGCCCCCAGTTGTTGCCATAGAACCAGACCAGCCTGGCTCCACCAGTAACACTTCCATCTTAGATGGACTGAGCCTAAGCCAGCAGACTGCCATCCAATCCTGGATTTCTTTAAGGCGTTAGCTCAGTTCCAGGATAGCTGTCCAATAGTCGGGGGAACAAAAAACATACAGCTGGGTGTCATCAGCATAGCACTGAAATGCCAAACCATAGCATCTAATGATCTCCCCCAACTGCACCATGTACATGGCAAATAACATGGGAGTCAGAATCACCCTCTGAGGAACATCACAGTAGAGCACAGCACTGCTCAGTGTAAAGGAGCCAAGTGCTACCTGCTGCCTGCTGGTTATGTAGGACTCAGACCACAGCAATACAGTACCTGACAGTCCTACATAATACCTAAGGTGATTCAGTAGTACCCCATGATCCATGTCAAATACTGATAAAAGGTCAAGAAGGATGGGGATAGAATGACGTTCACTATCCTTAGCTAAAAGGAGATCATGGTGCACCCAGACTAGCACAGTTTCCATACTATAACGAGGCCAGAAACTGGATTATAAAGGCTTGTGGATATCATATCTCTCCAGGCGTTGTTTCAGTTGCAATGCCACCACCTTCTTGATCAACTTCCTAAGAAAAGGAAGGTTTAAGATGAGTCTGTAGTTGGAGAGATCATCAGGGTCCAAAAAGGCCTTCTTGAGGAGTTGCTTCACCACAGCCTTTTTAAGGACAGATGGAAAGACACCCTCTTAAAGGAAACACCTGATGATCTCTACCACAATTGGACCAAGCAAGACCCAGAACTCTAAGAGAAGTCTAATTGGCACAGGGTCCAATGCACAGAAAGTGGGCCACAAGCTAGAGATCACCCAGGGGATGTTATTCACTAAAACTGGCTCCCACAGAGACAGAGAGCCTACAGCCCACAAAAAATGGACACTGTCAGCCGATGACAGGCTGGTCAGGGAAATCTCGGCCTGGATCATGGACACCGTGTCCAAGAAGAACCAGTTGGACTCCTTGCATGTTTTGTGAGAAAGGATCTACAAGACTATAGACAGATTGGGTTTATTAGTCTGTCAGCAGTGTTGAAGAACTGAGCTGGCCATTTCCTCCCAGCAGCAATCACCCATGACAGGAACACTGACTTTTTCAGGGTAATTGCCTGCTGATACTCACCATAGTGAGTTCTCAGTGCCAGTTTGTCCTCCTCCGAGCGGGATTTCTGCCAACAATGCGCCAGCCTCCGCCCCTTAGTTTTCTTCCTCCGCAGGTCTGCATCATACCAAGGTGACCTGAGGCATGAAATCAAGGGATGTACATGGACTGATGCTAGGGACTCAAAAGCAAATGAAAGGTCTGCATTATAACCCTTCACAACGGCCTGAACTCCCATCTCACAAGCCGTCTGCATTCCTGAGATGTCAGGTACCACCAGGATGCTCTGAAGCTCCGGAATTTTAAAAGAGTGGTACCTGACCATCTCCTCAAAGGGGGGGTGGGTGTTATATGGGGAGTACCATAGAAGAACTGAATGACATGATTATCTGACCAGATGACAGGGTCAACCTTGACATTACCAATGTCAAGACCTATTGAAAAGACCAGATCCAAGGCATGGCCTTGCTGATGGGTCTTGGTGGAAATTTCCTGCACAGTGTCCAGGGATGACATTTCCTGGAGGAACTGCATACCAAAAGGAGATGTTTCATCATTGACACAAGCACTGAAGTCACCAAAAAACAAAAGCTTGGGTGACTCCAACACTAGGTTGGCCTTGAAAGTCTCCAGTTCCTGCAAGAATTCATGCTCACAACCAGGAGGACAGGAAATGAGCATGCACCTGCATCTTGTGACCAGCCCCCCTTTTACGGTCATGCATTCAAATGATTTAGTCTGTCCCAAGGGGGTATGTCATTAGCTGCAAAGTGGATCTAAAACAGATGGCTACCCTGCCCCCCCTTCATTCCTGCTTAGGACAATGCACCATGGAGAAACGTGGAGGAATAGATGACTTGAGCACAGGACCCAAGTCATCCCCCAACCAGGTCTCAGTGATGTATACCAAGTCTGCAGAGGAGTCCGCAATGAAAGTCTCAATGCCAGCCATTTTATTACTGAGAGACTGGCTTTACAAAAAACTACCCTAAGGGAAGAAGCTGAGTAGGATGGTCCTTTAGCCACCTGTTGAGGAAAAATCTCAGAAGCCCAAGGAACAGGGATAAGGCAGGGAGACCCTCTTTCTAAATACCGTCTACTACCCAAGCACCTCCTAGATGTCACATTCCTGATCCTGCCCCCCAAATCCACCTGCGGATCAAGTCTATGTGAGCAGCACCCCAGGCACAACCCCAACTCCTACAGTGGCTAAGCACAGCTGCAAGCTGATGAAGTCAGATGGGCAGTGATTGTGCTGCGTTCCTTTGAATAGTTATTATGAAACAAAAGAACCTGAGTACAGGGAATATATGAATTATAAGCTTCAAATATGTCTAGAAGTTAAAAGTTCTGAAAATGTCAATGGTGGCAGGGGCTCTTTAAACGAAACTGTTAAAATTAGTTGAATTGAGATATCAAGTGCCTACTTCTTCCAGCTGTACACTTAAATGTTTTCTAGTCTAATGACCATAAATCTGTTTTGTTCCAGGAAATGGTTGTTGACATGATGACTAGAAGTTCAACTTCTGATTCTGAAGTACCTATTAAGCACAGTAATAGCACCAGAGCAGCTGCTCACAGCTTGCAATTAACAGGCTATTTTATTTGTTCGAACTGACCTGTTTTTGCTTTAAATTCTTTTGTTTAGTCAAAGCTCTAACTACCAACAGAGGTCAGGTGCTTGTGGTGTGTGCAAAAAAACCCACTGGCTGTAGACTTTAGCAAATGGTATCCCTTCTCAGATAACTTTTAATGACTGTTATCTCCTGTAAGAAGGATCTCCTAATGCTTGCAAGATATACGTATTCTAAAAATAAGAAATTGAACCGTGCCTTTCCATTTCCATTTGAAGCATGCATCAGAGTATTTCAGAAATCTAGACAGTGGATATAATGATACAGAGATCACAAGCAAATGTATCATTCAAATGAACAAAAAATACAACAAAGTTTCAGAAAAAGTTTGTATTATGGCCATGCAAATATTATCTGAATGATTTTAAATAATTCAGATAGTAGCTATGTCAAAGTGATCAAATCAAAGTAGATAATATACTTTTATTTCTATAGTACAGTTGGTGTATCTGTTTAGTGAAAATCATCATCAGAACAGCATGGATGTCTATTTTAAAGGGTATGGGATCCCCACACCAGGCACTTGGGTTAATATCCCAATACTGACACTGTAGTGCAGCATGAGGGGGGTGCTGCACTCCTGAGGTGCCGTCTTTCGGATGAGACGTTAAACCGAGGTCCCATCTGCCTGTTCTGGTGGTAGTTCAGGTGGATGTTAAAGATCCCATTGCACTTCTCAAAAAGAGTAGGGCAATTTCCCCGGTGCCCTGGCCAAATTTCCCTCATTCACTAAAAATATCACCAACAGCTTACTCTGGTTCAAGGTCAGTTGGCATTGCATCTGTATCCCTCCCTCCCCTGGGTCGTGTCTGAAAATAGGCAGAATCTGCCTAGTGCACTTACCCGGTCAACAAAAACTAAAAAAATAAATAAATAAATGTCATGGAAGAAACCAGGCAAGCAACAATGGCGCAGAGAAAACATTGTGTGCCAAAGCAAGGTCAGAACAAAACACCAACCATAATATGAAGAGCGCACACCATTAACAAAAATAGTGATATCTGTGATCCCCCTGCATCCCCCACACCCTCCAGAATAAATATAACTAACTCAGGAGGGGTGAACTTCAGAGAAGGGGCAAAACACTGGAGCAGGTATAAACTGGTTTAAATATAAAGCAAAAGTCGCTATACAGTGGGACCTGGAAGGACCCGAACACAGTCCCATATCTCCTATGCCGCTGGGTGCTAGTGCCCTAGCCACTCCACCACAGGAGCGGCTCGACCATGCACCACACTGGAAGCCTACTAGATACTCCCTCAAGAGAGCATAGAGTGACGGGGTAGCAGTTGTAACCATACACTCAGAAACCCCTGTTGCTGTACAAATCTTCGCACTTTTGACAATGCAATTATTCTTGCGTGGTTTCATCTGTTACATACTGACCCGTGTTTCCTATGTTTGTTTCTGCTCGCAGAATAGTCATGCATGTCTCTGTCACTCTGCATGACAAGAGGGAGATGAGTATAGTTTATAGAGCACTTTTAGAGAGCATAAAGGTAGTTACATTTATTTCTTTGCTTTACAATTTGTAAAATTGTCAGCGTAGAAACCCAAAGATTTCTCCAAATACAAGCAGCATCTCAAGATGATCATGCTGATATATGTGCCTCTGTTTTGTTACACCCAATGGTATTGATATGGTTTGACAATATCAGATCTTTTCAGAGCTAGTTCCTCATCAAAGACAGCTATATTTGGCAACTTGCTTGCTGCTGAGGAGGAGTCCCGCAGGGAGCAGTTCTGTGAACATAAGATTGACATTATTTAAAACCTAGGCCATGCCCTCCCTACCATTTGTACTTGTGAAAATTAAAAGAAATAAAGACATGTTAAGCTACTTACTATCACATTAGTGATGGCTATGCAGTGCACCGGCATAACATTGCACCACAGGTAGGGGAGGAGGCAATGTCTTGCTTGCTGGAGGAGGCATGGTCTTCGTGGCAGTCATGCTGTGGTTCATCTGGATGCATGTGGTGCCGGAGGAAGGCCATCTTTTTTTTTTGCCATTGTGGACCCAAGCAGGCAAGAGGAGGAGAGGAGAGGATGCAGCATGGGGCAGGCAAGGCAGCTGGTTCATATGAACTGTATCTGACATTTATGCTATATTAAGAGTACGGGTTTGTGGAGGCATCATAAGGAGGCAATGGTCACAGGACAGGATGGAGCATCTTATTAGTGGTGGCAAGCATGGTAGCAGGTTCAGACAGTGGTAAACATGGAGGCATCAAATGGAGGGGTGGCCAATGTGCATGTCTGCAGATGTAGACCAAAGTAGGCTACAGGAGGAGAGGATGCAGTATGGAGCAGGCAAGACAGCAGGTTCACATAAACTGTGTCTAACATTAATGCTGGAATAGGAGTCCGGGTTTGTGGAGGCATCAAAGGAGGTTGGTGGCCAATGTCATAGTTTGCATTTAATTATGCAGTGTTAAATTGACCAGGTTAGTCTGTAGACATCACGTGGAGACAGGAAATTATGACTGGATTTGATGAAGTGCTCTAAGTAAATATGTATTGCTGAGTCATTGAAAATGAGAAAGAAAGAATCAGCTAGAGGACTAGTAAACAGTAGTTCACACATGTGGAACAGCAGCACAATTTGAGAAAAGCTAAATGAGACAGAAGACAAATACAGTACATGTGAATCATAAAAGATTGAGTGAGGATGACAGGACTATATACAGAGCTTTAGGTTTCCTCATTGAGGAAGCAGCCCTCACAGTTTTCCAGATTGGAGTTGTCCCCAGTTTGAAATTCTTTATACATGAGTGTTTCATCCACCTTGTTAGATGGTAATTTACCAATGCTTCCACTGTCATGGTCATTAGAGTCATCTTCCTCACCACCACCACCTTTGTGTGGTTGGAATATCAAGATGTTTGAGTGGTGTGGAATGTGCTCAGCATTCATTTTAATAAATGTTAGTACGCCAACATTTTCAGGTCACAGATTCATGTGCCTGTTCCACACAATGGCCCCTACTATACTGAAGGTGCACTAAATGCTGACAATCAAGGGTAGACAGTTCAGGTATTTTATGGCTACTAAAGTCAGTGCAGGCCAATCAGTGAGCTTGATACTCTAGAATACCAAGGGCTCCTCAGTGATGGTAAGGTGCCTATTGTCCACCAAATATGCATCCACTATTTTTGTGCTGCCTGCATCCTGCTGCCTCATCTTTCTCATCCTCATCTAACTTTTCCTCACATCTTTCAGTCCAACTTGGCAAAAATTCCACAGTGTATTTGTTGGGACTTTTTATTTTCCCTTACATGTGTTGTCAGCTGGTTTCCCACGTAAGGTGGTAGCAGCAACACCAGGCATCTGGTGAGGTTCAGCTTCAGCCTTTGATAACTGAGATGTTATCGTCTGTGCCCCATGTACTCCTCTTTTTAAAAGCTCCATCAAATTTTGCACCTGATCATGTCCAGCTTCAGTTATTGGTGTATATGGATCCAGCTTGGTGACAATTCCAAAATCTGTGGACTGCAGAATACCAGAAATATGCATATTGCAGTCCAAGACTTGGAGCAGGTGTTCCAACAAGGCTCCACTTGTGGAATTACCATCTACCTCCAGCACCTGCCATAAATTTAACAGAGTGTGCCTCAGCACTATTAGAAGTGGGATGAGCTGACTGATACAGGTAGTGTCCCTACTCACTCCTGTGTTGCATTCTCAAATGACCTGAGAATCATGATCAGACCATCCATTAGTCACTGCTAATCTGTTGTCAGAGACATGGATACTCTGGCACTGTCATGGCATGCATGTAGCAGCAGATACTCTGAGATAGCTTTATACTATTCCTACAAGTGCTGTATCATACACAATGTTGAGTTCCATCTTGTGATGACATTTAGCTTCATACAGTACTGAAGCAGATAGTTCTCTATCTGCATGTACCACAGCTCTTCAAGGGCCTTTCTGGAATTGATAAAGTCAGTACAGATGTGACAGGCCAAAGTCAACATTGACTTAATAGCAGGTTAGGATGGAATGTCCTGCAAGGTTAAAACAGTGTGCCAGTCATAGAACCCTGAGAAACCCACCATCACTTATACATTTCAGTACATTGGAGTCACTATTGCTCGCGGTGAAACACAATTTCGGTGAATGGGGGTGAAGTCACTCATCAGACTTTGTCAGGAGTAATGATAACATTTTCTGACCCATGTGCGATCTACTGTCACTCTTCATTACCAGCATGGCATGCTGTCAGATAGCCAGAGTGTTGCTGCCACTGCTATACAGCTTGTTGCAATTTCTCCCTGCCAGAATCAAATACTATACCAGTTGCCTGTGCCCAATGTGCTGTAATACACTGATAGTTCTGTAGCTACTGCTGTTTGGCCACTGGTCCACATATCCATACCATGTATGGCAATGCCAAATGCTGCAGAACATGGATTACCATGCATGACACTGTGCCATACAGTTCTGGAATGCCACACAATGAGAAAAAAGTTCTGGAAGGAATCTGCCATGTGGGACAGGCACAGGCCATCAGCTTTTAAAAAACATTATTCTCCACAAACAAGACTGATAAGAGATCAATGGTCAGCATTTCATATGTTGCTGTATTTTGTTCACATGCCATTACATGATTTGGTGGGCATTTTGACTGATGATCAAACATGCATTGCAACAGAGGCTGTATCTTTTTGATGTTGGGCTACCAAACAGCCAGACTCATTGTAATAGCATTGTTATTGGGGTAGTTTTTGACTCCTGGGGATTTCACATCTGCCGTTCTAATGAAAGTAGTGATTTGGGGGTTTATTTGCAATGGCATGTTTGTTCTTCAGTTCCTCAGTTCAATCCCCACTACTGCTATGCTCACAACTAGGTATTCCTACAGACTCCTCCTATCTGTATTTCTCCTCACTTACATCTCCCTCCACCTGGGGATTTCCATGCTAATTCTGACTGGTCTGGCTAACAATGGTGATGAGGGACTCCCTGCACCTGCTTCCTTCTGGTGATGAGTTCAGCATAATAGGAGCCAGGACTTTAGGTGTGTGTGCTGCCCACTGACTAGGTGGCTGTCCGTTTCCCCTTGCTAACTATAGCTTGACATAACTAACATATGGCAACAGTTTCATCAGCAGGGTCAAGTATATAGAAATCCCAAACTGGGGATTTGGTGCTCCTTGATTTGATACAGTGGGACAGGGGAATGGATGGTGTGAAATTGGTTGTTAGAGAAGCTGGTGTTTTTTGTAATGCTTTGTCAACTTCAGCATGAGCGTTTGTGCCACTAGGTGTAATGGGCTGATCAGTAGAAGGAAAAACAGGTGTAAAATTCAGTTGGGTGATCTGGTATTAGGTTGCACAGATAGAGGGCCAACCCCTGCATCAGCAGCACCATCCCTCTTTTTCTTTTTGGGGCTCACATACGGGACCAATATCATCATCTCTACAGCTGATGATATCGTCTTCCTGAGCTGTGTCCTCATTAGCATCACTTCCTTCAGGCTCTCTCTCTTCTTTTCATGACTCACGTTTTTAAATTCAGTCACTTCTGACTGCCCAAGAGCTCCTCCATCTGACTCATGCTCCAGCTGCATACTTTCAGTGCGCAATGGGACACCCTAATCAATATCAGGCTTAGTGCCAGTACCACCAGCAGTCATAGGAACACTAAAAACAACCTTCTCCTTTACAGCTGCGCATGAGCCTGAGGTTTTGCCACATCTTGTTGTAATGCTGGTCTTGTTAAAACCTCTATCAGCCCCAACCTGAATGGATGCCATAGCCGTAGCAGTAAGAAATGTAGCTATACTAATATCACCACTGCTGCCATCTACTCCTTTGATACTAACTGAGGTACTCCAGCAGATATACTTTTTTAGCTGCAGCAAATGCAGCAATGCACTTTTGCCACACAAAACTTCTGGATTTCTTTGATGCCTCCCTGGCACACCTCCCTTTAGTACAGCATCTCTTCCTAGTCATTTTTCATATTTGTAATATTTTGATGATATTACAGAACTGATGACAGAATTAAAGAAACAGAATGCCCCCTGATAAAGACCTGAGGACATGTTGAAGCGCTGGGGCTAATGTGGTTCTGCAGACATTGAATAAACCAGTTCTTCTTGGCAATTTATAGAGTGAAGTTTTTTACTTGGAGTGCAAGAAGTTGTTTTGTCTCAGTTTCATCAAGCTGACAGACCTTTCCCCCATCCCTACAGCTGATCCAGGATGAGATGTTCTTTGTTCTTCAGTTCAAAATTAAAGAAAGCCTACAGTCCAATAAAGCATTGTTAGACAACAACTCCCCAGAGGGATTAGTAGTGTTTCTGAAAAAGAAGACATTAAAATTAGTTTACTGAACTAGTAGCTAGTAAGCCCTCCCAAAAAGTTTTTTTTCTCATTTATTTGTTTTACCATGACAGGACTTAACACAACAGCAGTAACTAACAACTAAGTACAATCCAGTGATAGAGTACTGTCACTTCAAGAAATAAAACTAAAACTAATATACAAAGAGACTGAAAAAATACATCACTTAAACACACCAAACTGAACTACAGAGATAAACTGAGAAATTAAGGATTACAGGCAAAAGTAATAAACAAGAAAGACAGAGAAAACAAATAAGACAAATCTTCCTGAACAGTCAAAAACTGTCCAAAATTTAGGCTAGCCAAGTGGAGAAGCTGCTGTGCTTTCACCCCTCACACGGATGACCTCAATTTGGGAAAGGACAGGATCACTCAGCGGGCTGGCAAGGTGAGGGAGGATCAAGTGCCTGATGGTAGCTCTCCTCCCTCAGGGAATGGGGACCTCAGTTCCTGCAGTAAAGACCACCACCTGGTGGCAGGGCAGCTTGACAGCACATGGAGGTAGAGCTGGAGTGTGATGTGCTGACATACACATCCCTGTTCAGTGAGAAAAAACAGAGGTAAATGGCCGAGCTACTACATTCTGGCACCCTCCACAGGCTGTCACATGACTGATGTGGCTGGTGACCCACCAAATTGTGGTCATGGGTAAGTGGTGGATAACCAGTAAGTCTGCGAGAAGGTCAGTGACAGGGCTGGTGGTACTATTAGGCAGACCCAGCATAGGAGCATAAAATATAGATTAAGGAAAAACTGTCCACAACTTCCAGGGCTGCCTTGCAGGCTGCTGCCTACACCCCCTCCCCCACAGCAGTGTTTCTCTACAGACAAAACAGAAATCATTATTTCATATCAAAATAATTTTTAAAAACAAACAAAAATCTAGTAGCACAAGTTGTGGGCAATTTAGGAAAAAAGTTCATTACAAATCATTCAATCTTTTGTTTCCTCATATATGCACAGGCACTGACTTATGTCCTACTCTCTGTCTTCAAAAAATGTTGTGAACACTGCCTCCTTATAGTATACAGCTTGTTTCAGTACCATGTGATCTGCTGTCCCATTGTACTGTAGGTTTTGAATTTTGCCAGGGGCTCCACTTCACCAGTGAGGTTTCCACTTTGCAGCTTTGCAAAGTTGTCCACAAACTGCAAATTGGCACTTTGCAAGGTGGATTAACTCTGTGAATTGCAGAAAATTCACATTCAGTACCAGGGCTAAAAACAGCCTTTCTGGATTTCTATGGAAAGTTTTTTCTAGCCCTGGAAATGTATTTTTACAGCCAGCATTTCCATGCTGCAGTGTTCTTGCTTGGCCACTTGGCTGTGGAGGCAGTAGTGAGCCTCTGAAGTGTGTGTGAATTCACCATGCCTGAAATGGGGGACAATGTTAAAAAAAAAAGTCTGGAAACCGAAAGCACATCATGCGTTGAAGCATGGGGTGGATAGCTACCAAGAAATGGCCGGCTGGTGTTCTATGCATTGTGTCCTGGGAGGAAGAGATATTTAGTAGTGATGTGCATGAGTACATCATATATACTGAGGGCAGGCAGGGGAGGAACAGAGAGTCTGCCAGTGGATGAGTTGTCACTCATCATGTGCTGAATTAGGGGAAGGGTGACGTGGGACAATATTGGGAAGTAGGAAGCGGTAAGGTGGTGCATGGATTATGGGCTGGCGAGAGGCTACTGAGAAAAAAAAAAAACTTCAAGTTGGGCATGAGGAAGTGTAAGGACCAAAATACAGACAAGAATAATCTCTAAAGCAGTGAGGCAGAGGAAAAGGGCTTGACAAATGCCTTAGTGATAAGAAAAGCCAGGAAAAAATACACAAAGAAAATGATAAGCAAAACCAGAGAGAAAAGCATAATAGGTAAGGAAAATGAAAGAAAACAATCAGTGAAAACAAAGAAACATAGAAACATAGAATTTAATGGCCAATAAGGACTGCTTGGCCCACCTGGTCTGCCCATTTCCCTACCTGATGGATAAGCTGCAGATCCTAGTTAACCAACAGCCTACTTCCACCTACCCCCCATTAGAATTGCCTTAGGTTTGTCCCATGAATTCTTGAATTCTCCCACTGTTTTTGACTCCACAACCTCCTCAGGATGGTTGTTTCTTGCATCCACAACCCTCTCTGTGAAAAAATACTTCCTCACATTACCTCTGTGCCGTCTCCCACCCCCATCTTCAAATTGTGCCCCCTTGTTCTTGCACATCTATTTTTCTGGAAGATGCTACCCTCTTGGACTTTGTTGATTCCCTTGAGGTACTTGAAAGTTTCTATCATGTCTGCCCCCTCCCTCCTTTCATCTAGGGTGTACATATTAAACTCCTTTAGTCTCTCTTCATATGTCTTCTGGTACAGACCCTGCACCATTTTAGTTGTCCTCCTGTGGACAGCCTTCAACCTGTCTATGTCTTTGTGGAGATGGGGTCTCCAGAACTGCACGCAGTACTCCAGATGGGGTCTCACCAACTGTCTGTACAGAGGGATAACAACTTCTTGGTTTCTACTGGTGATGCCTCTCCCTATCCATCCCAGTATCCCCCCAGTCCTCCTTACAACCTTCTCACATTGCTTGCCTACCTTTAGGTCATCTGATATAAGTATCCCTGGGTCCCTTTCCATTTTTGTTGTTGTCAGTATCTCAACCCCCATTGTGTACTCTTCCCCCTGGGTTTTTGTTTCCCAGGTGCATTACTTTGCACTTCTTTGCATTAAAAGGGTTGTAATTCTGAGACTTTATATAAATAAATAAATAAAAAATCTAAGCTGCCATACATTTGACCATTCCTCCAACCTTGCCATGTCCCTTCTCATCCTTTCCACCCCGCCTTGTGTATCAACCTGTTGCAGATCTTTGTGTCATCTGCAAAGAGACATACTTTTCCTTCCAGTCCCTCTGCAATGTTACTTACAAAAACATTAAAAAGGACCAGACCCAGTACTGAACCCTGCGGTACCCCACTAGTAACCACTCCTTTCTTCACTGTGGACTTTTACTATTACCCTCTACATCCTGTTGACCAGCCAATGTTTTACCCAGACTACCACCCTGCGACCCACTCCCATGCTGGTTAATTTGTTTATTAATCTTTTGTATGGGACTGTGTCAAATGTCTTGCTAAAGTCTAGGTAGGCCATGTCCACAGCTCCTCCCTGGTCTACTACTTTTGTCACTCAGTCAAAGAAATCAATTGGATTCATTTGACATGACCTTCCCACTGTGAATACATGCTTCCTTGGGTCCTGTTCCCCACTGGCCTCTAGGTACTCAACAATTCTTTCCTTCAGAAGTGATTCCATAATTTTCCCTACCACTGAGGTCAAACTGACAGATCTGTAGTTTCCTTCCCCTGTCTTGCTCCCACTTTAGTGACAGGGAATCACATCCGCCCTTCTCCAGTCCTCAGGTGCCACACCATCCCCCCATGATTTGTTAAAAAGGGTAGTCAGTGGTGTTACTAGTTCTTCCCTTAGTTCTTTTAGAATTCTGATGTGAATCTCATCAGGCCCATGTCCTTTGTCCACCTTCAGTTCTAGAAGTTCTTACAGAACCCTTTCTTCTGTGAAAGGACTGATATCGACCCCCTTCCCCCATCCAGAGTGCTTCCGTTGATTGGATTAGGTACCCCCTTCCTTTTCTTTTGTGAATACTGAGCAGAAGTATTCGGTCAGTATCCCTGCTTTTTCACTGTCCCTCTCTGCTCACAAACCCTCCTCTTTATTCAGCCTCAGTATCCCTCCCTTTGTCTTTCTTTGCTCCCTAATGTACCTATAAAAAGGTTTATCCCCCTTCTTAACCGAGTTTGCTCTTTTCCTTGGTTTGGGCCTTAACTATTCTGACTGCCTTCCCCACTTCCTTCTGTTTTAACTGGTACAGTTCTCTGTACTGCTTCTTCTGTGTTTCCTTATACTTTCTGAATGCTATCTTTTTCTCCCTAACCTTCCCTGCCACTTCTTTTGAAAACCATTGTGTTTTTTTCTTTTGTTTTGATTTATTTGCTTCACACAAAGGCTTGTTGCCTGTATGATGGCAGTTTTGATGTTTCCCCATTGTTGCTCCACCCCTCCTTCTTGCCTATTTGCTAGTGCTTTTCTGAGGCACTCTCCTATTTTGACAAAATCAGCCCTCCTGAAGCACAGTACCTTCACTTTTGTATGGCTTGACTCTGTGGCTGAGTTTATCATGAACTACACTGTTTGGTGTTCACTTGTTCCCAGATGGCTACCCACTTCTAGATCTGAGATCCTCTCTCCATCCCCATTTGAGAGTACCAGGTCTAAGATTGCTCCCTCTCGAGTGGGTTCCAACACTAGCTGTCTGAGGCATGCCCCCTGTAGGGCATCGAGAATGGCCCTGCTCTTGGATGTGGCTGCAGCTAAGGTACTCCAGTTAACATCTGGCATATTCAGGTCCCCCATCAGCAATATTTCCCCTTACTCTGCCATCCTAAGGATACTTTCTATCATTTCCTTGTCCATTTCTTCCCCCTGCGACGGGGGCTGTATACAATCCCTGTGTGGATAGTGGTGCCATTTTTGTCTCCAGGGTGATCCACAGTGCCTCATCTCCACCCTGTTTACCCTTTAGTTCTGTTGCCTTTATTCCTTACCTTACGTAGAGAGCACAGACTGCACCATGTAATGAGGACTCAGATAAATAAACAGGACAAAGAACAAATGTACAATTGTGAGAAAGGAAAAATAAAAAAGATAAAAATTAATAAAGTAGTAAGGACACAAAAAAGCTGTGCTTAAACATTATATTTCACAATATTTTATTTATATGTCATATAACTGTTAGACACCACTTTACTGACATATTGTGTTGTGGGTTTAGCTCAATAGTAGGATGCAAAAAAAAATTTTTATTTACAATTTTTTCCCTTCTGCCACCCTGGCCAGCCTGCCTTCTCGTCTAACCTCCCATCCCCATCCCCCCAGCTTCCACCAGGATTTACCTCTACCTTCTCCCCATGCCTTGCCCTCTGTGGCTGAGGTCAGATCCGAAGTCGGGAGGAGCCTGAGCCACTGGATGCAGGGCCTGTGAAGTCTGGCAATCATCCTGCCCGCCAGAGTGTTTTTCTGGTCTTTGGTTCCTCCATAATCTGTTACTCCATCTTTCCTCACAGGGACATCAGCATTTGGGACTATGTCCCCGACATGAACATGTGCATTTGCGTGATACATGACACATCCCTTCCCTCCCATTTCCAGCACATCCTACCACCCATGCACATGTAGGTGGCAGTGCTGCAACAGGATGCTGCACCTTCACTCCTGGGAGAAAGAGAGCATACTGTGGAACACTCAGACCCCCCCTCCGCCAGACCCTGATGATCCAGGATCTTTCCCGAACCTGGATCACCTGCGCTGCGAGCAGTAGCCCTACTGCTACACCAATGGGTTGGCTACGTAAAACATTTTCCAAGTGTGGAACTGTGACAGTGGCCCTGGAAATGTAAACTAACTTTCATTTTCAGTGGAAATGCAGCAGCCTGATCATTATTGCACATTGATTCATGAAGTGAGTTTTTTCAATTTCACCTACCATTATACACCTCCCAATATATTCCATGAGCTAGATTTTTCAAAGCAGTCAGGGGCTAAGTCCATGCTGAAGCCATCACTGTGGGACAAAATCTATGCACCGGCAGAGATTTGTGTTTTCAGCCAATGCAGCTATAGGGAATGTTATGTCTGGTCCCACCAAGAGTACCATTTTCCTTCAGCTGTGTGCCCCCCCACCAAATAAAAGGTACAAGGTGCCATAAATCATAGAGCTGGTCGTAAACTGGCTCCACTTTTGAAAATACTGCAGCTGTGGGAAAAACTGAGGCTTCACAGGTGGCAACTCATTTACACTATTTTTTTCCCGCAGCTGTGGGAATTTCAGGAGCTTTGGAAATCCAGCCCTGTGCTTGCACAAGGGAATTTCCACAAGGCTAAGTTTTTTGAATTACTGACCACACCTTTGAGTACTCATATAATATATGCAAGAGGGATCCTTCATGCTCTCCACATCTTAGGGGTGTCAAAATGACACATTTTGTAGAACCTATGGGCTGTAAAGTAGAAATGATTTAAAATCCTGGACCTGTGCTGCGTAAACCATAAGTTGCCCATTTTCAAATATATATGCACATTTTCCCTTCCCAGATGGTTTTCCATGATCAGTTATAAGTGCCATTGGGACACATTCACCTTATAGTGGCCACTCCCTCCCACACATTCACGTTAGGGCTGAGTCAGAGACTGCTGTCTGAGTACAACCTGGAAATGACTTGACGTATTGGCATTAGGGCCATTTGCAAATGCCCTGAAGGTAATTTAATTACTGAAGTTGTACATTGTGCCACTGATGAGACCCTAAATGTGTGGTAAAAGATAGCATGCTTTTTGATTACAGGATTTTTTTTACTTGGGTTCGGTTTCCATGCCAGCAGCATCAATCACTCTCCTTAATCTGCTTTGCACTCTAGCATCCATGCTGGCTAACTGGTTTCCAATCCTTTTTTGCCACCACTGGAGAGAATAGAGATTTTTTTATCAGAATTTGTCCATTGTCCTAAAAGTCTTTTTTTGTTGAGGTTAGCTTTAAAAAGCAGTCTACTTACTTTACTCCTCAGACTCCTCTGGGATGTGCGGAATGCTGTAGTAGTGGCTCCATCCATCGCTGAGAGAGAGAGAGAGAGTCTCTGACTGACCCTGACCCACTCCAAGTCCCAGACCCCCATGGGCTGGCGGTAGTGTCCCACTCCCACAAGACACTCCCCGTAGGTCCTCCAACTGTCCCAAACAGGGTAGGCCACTAGGCCACCAGCCAGAGTGTAATTCAAAGAAGAGCCCAGAGCAGAGTCAATGAGCCATTGTTCAGAACTTCAGCAGTGCAGTGGATGGCACTACTGATGGTTGGCCTGCCTCGCCTCCTTGAGTGGAGCCTCTTGCTGTCATCGGCATTGCTCCTGGGGGCCTGATCTGCTGGGGTACACTGAAAAAATTCCCCAACTTCCTCGCCTCAACCTACTAACCATCTCCCTTTACAATCCTTCCCCCGACGTGACTGCCCAAGTTCCTGGGCCCAGCCTATTCATCTTCCGACTCCTTCCAACCGAATCCGGCATCTACTTGAGTCTCGACACTGTCTGCTAGCAGCTAGCCCAAAGGTTAAGAGAAGCCAGCTCACAGCCCACTGTGCACTCCTCCCAAGCTCCAGTGGCAGCAGCAAATGGAATTGGTGGCAACAGGTGCCAAAACTTACTCAGTCAGAAGGACTGCTGCTTGGCACATGTTCTCGAGCGAGCGAGGGACTAGGCTAGGGCACACTACTGTGGTATGGGCATGGCTGGAGGGATAAAATAACAAAGACAAAGTGTAAAAATAATTTTTTTTTGGTTTTTTTTTTAAATTTCCTGCCACTCACCTACAGGCCAGGGAAAACTTGAAACTTAGAGTTTACTCTGAAAAAAAAAATTGGCCAAGCCATAGGGGCCCCCTAAGGGGTAGGGCCCCCAGGGAATTTTCCCTGCAGCCCTGTGGGCCAGTTCAACCACGCATCCTAATGTTTCATCCCCTACCCCTGCCCATTCACCAACACTAGGAGTACATTGTTGTGTTTAATGATTTTGTAATGTTATTCTTTTTTTTTCTATGCAAATGTACAGCACCTCTCATTTTAAATTGTTTAGTAGTTCCTATAAAAGAGAACTGGATTAGCGGGTTCTAACTCTTTTGCTGGCATCTGATAAACTCACTAGACATGTAAATAACTCAATTTGAATTAAGGACCCAATAATTAATTGTTTATTTATAAGGAGAGTTATTTTTTGATAAGCACCCAGCCCCCTGACAAAGCTTTACTGAGTGCTATCACAATCTATTATGGTTACTTGTTTGCTATTGTGCTAGTGTCCCCTTGCTCCACTCCACAACTCACACTAAACAGAAGAAATATATTTTTTCTATGTCTATTTTTACAGCTATGTGGTGCCATTCCAAATTACTTGCTTGTGTACAGCTCTTCTCCAATTCAAACTACAAAACCAGAAGTCCAGCATGAAAGTCGCTATCTAAAGAAGTTGCAGCCCAGCTATGGTCTGCATGTTTATAGAGTAAATAAGTTACATACTTCACAATGCATGATTCACTTTTTGTTTGAAGTTGCACAATAAATGAAACTTTGCTTAAACAGCACTGGATGCTCTGTTACCGTTACTGTCACGTAGGCAGCTGTTAAAGGGAATGTGCAAGGTTTCCTATATGATTATTTCAAAGATTCCCATAGATATGCAGAAATTGGTCAGAAAAGATACATTTAGCAAAGGCCTTTGGTATAACATTGAAGAATATGTTTTAAACAGGGATATGGAAGCATCCATTTTGTGAACAGGAAGGGTATTGTGGTGATGTCACCGCCTCACCAGTTTTAGTGTACAATTCAGCAGTTGAGAATAATTGGCTATGCTGACAGGGATCCAACTGGATTGTTAAGAAAACCATGGATTTTGTTTGGTAGAGTTTGACAAGAAAATACAGTGCTTTTTCTTCACACATTGACAGGATCACTGCATGTAGAAATAGTTTGATCTGTCCTGCTTCATTGTACACTGACAGAGATGGTGAGGCAACTGTATCATCACATCACTCTTTCTGACTAAAAAATGGATGCCTGCATAAAACAAGTTTAAAAATATTTTTGTAGAATGGCCCGGTGGTCCTGAGGGTTGAGGCGCTGGACGACACAGCTCGCACCACACCGGGGACTTGGGTTAGGTAACGAGCCCAGGTTGCTGGGGGTCAGCAGGGGAGGGAGAGGATTGAGCATCCTAAGGACAGCTCTCCTCTCCCAGGGAGGGACAGTGGTCCCAATTCGGTGCTCTGCTGATCTCTGGCAGAGGCTGGAGATACAGCAGGCATTGAGGAGAAGAGAGAAGGAGTGAGGTAGTGGCAGACGTTGGATACACCTTGACATCAGGGCACCAGCCACTACCCAGAGGAAATGGAGAAAATGCCTCTCGGCTCCAGCAGAGCACTGGAGCTTGCTCCTGATGTGTGGCTGCCCACCTGGCATCCTCCCTACTACTACTACGTGTCGGGGAATTGGGGCCCACCCCGTCCCCACCTGGGGAGTAAAACTGAGGCTACATGGGTGACAGATGATGGCCAGGTAGGGTGTGTGCATTAGGGGATGACTCCATGTGCTCCCGAGGAAGACCAAAGCCGAGGGGGTGAGAAGGAGGCATAAGAAGTAAAATAAAAAGTATTTTCATTTTAATGAAAATATTTACTAAAAAAATAATAATAACCTAGCAGTTTATGTGCTAGATCCTAACTGTATCCATTACAATTATCATTTTGGGAATGGTGCACATTCCTTTTAAGTGCTTCTGAGTGAATATACGGTATACTGCCTTTACGTGCTCACCCTGGAGAAAAGAAGTAAAGAGGTTGAGAGGGGTCATGATCTCAGTTTTTAACATATTCTCAGATAGTGACAAGATGAAACAGACAGATATTTGATGTGGAGTCATGACAAGGGACACACCCTGAAGCGATGGGTGGTAAATTCAAGGATAAAATTAGGAAGCACTTTTTCTTGCAGTGGGTGGTAGACCAGTGGAACAGTATACCACTAAAACCAGTGGTGATGAAAACAGTTTAGACCTTTATAGTAGCCCTGGACAAATTGCTGCTAAGCAGTGGAATCACCTGGTACTCTAGGTAATAGATTGGGCAGAGACACGCTATGAATTGGCATGTGTAGCAAGTACATTTATTTTTGCTCTGCTTATGAAGCAGCGGGGCAGACACAATATGGTTAGAGTCCCTTCCAACCTACTTTGTCACTATTTTACCATGTTACTATGTTTCTGCGTTATGATAGCTCATTGTAACCAACTGGCTTGTTCAGAGGGGTATTAGCACTTAGCTCTTTGGCAAATGGTGCTAAACAAAATCAAGTCAAGGGGAAATTGGAACTCAGTTGAGAACTTCAACAATGAACTGAGTTTTGAACAAGTCTTACACTGTATGTGTGACTATCATAAGGCACAATGAGATCATGTTGTTCTCTTGGAGCTAAGTGAACATGAGAGGGATCTAGATGTTGAAGAAAGTTTGGAAGTAATGGGCAAACAAGGTAATGCGGTCTGCCTTCCAGTCAAGGAACAGTGGATCCAGCCAGAATGCAATGCAATACTTTGCACTGACAATACATGTCACAAAATACTGCATGACAAAAGGGCTTAATGGCCACTGAATTTGCACTATTCCCTGCAGTATAGCGAGGGCTCTGCAGTAATACTGCAAGGTATTGCACTTTATCCTGGCCACTGTACAATTACATATTCTGTTTCTTTAGTGCTTTGATTCTTCCTCTGCAGTCTTTAGGAGGACTCTATCCACCTCCATCCTCTGTGGAAGCAAAGGAATCAGCCTACAAAATAAGGAGGAACCAAGCATAGTGGCCATCAAGTTTTTCAGAGTCCCAAAATTGGTCATAGAAATACATTATAAAGCCACAGAGCTGAGATACAGCAATTAATTAAAGAAATTGAGGAGATGAAGATGATAGCCACTGGCTTGCTTCCTTCTAATTTGTAGCTATACTAGGTTTTAAGGTGCTTATGAAAACTGTAGTGCCAAGGTACTATGCCCCAGTGGGACATATTTGTTAACACTTACTATCCCAGATTTGTATGAGGCTGTCCTATGCCCTGAAAGGACCAGGCAATACAGTTCAAGTCACCACTGACTTGTGGACAGGTTACCAGATGGCCAGTTGTAAGGCAGTGACTGGACTTTGGGTTACCTTCCCTTCCTTCCTCCCTATTTATGCTCATATGGTAATCACAGCCATGGAACTGGCACCAGCAGCAAATCACCAAGGGCAATAAATGTTAACAAGCAGATTACATTATGCACTTGTAGTTTTTCCAAAAGAACAGGATATCAGAAACCTGCTACAGTCTCTTGAAAAAAGTTTTATGAGTGGCTGATTCTTTTTTTTGTTTGATTTTCAACTCTTTTTTCACCTGTCAGTTTGGAGCATCTCTCAGGTGGGCTCACTCGGTGTCCACCCCAACCACTCACCTTAACCATTCCTCTGACTGAAGCTTTGGTATCAGGATCCCCTCCTCTCCCCTCCCACTGGCCCCACACAGGAGGAGGCTGAGGATCTCCAGGAATAGGGTGGGGATAGCGGCTGACACTGAGCGTGTGGGGCATCCGCCCCAGGAGACCCTCCATCACCATACCTGGCTGCCAGGGGTTTTCATTCTTTGGTTCCCCCTTGGAGTGCAGTGTGCAATGACACCTGTGCACAGCTGCTCCACTGGCATCTGCTGCACTCTGCCCCTTATGTCGGCTGGTGTACCTGCAATACACTTGATCTCCATTGGGAGTCATTAGGACACTGAGTTTCCCTGGATCCCTCCCCAGGAAGAGGAGAGCTGTCCACTGGATGCTCCATCCTCTCCCTCCCCTGCTGAACCCTGGCTACCCAAGGCTGTCACCAAACCCAGGTCACCAGTGTGGCATCCAGCACCTCAATCCTCAGCACCACTGGGAGTGGCTGATTCTTAACTCCCTGAAACACAGATTTATAATTTCTTACGGTGACTCCAATATCATGAAGATAGTTAAAATTGGGAATTCTACTTCTGTTTCGTGCCTAGTGATGCTTGCTTTTACAAAGGAAGAAAGAAGTATCAAGGGTGTCACCATCCTGCAGTGTATGTATATATGTACTGTATGTTAGTCATTTTGTAAGGGCCTGAAAGAAGTTGTGCAGATTCAGACTGAAAAAAATCTTCCACTTTGCCAGATGACACACGAAATTTCTTTTTTCTTAATAATGAACTTTACTGAAAGCTTTCAACATAAAGGTACCTTACAGTCATAACCACAGAAAACATAAATAAGACCCCCCCAACATAGCAATTGTAGTAGTATAGGCAGTGTAATAGATCTTCCACAGCAGGGTAAATTCTGAGATATTGTACAAGCTTTCCATTTTGTACAAGGAGCTATGGTGAGGAGGGCATCTAAGCTCTTCCACCACTTCTGGTATGACTGAAATCTATGCCTCATCAAGGTTACCTTTCATTCTCACCTCAGTATCTGCATGACTTCCTGGTGCCATTGTAGTAGTGTGGGTACCTGGTAATCTAGCCAGTGGCATAAGATTAATTTCTTTTTTATCAGGCAATAATCATGAAATATCTCCTATGACCTAGCAGTGTATGAGTATCATGTCCAGGATACATATATCCTTCAAGAAGGTCCCTACCAGCCCAATCTGTGGGTCCAGTGTGTTCTAAACAGCTTGCCACAGGGGCTGCACCTTATGTCAGTCCCACAAAATGTGCAATAATATACCCTCCCCACCACATCTAGTGCAAGTCAAGAATTTTTGAGTCCCCATTTGAATAGCTTCTGACGAGTGTAGGAACAAATTATAAGGTACAAAAATTGATGTTATAATATTTGGTTATAAATGTGGTTATTTTGGTGTCATGTGATACTAAGACATTTGTGACTTGTCTCAAAACTTCAAATGGCTTTGTGTGTTTGAAAGGACTCACATCAAGAAAAAAAAGCTTGCTGAGTTTTAAAAGACTATCCCTCCAGTAAGAAGAAGGGCCCCTGGAATGCTCGTGGACTGATACCAAAGTGAGATAAATTTAGGGGTTTCTATGACAACCTGCATTCCAACTGCCTGGACAACTAATAAGAACCAATTACATCTGCACACTTAATGCTTTGAGAAGAAAGGACTTAATATATTTTAATACTGGACATGTATTATTGTTTACTGACACAAGACTAAAGCTGCTACAGATATGGAAATTACATTATTGATAGCCTGTGTTTTTATCTGATGGAGAATCAATATTCATAAGTGCAGCTGTTATGAAACAGAAATTATTTGCACATATGTACTGTGCTAAGAGTTTAAAAGACTAATCATTCATGTTTGGACTTTTTTGAATGCCCACATCATGCAACATTCAAAAATGTGACTTTTATGCATCTGAGTGGTTGCAGAGAAAAGTTATGTTAGTTTAAAATTTTGCTGACTGTTTTAAAAGTCTTCTAAGACACCTGAAGATTTATAGCCTGCTATGCATGAAAAGCTATAGACAAAGGAAAACTTTGCTCAGAAAAGATTTTGTGTATTTTAACCTGCTTTCTAAAGGTTTATTTGGAAGAAACATAGCTAATCTTAAAGCACAGGAAGTGTGGATCAAGCAAGTAGAATTTTATCAAGATATTTGCTTGGAAATAATGTATATCGGATATCTTGTGAACTGTGGACTCTAGAGACAAGAGACTTACATCAGAGCATGATGGATGATGTCCTGAATCTAAATACCTATATATTAATACAAGTATCTGGTGGCGTCCAGGTGCAAAAAGAAAAAAAATAACTTTGATTTTTAATTTCTCTTACATTGGACACCATGCCAGAGAGAGAGATATATCTAAGGACTGGAGTTTGCTCTTCCCTCCTCATTTAGAAGATCCAATCAGAGTGGATAGATCAGCATATGTGATGTCATAATTATGTAAATGTAACTGCCTATAAAAACCATATATTCTAAATTATCATCAGAACATCTTCAAACTATATGCTGATCAAGACTGTCTCTCATGACTGATAAGCTTTCCTGCCAAGATTCCAAGCCTGTCTGCTGGATACCAGAGGTCTCCCCCGATACCAGAGGTTTAAGTGGTGTCAAGTGATAATGGTGACTACAGAATAGCAAACCCAACATACAGCATGATGGTGAGAACAAATATGGCAAAAATGCTTTAACCCCTCCCTGAGGGGATTATATTAGTAAGGGGGTGCATTTTCACCATTTTTCACCTCGCTGTACTGATGTCACGATTATAGGCTCACTCTTATGCAGTTGCCCATATCATATGGGACTGTTTAAGGTGCCAGAGTGAGAGAAAAAGCTGCCACAGTGAAGATTCAGCAACCAGAGTGACAATCCACAGCAGAGAGGAGTTCTCCATTGTTTCTTGTATCATGAAGAAAGACTCACATTTTGCACCAGCTTCAAGGGTTTGAGTATCACTTTAATATGTTTATATATTTTTAGTGTAGCTTAGGAAAGGGGTGGTTACATAAGGGGAAATCTTTAACCTATATTAACTATAAATATGCAAAGAAATATTTAAACATTGTTATATGCAAGGAACTATGCAAACATTTTACATGTAAAAATAATGTTGTTATTTTCAAAAGTTTATTAAAAACTGCATATTGTGTCTAATTAGTTTTCTTTGTTGTTTTGAAAGTTGTGTTGCTTTGTTTGCCTTGTGTTATTTTTCCTTTGTACAATATTTATCAGACCCAGTATATTTATGCAATATTTGTATTAGCTTTATTAGTTTACATTGTACAGGAATAATAAATTGTATTTTTATATCACTCTGAGGTTGCCACATGGCATGTTCATTTATAAATTATAAAAAACCTTTTATATACAGTAGGTTGTGAAGGAAAACCTGAGCTAATTTTCCACTGCTTTGCATGATCTGTAAAAGCTAAGGCTTGAGGCTGAGTTAAGTGGTTATAATACACAGCTGATATTCTAGCCTGTTGTTCTGACAGAAGTATGGTACATATTCTGGATAATTGTGTACTGCATTAGACAGTCACCATCCAGCTTGACATAATTATAAGTATCTATCCAAATAGAGTCCCATTATTTTGGAGTAGGGTTCTAATTCAGGGACTGAGGCCAATAATCTGACTGGGATCCATAACTATGTGGAAAGGAGTTCCATAAAGCAGAGTTAACATGCGAGATGGCATGGTATTGATGTGCCAGGATAACCCGTTTTTTCAGCATGCAAGATGACGGAGGCTTTTCCAAGGGTTTTCCTAAAGTTGTGGCCAACATGTGTCATAATTGCATGAAGGTAAAGATATCCTTATTCTTTAATTTAAAGCAGTCTTACATCTGCCTGAAAGTAGCCCACTATTTTAATTGCATGGAATGTGTGACTTTAGTGATGCCCTCATCTTTTCATGCTTGGAAAAAGTCAGATGCCCCAGCTATTTTAAAACTGGGTTCTTCTATAGTGGCTGGTCCACCAGGGTGCCCAGTGAAAACTTGGGAATTCTGCAGAGTTGTCTATATATGGACAGGGATGTGTCACCTGGAGTATGGTGCAAGTTGATAATTTTGTGTGTGTGGCATAAAAAATGGCATCCAGGTTCAGCTCCTAAGACCTACATAAATATTCCTCAATTTCCAACCATTGAGGCAGATATGAAGACTAGGAGGGTTCTGCAGGACCTTGCCACCTAAAGTATTTCACTCCCTGAGTGGCGTGGAAGTATGTAAAGAAATCAGGAAGGACCAAGCCTCTTTTGGTTCTCTTCTGCCAGTTTCAGGTAAGAACTTCTGAGTCATTTCCCTCACTAAAGAAGGGTGGAGATGAGCAAGTGCAGTTTCCGGAACAAGGACAGTGGTAATATGGTGGTGAGCATGCTAAATGAATACATAATTCTAGGCAGAATGTTCATTTTCATAGTATTTATGCATGCCAAATGAGAAAGAGGTAACCCATGGCATCTATTTAAGTTTAGTGTTTTGACCATCAATAAATCATTTAGATTTTCTTTGACCATTTTTGATAATGAGGTAGAGATATAGATACCCAGGTATGTCATGCTCTTGTTCAACCAGGACAATCCCAAATGATCCATGTCCAGTGTTCTAGGATGACAATTTAGGGGATAAAGTATTGTTTTCCCAACACTGAGCTGACAGAGGGACAGGGTTCTGAATTCTTTGATTTCCATGAGAGCTGCCGCAAAGCTCTCTACCCACAGATGCCTAACATCCTGTGGTATAGGAACTAGCCCCCAAGGATCCAGATCATGTAGCTGGCAGAATTTTGGTCTTTCTGCTACTGTATCTTTTCTGTTTTCTGTCTCACTGCAAGCCCTTCCCCTGTACTGTACTGTTCCCTTCCTCCCATGTCAGGTTTCACCCTCCAGTCCTTTTCTGTCTCCACAGCCGTTTCCCAACTAGCAGACACCAGCAGACAGGGTTGAGAGGGCATCAGAGCACACAGCTCTCCCCTAAATAAACCCCTCTTCAGCAGCCTGCCACAAGCCCTCCATAGTGGCACCACCACATGGCGCCACTGCTCCCTCCCACCTGGGGTGATGCTCCTCTTATGCTGAATGAGAACCAATCATCTCACTTTCATCCCCCTATTTTCTGTCACTACTTTTTACACCCTTTTCCATCCACTTCTCTTCCATGGCTTCTCCTTGCTGAGTCTGACCGGTGCACAATAAGCTTAGTGGAGTACTGTGGTACTGTAGTTTAACTATCCTGCTTGTCCACTTTCTTCAGCTACTCAACTCCCTCTCCTAGACTCCCCCATCCTGACAACCTCTTTTACTTCCAACTGCCACACACTCTCCTCTGTCCAGGTCACCCCCCAGTCTCCACAATCCTCCCTTACCATGGCACCTGGACTCTCCTCATGAAAATGCAACCCCTTGCAGCTACCCTACTGATTTTCTGCATCCTGCTTGAACTTTGCCAAGCTGCTGAGTCCTGCATACTCATCCTAGCTAAGGATCAAGATACACTGAAATATTTATGGCCCATATTTAATCCGTCTCCTTTCCCACCCTGTCCAAAGTACTGCTTACTCCTCACTGACCCCACTCTCCCTCTAGCCTTCCTCTCCAAACAAGATTGCTGTCTTGTAATCCCCTTTGTATCCACACTAACTGCTCAATGGTCCTTTCCTCCCACCCCCTGCTGTCTTAGTCTCCCATTTCTTGCTCTGCTACTACTGCTTGCCAGGGATGGCAAGTGTAACCCTGGCCCAGACAATTCACCCATCTCACATGAAAACCCTATATGGGGCACAAACATAGTCTACAATTCACCCATCTAAATATCTGCAGCCTCTTGCCTAGATTAGCAAAGCTGGAGGCCTGGGTCTTCCTCTATAAGCCTAATATCTTTGGCATCTCTGAGATCTGGTTAAAACCTACCATCCCTGACCCACTCTGTTACCTGACATGTTACTCCTCTATTAGAGTCAAACATGATGGAGCTCAAAAGGGTTTTGGGGTTCTCCTATATTTCAAGGACTACTTTACTGCTACCCTATCCAGTCAGTCTGCTACTGACTCCCCCACTGAGTGGCTTATAGCTGAGGTGTCCATCAAGGCCACAAAAAAAAACTGTACATTGACTGCTGCTACAATCTGCTCAAATGTGGCAATGCCAGTCTCTTTCTCTCTCCTCCTGAATAGCCTTGGGTCCCTCTCCCCATGGGACACTATAATGCTGGGATACTTCAACCTTAACAGGCTGGAAAGTACCCACTCTGACTGCAACAGTCTCCTCTTCTGGTAAGCCAATTCTGAACCTACAAAATAGAATGCAACATTGTGAAACTAAAAATAGTGACACTATGGAAGCCACGCACAGTCCAGGACTTAATGCAACAAGTAGCAATGATGATACTAGAACTATAAGTGATAATGGGGATAGAAATAAGTCACAAAAGGCACTGGCCTTGATAATCTTCAAATCCCAGTGTCCATTCTATTAATTGACAATCCTAGGGAGGGAAGTTCTTCTATGTTTATACAATGCCCTACTCCACTTACTAGTAAAAGTACTCTCCCCAATAACCTGAACAGATTTTCATTTTGGGTGATTCTAACACAAGGTACACTGATAGATATTCAGCTAGAGGTAATAAATAAAATGTTACTAGTTATAGTTATAGGGGTGCAGCTATCAAGGACATTGATAGTATGTTGCCAGGCATACTGCAAAATGTGGATAATCTAGTAACTGTTATTTTGCTTGCTGGTACAAATGATATTAACAAAGCTGGGATTGATGAAGTCTCCAGAAATATGATTAATGCAGTTAATGTTCTAAAAAACTTGAAAGCTAAGATCATTCTCTCTCTGAAATCCTACCCATACCCCGTGCTTTGAAAAATAAAATACTGAAAATCAGAAACTACAACAACTGGCTCCGTAGATGGTGCCTGGTGAATAACATCATATGTTTTAAGGACATGGAAATTTTCTTTTAATTACACTCTATTTAGCAAAGAAGGTTTGCACCTTAATAAAGATGTGCTAAAACTTTGGGTAACATCTTTTTCAGGCTATATACAAGTCACCACATAGTCCAAAAAACTAGTGTATATGGGGCAATGTGGGAAAACTATTCATGTATCTCACAAGACAAGTATAAATGTCAAGACAGTAAAAGAAAAAACAATAAAAAGATAAATGTTCTACTTACAAACACAAGACGCTTACATTATATAAAGAAAGATGAATTAGAATTAACCTTTACATCTAAAGACATCCATATTGCAGCTATAAGCGAGACATGGTGGGGTGAGACCTCTTGTTGTACATAAAGATAGAACTAATAAAAGTTGTAGGGGTGTGGCCCTTTATATAAGGATCAATGTGGAATACAGACAGCATAATGATGACAATAATGAAATAATTTGGGTAGAAATCAAAAATAAAAACAATAAGAATCTGGTTGTAGGAGTGTGTTATAGGCCTCCAGATATAAACATTCTAGAACATAATCAGTTATTAAATAACATCAAAAGTCACTTGGAATCACAGGATATGATTCTATTTAGTGACTTTAATACAACAGGGATCAATTGGGATCAAAACACGGAATGTACTTCTCAAGAACACACATTTCTTGATCTATGTACCACAAATGGTTTACAGCAACTTGTCACCAGACCCACATGAGGTAATAATACGCTTGATCTTGTACTCACTGATATTCCAGACCAGAAAAAAAAAAAAACTTCAAAATTTATTAATAGTGATCATAATATTATAACCTTTTTCATAGATACAAATCACATTATAGAATCTGGCATCTCTACTGTCAAGGACTTTAGAAAGGCTAACTTTAGAGCTATACTTGATGAACTATATAATTGGGATTAGACTTCAAATAATACCTCTGCAAATCAGCTCTGGCTAAAAATCAAAAATAAAATTATTGAGCTTAGTGATAAACATATACCAAACTGTAAACTGTATAATAAAATGGGTAAATTGCCCTTGTTGTACATTAACAAGGTCAGGAACCTAATCTCTGTTAAAAAAGGGCCTACAGGGCATTCAAAAGAGACAACAATTACAATAAACATAAGTATAGGGAGGCACTTAGGAACTGTAAATTGAATATTAACAAGGAAAAACACAAAGCTGAATTTAAATTGGCACACATGAATGATGGTGGAAAAAGCTTCTTCATATACATAAATAATAGGAAAAGCCCTGCTGGGAAAATAGATCCAATTAAAATTGACTAAGCTATAATCACTGATCCTAAGAAAATAGCTTGTCAATTCAATAACTATTCTTGCTCCATCTTTTCCTCCAAGAATACCACTCCTAATCCTCCAACTCCAGGATTAATAGATGTTCACCCCCCCCCCCCAAAAGATTACTCAGGAGGAGATTCTCTCCAAACTTAAAAACATTAAAATAAACACATTTCCTGGACCAGATGCTATTCACCCTCAAATTTTGAAACTAATTGAAACATGGTTGGTCAAACCTTTGTATACACTATTTAATATGTCTATTGAGTTTGGTGAAGTTCTCAAGGATTAGCATCAAGTCATGGTTGTGCATATTTATAAAAAAGGAGATCGTAGTAGTACAACCAACTATAGAGCAATTAATCTGACTTGTATTCTAGGTAAGACCCTTGAGTCAAATATCAAGGATAGGCTAGAAGCAGAAATTGTTTCCAAAAACATCATGGACAGCTCACAACATGGATTCAAAGCCCAAAAGTCTTGCCTTACCGCTAAACTATTTTTTTTATGAAAGAGTTAGTGATGTCCTTGAGAATTACAAGTCTGTGGATGTTGTCTATCTCGACCTCTGCAAGGCATTTGATACGGTCCCCCATGCTACACAGATGGCAAGTATGACTGTTAGAACTTAATAGTTTTTTTATTACATGGGTTGAAGCATGGTTGGGAGATGGGGAACAGATCATTAGAATAAGAGGCCACAACTCTGACAGAAGATGTATTACAAGTGGAGTTCCACAGAGCTCAGTTTTGGACCTGTCCCTGTTTTCCATTTTTATTTCAGACCTTAATAAAAACTTATGTAGTTTGCGATTAAGTTTGCCGATGATACTAAATTAGCAGTTGATGTCAGTAATATGGATGGGTTTCATAAACTGAGAGAGGATCTTTTAAAATTAGAAGGCTCTGCCATTTTAAATGGCATGGTGTTTAACCCTGATAAATGTGTTATCATGCACTTGGGAAAAGCTAATCCATGCAATGATTATTACATGGCTGGCAAACCTTTAAAAAAGTTAGCAATGAAAAAGACCTTGGAATTCTTATCAGTATTGATCTTAAGTTTAGTAATCATTGCACAGAGGTTACAAAAAAATGTAACAAACTTATGAGTTGCATCAAGAAGTCAATTACTTCCAGAAACAGGGCATGTATTATTCCACTATATAAAGCATACATTCGTCCATTACTGGACTGTTGTTCCCCTTTATGAAATCCCTATTTGCATAAGGACATTAACAAACTGGAAGGTGTGAAGAGGAAAGTCACCAGAATGGTGGATGGCCTCCAACATAAGGCCTATAATGATAGACTAAGGGAATAAAAACTCATTCCCCTGGAACTTAGAAGATCTAGGGGTGATCTTTTATTAATGTTTAAAATTATTAGGGAGAAGGTTCTATTTTCAGAACTGGGATTCACTATTAACCATAGAGAAACCAGTCTTAGAAGCCACAGGTTCCAACTTATGCTCACAAATTCTAAAGGACTTATAAGAAGAAACTTCTTCACTCAAAGGATTATTTCCGTATGGAATTCTCTCCCAAGAGACAGTGTTGAAGTTGATACCTTTGACACCTTTAAATTGAAACTGGATAGATATTTGACCTTGTATGGGACTATTAACCTGCATGTGGGAGAAGTGCTCTATGGGCAACAGCCTTCTGCACTTCTTAATATTCCCACTATGAATCCTAGTATCAGACAGTTCAGTATCACACAACTCATCACTAACCCCACCCGTCACAACAGCCAGTCCCTAAATCACTCCACCATTGACTGGATTCTGACTAACAGTGAAGATAGGATCACCCATGCTGGGATCTTATCTGTCTCCACCAGTGACCACTCTCCTATCTACTGTATCTGGTTCACAAAAATATCTCTGCCCTCCTCCAAAATATCTGACTTGCCATGACTATTCCAAATATAATCCTTCACAACTACACACTGATACCATGCCTATAAATTGGTCCCCCTTTACAAAATGAAAGATGTCTCCTCTGCACTTGGCTTCTTTATTGCCACCCTCTCTAACATACAAGATAAGTATTTCCTGCTAACCACTAGGAGAGTGCAGGGGGGTGAAATCCTTTGGCTCACCAAGGACTTCATAAGATTAATGAAGGTGAGTGATGCCAAATGGGTATTATGCAAAGCCTTTCCCTCTCCTCTGGTATGGAATGAATACAGACAACTACATAACTATTGCAAAAAACAAGTTAACTCCAGTAAGACTGCATACTTCCACAACCTTCAGTGCCACATCCTTGATAACCCAAGACATTTCTGGTCCGCAATCTACCCCCTACTTGCCCCAGGGGCCAAGCAGCCCCATCTCCAACTTAACACTATGAACGGTTCACTGACTGATCCAGCAGATGTTGCAGATGCACACAATACCAAATTTGCCAACTTTGCCTAAGACCTTGCCAATCTCTCCCAACAAATTCCCATCTGCACTCCATGACCAACCTATCATGCACCTCAACATACCTCCTTTCTAAGAACTATCTCCCCCAGTGAGACACTCAAGCTTCTCCTAAGTCTCCCCAACAAAGGTAGTGCCAGTACTGATGGCCTCTCACCCAGCTTCCTCAGAATTGTGGTTCATGCTATTGGCAAACCCCTCATCATGATCTTCAAGCTCTCCCATGTCATCGTCTCAGTACCCTTAGCAAGGTGGCAGGTAAAGCAAATAGGATGCTGGGATGCATAGGCAGGGGCATCACCAGCAGGAAAAGGGAGATCATAATTTCACTATGCAAGACACTAGTGAGGCCCCACCTGGAGTACAGTGCACAATTCTGGAGACCTTACCTATGTAAGGACACAGACAGGTTAAAGAAGATTCAGAGGAGGGCAACAAAGATGGCATAGCTATTGCATCACAAGTCCTATGAGGAAAGGCTGAATGACTTGAATATGTACTCCCAGGAGGAGAGGAGGGAGTGAGGGGATATGATAGAGACAAACAAGTACCTTACATGGAGGAACAGGTGCAGGAATACACTATTTTCCAGTGAAAAACATGTTCCAGAACTAGAGGACATGGGATAAAGTTGGAGGGAGTACAATAAAGAGGAAATGTGAGGAAGAATTTCTTCACAGAAAGGGTGGTGGACAAGTGGAACACCTTGCCAGAGGAAGTGGTGGAGGCTGAAACAATCACGGGACTTAAGAATGCATGGGATAGACATAAGGGAATTCTGGAGGTCAGGGGTAAGGAGCAACAGACTTCTAGGAAAATGTAATGGAAATTTACAAGCTGAAATGGGCAGATTGGGTGGGTCATAGGCCCTTATCTGCCAACAGTGTCTATGTATCTATGTATCTATGGAAACAGGCTAGGGTCATCCCTGTCTTTAAATCTGGAGACCCTAGCAATTTGGACAGCTACCGCCCTATATCCATCCTCTCCCATCTAAGCAAACTGCTGAAAAAGATTGTTCACCACCAGGTCACAGGCTCTGTAACAAAAGATAACTGCTTCTGCTCTCAACAGCACAGACTCAGAAAATTTCATAGCACCACTACATCCCTGACATGCTTCGCTGACCATGTTCTCTAGATGTTGGGAGACAGTAAGCTCACTGGAATGGTCTTTGTTGACCTCTCCAAAGCATTTGACCTGATAAACCACAACATCCTCCTTGACAAACTAGGTAGCCTTGGTTTTTCCCCTGCCAGTACTGACTGGTTCTATGACTACCTCTCCAGCCACACCCAAATGGTCTGTATGGGTTGTGCAACTTCTTCTGCCCTGTCTGTCTCTACTGGTGTCCCCCAAGGATCTATCTTTTGGCCCGTTCTTTTCTCCCTCTTCATTAACTATCTCCCCCAGAACTGTCTTTCCTGCCACTCCTTACTATATGTGGATGATCTCATCCTCAGTCACAGTGATAAGCCCCAGGCTGTCATACCTCTCCACTTCACTTACTGCCAGCTACTGTAATGTTCACAAATGGTTCACTGCCAACAGATTGCTGGTTAATGCCAAAAAGACAAAGACAATGCTCTTTGGGTCCATACCCAAGCTAGCCAATCTAACTCTAACTCATAACTCTCATAGCATCCTATCCCCTGGTGGCTCACTTCTGGAGACCGATACTTCCTTCAACTACCTGGGAGTCACCCTCGACCCCACCCTTACCTTGTCAGAGCACATTGAGATCTTAATCCATTGCATAAATCAGAAACTGGGGATCAGCTACAGTCTAGTCAATTACTTCACCTCAGAAGCCTGACTCGCCATTGCCCAGTGTAACCTCCTCCCCTCTAATGGATTACTGCTTCTCTTTTTTTTTTATTTACTATACTTTATTGAGTTTCAAAATTTACAAAGACAAGGCAATATAAACTACAATGCAATATAATAAAAATGTCCCACACTACTTCCCCCCTTTCCTCCCCCCCAACTACCCCCTTCCTCCCTAGAGGCAACAAAGAAAACAGTATCACAGTCCTTCTGGCAGACAAATAAATATGACAAATGCAGGTCATTAACTAAAAAAAATATTAGATCTTATGTTTAAGAGACCTGTAAGTGCCAGCATGTTAATATGTCTTTTATAGGGGTGGGTAACAAAACATAACACCCAGAGTATCTCTTTATTAACTCTGTGTACAATCATTCTTGTCAGAGGCACCTCGATCCCTTACCCTACACTCTCCAAACCTCCTTAATCGGAGGTGGGGACTAAGTACAAGGTATGCAGTTTACTCCATTTTTTTGTTATATGACTCTAGGCAATTGTGGATACTAGCTATCATCTTCTCCAGTCCTAAGTTGGATAATAACTCATTTAGTTGTTTGGGGTAGGTAATCTTAGTGCTATCTTTCCAATGGTGAAATATCACTCTTTTCACAAAGAGAGAGATCATTACTAAGTAATATCTCTTTTCTTTATATGGAACTGCAGAATAATTCCCAATGAGGCATATTTCTGGGATCAAGTATTCATCTAACCATAATAGGGGGTCTGCAAGTTGCCTAATCTTGTCCCAAAGGGGGGCAACTTTTTTACAGTCACGCATCACATGTAGGAGAGATTCATCCACTTGGCCACATCCAAAACATAATGGAGAAGGTATCCTCCCCATTTTCACTATGTAGACATGAGTATAATAAATATTATGTAAAATGTAGAACTTGGTGAGGTGCAGCTTATCATTAGACAAGTAAAAGTATAGGTCAGTCCAGATACGGTTCCAGTTGAGCTTAGCCATGGGAAACAAAAGGGACCAGTATCTAGACTGACCCGATATGTCTGAAAAGAGTTTGGGGAATAAGACTGAGACCAACTGGGATACCGAGTGGGGTTGTCATGCTAAAGTTTGGATTAAATGTAGCAGTTCTCCTTGATTAGTAGTCCAAGGAGTTGTTTCAAGTCGACTTATCAACAAGTGCCGGAGCTGATACACTTTAAAAACATATTTAGGTGAGATATTAAAATAACCCAATAAAACATTACTATTGGGAATCTTACCATCTGAGAGGAGGTGCAAGATCCTTTTATCTCTCAAGAAAGGGAACTCTGCATAGGTCAATATTCGGTTTCTTAGTTTGAAGTTGAGGTTATGGCATATTGGTTGGGAAACATCTACAGAGTTATCATACTACAATAACCTACAATGAAGTAGAAACAACAGAGTTCTGGAGTTGTGGGGGGCAGAGATATTTAGGAGATATATAGTATAGGCTATAAAGTATAGACTTTCAGGAAGAAGGCCTGCCTCTGAAATTTATAGTCTTTCAGGATTACTGCTCATCTATCTACTCTCAAACATCCTCCACAAACCTGGCAAGATTAAACACCACCTATAGCAATATTTGTCATTTTGCCCTTCTAGCGCCATACTCCTTCCACCACTGCACCTTCTATCAGGCCCTTAACTGGCTCTCCCCTCAAGCTCGATATAGCTATCTCCTGGCCTGTACCAATCACAAGGCCATCGATAATCCTGTGACATCCCCCCCCTCTCTCTCTCCACTCCTTCAACCTAAGACATTTAGCCAAGACCTCTGCCTTTCCACAAGCCCAATGCTCGAGTGCCTACTAGTCTCCACCTGCATGGGCCAGAGGGCTTTCTCATCTGTAAACTCAGCCATTTGGAATAACCTATCCTCCCCCCTTAGAGCCCTTGACACTCCACGGCACTTCTACTCTCTTCTGAAGGTACACCTAATGTCCATGACTACCTGCTTTTGCTTCCTTGGCTGATTAGTATGTAACCTTACTCTCTCTCCCCAACCCCAATGGCCCAAACCTCACTGTTGCCTTGTGCAACCCTATTAATTTTTATCCTGCCTCTGTCTTGCCAGAATGTTGTTTCTAAATTGGTCTACTAGTCTAGTGCTGATTTGCTATTTTGTAATTATTATTTGTACTCTCTACCCCCCCGTTCTTACCCAGTACCATTGTATAATCTCTCCCTGTATTTAATTTCCCAGTGCTTTGTATTGTATTGCTCTGTATATTGTATTGCTCTGTACTGTTGTTCTATTCTGTGCCATCTCCATGGCCCAGGTTGTGCCTGAAAATGGTCCCTGGACCAGTGTACCTACCTAGTCAAATAAATAAATAAATAAGGGGGTTCTGGACATGTAACACGATGTCATCAGGGTATAGAGACATCTTACACTGTTTGTTACCAAATGTGAAGCCCTGGATGGAAGGATTGTTACTAATTCTCACTGCTAGAAGCTCTAAATATAAATTAAACAGGAAGGGGAAAAAGGGAAATCCCTGGCAGGTACCATTCCTAAAGGGAAAACTGGAAGACAGGACTTGGTTACAGCATACCCTCGCAGATAAATTTGAATATAACAGCTGAATCCATTTAATGTCTTCTGCCAATATTTTGTATCTGGTCAGAGTTCTGAAGAGAAAGTTCAAGTTAACTCTATCAAAGGCTTTCTCTGCATCCAGGGAGGCCAACACCGCTGGTGTGGGACCATCCCTGGAGGCAGAGACAATATGAAGGAGCTTCCTGAGGTGGTCTGATGAAAGTCATCCACCCATAAATCTAACCTGTTCAGCACCAATCAAAGGTGACCAGACCTTCTGTAATCTGAGAGCTATCACCTTGGCCAGCAGATTCAGATCTATTCTTAAAAGGGATATAGGGTGATATCCGGCCACCAAACTGGCATTCTTCCCAGGTTTAGCCAGGACTGAAATGACAGCATGCTGAATGGTGTGATCTAAATTCCCACTATCACAAGCCTCAGTGTATAGCTTTGCGAGTGGAGTAAGGAGCACACCTCTTAAGGCTTTGTAAAAATTTATAGTCAGCCCATCTGGTCCAAGGGCTTTGACTATGGCCATGGTATCAAGAGCTGCTCCTATCTCCCTGGCTGTGATAGGGTGTTTAAGGAACTCCTGGCTTTCTGCATCCAGAGTGGGCAGAGATATGTCAGCTGAATAACTATTTGGGCATCAGAGGTACTGTGTTGCCCTCTGTCATACAGTTGTTGATAAAACTGCTGAAACTTCCTCAATCCCTTAGGGTTTAATAGCGAGGTGGTGAGCGGGACCTCGCTTAATATAGCACACTGTTCTTGTAGCCTCCTGGGCTTTCAATCAAAGTGCTAGGAGCTTCCCTGCTCCCCCCCCCGAGAAATGTATCCCACACTGGCTCTAAAAAGAGCCAGGTCTGCCTGCTCCCTGTTAAGTTCATGGTATTGTTCACATAGTACAATACATTAAGTTGCTGCCTATTTTAATCTGCATTAATGGACCCTAGCTGCTTTTAAATTAGTCTGATTTGCACAAGGACCTCTTTTGCTTTTGTCTGCTTTTGCTGTGTCTCTCTTAGAGATGACCCAAACTACTGTATCTCCCCCCAAACTGCACATTTATAGGCACAACATAAAGCATTAACCATTTGCACCAAACCTTTATTCTCTATGAAGAACCTCTTAGTGAAATCTTTAAACCTGGCAACTATTTTTATTTTTTAGGATATTGTTGAGTCTCCACATTTTAGCACTTTCTGAGTGGGGGGGTTATGATGAGAACTAATTCTACTGGAAAGTGGTCCAAGAGGACCTGTGGGAGAATGTCAGTGTGGCACAGCTCCTGGAGGAGATTTTGACTCATTAGGAAGAAAAATCAATCTTGCAGCTCGTGCCATGGACATTAATAAAAAAATGTATATTCTCAATCAATCAGATGAAGTATCCTCCAAGCCTCAATTAAGTTTAGTGAGTCCTAAAACTCTCTAATAGCCTGTTGATTGGAAGAGATACTGTATGTAACCTGGGCTTACTCGACCTATCCAAGTCAGTGTCTATGGGTGTATTCAAATCCCCAGCAATAAGAATTGGGAGGTGTGCCCACTGAGTCAAATGCAGCAGAAGGTTGAGGAAATGACTGGCTCCTCCTTGATGGGGCCTTATGTTTTAGCTAGGATAAATTCTTCTCTGTCTAAAATACCCCTTAGGATGATAAATCTGCCTTCTGTATCTGAAAGCTGTTGAAGTAGTGTGAAGGGAGTGGACCGGGCTATCAAAATAGCCATACCTGATCTCTTAGGGTCTGTCCCCATGCCAAACACCTGCCCCACCCAGGACCATATCAGCAAGTGAACATGAGAGTTGATTAAATGGGTCTCCTGCAGGAAGGTTTCATATTGTTTAGATCCAGACTGAAGCCCTGCATAACCAGCCCAAAGTCCTCCTGTCTCTTGTAGGGCCTTTGAGGTACTCAGTGCATAGATGAAACAAAAGCCCTGATGCCCATGCTGCATATTCCCTGCCCTACACCATACATCTTCCAAATGTGCCCTCCTCCTGCCTCACACACATTCCCCGACTCATGCAACAAACAGAAATTCCCCCTTTCCCTAGATTCCCCCTCCCTTAAGAATGTTTTGAACACTATGCAGACAGGGGCCTTAGTGGACCTACCCAAGTCCTTGATGTCCATCTGTGATGGAGACATCTGGAGGAAGGATGTGTCTCTGGGTCTGGGGGACCAAAGCTATAATCCAGAAAACATGTGTAACCATAACATTTTGAGCAAATGTCCCTTCTTGCCCAAAACCATTAAACAGGTGTTGCAGGAGGGAATGAGGACCAACCCCCCCCCTCACCCGGTATAAACTTAAGACGGACAAGGCAATGGGCCCAGATGGAATCCATCCCAGGATCATAAAATAAATGAAGGCAGTCCTGGCTGCACCTCTGGCAACACTATTCAGCGAGTCACTGGAACAGGGAGTAGTGTCAGTAGACAGAAAGGGCAAACATTATGCCACTTCATAAAAGCAGGAGCAGAGAACACGTAGAAAAACTACAGACCAGTCAGACTTACTTCCATGGTGGGAAAACTGATGGAAACACTACTAAAGGAAAGGCTAATAGAGTTTCTTGAATCAAATGGGTTACAGGATCCAAAACAACACAGATTCACAGCAGGCAGATCCTGCCAGACTGATCTGATAGACTTCTTCAACTGGGTGACAAGGGTTGTCGACAAAGGAGGAGCAGTGGATGTGGCCTATCTCGACTTTAGCAAGGCCTTCGACTACATCCCACACAGGATGCTCTTAAACAAACTCAGTAATGCCAGGGTAAGGATCAAAATTGTTAGATGGGTAGGAAATTGGCTACATGGAAGGACCCAGAGAGTAGTGGTGAACAGAATTCTCTCCAGCGAGAGCAAAGTGACCAGTGGCATGCTGCAAGTATCAGTACTGGGTCCAGCTCCCTTCAGTTTGTTAATAGGCGACATCACAGAGGGCTTAAATGGCAAGGTGTGCCTGTTCACAGATGATACTAAAATCTGCAACAGGGGTTGACACCCCTGATGGAGCAACTAAAATGGCAACAGACCTGAAGTTGCTTGAAAAATGGTTGGAGACCTGGCAACTGAGGTTTAATGTAAAAAACTGTAAAATCATGCATCTAGGAAAAAGTAACCCCAAGGAGCAGTACTTCATGAATAGAGAAAAACTAATCACCTCCAACTAGGAACGTGATCTGGGAGTCATAATAAATGATGACCTAAAGGCAACCAAACAACATGAAAAGGCAACACTGAAAGCAAGTAGCTTGCTCGGATGCATCGGGAGCACATAACCAGTAGGAAGAGGGAGGTGGTTATGCCACTTTACAGGTCCTTGGTGAGGCCCCACCTGGAGTACTGTGTACAGTTCTGGAGGCCCCACCTCAGGAAGGACATAGACAGAATGGAGGTGGGCCAGAGAACAGCGATTAAGATGGTGAGCAGACTATACCTGAAGCCTTATGAGGAGAGACTGAAAGAGTTGAATATGTACACGCTGGAGCAGAGAAAGGACGGGGGGACATGATCAAGACCTTCAAATGTCTCAAAGGCATAATAGGGTAGAACTGACTGACCTCTTTCAGATACACAGTCAAACTAGAACAAGGGACCATGAAATAAGACTGAGGGGTGGCAAACTCAGAGGAAACACAAGGAAGTTTTTCTTCACCGAGAGATATGTGGAACATGGAACTGGCTCCCAAAAGAGGTGGTGGAGTCAAAAACAATAAATGAGTTCAAGAGAGCTTGGGACAGACACAAAGAAATCGTGGTACATGGTAGTATAAAATAAATCGGGGGGGGGGGGGCTTCAAATACAAACAATGGGCAGACTAGATGACTGGAAGGTCCCCTTCTGCTGACATGTTCTATGTTTCAATGAAATGTTAACCTTGGTTAATTGCCAAATAGAGTAATGGTAAAATTACATAACAAGGCAAACTGTAGAGGGCAGCAGTGCAAAAATGAGTTCAGTTTTCTGATCTCCCATAGGAGTTATAGTAAAAAGTCTGGAAAGGGAGAGTGACCTGCCAGAACAAAGTCTGTTTAACCTACCTGGTCGTCAAAGGGATGAAAAGTTAATCATGCTGTGCTGAAGTCTGATGCAGACCTGAAGTGGAGGCTGAAGTGTGATGTCCCATATACTAGAGCAGCAGCTGCCACCTGAAGTGTCTGAATAGGCTCGCTGGACCTTGTGCTGTCATCTCTCGCAGACAATACTACCGGACTTGTGTTTTGGCTCCTGCACAAAACTCAACAGCATTGTTGGAATCATGTACTCCCTGTGGTAGCCATCATGATTATGGTTTGCCACCCGTGCCTGTGTCCCCTGATGTACTACCTGAAGTCTTCAAGCTGCCTGCTCTGCCCTGAAGCAGATGGTTCCAGGAGGGTTACCTACAGTTCCAGTGGGGGGGTGCAGATGTCTCACCACAGGAAGAGGTAAAGCCGGGAACTCAAGCTCTTGAGAAGGCTACCTCAAACACTCAGTTTTGGTGATGTTCTGTGTACTATTGCTGTGGGAGCCTTAACCTTTGTCTTCCATCTCAATGGACTGCCCAGTTTTGGCACTGTTCACAACTCACCTCTCCACTGCCCAGCAAAGTTCAGCCAGTCATTGAATGAAGCCAGGAATAAACAGAAACACAAACTCCATGCTTACATAGGTGCTTTCCGCCATCTACTAAAGCATAGTGCTTGCTAGGAGCTCCATAGCATCAACCCCATTAGTGCTTCATGATGGCTGAATCATCCTGACCTCTGGGCTTTGGGAACAACTTTGGCAGAACAGTGTGAAACTGTTGTGCTGCAGCCACAGCCGAGTTGTAACTGTACTGTAGGTACCATGAGGGAGGGTGATGCCCAGTTTACCTGGGCATTGCACACAAAATTTAACTCCACCAGCATGGAGCTTCTGTTTTATCTCTTTGTACTCCTTCTGTTTCTCCCCTATATTTTAGGAAAGTCCAACCCAGTGAAATTCCATTTACTATATAGTGCAGAGAATGCTACAGCAATAGAAAGCTATCCACTGATATGCAGTTCCACATGGTATTGGAAAAGAGCTGTGAACATTACGCCTAATAAGTGGAACCTGATGCAAAATTACACTGTGTCCTGAAACCCATTGAAAAGGTCACCTGGGAAGTGAAGTTGAATAGTGCTGGGTTAAGCCACAGCTAGTACCATAATTTCAGTCATTTGTCAGAAAATGGAGTATCTCAAATCGCAGTTTGTGAAGATTAAAGATGCAAATGCTGTATCAATTGAAGGGAAACTAACAACTTTCTGTATGCCCAGCACATTATAAACATGTGTAAAAGCTCAACATTACCTTTAGGCCATGCTTTTTGATCCTCACTTCAAGGAAATAATTTTGACGTTTTTGCCATTATTTAAGTTGAAAGGACTAGAGTATTACTGAGAACTGTTGATTGTAAAGATGTCAACGCATATAGCTGAGCAACAGGATAAATCATGAATGACATTGTCAGCACTCCCCGCATAATGTCTGGTAGAAAGTCAGTGAAACCAAGCCATCAAATCTGCTGCTGCCCTTAATGTGTACGACTGAGTCCACCTATTTTAACGCTGACCAAACCTGCTGCTAGAGGGATGACATGTGTTTCACTTATTATAATAGATAATGAACAACTCTAGATATGCTGTCAGACCTTTTGGGTGCTAAGGAACAGATAGAAAGGCTCATCTTACTACTGTAATGTTCAACAGATGTTCAAGCAACAAAAATATTGAAAGGTTATAAGGATGAGCCTAGCTACAGGTGATGAGTTGCTCATGTATGGACACCAGAAGAAAGCAATTTGTGATTTGTCCTTTATTAACTGAAGCAGCCATTAAAATCTTCAGCTGCCTACCTTCCAGCATATATTCTGAGAGAATATTTGGTGCTGCTGTTGAAAGATTAAATGACAGCCAGACCACCAGTGCAGAAGATGGATTTCCACTTGCGACACCATCAACCCAGGTTTGGATGCTTGCCTGGGAAGATGGAGGGCTGGCCTGGGGGAGGATGATTAAATAGGCTGCTCTCCTCCTCTGGAGAGAGGGTGAGGTAGCATTCAGCATTTGACCGTCCCTTGGCGGAGGCCGGGGGGACATCACGGATGAGGCTTGCAGACTTCTGGAGGTGTGCCAGACGTGGGGCTTGTGCCTGCATGTCATTGCATGCCATACCTGCTAAAAGCACTTGAGGAAAATCTCTCTCCCCAGCTGTGGCACAGATGAAGTCCATCCTCACAAAAGCTCCACATGGCTAGCCGAGGCTCTGCTGTCACCAGACTAACTCTGTGGCACCGTTCATGGAATTTTCTAGGCTTGGCTCCCCCGATGGCCCTGCCATGGGGGGAAATCCAGTGTGAACTCCTGTCATCAGCGAGGTAAGTTTCAGGGAATGGGGCAAGGTGGTGGTGGAACCAATTGAAAGCAAGCAGGGGCAGGGGGAAAAATAATGTACCTCCCCTATTCGGGGGTTTACCTGATTGCCCCCTCAGGGGACTGCCCTGTGTCTCAAATTTTCCCAGTAGTGTCCTCTGTTTTGTCTCAATCCTGGCTGTTCTCCCCAGATAGTCACCATAGTGTCCTCATTTCACCTCTGGCCCCCTCAATATTTTTAAGTTCAGAATGGGGCTGGAGGGCCTATAGCACGGAGCTGCTGGTTGGTTTTGCATAACGTGAGCATTCTGCCGCTCCACACATGCGCATAGGCGCATTTCAGTTTCGGATGTTCTGCGGCCATTTAGATCACCTCTCCAGTGGTCCCAGTTCCTCTGTTAAGGAAATGTGGGACAGGAGAACCTGGGGAGACCAGAGAGGCAACAGAAAAGAAAAGAGAGTATTTTTTCAGAGCACCAATCGTGCTCAGGTATTCGGAGCCGCCTCGTGAATATAAATGAGGCAGCATGCATAATGTGTGAGAAAAGCTTGTCTAGCATCTGGGAGCTATAGAGATCAGCGTTAGCAACATGAAAAAGAATAAATAATATGAATAAACAGTGGAATAGTGAGAAAGGGTAGAGGGACAACTGCCTGCCTAGGGGAAATCTGTTGAATGAAGGTGTGTATTTTGAATGCACCAGATCTGGAAAATTGGTGCATGGGTGGACTGTGATGGAACTGTGTGTGGCTACCTGGGGAGCAATGCCTACTGGCAGCAGTGACCAGCACAGGGTTAAAGGAAAATTCTGAGTTGCACAGTGTCTTAGAAGACAACAGGGATGGCAACAATTATGTGGGACACTGAATAAAATAAACTGTTTGGCTTCAGGGACATTTCAAAGTTGAGACACTATGTGGGGTGGCCAGAGGAATTGTTTGCCAGTAGCAATATTTGCAGGCCTGTGATTTCTGCTCATCCAAGCAAAGGGCCGGGATCTTCCAGGAAGATTGTGGGATTGCTGAAAGGACTTTTGGGGGAAAAAGCTGGGGGAAAACCTAGGTGCCTTTTACTAAATCCAATAGGGTGTCGAGGGAGCCTCATACATATTAATTTTTAAGAGAGTCAGTGGCTTCAGCCAATGGGAATTTGCCAGAAAGCTCCCAAAAGAGAAGGACTTTTGATTTCTGAGTTTAGTTCAGCAAGAGCCCCTCCAGAGGGAGGGGAACTCCAGCATCTATGCAGGGAATGGGGATGCAAGGCTGGGAAAGGGCCTGCCTGGGGACTGCCAGAAATTTGTCCCCCTGGGATTGGCCATGCCTTTCCCCATATTGGAAGAGTGTGATGCTTAAACAACTCTGCAGCTGCTGTGGTAGGAAGAGGCAGCACAGTGATAAAAGTGTTCAGAGAAAAGGTTGATTGGAATTGGAAAAATGGATTATAGAAAATGGTCTGGTCTTGTGTAGAAGAGGATGGAGAGAGCGCCTCATTGGTAAGACACCAGGAAAGGAAGATTGGTATGAGAGATTTGTGCAAGGAAAGAGTTATGTAAGACCCTGGAAAAGACACAGCACTTAATGAGAAAAAGGGAAGGACAAAAGGCTTAAGTACTGTTTTTTGGAAATGGAAAATGGATTATGGAAAATGCACTGGTTTTGTGAGGCAGAGATTGAAGAGAGAGCCTCTTCTGCAATTATCTGCACCAGCAAGGTGAGATAAATATGTGTTTTGCATCAGAGGGACAGATAAACCCTGTATATCAGACAGAGAGAGAGAGAGAGAGAGAGAGAAAGAGAGGAGGGAGGGAGGAGGAGAGAGACAGAGCGAGAGAGAGACAGAGAGAGGTGGAGAGAGAGAGAGAGAGAGAGAGAGAGAGAGAGAGAGAGAGATTCTGGAACTGTGTGTGAGCCAGAGCAAGAGTGGCTGCTTTCTTGAAATAGAGAGATTGTAAAAGCAAAGATATGGGCAGGAGTCCTAGGCTTCAGGGACCTGTCATGGCTGTGGAGGTCCAGCTGAGGAAAGAAACTGTTGTTGTGAAGTTGGAGTTTCAGACTCTACTGCTTAGGGGTCTGAAAAGCAGGAGGTTAGAGAAGCTGCTCTGGCTGCACATCAGAGCTAGCCACCATGAGCTGGCCACCGGGTATTGCCTTAAAACGGTCCCCTGGATCAGTGCACTTACCCGGTTACCAAAGAATTAAATAAATTAATTAAATAAAGAAAGAAACCATAAGATCTGTAGATAATCCAGAGCCAGGTGGGGAACTTCTAACCCCCATCAAGTGGGGTCTGCTGACTGCAGGGGATCACAGGTTTATGCCCGAGTGCTAGGGCACTCTGACCAGAGACGAAGTCGGGTTGTGCAGCCACTCCTAGGTCTGGGTCCTCTGTGGTTGGTGGGCATTGTACAGTAGCTCTATAATGGGCCAGAACAGGCTGAAGGGGACAAGTTGCAAGACCTTCAATCAAGCAGAAGGCCCAAGCTGCAGCAATCTTGCACCCTGTTCTCAAGCCTTTCACACCAATGATTCCAAGGTCTGCTGTTCTACCAACCCGAGGACTTTCAGTCACAGAGCCACCCAAGGACTGATTTTGCAGAACAGTGAGAAAAAGCAGGAAATGCCCTGCACCTGGGTGATGTATAACATTAACTTAAGTTTATGCCCCATGGCATAGAAAAATCTTAAGTAATCAAGGGAAAAAATAAAAAGTTATCTGATTTTCTTCAAGTGTACCAACACTGGCCAACAAGCTACACCTCAGGCCTGCAACGAATACCTGGGTACCTGATTGGTGGACAAATGGGGGTTAACTGGTGCCAGTTGGGTCTGTGTATTGTTTAACTTGCAGCAGTTAGCTAGATAGGAAAGGTTCCACCAAGCTGCAGTGACAAAAAATACATTGAAATCCACCCCATCGACAGCACCACTGCAACACCCTACACAACGACACAATACAAGGGCCACAAACCACCACACCGACAAAGAGTAATACAGACTGAGCAATGCAGGGGCTCCACCCCAGAACAAAAAATAACCAACTGGATGTTGCACAGACAGTGGAGAAAACAGCAGTTCCCCTGGCCACACAACCACCCGACAACCATGCTTGATCCAGTACAAGCACAATCCCACCCACTGCACAGCTGACCCACCTCCCCAACCCTTCTGCAGCCATGCCTGATTCAATACAATGACAACCCACCCACTGCACATCCCACCCAACTCCCCTATACTCTCACTGTCAATGGAATGCACCTGTTGACATAAACTCCCTTTCACTGCTCTGGACATCATTGTTCAGCAGTCGATGTTGTGGCTTCACTGTCATTCCTTTGCTGTTCTAAAGGTATACGGATAGGAAGTTGGTGGCTGCATTAATTAAAATGTGGGTTTGGAAAGAAAAGAGAGGAAAAGATTGTTTGAAAATATTGCATTTTTAAATGCAAATTTAAAAAATGTTCTGTTTAACCTCTAGTCCATTCTCTCCTTCCTAACCCTCCCCAAGTAAATGAATATAGTGTTACTGTTTTGAAAAAGTTTGACTTGAGTGCCTGATTTTAGTGAGCATGTTATTACCTTAAGTTAAAAAATGCCAAATGTTGAATGTAGGGATTTTGGTCTATGGTATCCATGTCTGGGGTGACTGTATGGGGCGGTAGGTTGGTACAGTATCCCAGGGGGTTGTACTGGTAAAAAAAATCATACCCACTTAAATTGTACTCTGGGTGGAGGCACTGCCATGTTTATTTTCATTCTCTGGAAAGGATTCCCAGTATTAGCAAAATGGGAACCCGGGCCCCTTAACCTTGGTCTGGCCAGCAAGGCAGGGATAGTAGCCCGCTGGTTAGATGGCACCAGGGCTACAACAATAAATGAAAAAATAATTCCTACCAACAAAATATGTCACAGGCTTTGTTATATATTTGTTAGGATTTTCTTGTTCTGTATTGTATTTTATTCATTAAACACTTTAATGAAGCTTATTGAATTTAAAAAAAATGTCACAGGCTTGTCTTTCCAAAAATGAACCTGCCCAAGTTCAAGAAGTTATGCTCTTCAAAATTTACGCAAGATGGCATCACAGTACTCAGGTGGCATACTGCAAAGATAATGTAGTTTACTCACTTGGTAAATGTGATTTTGGTGGTATACATGTCCGAAGCCCTCCAGGATCGTCACTTTAGCATTTGTGTTCACTTGATAAGTTGCTGATGCACATGTGACTTTAAAAGTGAAATCTGACCCGCTTCATCCTGTAGCCTGAGGAGGCTAGTCCAGTTCTGCTGTCTTCCAAAGCTGTTATCTAGAATAAATACTGGTTAGATTATAGGCTTGTGACTACATACTAAACTGTAGGCTGGTAGATTGATTTTTTTTAATCATGACTACTTATTACCTACTAGTGCACTCTAGGCACATTGGGCCCATTCAGCATGCTGAGTCATGTCGTCACTTCTTGTCTGAACATGACTGTCTCCAATGGAGGGCTCTGGAGGGCCTCAGAGATGTATACCCCCACAATCTCCTTTACCAGATGAGGAAACTATCATTGTAGGGCATAATCTCCGATGCACTCCAGATTCCTTACATTAGGGTTCTAACCAGCAGTACTCTTGGCCTTAGGGTGGGGGAGTCAGATTACGTTCTGACTGAATAGATGTGTCTGCTTGGAGAATAGCGTGGCTTAAACTGGTTTGGCATCATGAGCAATATGGAGTCTGTAATGTCTAGTGAAAGTGTGAATGGATGTCCATGTAGCGGCTGCAGAGATTTTCTCTGTCATAGCCAAATTTCATTTGGCCCATGAAGTGGCAATAGCCCTGGTCAAATGGGCTTTAAAGTCTGCTGGAGGCAATTTGGCACTAGCTTTTTATGCTTCTTGAATAGCCGTCTTGAGTCAATTTAACAAAGTTGAGCGGGAAGCAAGTCTGCCTTTCCTGTGTCCTTGAACAATGATGAATAGCTGGTCTTGCAGAAGTCCTGAGTTCTGTTTATATATGTAGCAATGACTGTCTTCATTCCTAGGGTGTGTAGCTTGGGATCAGCTGTGTCCACTGAAATTGGCATTTGAGCTGGTAATTCAGCACCTGTCTTATGTGGAAGTCCGAGGCAATCTTTGATAGGAAGGAGGGGACTGGTCTTAAGGAAGGCCATAGAAAAAGTAACACACCTCTGTGTCAGGTAGATTGCAAAGATCAGGAGAAAAAAGAAACCACTATGGTTTTCCAGGGAAGTAGCAGAGAATGTAAAAGCAAAGATGACTGCTTTCAGAAGGTACAAAACAACACAACACAGAAGGAGGAGGAGGACAGGGTGGCTTATCAGGAGAGACAAAGGAAGGCAGTGGAAGCAGTTAGGAGAGTCAAGGCACAAACTGAGAAGAACATTGCCAACACTGAAAGAATAGGGCAGGGATTGTAAGGCTAAAAGGGGAGGCAGGCAAGTGTGTGGAAGAGGACCAGAGGAAAGTAGACATATTGAACAAGTACTTTTGCTCAATATTTACTAAGGAGGGGTTGGTGACGGGTCACAGATGGGCAAAAAGGACATGAAAGGAAGGGATGGAGGTTGACACTAGTCCTTTCACAGAGACAGTCCTCAAGGAACTAGAGAAGCTAAAGGTTGATAAGGCAATGGGCCATATGGGGTGCACCCCAGAATACTGAGAGAACTCAGGAAGGAGCTCACTGAACCACTGATGGTTCTTTTCAACCTATCATTGGAAAAGGGAGTAGTCCCAGGGGACAGGAGGAGAGCAGGTGTGGTTCCACTTCACAAGAGTGGGAACAGGGAGAAGCTTGACTCTATAGACCTGTAAGCCTGACTTCAATGGTGGGCTAAGTTATGGAAGCACTACTAAAATAAAGGATTATGGAATACCTTGTGACAAATGGATTGCTGGATCTGAAGCAGCATGAGTTCACAGGGGGAAGATCTTGCCAGACAAACCTGATTGATTTCTTCGACTGGGTGAACAGGGAAGTGGATCAGGGAGGTCAGTGGATGTGGCCTACTTAGATTTCAATAAGGCCTTTGACACTGTCCCACACAGACAACTGGTAAATAAGCTAAGCAGCCTGGGAGTGGGTTCAAAGATTGTTAAGTGGGTACAATTCTGACTGAGTAACAGAAGCCAAAGAGTAGTAGTAAATGGGGTTCACCTGGAGGAGGGCAGAGTAACAATCCGGGTACCACAAGGGTCAGTTCTGGAACCAGTCCTATTCAATGTCTATCTGTAACATCCTAGTGGGCCAAAAGGGAAAGTATGCTTGTTTGTAGATGACACAAAAGTCTGCAACATCATACCTGGGTACCATCACTGTGTTGGCTGCAGGGTGGAGGGGGACTGCCATGTGGTGGCACACAGTGATTGCATGGCAGTGGTGTGCATGCTGGCAGTGGTGACATTGTGCCTACACAGGTGTTGCACTGTGTGGCGTACATACATGTGTCATGGCACTGCATGCACCTCACAGTGCAGTCCAACCCCAGCCATCCATACCATCCCTGTGTCCCTGTGCACTATGTGTTGTCCTCTGTACACGTTGAACCCCCACTGCCATCCATCCTGCAGCAGTGCATGGAATGTGCTGTGCTGTGAATGTCCCAGTGACACAGTCTTCCGCTGTGGCCTCGGCAGGGACCTGTTCAAAGTCACCCCATGGATACATCCCTGCGGTTGTACAACACGTGTTGTTTTGGTGGCCACCTGATGGTGGTCTGGTCCCACATGTGGTGTACTGGGGCACCATTGGCTGTGCACACTCCGATGCAGGCACACCAGTGTGTGCTGTAGCCCTGTGACTGTGGCAGTATACTGAATTGGGAGCATGTATGGAGCAGGGCATGCAAATTAGGCCTGAGCACCTGTTAATGAGATGCTGATCAGCTGAGATGCCCATGCATGGGTGATGAGGCTGTTTGGGGTGCATTCTCTCTGAATTGCATAATTGCTCCCATCTCATCTCACTTTGCACAGTGCATCTGTGTGATGCGCCACCGACAGTACGGCACATCGCCAGCACATGCATGGTCTGGGTGGTGCATCTGCATGGCTGTGGGAAGTCCACACGGCGCATACCCCACGCATGCATTGTATGTGTTGTACGGCACATCTGCTGTTATGCGCCATTCTGCCATTGTCCGGTGCCATAGCGGTACTTGACAGTAAACGGTGCGTGTATCATATCAAGCAGCTTGTCCCACAATGCGCCCAGGCTGCAAGTCCGTCCCTCCCATGGTCATGCACTCACGCATGAGGTACATGTTGCCAGCATATGCTATATGCAACATGGCGCCAGCACGCACACAGCGCATGTGCGATCGTGTCCTTGCCTTGTGGCACCATAGTGTGGTGGCATGCACATGCGCGGTTCTGTCGGCAGCTGCCAATGGTGCTTCACGTTCAGTGCACGGTGTGCTGCACATGTATCACTCTTGCACGTAGCGCATAATGGTCGGTGGATGGCGCATTCCAAGGTTGCACCTTGCCACTGTATGTACACAGTGTAGGATGCCTGGAGCTGGGAGAATGGTGCCTAGGGCCATGAACAGGTCACATTTGGAGCTGTTACACCTAGTAGCACAGGTCATAGCTGTGGAGGGCCACCTGTTTGGACAGGAGGACCTCCATGAGCCCAGGGCCAGGGTGTGGGCCACCATTGCTTCATGGATTGTGCAGCATACTGGCATGCCATGCACAGGTGAGCAGAGCAGGCATCGCTATGGCGACCTCCAGAGGTGGAACCCAGAGAGGCTGGCATGACTGCAGTGCCGTGTGCACAGGGGTGCACTGCCACGGCCAGGTAGGTTTTCTCCAGCTGTAACCTTTTGTGACACATGCTGTGTGTGTCTATCACTACCCCCATGGTGCTCCTGTGCTGCTTTGCCTTGGTGCGGGGGGGAATTGGCTTGGCTGTGTGCACCCACTTACACTGGATGCCTCGGACACTGGTGTTGCTGTTTTCTGCATGGCCACATGCTAACAGGGTGGGGTGGCTGGAGACTTGCATCCTGCACTGTAGCAGTGTTCGCTCATGGTGCTGTGTGTTGTGTTTTGCAGGTCCAGGGGTCAGGTAACATGCCACGGATGCTGCTGAGGAGCATTGCTGCCATTACATGGGTGCCAGGCCTGGTGCCCCTCCAGGGGTGGGTGAGTACTGCTTTACATGGTTGCAGTCTTTCTGGTGTTGTGTGGTCTGTGGTGGGTGGGGTTGTGTTCCATGTTCTGGCCCTCAGTGTGTGTTCCTTCTGTCATTTTCTGTAGGTGTCCATGATCACTGTGCTGCTCCACGTGGTGATGGTGGTGGCGCCGTGCCTGTGGATATGGACCAGAGGATCCATGTGGCCATCCAGGCAACAAATCTTCCTCAGGATTTGTGGCAGCAGAAGAAGGAGTGAAATACGTAAGCATGTTAAAGTACTAGTCTGATGACAGGGCACCCGCTTCTGTGGATCAACTGCCTTTCAATTTGAAATAGAACCTGGGACATTGAGTGTTCTTACTTGTTGCCATCAGGACCAGTTGCACTGGGCCCCACCATCTGTTGATACTGTGAATGATTTGTGGATGAAGTCTCCACTCACCCAGGTAGATCTGCTGTTGGCTCAGCCAGTTTACTGTCATATTCATCTTGCCCACTAGAGGAATTGCTAATATGCTGGTTAAGTGGCTCTGTGCCTATGTCAGCACTTTTGCGGCCTCTTTCATCATTGCTGTGCTCTTTGTTCCACTTTTTTTTATGATGTATAAGCCTCTTTGAACATGCCCTCTCTCTCTCTCTCTCTCTCTCTCTCTCTCTCTTTACCTCCCTTCTGCTCCTGCTACCAGCCTGGCCAAGCCCCCAGCCGTATACCACGCTGCTGCTGACTTGCTAGCTAACTCCTTCCTAAAGGCCCATTAATGTGCTTCTGCTACTCTCTTATTGCACTCCTCCACCTATGTTAGCAAGCATTCCTCCTTTGTTTTCTCATTATCTATTTTGCACGTTACTGACAAAATGGGTCTGTGTTTTTCTCTTATATTGATGTTGCATTTTGCAAGCATTTGTAAACAGCCTGATTACTGCTGTTTAATATTTGCCTCCTATGTCCCCCTCCCCCGGGTCACACCTGGAAATGAGCCTTGGCTCAGTGTACCTCTCCCAGTCACCAAACTTTAAATAAATAAATAAATAAATGTATGCCACCATTACTCTGCTGTCTGATCTAATGAGAATATTCTTGTTTTTCACTATGTGGCTGAAGTGTAGTAGGGCTAAACATTTGTCCCTCATCTAGTCATCTCTAGAATGTTGTTTGGTAGCTTTGATTTTGCCTTTGACCATTTTCCCTGGGCCAACAGATGTCTGTTGTCTGCCCCCTAGCCTGTTAGCCTTGCATCCATGTCAATCATGATGTTGTATTGGATGTCCAAGGCCATTCTTTTGGACAAATTGCCCCATTTGTCCACCACTGCAGTGAGGCAAGTACTCACAGTGTGATGGTTATGTTTGCCACCAAGTTGTGATCAAGGAGGATTCCTTTTTGGATGGCCAAAAAGAGTAGCTGCCTCATGTTCGACCTGCCCCATGGTACAAAGTCTATACATGTCATTAGTCCCAGGTCTCGGGTTACTTGTTCTAGAGTGGGCTGTCTGCACCTTTACAAACTAAACACTTGCAATATTATGCTGTTGGTCAGTTTGTTCGAAGGGCATACACAGCAGGCTGCAGTGTCGATGAGGGTGCCCAGGTGTTCTATGGACTGGCTGGTATGAGACTGGTCTTGTTCTGATTGACTACCCAGCTGTGTTTCTCTAGGCATTTTATCATTGTTTGTGTCTCCCTTTAGGATTTTGTGGGGATCTGATCCTGAATAGCCAGTTATCCACATACGGAATGACTTGGATGCCCTGTTCCCTCATTTTGGCTGCCAGGACTACGGAGATTTTGGTGAATACTCTTGGTGCTGAGGCAGGTCCAAAGGGTAATGCCTGATGCTGGTAATTTTTCCCCAGCATGTGAAATCTTATGAATTTGAAGTGGGATAGCTGGGTTAGGATGTGTAGAAATGTGTCCTTCAGGTCTATCAATATGAAGACATCCCTTGGTCATATGACTGTCAAGGTGAGCCTGAGGGGTTCCATCTTGAATGGCTTGTACTGAACTGAGCGATTTATGAATTTTAAGTCTAAGACTGGGTGAAGGTCTCCTCTTTTCTTTGGAATTGTAAAGAATATTGAATATGTAATGCATTCTCTTTCCTCTGGTGGTACTTACATAGATACATAGACATTGTTGGCAGATAAGGGCCTATGGCCCACCCAGTCTACCCATTTGAACTTGTAAGTTCCCTTTATGTTTTTCTAGAAGTCTGTTGCCCCTTAACCCTGACCTCCAAAATTTCCTTTTGTTGATTCCGTGCATTCTTAAATCCTGTGATTGTTTCCACCCCCACCACTTCCTCTGGCAGGGTGTTCCACTTGTCCACCACCCTCTCTGTGAAGAAATCTTTCCTCACGTTCCTCTGAATCACCCTCCCTCCAACTTCATTCCATGCCCTCTAGTCCTTGAACATCTTTTTCACTGGAAAATAGTGTATTCCTCCCTGTAAGGTACTAGTATGTCTCTATCATATCCCCTGTCTCCATCCTCTCCTCCAGGGAGTACATATTCAAGTCTTTCAGCCTGTCTTCAGGACTTGTGCTGCAATCCCTGCACCATTTTTATTGCCCTCCGCTGAACCTTCTCTACCTTATCTATGTTCTTATGTAGGTAAGGTCTTAGGAACTGTACATTGTACTCTAGGCGGGGCCTCACTTGTGTTTTATATAGTGGAATTATGCCTCTCTTTTCCTGCTGGTGATGCCCCTGCCTATACATCCCAGCATCCTATATGCTTTACCTGTTGCCTTGTCACACTGTTTCCCTACGTTGAGGTCACCAGAAATTATAACCGCAAGGTCTCTTTCCCGCTTGGTGCATGCTGTATCCTCACCCCCCAAATGATATGTTGTTCCAGGGTTTTTGTGACCCATATGCATTATCTTGCACTTCTTTGCGTTCTTCAACTGCCATACCCTTGCCATACCCTATCACCCTGTTTTGTATCAGTCCTTGCAATATCTGTTGGATCTGTTGTGTGTGTTCCTTGTAATTGAATATTGGTGAGATGACAAGCAGATCCATCCTGGGAATTTCCCCCAGCTCTATGGCATATCCATTGTGAATTATCTCCAACATCCACTTGTCTTCCATTGATCTCCATTTGTGTGTGAATTGTTGAAGTTGTGCACCTAGGAGTATGGCTCCCACTTGGTCTGGAAGGGAGTAGTAATTTCATGACTGTTGTTTATAGTTGAATATGTTTTGGAACTTGCCTCTGTTTAAGCCACCTCTGCCTCAAAAACTGTTTTTTTTGTGGGGGGGGGGGATGAGGGCTGAAAATTATTCCATCTATTTCTGTAGTGGCCACTCCACCTGGCACAAAAGTAATTTTTTTTTTTATTGTCTGTTTATGCTCCCTTTTACGTCACAGCTGAGACACTCCCTTAAGGTCCTCCAAGTTATCTGTGGGTAGTCGTACTACAGTAATACCCCTGGTACTGTGCCTCCATGCTGCCTCCCATTGCCCACTGGGCAGAGAAGGAGAGAGTACTCCATTTCTACTCTCCCCACCTGCACAAACTTTCATCAGACGATGGCCATTGGTTTCTGTGTTTGACCCTTTGTTGTGATACCGCAGGCTGTCGTTGGGCCAGATGGCACATCTTTTCCATTGTTTCTGTCATCCCTGAGGACATCGGCATGCCTGAAGGTCTGAGGAGCGTGTGCACACATGGCTTGCTGCTGCTCAGGATCTCAGCCAACATCCTCCCCTCCCACAGTGCCTCCAAGCTGCAACGTCACCTGTGATCACCCAAGTGGCAGTATTGCAGTGGGAACAATGACCCTCCATCCCTGACGAAGGTGAGGATCCCCTGGGACACTCAGTCCTCCTCCTCCTCCTCCTCTTCCTGGCTGCCCCCTGGCAGCCCAAGTCTGGATCACTGGCATTGTGGGTGGTAGTACTACTGCTGCACCTATAGGCCAGCTCTTGAAAGTTATTATTTGAGTGAAACTTAGGCCTGGATGGCAGGTATGTGGATGTTGCAGTCCACTCTTTCCCCAGAGCTTTTCCCCTTCCTTGACCTTGGTATACTTGTCTGAACCTTCTCCAAACAGTAAGGCCCCTCTGAAGGCAAGATTGTATAACATTACCTTAGACTCATTAATCTGCATCCCATGGTTTCAGCCACAGGGTCTTATATCATGGTTGCAGAGTCCCGCTACTCTGGCATTGATTTTAAGACAGTGCACTTCTGTATCTGCTAAGTATTTAGTGGACAACATTGCCTGCTCCAGTAGTTGTGCCTCAGCCAACTTTGTGACTAGAGTCTTACGCACTTCTTGTGTCCAGGTAAGTTGCACACTGGTGGTGTAGATGTCAGTGGTGGCTGATCTTGCTCCGAGTCCTGCCAGTTCAAAATGTTGTTTGTGCATATCCTCCAGTTTTCTGTCTGCCAGGTTCTTAAGACCCGCAGTGCCCTCTGAAGGGAGAACTGTCTTTTTGTTCAGAGCTGCTATTTAGAGGGCCACCGGGGGTGGCATGCACCACAACTGTAGTTTGTCTGTCTGTATTGGGTACATTTTGTCCCATGAGCATCATTCTGGGACAAGTGCCAGGTCAGATGATTCTAATTCTTTAGCCACAAGCTTGTTGATGGCCTCACATGCTGGAAATGTGTCATGTTTGGCCTTCGGCAATAGTGAGGACATTACTTTAGACTGAAGTGGAGGTGGTGGCATGTCAAACCCTACTGTCTCCATGATATGGTGTACCAATGGCCAAATTTGGTCTGGGAAGCACTTATTGGCTGCTAGTGACTGGGGGGTTGTCTCCATGTCATTCTCATCCTCAGACTCTTTCACCGAGTCACCGCCTGGATCTGGGGTACCCAAGGGTGGATCTGCTGTGGGGAGTTGTCAGGAGTGAGGTTGTTGGGAGTCTGTGGTGAATTGGCCAGTGAAGGGGGGTTGAGAGCAGGTGGCAGAAGTGCTGGTGTCTGAATAGCTGTAGTCGGATTGTTTGATCCCCTCTATTTCTGCCAGTTTTTCCAGCATAGCTGTCATGAAATGTTTTATTTGTTGATTCTGGAGAATGATGGAGATGGTATCCAAGGCATTTTGTTGTTAAAGATTTTATTGTTATTTCAAACAGGACATACAGAACAAATATATGATACTGAGGTGATATATGTAACCATACTGCAACATTTGGTATGGACATCAGAGATACAAACATAAGGGATACCAAGAATAAGTAGTAAAAGAGGAAGCACTGTCATATGCAATGAGAATACTCCAAGACACACAGTGTAACATGGACATGCATGAGAGGAGAGAGAAAAAAAAGGCAAAACTCAGTATCCAAGGATTGTCAGAACCTACCTAGGCCCTCCCACCCGAAAGAGTGGAAGCCATGGGTTATTGACTGACGGAACCCAAAAATAACAGTAGCATGTAAGGCCTAGAATAGGGTATGGTAAATGGAGTTGAGTCCTGGATTAGGCCTAACACTAATTTGAATTATATACACCAAAAAAAAGAGAAACAAGAAGGCAAACTGATTCTGAGATAAAAAGGACCTAGACAAATAATGAAAAAAAAAAACCGGACAGCCTATAAACTCCAAACCAGAGAGGGGCCTCCGGGGAATTACAGACCACCTAGAATTGGACATCATGACAGTACTTGGAATGAAGATAAGGCTGTCAGCGTGAGTCAAATTGGACCAACGAGCCCCCCACAAAACTAGAGAGCCTCTCATATATAGCTCCTTGGGCTAGTGCCTGAAGGAACTCTCGGAAGGATGGGACCTCTGGGGACCGCCATCTCATTAAAATAAGTCTTTTGGCTATCGCCCCCCCAGCTGTGACCCATTGGGCCCCCGGACAATGCTTGGGTGTGTGAGAACAGGCACAGCCTAAAAGGAGGAGAGGGGGATTTGGTACTACTTGAGGAAACAGGAAAGCACACATATCTTGAATTGTCAGAAGTGATGGAGATTATGACACTCCCAGAGTACATGAAAAAGATGAGCCCCTTGACTGCCACATCCCCAGCAAGTATCATGCTGGAGGAGCCCCATCTTTTTGAGTTTAACTGGATCCCTATACCACCTGTGGAGGGTCTTATTCATAATGAGACGGGTGCGCCCATCACTACACGACATGTGTAATCTCACCCAAGCATGGTCTCATTGGAGCTTGGAGATAGGAGAACGAAAATCCTTTTCCCCAATTGGGCTCTAGCTGACAGCAGCATCTCTAAGGGCATTATAAATCACACTGGCTCTGTTCCTAGGGTGATGTAACCAAGATGTAAAAGGATGTGGTCTTGATTGTGACCCTTTATTTTTAGCAAAGTTAGGAAGATGGGTGATGGCATCTCTGATTTGGAGATATCTCCAAAAATGTGAAGTCGGAAGGTGGTATCTGGATTTTAATGCCTCAAAAGTATCCACTGTACTAAAATCTGGGAGCAATAGATCTTGTACTAAAGAGATACCCTGAGATTCCCACGCTTTCCAGCTGATCGTACTACCACCCACTACCAAGGCATGATAGTTCCAGAGAGGCATGAACCTCCACCATGTTAAATCCTGACCTAGGGTGTTAAAACTCTTTGCCAGTATTGAATGGACAACAGAAAGGGAGGACGGAGATTCAAGGGGAGATTTTTCTTACTGTACAGTGCCACCACAGGAGAGGGGGCCTGTAGTAATAATGCCTCCAGAGGGAGCCAGGTAGGTGAAGTGAGACCAGTGTTGGAGAACCATAAAGTGGTCTGGGCTGAGACAAAGGCCATGTGGTAACCCTGGAACCATGGAAGTCCCCAACCCCCCTCACTCCAATGCTGACGAAGTTTATGCTTGCTATACCGTGGTCGGGAGCCCTCCCAAAGGAAGTTGCCAATGACAGCATCCAGTTTTTGGAACCATTTCAAAGGAATAGGTATAGGGAGATGGGACAACAGATATAAGATCTTGGGGGCTGCCATCATCTTGATGGAGTCTATTTTCCCAGCTAATAAGAGCCTCAAGGCTTTCCAACAGGCCATGTCCTGTTTAAGCGACTCCACCAGGGGTGAAAAGTTGACTGTGAGCATTTTGGACAAATTAGGGTGTAGGATGATACCTAAATACTTTATACCAATAGGGGACCATTTGAGACCCAAGGCAGCGAAGTCTATACCAGAGGGTACCGAATTTAGAGGGAGCACCTCAGTTTTTGTGTGATTAATCCTAAAGCCTGATATTCCAGAAAATACAGTCAATGTATGTAGAATGGATTGAATCACCTGTGAAGTGCATTCTGTAGTGACCAAAAGATCATCAGCATATAAAAATGTCTTGAAAGTAGTGCTTCCCATCAGTATTCCATGAATAGAGGGTGCTTCCCAAAGCGCAATGGCCAGGGGCTCAATGGCTAAAATGAACAGGAGGGGGAAAAGAGGGCAACCTTGTCTTGTACCTTTCTGCAATTGGAAAGGCACAGATAGATTGCCATTAGTCAAAACTCTAGCTAAGGGAGAAGCATATAATAGTTTAATCCAGGAGAGAAAGCCGGATCCTACCCCCATTGAGGAAAGGGTATGAAACAGGTATGACCACTCTACCCAATCAAAAGCCTTTTCAAAGTCAACAGCTAGAGCAACAAGGGTTTTTTTTTTGACAATTTGGAATAGTGCATTATTGAGAGGAGTGTTCTGTGATGATCAGACCCAAGACACTCCTTTACAAAGCCAGCCTGGGGGGATGAACCAGCCCTGATAAGAGAGGTTCTAGTCTACTGGCAAGAACTTTTGCCAGGATTTTGGAATCCACATTGATGAGGGAGATGGGACGGTAACTACCTGGAGAGAGTGGGTCCTTCCCCTTCTTGGGGAGTACAGTAATGGTAGCTTCCCTTAGGGATGAGGGTAGAAGTCCTGTGAGTAAGGAGTGCCTGAACATCAGGGCTAGATATGGAGCAAGGTTAATACCCTGGACCCGGTAGAAATCAGTGGGTAGTCCATCGGTCCCAGGGGCTTTATGAAGATTCATGGATTGAATAGCCCTATCTACTTCTTCCACAGTGATCGGGGCTTCCAACACTTTAACATCGGATGAGGGGAGCTTAGGGATGGGTAAAGAATCGAGGAATTTTTGAATAGAGATAAAACTGGGGGGCTGGGGAAGCATATAACTGCCTATAAAACTGGGCCATAATGTCATTGACCCCTGTGGTGGAATAACACGGGACCCCGGTATGATCCCTTAAAGCATGTATCCTCTTGGACATTTGCTGCTGTTTAAGGCAATATGCCAGGAGTTTGCTAGCCTTTTCCCCACCCTCCCAGTAGGCGTGATGAACCCACCTAAGATTCAGTTCAGCCTGGCGGGTTAAGTGGGCATTCAGGGAAATTCTGGTACTTGCCAGTTGTGCGAGTAGAGACTGGGGTGGAGGTTTGTCTTGGAGAGATTTATACTGAGTTTCCAGGAGATAAAGTTGTTTTTCTAATGCCCTCAGATCTGTTTCCTGGCAGCATCTCCTAGCTGAAGCAAAGGCCATTATCCCACCCCTTATTGTTGCCTTGAAGGCTTCCCATAAGGTAGTATCTGAGACCTCCCCATTGTCATTATTAGTCCAGTATTCGGCAGTTGCAGGGCCCAGCCACTTCTGAAGGTCCCTGTCCTCAAGGAGAAGGGGGTACAAATGCCAAGAGGAGGAAAAAGGGTGGTCCTGTCCCAGTTTAACCTGAATTTCCAAAGAGGCATGATCTGAAACATAGATGGGGTGCATACGAGAGATAGACACCTTGTCAAAAAGTCCAGTAGAGAGTAGCCATAGGTCAAGTCTACTGGATGAACCATGAGTTTGTGAGAAGCATGTATAGCCCCGCACCCCAGGGTGTAAGGCTCTCCATGCGTCCAACAGTCCATGTTCATCCATTAGCCTCAGGAGGGCTTTTTTTGCCTGCCTATGTGGTTTGGGGGCCCTATTGCTTCTGTCAAAAGAATGGTCGAGTTAAAATCACCACCCAGTAGGATTGGGACTTTGTGAGTGTTAAAATCTGCTAGGGCCTAGTTAACCGTATGGAAAAAAATGGGGCCAGTCCTCATTGGGAGCATATAAATTAACTAGGACTAATGGGCCTTCTGGCATCTCCATTTCAGCCATGATCCATCTCCCCTCTGCATCGTGGGTATGTCTTTTAAATTTTCACCCCAGGGTTTTATGTAAAAGTATAGAAACCCCGCGCTTGTGATTGTCAGCCACATTATGTAGCTCTTCCCCTAACCAGCCCTGTCTAAGCTTCCTTGCTTCGGCAGAGGGAAGTTTTGTCTCCTGCAGGAGGACTACCGAAGGTCTGAGCTTTTTCAAATGGAACAAGACTTTCTTCCATTTAATGGGAGAATTAAGTCCCCGGACATTCCAGGAGATAAAGTTAGTCTCCATTTGACCTGGGTGGGAACATGGCAGAGACAATATGTACCAGAAAGCACCAAGGGCAGAGACAAAATCCCCCAGAGTGGGAACCCTCTCTCCTAAAAAAAACCTTGATGGAAGTGGGTCAAAATCTCAGAATTCAGAATGCCAGAACTACTAACAGCATATAAAACTACACATTTCTGAAAAGGGCTCAGTAGATCCTGAACATTATCTACAAACAGCAGCCATAACATTGAGTAACAACAAATGTAAGAGTTCCTCTCCCCACCCCCCTCCCTCCCCAAAAACCTTCCCCACTAACAGATCAGCTCCTGCTGTACGCATTGACTGATTAGCAGCCCAGATACCAGCAGGAATTGCTGGGAGGTAGGTAGTTATCTAACTACAGCGAGAAAGAAATAGGACAAACCACTGCCCAGAAGACTCTCTACGCAATATCCCACCAATATAATTGACATCCTGCACAATCAATTTGACTAAAGTGGCAAACATCCACATTAAATTCCCAGCCATCTGAAGGACTAGCCCCCCCACCTCTGCTGATCACACCATACAGTAATTGCAGGCTGCAAGGCTGTAAAGAGCTAGAGGGTTAACAGGAAGGGGCTGCATCATGTTGTGCATGACTAGCTGTCTCCTAGTCATGCCCTCACAAAAGAGGGATAAAATAGAAAAGCGAACAGGCAGGGAACCATATCTCAGGATCCTTGTCCCTGGTCAATAGTACCTGAAACGCCCAGATATAATGGGCATGTACCTGAGGGCGGAGAGCTCAGCTAACCGCCGATAGTAATGAAACAAAAAAAACACATGGAACAACAAGAGACTATCCAAGTGACATTCAGCCCACTGATTCAAAAGTGGGAGAGGGGGCTGCTGCAGGGCAGAAGGGTGTTGAGTGGCTGGAAGCAGCATCCATAAAGGTGTAAGTCTCAGGAGCGAGAGGCTCCGCGGCATCTGCCCAGGAGAGAGAACGTGCAGTGTGAGATTTATTGCCCTTAGTAGACAGTATAGGAGGCAAAGGTGGGTCCAGCTGAGATCCATCTGTTGGAAGGTCCATTAAGGCTCAAAATTGATTGTTGCTCATGTCCGGCTACAGGGAGGAGTGTGAGGCCAAGGAATCAGGACTGGCACTGCAACTCCGAGAGTGGAGCCGGGGGTTCTTATCGATATGAGCCCCATCGAGATGAGTCCTCCTTCTATTTTTCTTTTTGCTCCCCTGGGATTTCTGAGGGGCAGAGCAGGATGGGGTCCTGGGCTGTTGGGCTATATGTTGAGTGGACACAGAAGAGGGGAATTTAGATGCTGTGTGGAAGTCTCCATAGCTGTGGCCCCCAAATTGTGAGATTCCCTGGGTATACCCGGTTTGACTTAGGAGCCTGGGATGCCAAGAATTTCTCCGTGGCTGATGGACTGTCAAATAGTCACGGAGATCCATTCAGGATAATGCGGAGACAAGCTGGGTATCTCAAGGAATATTCTAACCCCAAATCAGCACAGGCCCAGCGTGCTGCAGTGAAGGCCCTACGGCATGCTGTTAGCTCCTGAAAGTAACACACAAAGACCTGTATCCTGTGGCCCTTACACATAAGTTCTTTTTTTTGGCGTGACAGCCTAGTGATGGATTCCCGGTCTTGAAACCGGAGAAAGCGGGCCAGTATGGTGCGAAGACAATCTCCAGGAGCCGGGCAGGGTACCAGAGTTCTGTGAGCCCTATCAATCTCTGGTGGAGTTTCAGAGTGCCTGCCCAACAAGGGGGGGGGAGGTTCTTCTGTAAGAAACAGATAGCATCAGATCCTTCACAGCCCTCAGGGAATCCCACAAATCTCAAATTGTTCTGCCTACTACGGTTTTCTAAGTCCTCCATCCTGGCCTATAGCTGATGAATAAACCTGTCTTGGTCCAGCACTCATGCCCCAGTTTGCTGACAGCTGTCTTCTGCCTCTAAAAGTCTGTGCTCCGTAATACATGCCCGTTGAGATAGATCCACTATATCCTCTGTGTTTTTCCGTGTAGCAATATCCAGATTGTCCATGCAATGCAAAATTCCCGCGAACATCTGCTGTATTTCTGCCAGGCCACCCTCTGAGTGTGATAGAGAAGAGGCAGACTTCATTTCAACGGTAGGCCAGGCCGCCAGATTGGTAAACAGGCGACGGGTATTTCAGGTACTTTCCATGCCAGAAGGCAATCCAAAACAGAGCTACCGAAGGGAGAAATACTCACTTTAGCCACACGGAGCAAAGGGATAACAGAACACAGGTAAGAGATGGGTTTAACTAGGGTATGCGGCGGGAATTTGTGAGCGTTCCTAGCTCAGGAGTCCATTAAGCTCAGCAGTTGGCCACGCCCACCCCGTCCAAGGCATTTTGACTACCTAGGGGAAGGTCATAGATGGTATCTCCAATGTGAATGTGGAAGTTGTCTGCTCTTGGGATGATTCGCTGGCATTGTTGTTGGTGTAGGATGCCACTGACATTATTGAGGACTATCCAGCACAGGAGTGTCATAAGTGGCCCAACTGGCTTGTTGGGACCAGAATGCTGCAGGCAGTACATCTCTTTATCCTGGAATGCTTTCCTGTACAAGGATATAATCAGAGATTGAATTGTGTGAAAAAGGGATCCCCTGCCTGCTGTGCAACCTGTAATAATAAATTGTCCATATGTGGAACAATAAGCTAGCCTCAGTGGGTCATGCAGCAGAATGTCGGCCTCCCACTGCTAGCATCGTGCCCTGTGTGTACTCTCCATCTGTGACTGGGGGTATACCTGTGCTTGCCTGTGATGATGTATCAGGTTCCATATACATTTAATGTGCTCCATATGTAAGAAGGCTGCTGGATATGCGGCCATCGTAGTCCATGCTGGGGTATTATTAGTCTTATTTTAGTTGGCCTTCTGCAAGATGGCCACTGGAAGTAACATGGAGTGGGTCACTACCAGTGGATGCATGTCCCAGTTGTGGTTATACTGCATGACACTCAGTAAGATGGCCACCAGAAGTGATGTAGATTGGGTCTCTTCTGATGGCAGAACAGCTCTTCTCTGTCTAGGGGAACAATCAATCACCTTGTCTCCAGAGTAGTGTACAGCCTCTGCAAGCCTGGACAACTGCAGCTCTGACTAGAGGTAAGTGGAGCTGCCCAGTACTGTTCTCTAGATGCTCCCATTCTGGGAGCAAATGGGATACTGCTGTGACCAAGATGGCAGCTGCAGAATCACGCATGTGTGAGCATTGCAGCTAACAGACTTGTGCAAAAGCTGTGACATCATCCCTGTGATGCAAATGGCAGCTGAAAGGTGGAGGGAGAGCAGAGGAGGGGCGTTCCTTGGTGAAAAAAGACAATAAAACCTTATAGCATGGTGCAGTTGCCATTTTAAAGGTATAACCTTGTACTCCACACCGTATGTAAAACACTTCCTGGGTGACTGCGTATGACAGCTGATCCTAGAATGACTAGCAGGGACTATGTTGATAATCACACTAATAGGGAGGCTCTCTACTGTTCAGAGCTGAGCAGCTCATCTTGTACCCACTACATGATGGGTCATACTCATGCACCAGCACACTGCCTCAGCATTTGCATTCTTGCAGGGCTGAGTGGCAAATTCAACTTGTGGCAACCTCGTGTAGGATATAATGCCCACATTCTAGTGGGTTAGGGTCTCAGCCTTTAACTCAGAGGGTATATACAAAATAGCAGTGCTTATAATTCACTTTATATAATCTTTCCTGACATACTTGATGCAGTATCATGTTACTAGCCCTGTGTGGATGCAGTGGCCAGACAGACAGAAAGAAATTAGGTAAAGAGAAAGTTAGAATGAAAAAAAGCATCCCTTGTAAAATGATTAGTCACAATCCAAAATAATAAACACCTACTTTAGTATCTCTGATGGTAGCTCGATGTTTGGGTTCTAACAATGCAGATAACAGGAGCTCAGATGCTGTGCTGCAAGCTGAACAGAAGCACATTTGAAACCGGGCTGACCTTTTCAGGCTACAGGATGAAGTGAGTCAGATTTCATTTTTGAAGTCACATGTGCATCAGGAACAAAGCAGTTGAACATAAAGCCTAATGTAAGGATTCTGGAGTGCCTCCGAGATTATTCCCAACAACTGTGATTATGATGGTAAGGGCTTCAGTTTGCAAACGTCTTACTGTCACTCGTAAAGTGGTTGACCGAAACTTTCATTTAACTTGCATTTTATTTCTCTACTTCTGTCATTTTTATCCCACTTGCTCTTGCTGTCTTCCATTCCATCTTTCAATATGTCGTTCAGACTTTATAGGGATATGCATGGCCCAACCCAGCACCACCAGACAAAGGTGCACTAAAAGCTGCAAATTTGGTGACATCCAGCAGACCTGACCTGGGTCTGAATCCCACAGCTTCCACTTGCATACTGTGTGACCCTGAGCAAGTCACTTAACCTCCTTGTGCTCCCAGGTCGCTCCTGTAAAAAAGCTTTCAGCTTAGTGTGCTATACCTGGTTAAACAACTAAAAGAAAAAAAAAAAGAAAAGTATGCCCAATATGTGTGGAACTTTATTGTAAACCGAAACCACATCACCCAAATAAATCCAAATTGTCATTCCAGCCTACCAATTCTGCCACCCTTGGGCTACTCCCTATGAAACCCCCATAATCCAAAGAGGTTCCAGTGCAGCATCCCAACCCCCAAAAGATCAAAAAACACTGGGGAGCTGTCTATTCCAATAGAGGCCTGTGCCAATGAGGAACAGTATTTTGGGACACAGTCTACAACTCATCACATGTATATCACAGTATACAATATTTTGTTTATACTGCGGAGGAACAAGCTCACAGTCCAGTTTAAACACTAACATTTCTCAGTTTCTATTCACTACTTTTGCTGGGCATAAAGGAACTAAAGAAAATCAGATAATACAAATATTAACATTTCCTAGATGCTTAATCAAATAATCTTCATCTTATAAATATAGGGATGGGTCTTGTCCATTATTCTTTCAAAGCCAGGCACTCGCATTCATCAATTTTCATTTAAAAAACACTTCTTTTTGTCTGTTGTAGGAGAATATATTGATTTAAATCAATACTTACAAATTGCACACATAAGGAAATATACACAACTGTATGTTCTGTACTCTTTTTGCTTGTTATCCTTTATCTTGTATTATCATCACACCCTAAAGTTTTACTTATTTATTTATTAAATTTTGATAAACGGGTGAGCCTGCTGGACCCCGAAGGTCCCTTTTTCAGGGGCGACCCGACTTATTGAGCTTTCTATAAAATAATGATAAAACACTTCGCCTTATAGGTTCTAATATATAATATTTGTCACACTTGCCACTCTTAACTCCTTTAATGTGGCATGTAGCATATTTCACAATGAGTTTTAAAGAGATGTGGCTGCCCAGCCTTCCAGATAAGCCATATGGTTCATGTTTCATCTGAAAGAAAAGGAAAATAGTCTGTAGATAATGCAGTTGTGATTCAATCATCTCTGTAATGATGTTCCCATTACCTGATGCCCTTTTAAAACATGTTTTTACCTTTTGATTCTGTTTCTCAGTTCTACGCTAAGGGTCATCTTAGAGTCCAAGCAGCCTAGGAATGTGAGGGACTGCCTTTGCCTTTAGTATTAGTGCCAGTTTGGGCAGAAGGTCTATGTACTGCACCACTAATGACACCAATGACTAATAGGTTGATAGGTTCATGAGTGTGTTATGAGTCTTGTTAGGTCAAAAAATGTTTAATAAACTCACCACCACTAATGGTGGAACATCTGCTTTGAATTACCCACAGTGGAGTAACCAGCCTTAAAAAAAAAAAGTGTACGCACCCAAAATGTAAACTTTAGGCCAGGGGTCTGGGGGCTGCCTAGGCCCCCATAAAAATGTGGGGATCTGGAGGCTCTGGAAAGATGGTCTAGAAAGTGGAAGCTGAGGTTCAATGCAGGGAAATGCAAGGTACTCCACCTGGGGGCCAGAAACCCAGGCCAAGTGTACACCCTGGGGGGGAAATGCTACAAGTCTCGATGGCTGAGAGGGACCTGGGGGTGGTGGTGGATGTCAAGATGAACAACTCTGAGACTTGTAGGAGGGCAGCAGCCAAGGCCAACAGGATGCTGGGATGCATCGCTAGGGGGGATCACCTCCAGAAGGAGGGAAGTGATACTCCCTCTGTATAACTGCTTGGTAAGGCCGCACCTTGAGTACTGCGTGCAGTTTTGGAGGCCACACTTAAAGAGGGACATTAACCTCCTGGAGAGGGTCCAGAGGAGGGCAACCAAAATGATTTGGGGCTTGGGGGACATGACCTATGAGGAGAGGCTCGAAGAGCTAAATATGTACACATTGGAAGAGAGAAGGGACCGGGGGGACATGATAGAGGTCTTCAGGTACATGAAGAGGGTAAATAGGGGAGGAACAGTCAGGGTGCTTCGAAGGAAGGAGGAAGGGGCCACTAGAGGGCATGGGTGGAAGCTGGAGGGGGGAAGATTCAGGGGAGAAAGGAGGAGGTGCTACTTCACTGAGAGGGTGGTGGAGCCATGGAATGCACTGCCTAGGGGGCTGGTGGAGGCAGAGACAGTGGAGGGGTTCAAGAGGGGGGTGGGACAGGTACGGGGAAGGGTTCTGGAAGCAAAATCCAATGCAGCAAGAATATCCGGAACTGGGAAGGGAGAAGCCAGAGAAGGCGAGGGGGACAGCAAGGTCAGCACCCAGGGTGGGGGCTGACCAAACGAGCAGACATGAAAGACTGTTAGGCTTATTCTGCTGGCATTTTAGTATGTTAGTATGTTAGTAATGTTGTTTTTTGGTGCATTCTGGTGCATTTTGGGAGTCATGTGAAACATAATTTGCTATCCTGTTACCCCTCCACCCCATGCCCAGTAAGTTGCACCCCCCCCCAAGTCCAGCTTATTGCCCGAATCCTGCTCCAGGAGCACTGGAGCCATAATAAAATTGGGGGGGGGCACAAGGTCTGGGCATGAGGAGAGAGCTGTGAAAAATGTTTTAAAAAATCTGGGGGTCTGGGAGCCTGGAAGCGCTGGGGTTTTAGATGCTCTGTGGTAAGTTTTGGGGCTTTTACTGAAAATAAAACACACTTTTGTCACATCTTCCCTACCCTTGACTCCAGGGGAAAAATTTTTTTTATCTCCTGGAGTCAGGTGTGTGGGAGACTCTGGCTAGCCTTAAAATCTGCAGCTGCAATACAACTGGATGAGCAACTGCCTGATCAATGCCATCGAGAACCCACACCATAGGCATTATTGTAATGTACTGTACTATGAAATATTTTTATATAAAGGCAGGTGGTTTTTCACAGTACATACTACTTGAAATAACCTATGTCCTAGTCCCAAAGAAGCTACTAGCTGCCACAGTGTCAACACCTTCAAACACATCATGTTTGTACCTTCCCCCGCAACTGGTGGGCCAAGTGGTCCTTTTCTGCTGTCAACTTCTACATTAAGCTACCAGTTCAAGCAAGCACCCCCCCACCCCCACACACACACACACTTTTTGCTGGCCCACTGCTCTACACACCACTCTTCAGCTCAGCATGTGACTCTCTTAAAAAATAATGAACAAACTGGGCAAAACAAGTTACCTGCCAATGGAAACTGCTTAGTTGCAACAGCAACAGCAGGAGAAAAGCAATCATAGACATGCCTCCCTGCAGCAGCATCCAGAACCACCATTGCAGCCCCCCTTCTGAGTAGCCATTCAAAATAAATCATTTATTTTTATGCAGTCCGTGGTATATCCCTTCCCATGTATATTTTATTGAACCAGCATAGATAGTGCCCATATTTGTAGCAGATATCCCAACAGTGGAAATTCAGTTCATGCTTTAAAGTTCATCTGAGGCTGCTAATTTAAAAATGGCAAAAGCAGTGTGATTGAAAGTCAATTTTAGCACAGAGAAATGCTGCATCATCTATTTTTCCTCCTCCTTGTGGTACAAGGCACTCCTCATCCTGTTCATTATGCTTCAATACCACTACAGCTGGGGGCAGAACCCATATACAGCATATGGTCCTCAGGTACACTTTGCCTAACCCTCCACCTTCCTCTGAAAATGTCTGGATTTACCCCTTTGGATGGGTCAGATCTGAATACATAAGCTCTTTGTTAGTGGTCAGGCACCCAGGGATTCATATACCAAAACTGGATAAGTTAGGGCATAGCCTCATCACCTACCCACATCATCTAACCAAGCACCACCTCCTTTTTGTCCACATTTATATATCCTCCGACCTCTCCTGCAGACTCCCACAATGAGACATGGTTTTGTCACGTCCTTCCACCAATGGCATCAGGCTAGAAAAAATGACCCTCTGACCATCTTTCCAACATCAGTGCTTGAACCTTATTACTCAGTTCTAAAATTAAATGTAAACTGAGCTGTTTTATAATCACAACATGGAAGATCTTTCCGGGTGTAATTGTAGGATAACTGCACTTCTCATGTACTACCAACACGGGGTTCTACAAACTTTGTAGAACCCTGGGTTGGTAGTACATGGCATTGCAAGGGTTGGAAAAGAAAGGGACAGGAGGGGGAATGAATAAAAAAAAAGATTATGCTGCTACCACTAAGTGGTAGACTTACTCTCAACCAGCAGCTGTGCCTGTGAAGTAGTTCAGCAGCCTGTGCAGCTGTCATTTGTTTTATTCTTTCTTTTTCAGTTAGTTTTATGTACTGTTTTCTATGCATAAGATGTTAAAGCCATTCTCTTCCCTGAAATCATGCATTGTCCATTTTAGTAGTGTATACTCTTATGAACTGCGTCTGCTAGCAACATGGAAAAGTGGCAGGCATTGATGGAACCTGCAAATAAGCTATACACGTCTTCTCAGGCTGCTGAAACATGCATAGAAAATAGTACATACAACTAAAGAAGGAATAAATAAAGAGTAGCACACATCCAGTTAGGAAAGACGGTCAGCACTCCATATGGAAATAAATGCATATTTTAATCCAAATATTTGTAAATTTCAGCAGCAAAGTATAAACAAATAAATCAAATCCAGTGGCTGTACAGCATAGTAGTCACAATAGCGGTCACACTAGCAGTCTAATATCAGTTCTACAAAGCTTATATCTACTGCGGACTTCCAAACAGCATGCCAGCTTGACCACAGAGCCGTTTACGTTTAGACACTGAAACGTAAACGGCTCTGTGGTCAAGCCGACGTGCTGTTTGGAAATCCGCGGTAGCTATAAGTTTTGTAGAACTGATATTAGACTGCCTAGTGTGACCACTATTGTGACTACTATGCTGTACAGCCACTGGATTTTACAGTATTTATTCATTTGTACTTTGCTACTGAAATTTACAAATATTTGGATTAAAATCTGCATTTATTTCCATATGAAGTGCTGACCGTTTTTCCTAATTGGATGTACGAACATACGAAATTTGCCAGTAGATAAAGGCCTAGAGGTCTATCAAGTCTGCTCGAATGTGCAGCTAGCACCCCTTATTCTGCAGCTGCCGCTGTGCTGTGCTGCTGGATGTGTGCTACTCATTGATGAAGTCCTGGTAAGGTGCACCCTTTTTTACGTACTGGAATCAAAGTTATTTTTTTTAGTGTGAGCCATGCTTTCTTTCTTGTGACAAGGAATAAATAAAGCTTACCGCAGCTGCACAGGCTGGTGAACTGCTTCACAGCCACAGCTGCTGGTCAAGAGTAATCCTACCATTTAGTGGTAACAACATAACCTTTCTTTTTTTCAAAATATCCCCTGAGGTGAAAACGCATAAAATAAATCAGATAAATGACCCTATGATGCTGAGTAAACTCTAAGCATATTTTTATCCCCTTGAAAACCAAGATTGTGCAGTCATCTCTTTCATTTCAAATCTTCCCACTCAAGCGTGAGCCCCTGTTTACTGAGGGTGAACATAGGGATCCCCATTCCATTTAGGGCCCATAACTTGTGACTTCAGTGGTGAGCATTACGCAGCTGTGGCGAGACTCCGAGATAGGTAGTCATAGAGCATCTATTTACCTTGGATCTCAGCCACGGGTATCAGGAAAGTATAATTTCCCTTTCTGAATAGGAGACTGGAAAATAGTTTGCAATTGTCTCTTTTGTAGTTCAGGGTATGACTGATGTTTCATGCCCTCTGCATTTCTTATAGTCCTACAACCCCGCAGAGGCAGACAGCAATGTCAACCATCCTCCATCATGAAGCACCATTACTTGGCACTAATAACATCTCCCCAGAGCAGTGGGAGCTGTTGGGATCTGATGGTGATCAACCCATCATAGCTGTCACCATGGACTCAAGGTTCTCTCAGGCTCCAGAAACAAACTACTCCTGATGAGCAGACTGGATGGGCCCAGTGGTCATCATCTGCTGACAGTCTTCTATGTTTCTCTCACATGCAGTTCCCACCAAGGTCTCCCTGTTGTTCACCTTGTCAGGGCCAGATCCTAAGAGGAAAGGGAAACCTTGTTGCCAATAACAGCCCTGCATTGGAAAGGGCTGGCAGTATAGCCTACAGGTTAGAGTAACGAGCTGTGAATGAGCTTGGTACATCCAGCAGACAAGACCTGGGTTTGATTCTCACAACCTCCATTTGCATACTGTGTGACTCTGAGCAAGTCACTTAACCGCCCAGTGCTCCAGGTTGCTCCTGAAAACAGGCACCAGTTACCAAAGACTAAAATAAATAAAAAATACATATGCTCCCTGGTGAAATGCTTGATATACCCATCAAGTCCAATAACCCCTTGAAGGGGGATACAATAGCAAGTGGCTCCAAGGCAAAGTTGCACACCAAAACCATTTTCAGACTATATACATGGGAACGGTACCAAAACTAATTTCTCAGCTACTGTTTATGGAAAATAAAAAAGGGGGAAAAACAAACAGTACTCAGCCACTTACTAACTACAGGGAACACAGTACCCAGACCCAGACATTTTTTTATCTTTCCACCATGATACCTGTACATAGAGTTTTGTTTCTGGTTCACTGAGTTTCCTTCCTTGCTGCAGTATTGATACCTTGTGCATCTAAATAACACTTGAGGCTATCTGACAAAAACTTACTCCATTATCTTGTCATGCATTATAGTAAGGGACAAACATCCTTTCATTTACTTTGCTGTCCAAGATGTGGATGGAATAAGCCCTGAACACTAGTGGGTTGTGGTGCTGTGAATATGATCGAACTGCACTTCCAGAGGTCGGGTGGTGGGAGGGAGGAGGACAAGATGGTCATGACAGTATGGAAGGCTGTCAGAGACTAAAGCACTGGCGTTGGGTACTATGGCCACAGCAGTGGCTCAGTGGCAGGCCGATGACAAGGTGGGTCAGGGCAACTTCTTCACCAAGAAGGTGGGAATTGGGTTTGGCTGCAGCGCATTGCTGTTTGATGAGTCCGGGAATGGAAGACTGAAGAAGGTGACACTAACTACTTTCACTCTCACATGAGACACACAACAGAATTGCATTGGGTGACTGTCTGGACTCACTGTGGTGTCCCCCTGAGTCATGAGTGACAGCAATACGGAAAAATTATATGGACAACCACTGGTGGAGGGCAGACTTGTGAAGCAAAGAAGCATGTGGACAAAAACTGTTCAAGTGCTCTGCCTCATTAAATTCACTTGCTATGGTGTCGTCTATCTAATCCAATTCCTCCCCCATGGCTGACTCTGGTCTGAGAGTTTGGACAGAGGCAGCTTATTACAAAAAAAAAAAAAATAATTTTAAAATGGGGACATTTGTTTTCCATATGCAGTGGCGTACAATAAGTATGCATGGTTATGCCACTGATTACTCATAAACTGGTCTAATCTTTGTTTTTTTTTCCCACCCCCATGCTCGCTGGTCCCCACTCCTTCAGGCCCCTTCATGTCCCCCCTCGCGTCACTGTCCTTACCTAGCCCTCCTCTGGACCTCGTATCGCAGCCGATCCTGGGATATCCCAGCATACCCTTCGCTGGACGGGTCCTCCTCCTTCGAGGGGGAAGGCACCGGGGAGGGGGATGACCCCAGCAAATACTTCTAGGGCCCAGGATGCTGCCGAGGAACAAGAGGCCATGGGAAGGCACTGGAGGCACTCAGGGAACAGAGGGCCATCATCCAGCAGCCAGCGAGCAATTTTTCCTGATTTCCTTGTGGTGCGTGATGTCTGGACATCAAGGCAAGAGCCGACGTCTGCCACGCACCTCCCAGTAATGATCCCGCCGTGTCGCCCTACCCCTGGTCTGCACCAGTGGTCACCCAACACTCGGTCACAGTCCTCCCTCCCTCCCTGAAGACAATGAGCAGTCGTGGGATGCTCAAGCTGTCTCCCCCTGGCCAGCCCTCCAGCGTCCTGAGCTTGTTCCCGAACCCGGGTCACTGGCGTCGCAAGCAGAAATCCAACTGCTGCGCTGCCGGACCGGCTGGTCTAATCTTTTTTAAAGGTGTCCATAGTAGGACTGTTTACTACATCTTCTGGTAATGTGTTCCAAGTATTGATTATTCATTAGGTATACCATTTACTTCTTTTGACGGTTGTACATTTATTGCCACTCAGTTTGTGATTATGAGATCTGATTTTCTTTATTACTGGTTGTTTAACAAGACCAATTGTTTCTAAAGAGCACTCGCTTTTGTTGCAGTATAAGCTAAGCATAGGTCTCCTCTTAATCTCCCGTATTCCAATGAGTATAAACCCAGTGTATGTAATCCCTCCATGTATTCATGATTTGCCATATTTGTAACCTTTTTAGTTACTTTTCTCTGCATACTTTATTTCATTTGTGTTCCTCTTTTGCTATGTGGTGCACAAAATAGGGAACACTATTCCAAATGTGGTTGAACCAAACTGGAATAGAGAGGGATAATTACCTCAGGTTCCTTGCTTTTAACATTTTTAAATATATATCACAGTAACCTTTGACATTTTTTAACTGTGTTCATTGTATGTAAATCAAATGTTAAGTTATCCGTAGTTGTCACACCCAAATCTTTTTCGGTTGTGGTCTTTTGTATGATAACATTTAATTTACAGTTTCTTCTTTGGTTGTTCTGTCTCAAATACATAACCTTGCATTTATTTACACTAAATTCCATTTTATTTTTTTAGCTCAGTTTTCCAGTTTTGTTATACTGTTTTGGATGTTTTGTCCAGATGTTTCATTGTTAACTATACTGCCTAATTTGCAGTCATCTGCATATTTACATATCCAAGATGTATTATCGGTCTGCATAGTAGACACCAGTATGTTGAACAGGGTGGGTCCTAGTACAGAGCCATGGGGAATGCAGCTGGTGACATACCCTCAGGTTGATAAGTTACCTCTAACCCCCCACTTTCTGTATTCTTTCATTTAACCATGATGTGATCCACATTACTATATTAATGTTGAAATTAAGTCTGTATAGTTGGTCTATTAAAATTTTATGGGATAAGGAGTCAAACGCCTTTGCGTAATCCAAGAACACAATGCCGACAGTTAAACCATTGTTTAGGGCTCCAGTAGCTGGTTCAAAGAATTGTAATAAGTTTGTTAGGCAAGACCTTCCCGTGGTGAAACCATGCTGAGTTACATCAATTAATCGATTCTTATGGATATGCATAGTTATACGTCCCTGAATCAATCTTTCTATAAGTTTACCAACCACAGAGGTGTAATTCTGGATTTCTTCTTTTTTTGGTACCTCCCTTGTGTAGCAGGGTGATTATTGCATCCTTCCATTCATTCAGAACCCTACATTCATTTAATGATGTATTAAACAAGCATGTCAATGGTCCTTTAAATTCTTTTACTAACTCTTTAAAAAGTTTTGGATGGATAATAACATCGGGGACAGACAATGTTCTCAATCTGCAGATGCTAACACAGGAGGCCTCATTGACTTAGTAGTCCTCATATCTCTTCCCCTGAATAAACACACAGAATCAAGGTCTTGGAGAAGTGGTCACAGCCATATGTTTATTTAACAGGTTACATTATTGGAGTGGCATGCACAGCTGCAAGAGTTTGCAGACACCTCTGGCCTCAACACTCTCCTGTGCAGGCCAAAGAATAGATGTACCTCCTGGATTGTTACCCCACCCAAGAGTGGGGAGGTCATTTGGCCAAGTGGCTAGTGATTGCCACCATTTGACACTGCTGTCCTCACAGGTTAGCCTGATGAGGTTGGACTACAACACCTGGTGTGACTTGCCCAACCTCAACCTTGCTTTTATGAGGGTATGATGGGTGGGTGATCTGAGGAGGAAGAAGAAAAGAGGGGGAGCTGGTGTCCTCAGATCTTTTTAACCCATATCTCTCTGCCCCATCCAGATGGCCATCACCCTGTGGTTCCTCCTTCAGGGGTGGTGCCAAAATTTGCCCCCCACCCCCTTGGGAGGAACCCTACCTGCCTGGCTTCAGGGTCTGGGGGATGGGGAGGGGGTACAGACAAATGAACATATGCTACAATACGTTTGCAGACTTACTGTTGTCTCAGTTGCTGCTGTATCCATTCCCTTGAATAAACACATACTGTAGACTCAAGATTTTCGAGAAATGTTCGCAGCAAGATACTATATTTAACAGGTTACATTATTGGAGTGGCATTTACATTTTGAAGATTTTGCAGACACCTCTGGCCCCAACATTTGCCTTTGTTTGAAGGATCAACCCTTGTTTCAGCCAAGGAATAAATGAACCTCTGGGGTCAGTACCCCACCCCAACAGCAAGGAGGGAATGTGGCTAAGTGGCTAGAGACTGCCCTCTCTGATGCTGGCACCCTTGTTGGTTAGCCTGATGTGGTTGGACTGCACCCTTCCCCAACAGGATCCAGGTCTTGTGGTCTTCCAGGCCCCATTCTAAACAGAGGTGATGATCCCTTCAGAAGAATTTAACACATTCCTTCTTTTCCTCCTTTACCATCAGTCTGAATTACTCCCAGGCTGCCACAGGATGAACATAGCTGACCCCCCCCCAAGCAACCCTCTCCAGTTGTGTAAGTACCTGCAAGAAAGATATTGGTGCCCAAACAGAACCCATAGAGGTAAACCTAGTTACTCCAGATGGGGGTCTCCCACCTCTTGTTCCCAAATCTATACCCCGCCATTTTTTTGGAACAACACCTTTCTTTGAACTACTGGTTGTAGATGCTAACTGAAATGTTTATCACTTTTAACATTGTACACTGTATTAAGGTGGTGTCTTGACTTAAAAAGTTCTGTTAGTGGCTATGCCCATTCCTTAGATCCCCACTGTTTCTGATGTTTCCAAGCCATACACAAATTAAAAGCACTGTACTTGGCTAGTCTTCTCCTGATCCCACAGTAGGTAGATACTTTTACACAGCTCTGTCTTGGTGAACAAGGGTTCTATATCAGAGCAGACTCACTGTGGTATGTAGGTGCCCCAGGGATTCTTTCAAAGGAAACACAAATTCTCTGGTACTTTCTTTACAATCTTCACTTTCAGGCAGCTTTTCCCTTTCCAGGCAGACCCAGGGGATTGCCCCTGAAATGTTGGAATCCCCCATATCCCTCTGGGGATGGGGCACTGGAACAACACATGGAATGGTCTCTACTACTTCCTTCTGGCCTCCTCTGTGTTCCTCTCTAGGGTGAGAACACACAATCCACTTTCTGATGTAGCTCTAAATCAGAGCTAGACTCTGAGGGGCTGCCAACTACAGCACACCTTTTCCTCTTTCACTGCTCCCTGAAGACTCTGCTGCAGACTCCTCAAGACTGACTTGAATTCCCCAATGTTCTAACACTAACCCCTGCTGCTGCATTCCAATGCGGCTTATGCTGCTGCAAGAATTCTATGGTGATGTCATCCCTCTAGCTTAGCTGAGACTGAGGACAGAGTGAGATGGTGTGAAACCCATTTAACTGGTGTCTCACAAGCTGCCTTTCCCTGCCTACCACTGGTTCTAAGTGGGATTCTAGTAACCCTGGGAACAAGGGGATTACACTCACCCTTGGCCAAGAAAATGACTGTCTGCAGTCATTACTTACCCGGCCTAGGCCATCCTACTCTATATGCTACCAATGGAGAGGGGAGATCAGTCCCTCTGCTACCAGGTGCCAGGCACAGGCAGGCAACACTAAGGGCCAATAGGCCATCGGCTGATGCATCAGCCTCTACTCTATGATCTTGTTATGGTTACCTAGTGGCCCTGGAAAAATTGTCCAGAGCATAACCCTAATAGATCAGTACTGCGGCCCCTCCGGCTGGTCAGGATCACAGCCTGTCTATCCCCCTAGCCCTCTAGGGAAAACTTATCTGACCAGAACCCAAATTACCCAAAAAAACAGGGAAACCTCCCCCATCCCTGGACACCTGCAACCAAACCAAAAGGAGCTAACACTACACCCTAGGTATTACTCCCACACTCCTCCACAACCATACCTGTGGAAGGAAAAGCTAACACAGTTAACAACAACACCGCACTTTAAACACAACTACTTTGAAGCACTTGAGGAACTCCCTTGAGTCCCTAACTCCTCTTCTTGTCTTCTCTTCTTGTCTTCGTCAGGATCACCTGCAAGAGAAAAGACAAAACAGCCCCTAATCTGCAAACACAGTAACTATCTAACCCCTACCACCAAACACTGGAAAATCCCAAAAATATTTTTTAGAAAAGTAGAAAAACAGTAGAAACAGTTAAAACAGTAGAAAAACATTGACACTATTTACAATACACATTTTTGGGGGATGGAATGCCCTAAAAGTCCCATCTAGTGACAACAGTGCCTGAAGGCAAGTCCAAGAAAGTGTTTCTCCTGGGCCAGAGTCCAGTGAAGCACAGTTCTAGTAGGACTGTAGTCCCGAAGGGGGGGAGTCTTTGTGGACAGTTCATACAGTCTGTAGTCTGTTAGATGTAGGGTGTGTACTGCAATGACATTAAGATAGAAAAGTCTGGACTTACCAGTCCCCTGAAGAATTAAAATGATAAGGCACCTGGGTCTCCAGCAGAAGACTCTCCCTGGAAGCATTTTTTGGCTACAGCTGGGTGGACATCTTCTGGAAACAACAAGATGGCACTTCTGGAAACTGCTGGGTTGATGTCATCTAGGAGATGGAACCTTGTAACAGAAAAGGACAACTGGTCTGAAGTCATCCGAAATCCCTTGCAATGAATCAGGATACAGCTGGGATGGTGTCCTCTCTGGATATGAAGTCATCTGGAAGGCCAGGTGATGGAATCTGGAAAGCCACTTGATGGAATCTGGAAGGCACACTGCAAGACTGATGAATCTGGGGCACCTGGATCCTGGTATGCCAGGCTGGCAGAACAACATAGGTATGGCAACAGCTGGATGGCAGCACTGGCTACCACTGCTCTGCTCTCCACTTGATAGGCATGGGCACATTCGTAGTAAGTCAGTTGCATTGTGGAAAGTACCACAATGGGTCAGGTGCAAGAATTATTACCCCGTCTGGGTGCTCATAATTCACATTGTAGAAGGTTTCATGGCCCTCTCCATTCACAATCCGTACAGTGTCTATAAACAGTGTCCTGCCCACTTTCCATTGTTTGAATTTTACTTTGAACACTTTGTCTCAGACAAATCAACTGGCACCTGAATGCACATGTTTTGTTGCCTCTTCCACTATCCAGGATTTCCTGTTTCTTTCAATCTCCTCCCAGACTCTGCAAGGAAAGGTAGGAAAGAACATCCAATAGATCTCATTCGCCTTCCTACTAACCAGTCTTTCCTCTTTACTACACTTGGTCAACTTTAGACCTCTGGCCTGACTTAGGAGTGGCCAGTCCTGGTTCTGCCAGCTACGCATACTCAATGCAATGTAAAATGGATCTTTGACTCTTCCTTGTGGGGACAGGGCTGTGGAGTCACCAATCTCTCCTTCTGTTTGCTCCTCCAAGGCAAGAGCCTGAGGCTGTGGACCAGCACCTTCTTCATAAGACCACATAGGTTCCCCCTCATCTTCTTCCTCACTGAGGATCTGAGCCCAGGAGTGAGAAGTCATCCTCACTCCTGAGACTATCCACTCTTCACTAGGCATGGAGGTTGACACCTCCCATTCAAGAGTGTCTCTCATCTCATCTTCTCCAATGAGACTAGGGCTTGGCCCCTCTCTCCATGGATCTGCTGATGCTCCCTCCGCACTGTCTTTCTGTGACCTGGACTCGGATATATCAGCACTTCTTTGCTCTGCCTGTAGATCTACACCCTCTTCCTTTGTGCCATACTCTGCTGGGCTTCCCCCAACAGGCTCCACCTGGTGCTGTGTGCTGCCACTTGCAGAATCTTGAAGCGTTGTCCACATGGGAGCCAAATGAATCTTGGGTGCCCTAGTTAGGCCATGTTTCTCTAGGCACCCAGAACAATGAGGAACCATGAAGACGTCCCTTCCAGCCTTTAAGCACATTATGCACACTCTAATTGGATACCCAGGAATCGCCACATGAGGAGGCAAACATCCCCCATAGTAACATCTCTCAATGTCTTTCAACTTGTTAACTTCTTCTACTATCATAGCCCAGACATGGTCCGGGTAGCCAGCTGTTCCCGAATCCATGACTGCAGAGAAAAAACAAAAGCTCACTGTTATCTCAGATCTTACTTTTGTTGGAAAACTTTTACAAAATGGCTCCCCTGCTGCCGTGTTTACTTTACTACCCCACCCTTTCTTGGCGGCATCAGCACTCCTGGCGCATCAACATTCTGTTTCTGACTCAAGCCACTGCACATCTGGTTTACATGCTTTACTGATAAAGTTCACTCAAACTGCATAATTGCACTGTTGGCTCTCTCAGCACATTTATATGATTTTTTTACAGGACTTTTCATTCGCTTTAAATCACTGTTCTTGCTTAAAGTCCCTAAAGCCACAATATTTCATGGCACAGGATTGCCTGTATTTCATTGCATCTTTCATACAACCCACAGTTTCTCGCTTTGCTTTGAAAATCATACTGTTGCTGTACCCACAATTATGCTCACAGTCTAATGCTCGGAATTCTTGTTTAGTTTAATTAACTTGACACTTTCCTTCTTTGCAAAACAATCACTTTGTTACACACAGATTCTGCTGACTTTAGTTAAAATCACACACAGTTTGAGCTGTTTCTCTAGCTGGTACTCACTTAATCAATAGCTTGCTATTGCGATGGAAAATTCGGCCCACAGTCAGTCTTGGAGGCCTCTAGAAGCGGGCTGGCAGTCCTGCCGATTGTCCCTCCGAACACCACTCTTTCTTCCCAGATGATTGAAATGCGGGTTGAGCCCGATTTTAAACAGAAAAGTCACATTTTATTACTTTTACAATGTTTTCAGTCACCGCAATGCTCCTCCTGGAAAGCCAGTTCTCTCTCTCTCTCTCTCTCTCCCTCTTGAACACTGTGCAGTCACTCTAGAGCTGGCTTGAGGGCGGGACCAATTGCAGTCTCACCAATCACTCGACGCCATGCAAATGAGCCTGTCTCTTCTCGTGCTCTTCTCCTCCATGGTGATCGATGAGCAGGCAAAATTCAAACTGCAAACTGCACTTTTTTTTACAACTGTGACTCCTCGGTGGGAGCACCATTTTGACCATTTTTCATGCCATTTTCCTCAGCAACTCCCCCAGTCCACACAACAAGTACTTTAAACTTCTAGGACACAAATCTCTCTTTGTTTCCCATGGTTTTCCATACTTTTTCTTGTCACAACTGAACTTTACAAGCTGGCAAACTTTATAATTTTGATCTAGGACAAGGGGCATACTCAATCTGGCTTTACTGCTCCATGCTAAACTAGTGGCACAATTTCAGCAGCACATGAACAGCAGCACACAGCAGCACATTTGGGTGGCAATGCTTCTGAATTTTTTGGGCTACCTGCTATCAGACAGCCAAAACGCTAGCCATAATCTGAGCAAACCTTTCTTGTTTTCTCCCTAAAATTCAAAACAAATCCTCAGTGGTGCCTCCATTTTGTAACCCCTTCCTAGGTTCGGGGAGAAAACATTTGCTCAGCATCATGGCTAGGTTTGTACTTCTGGTCAGTGGTACCCAAGTAACTTTGGACACAGGAAGCAATAACTGAACTGTCCAAACCAGGAATGGGATTCTAGAGTGTGGCGTTTATTCACATCAATACAGAGAATAACAAAGCAAAAATGGACCCCCACAGGGCTACACTAGCTGGTAATGCAGATTTACAGAGGACAGAACATATCTTCTTCACTCCACGAAAACCCTCAGGTTGTGAACTACTCTGGGCTCACACGGCCCAAACTGGTACTCTTCTATTTTGATTCTTTGACATGGCACCCCGGCCAGTACTTGGACACTTTTTCATATAGCATGGAGTTTGATGGTGGCTCCCTAAACCACCCAAGAGCACTTTCTATCTCTAAAGGGAAAATCATTCATAATCCCACATCTGGGTACTTTCTGCAGACACTAGCCAAGTGCCTGGGAGAAAGCTATAGGTGTCCATACAGAACCCGTAGAAGTAAACCTGGTTACTCCAGATGGGGGTCTCCTACCTCTTGTTCCCAAATCTATACCCAGACATTCCTTTGGAACAACACCTTTCTTCGAACTACTGGTTGTAGATGCTATCTCAAAATGTTTGTCACATTTAACATTCTACACTGTATTCAGGTGTTGTCCTGACTTAAAATGTTCTGTTAGTGGCTATGCCCATTCCTTAGACCTCCACTGTTTCAGATGTTTCCAAGCCATACACAAATTAAAAACACCGTACTTGGCTAGTCTTCTCCTGACCCCAAAGTACGGAATGCTTTTATACAACTCTGTCTTGGTGAACAAGGGTTCTATATCAGAGCAGACTCACCGTGGCATGCAGGTGCCGCAGGGCTTCTTTCAAAGGAAACACAAATTCTCTGGTACTTTCTTTACAATCTTCACTTTCAGGCAGCTTTTTCCTTTCCAGGCAGGCCCAGGGGATTGCCCCTGAAATGCTGGAATTCACCCCCATCCCTCCGGGGATGTGACACTGGAACAACACATGGAACTGAATCTCTACCACTTCCAACACTAGCTGTCTGAGGCATGCCCCCTGTAGGGCATCAAGAATGACCCTGCTCTTGGATGTGGCTGCTGCAATGGTGCTCCAGTTTATTTATTTATTTAGTTTTTGTTGACCGGGTAAGTGCACTAGACAAATCCTGCCTATTTTCAGGCATGACCCGGGGGAAGGGGATACAGATGAATGCCAAATGATCTTGAACCAGATTAAGCTGTTGGTGGTATTTTTAGTGAATGAGGGAAATTTGGCCAGGACACTGGGGAAATTCCCCTACTCTTTTCAATTAGTGCCATGGGATCTTTAACATCCACCTGAACTACCACCAATCCAGGCAGATGGGACCTCGGTTTAACGTCTCATCCGAAAGACGGCACCTCAGAAGTGCAGCACCCCTCTCCTGCTGCACTACAGTGTCAGTACTAGGATATTAACCCAAGTGCCAGATGTGGGAACTGTACCCACAGCCCTCTGATCTCCCGGCCTCAGAGGCGAGTGTGCTACCTACTGAGCCACTGACACAGTTAACATCTGGCATATTCAGGTCCCCCATCATTAATATCTGCCCCTTTTCTGCCATCATAAGGATGCCTTCTATCATTTCCTTGTCCATTTCCTCCCCCTGAGATGGGTGTCTGTATACAACCCCTGTGTGGATTGTGGTGCCATTTCCTGTCTCCAGGGTGACCCTCATTTGCCTCCTCTCCTCCCTGTTTAATCTTTAGTTCTGTTGCTTTGATCCCTTCCCTTACATAGAGAGCTACATCTCCTCCTCTTTTACCCTCCCTATCCCTCTCGTAGATTGTGTACCCTGGTATATTAACATCCCAGTCATGGTTCTCTGTGTACTACATTTCTGGACTCCCACGATATCCAGGCATCTCTCTTCCATTATCTGTTTGTGGAGACAGGTGTTTGCCCACTTGAGGAGGGGCACTCAGAGCTACACCACTCGCCTCACCCTGGAAGTAGACCTGAGACTCTAGCATTTCCAGCTGCATCAGTGTACATCTCCAAGGCCTGTCTACTCATGGTCTCTGGCCACATCAAGATACCATTGAAGTGGATGACAAATGTCTGTTATACCTGCAGCTCCTCTTGGAAGCCTTCCTTCACCATAATCCAAAGATTTTTTTTTTGTGCCCCCACCTCCAGGTTCAGCATTCATCATAGGAAGGCCTTCCCTGTGGGAATGACCTATCAGGCAAAATTTAGGTGTCTGACTATCTGCTGCAGATTCCACAGGGTTATCTTCTTAGCCAACAAAGCCTTGTTAAAGTGAGACCACAGTGCATCTAACTTGGGTTCGCCAACTATGTTGTGACAGGAAAAAGTCCAACGGCATTTTGAGCACCACAAAAATGATGATAGTGCAGAGACCACTGCAGCAATAAGCCAATAGTGAGGGGAGCGCAACACCACAGTATGACACCCATACACAAAACCACCACAGAGCACAAACTGGACAAGTTACTATAGCTGGGAAACAAACTAAAACATTTAGATTTATTGGAAGAAAATGGTATTGCAGGGGGCTCTGCCCCCAACCCCCCATGTGAGGAGCTCCACCTCCCAAACCCCCTGGCAATTAATATACTATACTTGGAGTCACACATAATTTTGGCAGCAGTGGAATATGTGCTTACAGTACATCAGTCAGCATGCAACAGAAGTCTCTGCAATGTAAAATGTCCTTATCATTGTGAGAAGTACACAATCTGGATGAACTCCGTAGACATCTTGGAATGCTGACCTCCATCACAGTTCAACCAACGGCGTACGCTAAACCCCATCACAAAACCAGAGCTTTCTATACCACAGATCCTGGATGACAATTCACACCACCTGCACACCCTGCAGAAACTCTGAGTACACACAACAGCCCGCACTTGTCGCTCCAGCAGACTTATCTGTATAGACTCAGACCTACATTGCAACCAGAAAACACAGTGCTCCAGTATTCGAGTTGCCAAGATCATAGGTGCTCTAATGCCAGCGCTCATATGTCAGTGACATAAATGCATTGCCCCTATAATGGTATACCATCTACAGTAATTTGTCACGAGGCAACTGACACTCCTGCTACACTGCATCAATCTCTGTGCCCAGGAAAGTCTTCACTGAGCTTGGAGCCTCTACCCTCCTGGGAGTCAGGCACACCAAAGTAGTCACACAGTTCTATGAAAGTGCTTAGCACCTGCTCGCAAACCGGGGAGCAAACTGGACCCACAAACAGAAAGTCATCCAGGCAGAGGGCAATGCCCTGGTTCCCTGATGCCTGAATAGCAACCCAATGTAAAAAGGTACTGAAGCCTTCAAACACAGTACATGCTACTGTGCAACCCATGGGCATGCAATTGGCCACATTGTACTTCCCCTCAAATGTCATCCCTCACAGGTCCCTGTCTACTGATTGTACTGGTAGTAAGCAGAAGGCCAATTCTATGTCTGTCTTTGCCATCCAGGCGTGAGGTCCTGTCACTTGTACTACTCCCACTGCCCTGTCAAATGACTCATATACTGACAGGGCAGTGGGAGTTCAAAATGGTCGTTATAGAATCCCCATCCAGATGTGACAGGTGGTTGATAATCCAGAATTCACCTATGGCCTTCCTGGGCACCAGGCCAATCAGGGACACCTTGAGATTAGGCAGGGGAAGGGCTGAATATGGCCCGCTCACCCTCCCAAATCACATCATTTTTTCCAGTTTGACCCGGACCATTTGCAAACAGCATCTGGCAGACCTCAGATTCTCTGCTTCATCCCCCCATTGGGGACCCATGTGTAGGATTCTGAAGCCTACCATAAAATCCTCTGCTAACAGGTAGTCGGCCTTGAAGTCTGGATATTGGTCAAGTCAGGGTCTATGTCTGTCCACCCTTGCTGTGGTGGGCAGGCTTACCTCTTTGGGGTTTATTACATTTTCTGTGGGTGGAACAGTTGCATCCTCTTGGGGACTTTGGGGAGAGGTACTGAACAAGGTGGTGCTGCTGCTCACAAGCAACACATTCTCGCCCAAATCTATAGTTGTTCCTGGTACAATTCCCTTGGCTGTATGTCAAGCATGACTGGGATGGTGGCATCACAGATTCAAACCACTGTGGCTAGGGTGTCCTGATAGGCATCCCACTATCTGTGTGGAGGACTCCCCCCACATCACTTCCACCAGAAGAGGCATGTTCAATACCCCCCACCCAAGCGATGAACTCATTCTGCCTCTGGTGCATGAACTCTTTGTCATATTCTAACCATGCCATTTCTCCTTTGTGCCTTGGCAACAGCATGATTCTACTTAAGTAATAAAAAAAATCAAAACCTTGCTCTGGGATTGTTTGCATGATGGTGCTAGTGAAGACAATAAACTCTGCTAGCCAATTATCGAAAGTGTGAGACACACTCACTTTCTTCTCTAACTTCTCAGACTCTTCTTTTTTGTCTTTCTGTTCATCTGGCCAGTTGAGCATGGAAATCATATCTACGTATTGCCAGTTCCATGTCTGCTGTGCAATCTTGTTTGACAGATGAGAACCCACTGGTTGTGTCACACTAATGTAGTGACTGAGGCCACCCTCTGCCACTGCCAGATTCAGTGCTGTGCTGGCACCTGCTATGACTGTGAGCCCCTGGTCTGCCCCTCCCTTTTGCTGTTGACCTTGGGCCAATGCAGCAAAGCCAATCATCAGGTCCAGGATCTTGCTCAGTTTTTCTTCTGTGGTTTACCTAAGGTTACCAGATGTCCTCTTTTCCAGCTGCCAAATATTCTTCATGTACCTTCTCTATCCTGTTGTATTTTCATAATTTTTATCATTTTTTTACTGTCCCCTACCCAGGACATCCTTGCAAATTAGCTGTGGAGGCAGTGGAGACTTCAAATCTCTTTATACAGGGTCTGGCACAAGATCTCATCAAGGGAGGGACTAAGTGTCCTCTTTTTGGCATCCCAAAATCTAGTACCCCTGGGTTGACCCTTTTGTGGCCTCCTGCTGGCTTGGTCCCGAGTCCAGTTGGGATGTGGCTTCCACCTCCAATTCGGACATGGATGGGGTAGATTCCTCCTCCCTAGTGTCAGAATGTACTCCCAAAGAGGCCAGTCTGTCAGTCCCCTCATTGGGCTCAGCTGGTGGAGCTACCCCATGAGACACCCCTTCAAAAGCCTTAATTACCATATTCTTTCTCCAATATCTGAGGAACCCCTGTACTGCTCTTACCTGCTTGAGGTGTCCTGTGGACCTTTGGTGGGAGTGTCACTGGTTCCTTGGCCGGCCAATTGTTCTTCACCATTGCTGTGGTCTGTGTCGGAGTGCGGATTCCCTCCAAAAAGGCTTCAAGCCATTCACAACCCTTCTTATACATTTCTGAAAGCTGCGCTTCTAGTGCCACCATTGCTGCTTTCACTGTGGTGGTCTTCTTCTTGCTAGGAATTATGTGAGCTGTAAAGCTAGAATTCCTCCTCCTCCTCCCAAAGAAAGGGCGTAGTAGTGAAGCTCATTCTTGTGACCTGCTCATGTGGGAGGGAGGGCCTGCCATGGCTACCTAGCTTCTACCAGCACTCCTTTGTGCCCCACTTATCACCTCCTTTTTTGGGGTCCCCCTTTTGTGAGCTGTACCCAGTTGCAGGAGGGTCTCCTTAGACTTGGTCTTGCTGGCCAGGAGGGTACAGTTGGATGTATTAAGGATGACATTTGTCAGCCCCTCCTCCTATGATGCTTAGGGGTCTGACTATGTCCAAGCATTGTATTCTATTCCCTTTTTTGTGTTGCCTTGGATCACTGGGCTATGACTTGAGCCTTGCCACGACCTATGCAGATTCCCTCTTTATGCCTCTTTTTTTCCCCACAATGGGATGACCTTGCTGGTGACGCTGCCATACCATGGATCAGATAGCGCTGAAATAACTCAATAAACTACCCAACAGTAAACAAACAGCAATGAGGGCATGGCGGCTTTTTTTTACAGATATTACCACCATCTTTTCCTTGTGGCTGGTCTGGTAAAACCCAGACACCAGTCACCTTGAACCATTAGACAAGTGAGAGATTAAGACTGCTCACTGTAAAAAATGTACCCTCCAAAGGGAGGGGATGGCCTCCTCTGCTATGACATGTAGCTCCATTACAGAATTACTGATGCACCTCCCACCCGGTTCTGGTCATCATAAACAGATGTGCCAATTGTTAGATTCTTCCAGCATGGCCAGTTTCTTAGTATTGTATTGAGTCATATCCAATATATTAATTGCCAACAGATTAATATTTGTGTTAATTTTTAGAATACAACTATATTTCCAGAAAATGTAGAAAATGCACCTTTTCAAGCATCCACATAATTTTCTTTGGTACCGGGTTAATATAGCACTAAAAAAGAGCACTACAAAAACCGTACAGTGAAAAGCATGAAAACATTTGTAGCGATAGGGGTATAACAGCAGTAGAGAATTACCGCTACCCCTGCCGCTAATCAGAAGGAAGTAGAAGGGCTAAAGCAGGCTGTGCTGCTGGGTCTGGCCGAGCCTCTCCTGTGGTGGTGGTGGAGTGGCTAGGGCACCAGCACACAATGGCAAATGAGACCTGGGACTGCAGTTTGGTTCCTCCCAGATCTCCAGGTGTTGCAAAATTTTTTTAAAAAAAGAAGCAGAATTTTACCCCTCCCAAGTTTTGCCCCATCCCGAAAATCCAACACCTCCCAGAGTCTGTTATTTTACCTCAGGGGGTGCAGGGGCAAAGCCACACTGCAAAAAAAAAAAAAAACAGTCCTATTGTTGGTCATAGGCTGTGCACATTCCTTGTTTGGTCGGTGTTTTCATCAGCATTATTACGAGTTGTGCTATTTTGGTTACGGCACTTTTTGCCGCACTCTTTCCTATGCGACTTTATGACCCAATGCCATTTTCTTTTCTTACAAAAAGTCATTGCTCATTTTAGATTATACCTTTAAAGCGAATTCAGTGTGAGCTGCCTATCAATGTACTGCTGCATAATTGAGCTTCTTTATGAGGTTAATTATATCAGCAGTACCCTCCCCACAACAGACAATCTGCCTTTAGTAATGTGGGGGGAGACGGTTGCTGAACGCACACTACAACCATCCCTATCATGCTGTTTTTTGGGGTTTTAGTTTACTTGTTTTGGTCTATTGCTGTGAGTCCCAAAAGCCCATAGAAGACTTTACATCTATCCCCAGTGCAAAGCCCTGTGCTCAGCTACCCAGGCCACTAAGTAGCGATCCCATGACCACCCATTCCTAATGTTTTCAGCCTAATCTATAACACATTGATCACCACACAGTCATTCTGGTATCCACCCAACTTGTGCTCCTTGGTGGGGAGGATTGCATGGAAACTCTTGCAAGGCACCTCTCATTTCAGGACCCCCTAGCCCCACCCCGTCTGTGCACCAGCCCCCACTCCAGACCTACACAGATCATGTCACTGGAATGAAGAAGGGAATTCACTGCTAGCAGATAGAGATCTGCAAAATCTGCAAATTTCGTGAAATTTGCGCATTTCATAAAATATTTTGTGGATGCGAAATGTGAAATTCCACCAGCAAAATGCAGAATTTTGCCAGTGAAATGCAGAATTTTACCTGCAAAATGCAGAATTTCACCCGTGAATGGTAGAATCTCACCACTCACAGGTGAAATTCTACCATTTGAGTGTTAAATTCTGCATTTCACAACCGCAAAATATTTCACGAAATGCTCACAATTTGCAAAATATTTCATGGGATGAAATTCCTGATTTTGTCAGAATTTCACCTGTAAAATTAAATTTTGCTGCATCTCTACTTGCAGATCAAGGTATCTATTACCAGAGGGATCAACTGGCAATATGGTTAGGGAGTGACTTGTTAGACTCGTAATAGCCCCAGTATTTATTTTTATTCCTCACTGTGAGTCAAAGGGCTCCTGCTATTTAAAATGTGGACTTCCTAATGAACTCAGGACAGCATTCCTTTCTGGCAAAAGCATACCCCTTAATAGACAATTCATAACCATTCTAATCCTACCTAAAAGGTGCTGGACAGTGGCTAGAAGGCTACCGCTCTTTGACTGCTGTGGGAGTAATCTCTCACCTGACTCCCACACAAAGGTAAATTAGCCAGTACTACCAGGAACTAATACTCTTCCCAGCAGGGATTATGCTTGATGCTAACTCAACCTGCTTAAGCCTCATTTTCCTTACAGTTAACTTTTTGTTACCTTAAAAAATAATGCTGGGAGAGACTGGTCAGCTGCTGCCTTCTGTGTCCTGATGATCTGAAGGAGAAGAAAAGAGATTAAGCTACTGGTCTTAACTCTTTTTAAACCCTCTCTCTCTCCACTCACTCCAGATGTCCACCACCCTGAGGGTGACCCCTGTGATTCCTTCTCCAAAGGTGGTGCCATTGTCAGTCTCCACCCTTAGGGGAGGAACCCTACATGCCTAGCTTCAGGTTCTGTGGGAGGGACCACAGACAACTGGACATCTGCTGCAATACATTGGCAGACCTACTATTGCTCTGGGTGCCTGACCCATTAAAAGAAGATACCTGGAGACATGATGCCATGAGGAAACCCATTTAGGATTTCTTATTAGGTGTTGGCATCCAGAAATGGCTGGATTAAAACACTGATAAAAAAAAAGTTTCTCTTAAACCATTCTAAAACAACTGAAGTGCTAATTTCTTGAAACAATTAACTACCTGGATCTGACATATAACTACCACTGAATCAAGCTCTGGCAGAGCCACTATGACTATGAATGCATTAACTAGATAAGGGTGTTTCATGGGCTTAAACATAAACATTTATTTATTTATTCATATTAAAAATATCAGATTTAAAAACCTTTGAGTCAGACACTCATTTACAAAGGCACCTCATCGAAACTAATACAAAGACAGTACAGTTAACAAGTCCAAAAACAATGGCTCGGAGAGCAGACAGTTATAACAATCATTCACTGGAGATACATGGGTAGCAGTAGATGAACAAATTACATAGTTTAGGCACACAGGCACCACATTAAGAAGACCAAAGCAGTTCAAACAATATACAATAGCTAAAGCAAATAGACATCGGAGTCAAAGAGAAGCCCAGAGTGTTCACATGAAGGCTGTTGCATACACTAACTGAATCAAAGTATAGTACATTGAGAAAGGGCATATTTAAGCAATAAGGCACGACAAGGTGTGTGTTATCATATAATAATGTCACTGCTGGGGTGGGTGAAGCACGAGGTGAAGCCGAGTATTTATTTATTTATTTGCACGCATTTATTTGATTCACTGGATCAGCAATAGTTGCACAAGCTGTGCCCAGTGCAGATTTTACAGCACTGGTCCTGGTCTGGTGATCTGGGTTTTACCCATACCACACTGCATATGGCTTAGTGATATACTGTACAGATGGCTGCAGAGTCTAACCCATTTCAGGTTGAAGTTTCAGAAAACCATTATGCTACAAATATCAAGACTCACTCCCTCCCTCCCTCATCCCCCCCAGTCACAATTAATCCTTTACCAAAGTCATGCTTAAATACGGGTACTTCTATATCCACGCCACTAAGCTTTTAATGTCAACATGCTTCATCTGCTGCTGTGAGTTAAACTCTTTATTTAAAAATATTTTGTTGAAAATTTTTTGTTTTAGTATATCCATGGTCAGGAATAATGAATTTGTAAAAGAAACCCAAATCCCCATTTATCAGTTCATTGAATCACAATACAGCATGTTATGAATTTTTCAGATTCTACGTGTAACCTACAGTAAGTCAAACAGAAATTAGACATAAATGCCTACCTATTTGCAAGTGAAGCATAAGGATCATACTAAGGAAAATACAAGAGCGAGAAGGCCGAAGCCCATAATGCTCCTATTCTAATCCAATGTATAGTAAGAAAGATCATACCCATTACAAATAAGGTTATCTAATCTATTTTTAAAAATACTTTTAGTTTCGCTAATGGCAACCTCAAGCGGGAGTCTATTCCATGGACCAACAACTCTAATGGTGAAAAAATATTTACAACTTGATCTCACAAAGGGTTTTCTAACTAATTGTAAAGGATGTTCCCTAATGTTATGATAACAGCTTTTAAATTCAAGTCCGAGTTTGCACAAAAGATAAGGATCTTGAATGATGTCAAATAATAACATTAAACCGCCATGAAGCCGATGTGTAGATAGAGGCATAAGTTTTAGGACGTTCAACCTAACCTCATAAGAGACATCATATAGCCCTGAAATCTTTTTAGTAAATTTCCTCTGTACTGATTCCATCAAACGACCTTCAGATTTTTTATATGGACACCATAGCTGCAAGGCATATTCCAGATGCGGTCTAACGTTTGCATGATACAATGGTAAAAACACATCGCTCTTTCTTGATTTAATATTGTGTAAGATAGCCCACATGATTTTATTAGATTTATTAATTGTGTTATGAACGTGTTTATTGTAAGAAAGGTTGTCTGAAATGGTTATGCCCAGATCTCTTTCATCTGAAGTTGTATTGAGTATTGTACCATTCAAATAATAAGGGGTTTGTAAATTACTAGTACCTAAATGCATTACCTTGCATTTGGAGATATTCAAAGGCGTGCCCCAGGTCTTAACCCATGTTGAAATATGATCGAGATCTTTTTGAATAATGTCAGTTTGATAATCAAAAATGCAGAGGCCACCTATTTTTGCGTCATCTGCATATTTGATGGAAAAGGATGAACAACCTGTAGTAAGGTCAGCGATAAAGGCCTGAAACAGGCATGGGCCCAGTACCGAGCCCTGAGGTACTCCGCTTGTTACAAACCCCCAAACTGATTTATGCCCATCTTTAGTGACTTGCTGAGAATGGTTTTGAAGCCAGTTGATTATCCAGTTAATTACAATACTGTTTATATTTAGTTTAAGGAGTTTAGAAATTAGTGCCCAATAAGGCATGATGTCAAAGGCTTTACTAAAATCAATGTAAATTATATCACATGGTATATTTTATTAAGTACAGAACTAATCTGTTCATAGAAGCAAATTAAATTAGTTAAACAGCTTCTGCCCTTTTTAAATCCATGCTGTTCAACATCATAACGATCCAAAATAGGTGATATCATATCTTTGATTAAACCTTCCATTAATTTGCAAACTGAAGATGTTAAGCTTATTGGCCTGTAATTTTCCCAGTTATTTTTTAAACCTTTTTTGTGGATTGGGATAACATAAGCTTCCCGCCAATCCTGTAGAACAAAATTCATGGCCCAAAAATAGTCAAACATCAATTTTAACAGAGAGACAATAACATCCACCAATAAAAATAATAAATGTCCCTCTATGTTGTCTGGACCTGGACTCTATTTGCCTTTTAATGTCAATATTTTGTCCTTGATGGCATTTATAGAGAATTTTACTGGTGAAGTATTAGAAGTGTCTATCAGAGCTGAGTCATATGATGATTTGGAAGTATTAGAGACGCTAGTACAGAAATTGTGATTAAACAAATCAGCCATTTTATTTGGATCATATAATAAAGTGTTGTTATCGAAAATAGGACCAACTCGACAAGTTGGTTTCCTTAGAGAATTAATATAGGAGTGAAAATGCTTACCATTGGATTTGTTAGCAGTAGATGCTAATTTGTATTCCCAACTGCTTTTATCCCTTTTTATCATGACCTTGCATTTTTTTATGCCTGTATATAAGAAATCCAGTTTAAAGAGGTTTTAGTGTTTTGATATCGAATATATCTCTTGCGTTTTAATTTAATGCATTTTTTAATAGACTGGTTCATCCACTTGGGAACTTTATTTTGGTTCTTATTTTTAATTTTGGATGGGATATATAGTTCCTTAAGTTGACAAATTGTGTTCTTAAAATTTTCCCAGTAGGATTCCGGGGAAGAACATGCCAATAACGAGTCCCAGTTGATGTTATCAATAATATGTTTCATAGTGCTTAAATCAGCTTTGTCATAAAGATATATTTTGGTACAGTTGGAATTATAAATGTAATTTTGCACAATAGTAAATGTAATGGTATTGTGGTCACTATTACCAATTGGTTCACTTACTGCAGTATTGTCAACTAATATATCATCGTCACAAATTACCAGATCTAAAATGTTGTCTCCTCTAGTTGGGATAAGTATGTTCTGTTTTAGTCCCAGCTGAGTGCATGTATGTAATAACTTATTACCCTGACTAGTTGTAGCACATAATTTCTACCAATCAACAGATCCAATATTAAAATCACCACTGACAACAATTTTACCTAATGTCTTTGCGTGTTCTATTTCAGATAAAATAGCATCTAGGATGTCTACTGATGAATTAGGGGGATGGTAACAAGAATCCAGAATGAGGGTCTCAGATGTAGAAATACTAAGCTTAACACAGATTGTCTCAGTATGTTTATCATGTATTTTGATGTTATTTGTTACATCGAATGAATTTAGATGATTTTTAATAAATAATGCCACACCACCACCCCTTCAATTAAGTCTATTGAAGGTGTAGGAAGTATAACCAGGTATAATAGTATCCCAAGACGATTTATCATCACCCCATGTTTCGCTTATTGCAATGATGTCAACATCGTTGTTATGTATTCTGCATTTTAATTCATCCAGTTTTTGAGTAGGGTATCTAGCATTGAAACATGAGGCAGTATAGCACAGTGGTCTAAGGCTCTGAGCTGCAAATCTGGTAACATCCAGCAGACCAGACCTGGATTTGAATCCCACAGCTTGCACTTGCATACTGTGTGACCCTGAGCAAGTCATTTAACCTCCTTGTGCTCCCAGGTCGCTCCTGTAAAAAAGCTTTCAGCTTAGTGTGCTATACCTGGTTAAACAACTAAATAAAAAAAAAACATAAAAAATGTAACTCTTTACATATCATGGCGCTACCAACAGGAGATTTTAGAGATGGTGGACTGAGCACCTTCTCACCCCCGAGATTTAATTTAAAAGGCGATTAATGGATGTCATAAATTGTCTGCCCAGTACAGCATTACCCCGTCTACTTAAATGCAATTCGCCAAAACAGTATAATTCAGGACGATATTCAAATTCCTCCCAGTGAGTTAAACATATCAAGTGCTGATGTAAACACCATTTTCTTAGCCACTCATTCACAATTTTGATTTTATTGTTGAGAAGTGAAGAAAAACGTGGGATTGGTAACATTTCTGATATACAGATGTTACAACCCATATCCACCAACTTATTGGTTAATGCAACATAGTCTTCATTGATTGATTGAACAGTGTCCCTGTAGATGTTATTGGCACCCACATGTATAAATGCAATAGAATTGTTGTCATGATCCTTTATGATCTCAGGCAATATTAATGTGAGATCAGAAATTATGCATCCACTGAAACTAGAACTAGTTCTGTTGGCTTTATCAGGGTTGCATATAGTCCTATCTAAGTGTTTTGTCAATGAGTCCCCTAAAACATAGATTTGGCGTGGCCCGGGAGTATTAGAATTATCATGACAACCAGGCAAGGGGGAAGTTGTGAGATCAACGGATAAATCTATAAGTGGAGCATCACTGATAGGTGAATAGATGACTGGTGGATTGTTATTAGTACAATTATCAATTTGTCCAATGAGGGCATCTGGGGTCCCATTTTCATCATCCAATATAAGGGAGGTTAAGGGATCAAACCTGTTAAATTGCTCAAGACTGAAGTGTTAGGCCTTTCTCCCTTTTTTTGCAACTCTGGTAGTCTGAGTAAGGAACCAGCTATCTTCAATGCTTTGATTGTCATCATAAAGACAATCATGTTCTCTGACTCATTTTCTAATGCCCTCAGGAGGAGGCTGAGGACTATTAGTAACTATCAGGATGAAAACATCTGGGGTATGGGAGGTGCTTGGTGTAACATCGATTTTGCCTTCAGGACCATGATCCACTTCTAAATTCAATGATGCAGTGGTTGCCTTAAAATGATTATGCATGTCTGATTGGCTATTCTCAAGTGCAATTAGACATTGATTAAATAGCCCTATCATATTATGTAAATCCACAATTTCAAGGCATTTATTACATGTGTAAGGTTGATCAAAAAGGTCCCCCGTCAATAATGTATACATATTACATGCTATACATTTTAAACCAGTATGTCCAGTGGTAGTAACAATAGTGAAGATACTGCCTTCTGCCATGATTTAAAACAACAAACCTTAAGTAATATAATTTCACTAAATATCTAAATTGTGAAACTTCTCAATACGTGAATTCTAACTTTAAAAAAAAAAATAAAACCAAATGTGCTATCTAGTGAAAAATAGGTGGTATATTCAAACAACACCAAAAGAAAAATAAGTTTTGTTTAATAAAACAGAATCACACTGTGAATTTAAGAAAAACCTACCAGGTAGCACACAAACCCTAGACTTCTTTTCAGATATATGTAATTCTGAAGCATAAAGGCCAAAGTGCAGTCAGACAACCACACTACCATACTAAACACAGCGAACAGCCATGGCAATTTGCGTGCGTCTTTGCCACCAGCGCAAGAGCGCCGCCTCAGCCGAATGCTCTGCTCACTGCAGGGCAGATTTATACACCGGTGGGACCCCAGATGTGAAACAACAGCCCAAATTAGTCACACGCTCACAGCGAGGTCCTGTGCAAAACTGCATCTAAAAATAGTAAAAGGGGTACAGAGAACACAGAGTAAATAACACACTTTAAATAGTATATGAAGCAAAATCAGACAGAATGTCCCCCTGCCTGCTTGATACAGCAGGGCTCATAGTGTAAAACAGAGTTTCAGTCACAATAAATTGTTTAAAATGAACTGAGCTGTGCAGAGCAGTGTCTCACACAGCTTCAGTATATCAAAGGCGGTTATTATCATTCAGCTGTAAACACCTATAGTAACAGCCAGGATTCACATTGCTAGACTCTGGGTAAGTATGACAAGTTTCCTAAATACTGGTACCTTATCCAGCTGTGTTCTGCTTGGTGTGTGTGTGTGTGTGTATGTGTGTTTAAACATGTAACTTTCTATAGTATATTGTATAGCACTGTGAATTCTGGCTGCAGTGTTTTTTCTCTACTGTGGCTAAGCAAGCAAGGGTGCCAGAAGATGATAAAAGCTGAGGGGGCTGAGAATCAAAAGGGCACTTATAAGGGTACAAAGGGGCACTTTTTCTATACTAGTTTTTGCCATACAGAAATAAAAAGTGAAGTGGCTACCGCCCCTTTCGCCCCCCCAACCGGTTCCGGCACCTATGTAAGCAAGACACTGGCCAGCTGTAGGGGCTATTAGACATCAAACCAAAGGGTAAGCTGTTAAGACTAACTTGGAGAAGATGCAATAAAGCAAACTTGAATGACAGACCCCAGATGTCATAAAATACCCAGGGAAAATTAGAAAAACTCCTCTAACAGCCTAGGCAGAAACAAAACAGATACCTGAAAGCTATCTAACTGGGGTTTCTGTAAGAAAACAGCTGTTAAATAGCTCTAATTCATTATTTGTGTTTTTGATGTTAAAACACTCCTGTTGACATTTGTGCTCCCTGGATAAGAACAGTTATAAGGCTCTGTTGTTGCTAAACTAATTTTAAAGCAAGCTAAATCTAAGGGCATGGCTACATCACTGTCACATGAGACAGGAGGCATCGTAGGAGAAAGAAAGCCAATAAAACTATTTGTTATGGAGATCCCCAGGGGTCGTAAAACTACCATACAGCTAGCAAGCTAATTTAGGAAAAACTCCTAATAGCAGACAAAGGGAAGGACACACTAGGATTTAATATACATATCAAAATACTGTACATAACATATATTTTTGCACATTTTGGGTGGACTACTCCTTTAAAAAGAAAAATACACTTCATGTGTTTACCAGGTACTGTGCCCATGATTAAAATAATTTGAACCCCATCCCCCAAAAATGTGCCCTCACATGAACGTGCATGATTTATCTGTAAAGAGAATTAAAAAACTGTATTTCTAAATGCATTAGTAACACCAATGCTTTTTAAGATTTTGAAACTACTAAAAAGACAAACTATATATATAGATAGATAGAATATGGTAAACAAATATTATTAATCCCAAAAGCTGAACTTTGTTTTTAGTATATAAATGTTTAAGTAATGCTTGAAAGCTGTCTATTTTCCTTAGTTTTTAGACACTTCTTAGTCTTTCTTGTTCTAAGGGTTTTTAAGTCAGTTTGAAGGTGTTTTAAGTATCTTCTGTTCTAGTCCTTAACAAAATGCAGGGACGCCACAGATTTGTTGTTCTGTTCCTTGGTCCACATCCCAAACATGTGAGTCTTCTTTCAGGATGATAGATCCACCTCATGCCCCTCCCACATGAATAAATAAAAGGTGGGATAGACCTTTTGGAGCTTCTTGGGTGGAGGTGGGGTGGACCTTACTTCCCCCCAAAAAACAATGCTGCCTCCCACTACTCAGGTTCCAGTTCTTGTACCACCCACTTAAGAAAGAAAATAGTACCCTGCAACCATTGACTAACATGAAAGCGTATTTATTTGAGGGTGGAAAACATTGCTTGGAGGAGGGTAAGGCGGAAGAGACTATTTACACTTTCAGTCAGTTCCACAGACAGAAAACATGACATCACTCCTTTTGTAGATGCAATACTCCTGTAGGCTCTTCCCACAGTCGTAAAAAGGCTGTAACAACCCCTGTACTGGTTCCAGCACATTTCACAGTTTCAATTTTTGTTCTGTTTTTTTTTTGTTACAAACAGCTTGTAGACAGAGTTAGTGTGAGATCTGATTGCGCATCTAGCCATTGCTATGATTTTTTTATTTATTTGAGAGGGGACTAGAGATTAATTGTGAAGGGGGAGATGACTTCATGGGGAGGATGGGAAAGGGAACTGAGACTATGCATACAGTAAAGACACATAACATTAACCATAATTGAAGTGGACAGATAGAAACACAGACTGTGTCTGCTGTTCTAGTGATGTGACCAAACAATACTGAGATTGCTGTTAGAAGCACAGAGGTAGTTGAAAAACGTTTTTTAACATTTTACTTTATGAATGCCCAGTCCATCTCCTTGTTTATTACAAATGTATGAGCTGTTGCCTTGAGCTGATCAATCCAATATTCTTCCACATCAGTAAATATTTATTGGCAACACAGTAATACATGTTTATTTATGTATTATTTATTTTTTTATGTATGCAATTATTAATGTACAGTGGAGGGTTTTAAACATGCAAGGGACAGGCATAAGAGTACCTTAGAGGTGGGAAGAAAGGATGAAAAGCCATTGACCAGGTAGGAACAGAGGCCATAAACTAGTGTAGGGCTTCTGGATAGTGGTGGGCTAAGTGGCCCCAATTCATTCCGTGAAGTGATTCATGGAGTAATAGTAATGCGGAATTCGCAAAGTACTCTGCAATGTGAAGTGGAGTACTTCACGTCATAATGAGAAACATGAAGTCTATTGAAAGCAATGGCTTTGCATTATTCTGCCTTCTTCAAACCACTACTCCACTAATTTTAAGGTGAAGTACATTGAAATCAATGTACTTTGCATCAGTTCGCCTTGTTGGTGAGCTCCAAAGGTGAATTTTGCAGTGATTCATGGGATTGTAGGTCACATGGGCTCTGGACTGTCCTGCACAGCCTCAGTTCAGGGTAATGTGTGTAGGTAGCTGTAGGAGACAGTTTGTTCTGAGATCTCTCTGCAATTCTAACCCTCTAAAATCTGTTAAAAAGCCTTTTTGAATAATTATTTTTTCTCAAACTTTAGTGCATCGATTGTAGGAAACCCTCCTGTGCTCATATCATTGAGTGTTTATTGTCTGTGTGTGGATTTTGAATGTTAATGTACAATATTCAGTCTGTGTACTGATAGACAGTGGAAGTGTGCTTTGGGGGAGGAGTGAATCTGTGGTGTAGGTAGATTTAAGTTGGAGAAATAGGGAGTTCTTTGTTTTTTGGTTATATTTTTCTTGTATAACTATGTTAATGTACACACAGTAATATTTTCAGTAATTGTTGAAATTTGTTTGCTGATTGTGTTGTGGACCAGGTGCAGCAGTGCATAATTTCAGATTGTTTAAAATATGTGGTATATTACTAAAGTTTTCAATTTGCTTAGACAAAGTGTGCATGTGTGTGAATGTGTATGCAGTGCTTGACATCAAATAATACACCTTTTATTGTGCCACAGTATAATTGCAGTAGTGTGAACCTGCTATCCGCTGCACCTGCGTGATTTTGTACTGCCATTGTGGTGTCTTGGTTTTGCACTGTTACTGTAATCGGCAGTCACAATGCTTCCCCCCCTTCCCAACCAACAAAAGGTATTCTTTTCCAGATTGGATTGTGACTTGAGCACCACTGGTTAGTTAAGGTGTTGTTGAACTTGTTGTGACTTTGCATCTGTATCTCTTGTTGAAGCCACAATTGTTTTTTTTTTTTGGCTTCACATCCTGCAGCCCAGAGTGAATGTTCCAAAATCTAAATTTGTTTAGGATATTCTTGTTAATCCCTCAAAATGCCCACAAAGAGACGAGCAAGCAAAGCTGTTTCTTGCCATGGCACTGCTGCCAGTGGTAAGATTGTCTGTGGGCATGGTAGTACGCAGTCGCAGATGTGCATTGCTGATGTGAGGAAAGGTATTTCTCCGTCAATGTTTTTTACAGCACAATCGGTAGCTTCACTCATAGTTGGAGGAGATGATGTTGTGCCAGCTGGTGGTGTTAGTGCAGTTGCTGTTGGCATGAGTATTGCTGCCTCAAGTTCCAGTTCTGACCAGTTGACCATGTCCAAAAATATAGTTGAGTGTAAAGCAGTGAGTGACAGTGTAGATGATGTCATACTCCCCAGTAACATTCCATTGGTAACCGAACATAAGGATTCTGATAATCATGGCAACGATAACACACAATGTCACATTTCTTCCACCACTGTTCAGGTCATGCATTTGCCATGCAATGATTCACAGTGTGGTGAAAAAATATCGGGTGATGGTGGTGTTGATGATGAATCTGAAGATGCTGATGTTGCTGTGGTTGCAACATGCAGTCCACATGCCAGCATCCAAGCAGAAGATGTGGATGTGGATGATGTTGATGAATATGATGATGATGTCAGTGACCCCAGTTGGGAACTGGAGAAAAAGAAATTCAAGGTGGCTGTGTCTGGGTCTGTTTGCATTAACCGCCCTGCCCCCGTAAAAAGTTGAGATTTACCAGTTTCAGTTGATGGTGATGACCCAGTAATAATGATAGATAGTCATGGTGGTCAGTTGCAGTCCAAGTGTGTCCTGCCTGAAAAATCATTTAGCACACACCCCACTTCAAGGCTTAAACAACTGGAGTCCAATAAGCAGCATCAGGGCATGTTAAAAGTAGGGGATCACAATCCCCTGTTTGGGATTTTTTTGTGCAAGATGCAAATGATGAGTCAGTTGCAATCTGCCAGGTTTGCCATGCGTGTGTGAGTTGAGGTAAAAAGAGGAGCCATCTGGGCACAGGGGGACAGCATACACATTTTAAGAACAGGCACATGGCACTGTGGACCTAGAACAAGATGGCAGCTAATACCACAGTGGGGTGTTCACCCTCATCATCAACCATAATGAGCATGTTATCCCCTTCCATGATTGTAAGATCATGTAGGAAATTAAATGTTTGCAGTAGCAATGAAATAACAGCAGAGGATTACTACAGGCATGATGAGGTGGAGCAGCATAATGATTTTGAAATCCTGTCTAGTGGTGGTGAGAGTTGCAGTTTTGGTGGTGGTGGTGGTGGTGGTGGTGGTCAATGCAGTATGTCTAGCGCAAGTGGTACATCAAGCCCTGTTCGTAAATCTGGGAAAATAACTTCATTTTTGGATTTTTCATCACCTGTGCAACTGTCTTCATCACATGTCCACACTCCACCCCCTGCCATTCACAGAGCAAAATCATTTGTCATCACACCCCATGTAAAATGTTTAAGTCAGCCCACGTTACAGAGTGTTTTTGTGCATAAGCTGAAGTACTCACCCAATCATATAGTGTCACATGAACTTAATGCAGCTGTAGCTGAAATGCTGTCAATTGATCCTTTGCCCTTCTCCTTTGTGGAGAATTCTGGGTTCTGGCGGTTTGTAGCACGTTTCTGTCCAAAATGGAAAGTATCATCCAGGACATACTTTCCACCCATGCTGTCCCCAAGTTGTACCGTACTGTGTACTCAGTAAGACATGCCCTTCAACATTTCTCCCCTCCATTCATCCATTTAAGTGTGGATATGCGGACAAGTGGCAAAACAGCGGGGAGTTCCTATTTGTGTATAACTGCACATTGGGCGCAGGTGCCGGGTGTTATTTGTGCTGTTGGTAGTGTGAATAATCTATGTAGTAAGGTGGAGTGCCATGGTAGCAATCTTCCAGGAATTCAACAGCATGCAACTATTGCCATGCGCAATGTGACCTGTTCACACACTGGTGAAAACATGCTGGACTTGGTACTGACTGAAATTGACAAGTGGCTGAACCCCATGTCCCTGAGACCTGGGTTCATAACAGGTGACAATGGGTCAAACGTGGTTAAATGCATCACGAATGGTGGCTTTATTCGGGTTCCATGCATGGCCCACTGTTTAAATCTTGTGGTGCAGGAGTTTCTGCAGCACCTTGATATAAAGAAAATGCTGACAGATGCATGCAGTTTCTGTTCTCACTTTTCACTCTCTGCAAAGGCCCGTGACCAACTTCGGAAGTTGCAGATTTGAAACTGCCTCCCGCAGCACCGCTTGAAGCTGGAAGTTGTCACCCAGTGGAACTCCACTTTATACATGGCAGAGAGGTTGTATGAACAGTACAAAGCCATCACAGAACATCTTGTCATGTACACTAGCCATGACAGTTCCGGGGCCTCCATGTCTATGACGATTGAACAGTGGCGTCTCATGGACATTTTGAGGTCTTTTGAACATGCCACTCGGGCAGTGAGTCATGAGTCTGCCTCCATTAGCCAATCAATTCCACTGCTGCAGGTGCTGAGGCAGACATTGGTGAATGTATAGCAAAGCCTTGATGTTGCCGGAGACAGTGCTCAGTGTGTTGCTGAAACACATGCTGACAGTATTCAACCAGAATTATCACATTTTGAGCATTCAGTGGAGTGACAACTTCGCAATAGCAACAATGCTGGGCCCATGATACAAATGTGAAATTGCCTCAGTACTGGAGGGAGGGCTTGAACAGGTAAAAAATGTCAGTGGGCAACTGGTGCGCTTGGTTCATGGGGCACAGAAGTCACGTGACAAGGTCAGCAAACTTCAGCAACATAATCAGGCTGAAGATGAACCTGGAACAGTATCAAGCATATCCTGTAAGGGGAAGGGGACTGCAGTTCCAGGTGGTCTGTCATCAAAACCGGTTGGCATTAACCCATTTTGGGAGGCATTGTCTCAAGTGGGGATTTGTGACATAAATGATTCCGGAGAACAGGATGATGCATCAACCACTGGACTTAGTGCAGCACAGCGAATGGTTGAGTCATATTTGTCTGAAAACAGGCATCTCTCAATAACTGATGATCCCCTTTTATACTGGAGTGGAAAGGTCACTGAATGACCAGAGCTGACCACAGTGGCACTGAAGTACCTGACATGCCCACCCTCCAGTGTAAGTATCAAGAGGGTATTCAGCTCAGCAGGTGCAATAGTTTGGGATCGTCGTACAAACCTCTCTCCTGCAAATGTCAGTTTGCTGACATACTTAAAAATAAATGAGAGGCACATACCAGCTCAGACTGCAACCTCAGTATTCGTACCCGGTCCCCGGCCTAGTCATGGTTTTGCTGATGTAGAAATGGACCATCCTGGTAGCACTAGCAGTGGCAGCATGAAACGGCCTACCACTGACGTAGATGATGACACAATGGAGAAAGACTTTCCCAGTGGTCAGAATTAAGACATAGATGACTGTGAGAGCAGCTTTCTGTATGAGGATAATGATGAGGTTAATGCTGGCAGGTTTTAACTTAAGTGGTTAAAAGGCTATCACATTTGTTGTATGATACATGTTTTCTTTTTCATAAAGTTAAATCAGTGTCCCACTCAGAGTGACTTAAATTCCATATGTCACGTCACATTTGTAACACAGAGCACACTATATCCTGGCCCCTGGATGACCACCATAAGACTGCTGTTAGCCACTGCCACTATAGGAAATGTCACCATGTGCCCCCCGGACCACCACCATAAGACCACTGTTGCTACTGATAACAGGGGGAATGACTTTGTGTGCCCTCCTGGACCACCACCATGAAACCACAGTTAGCCACTGCTACCAGGGGGAATAACTTTGTGTGCCTCCCCCCGGACCACCACCATAAGACTGCTGTTAGCCACTGCCACCATAGGGAATGTCACCGTGTACCCTCCGGACCACCACCACCATAAGACTGCTGTTAGCCACTGCAACCACCACCAGATGCAGGAAGATGTGCGAGGGAGTGTCATCATGTACCTAAGCTATGACTACCACCACCCACCACCACCACTCTGACAATGCCTTCCATTACATGTATTGACCATGCCAAGGCAGACGGAGTCGAACAGTAGACCACATCCATCAGTCTCAGGCACAAGGCTTCTTACTACGAATACTATAAAGTGAGTATGCATACTAATGTTTTTCAAGCTATTCAACTTCCTTTAGCTGTGTGTTGTGTTTCCTGTTGCTTTTGCGAGCGGCAATGGTCAAACAAATACGGGCAACATATTTTGTTTTTTTACAGGTTAACAAACAACTCTCCTTCACTGAAGGTCTGTATCAATGGTATAGCATTACTGTGTACAGCAACCAATGGGATATCCATTTCCATACTGGTAAGTATATCAATTTTATTTAATCTGTTCCTTTTTTTTCATAAGAGTGCAAAAAATCTGACTGATGATTCGTAAAGTAGGTGACATGTACGTCACAAAATATTTGCCCAAACCATCATGCACTGTATTGCAAATTTGCAGCTGCAGCCATGCCAGTGTTCAAAAAAGTTTGACCCAGGTTGTGGGACTTGACAAGATGAGGTTTTAAAATGTAACTTGAGTTAAGATACAGGGACACTGACACAGTGTATTTCTTACAGCCTGGTACTAAATTTAATTGTGATCTGATGATTTGGTGTTCTTGTGGCTTCACAGCTTGCTATCTGTGTTAATCCATATACTCATGGTGGAACAGCCATGGCTGAAACATAATGGCCTGGATATTCAAAGGGGTTCGCATGGCACAACAGGGATGCACCATGTGCAACCCACCAATGTGCCCCGGCATGATATTCAAAGGGACAAGTTGTGATACACAACTCCCGATGTACCGGGGTGCATTGGTAATGTGTGCGGGTGCAACAGCAGGGGGCATGCCCATGCATATGCAGCACATCCCAATATTCAGCCCGGGATGTGTGGCGCATATGCTGGCACAACCCTGTCTTGCACCACCCATGGGGGCACAAAGTTGTGTCAGGAAAAAGAGCGAACAAGACCTGGTCATCCACAGATGGCCCACTGTATTGCAGGGTGCAACACAGCAGCTGCCAGCTGTGGGTGGCCACCCACCTGCCTAGAACACCATCCACAAGCACTGTAATGGACCCTGCCAGTCTAGTGGGTCCCCCCTCCCTCCCATATCCCCGATCCTAGGCATCGTTATACGTAGCAACCCTGGTGGTCCAGTGGTAACCCCCACCCCACCCGTACCCACGATCACAGTGTGTACAGATATCCATAATCCCTGGTGGTCCAGTGGTTCCCCCCTCCCCGCCCGTACCCATGAACACTGTAACCAGTAGGCATCGCCAGTCCTGGTGGGCTAGTGACAGCCCCCTTCCTCCCATTCAGCACAGTCAGGGTCCCCTGTCTGATAAGGATGTCACCGGTGGTCCTTCAGAACCCCCCTCCCCACCACCCACTGAGGACCCCTGCCACCCAGCTCCCCCCATCATCAGTGGGTGGCTGCTCCCCAACCCATGCCACCCGGCCACCTGCCAAATGACAGTGTACAGTACGGTCTGTAAGCCATTGGTCCACAATGTGGACCAATGGGTTTGCACACCATACTGTACTACACAGGCATGCATCTGTGAATGGTACAGTGTTCATGCAGGTGGGCTGAGGGGGACTGGACCACCAGGGATTATGGACATTTGTACACACTGCGATTATGGGTATGGGCGGGGTTGGGGTTACCACTGGACCACCAGGGTTGCTACATATACCGATGCCCAGGATCAGGAGTATGGGAGGGAGGGGGACCCACTAGACTGCCAGGGATCCTACTGTTACCAGTCCCTACCATCAGGCCGATGGGGAAGGGGGGGACTGCTAGACTACCAGGGCATGTGACATCTACACTTTTCCACATTCACGGTTGTTGGGCAGGGGTTGCCGCAGGATCCCTTGGTCCACACTGCAGCCTGTAAAGGGTGCCAGGTGCATTTCATGGGTCTGTCCTACGCAATGCATGCAAATGGGGCTGTAATGACATGCTAATGGCCCCATTTGCACCTTGCATGCATTACAGCCTCATTTGCATGCCCCAGGCTGAATACTGCAGATGCTGCACCTAGCGTAACTGCACTTGCTCTGGTGCATCCCCTGCTCCTTTCTGCCACTTGCACTGGTGCAGTGCTACTGCACTGTGTGAAGTCGTGCACACCAGAGCCATATTCAATGGTGCTGAGCCATGGTGCAACTTCAATTGAATATTTTGCTCCAAACCTAGCGCAACCCAGTTGTCTGCGCCTAGGCTTGTGCCACTGCCTGGCGCAGTCTGAAAATCCAGCCCTCTGTGTTACTGCTGCAATCAAGTTGTAATAAGTCCTCCATTTCTGCTTTTAGAAAACTTCAAGATTCTTTGTTGTGTCATAGTTGCCTTATCCAAAGAACTTCAACATCATACCCCCCACCCCCGGGCTGGCAGACATGCAACAAGTAGAAGTCGTATGACTCGATGATGACCATGACCATCATTACTGGACTGGAGAAGGATGCAGATAAAATCTGTGAAGAAGTAACCAAACAATAAAAGTTTATTGAGACCTACTTGCAAATATGATAACCCCCAAAAAAATACTTACCTTCATTGGCTTGAGAGTATTCCATTTCCAGTTCCAACGCCACAATTTCTCAAGCACGGGAATGCAACACCAACAGTATGTGACCTGTGACAGAAAACAATACAATGAGTACATGTATATATATGTCAACCCCCTCAAGAAAATACATATATGTATGCATGTATATATCAACTCACCAAGGCTACTATTGGTGTACACACAGAGAGCACCCTTCCTGTTGAGGTGATTGCAGCACACTTTGGGCAACCAACAGTTCTCTCAGTGTCATCATTTGTGATGGTAGGCTGAATGGTCATTCATGTTATCCCTCCTTCATATGGTTTGGTAAGACACTGTGCATCATCACGTCATCATCACAGTAAGGTCAATACAAAGCAGCATTACATGTAATAGCAACAGCAGCAGCATTACTTGTAACACTCCCATTTCACTTTGTCACCACTGGGGAATTTTCTGAACATAAGACAGTTGCATTTTGGGGATGCACAAAAATTCTGGTGACTGTGTGTGAGCACTGTGCACATGACTGAGTGTGCCATTAATTCTGAGACACTTTGCATTTGGTGTAATGCTCCCATTTCACTTCATCAGCACTGGGGAATTTTCTGGACACAAGACAGTTGCATTTTGGGGATGCACAAAAATTCTGGTGACTGTGTGTGAGCACTGCATGCATGACTGAGTGCACCATTAATTCTGGGACACTTTGCATTTCATGTTATGCTCTCATTTCACTTTTTCATCACTGCGGAATTTTTGGGACACACGACAGTAGCCTATTGGGGATGCACATTATTTCTGTTGACTGTGTGTGAGCATATATAATGTCATAATGTCTATTTCCAAAAATAAATATTTTTGGAGACTCAGTAATGTTTGCTGTCTGTCATGAAGTGTTTCTCAAAATGCAGGACTGAGTAGTGCAAGTATACTGTGCTAAACTGCATGTGTGCAGTCAGTGTTCTTTCCTGTGTGTGCAGACACTTTCCAGCTTCATCCAAACATTTATATTGTGTGACTTGTTGCAATATGTAAAGAATACAGATAAGAATTTTATAACATATATTTTATTTGTACCATCATCAGCAGCAGAGTAAGTGATATGACATTTTTTTAGAGATCTCTGATTAATATGCACCTCAGTCACTCATGGTACATACGTGCCTTTGCGGAAATAATAGCACAATAAACTCATGGTTTTCAACAAACCATACCCAACAGACATTAAATATTGCTGAGGCACCCAAAATATGTTTTGGTGTACAGACATTTTAAAGTTGTAATATATAAGAGGTCCTGCAGTCCGCTGCCACCACACTGTGCAACCACTGGTGCCATGTCGTGTAACGGTGTATATCAACTTGCTAAAAAACTGACACTGTCAGTCTAAACTAGAAAGACATCACTTATTCCATAACAAAAAATGAAAAGAAGAACTGTGGTAGCACAGTGTGTTGGCATTTGGCAGTGAACTGGACCTTATATATTTTTTGACTTTATAGTGTCTGTACACCATCCGTCAAATATTTTGGGTGCCTCACCATCACCAATACTTCATGTCTCTTGGGTACAGTTTGTTGAAAAGCAGGAATTGTTATTGCTATATGATCTCCTAATAGTCATGTGTGCACTGTGTGACTAAGGTGCACTCTGGCCAGAGGCCTGTGAAAAACTATCATATCACTTAGTCTGTGCTGCTGATGGTACCAATAAAATATACATTATATATTCTAATCTTTATTCTTTATACCATAAGCACTGCAACAAGTCAACATATATATATATTTGCAAGAAGCTGGACAATGTCTGCAGTCCACACACAGGAAAGAACACTGACTGCACACATGCAATTTTGCACATTTTACTTGCACTGTTTTTTCACAACCATTCCAAGACAGAAAGTAAACATTACTGAGGCACCGGAAATACATCAGGGTACACATTCTTAACCTGGATTATAATAACAGGACAATAAGGAGCATGTATGTATGTATATATGTATGTATGTAAAGTCCTACTGTGTCCTTCCTTCCTTCTGTCTGCTATTAGGAATTTTTACTAAATTAGCATGCTAGCTTTATGGTACTTTTATGAACAAGGGCATAATTACTTTTACATACACGGGATGGTGGAGGAATGCATTTTATGACACAGCAGGGGGGGAGGTGTGATTAAAAAAAAGCTAATGTGGGATCTCCTGCTGGTTCAGCAGCACTTAGAGCATGGACCCAATCTGCAGTTGATGTCTCTCTATCTGTTCCAACTGCTGCTGGACAGCACTCACCCTCTCATTGTTCTCTTCAACAGCACCCCACAGAACTGTATTGTCGGCCTGCATTACAGGTAGTTCTGTGGGGTCCACTGGTGGTACAGCTGGTGGTGGTGGTGGTGGTGCTTCTGGTGGAGCAGCAGGTGCTGCTTTGGCCCTCCTCTTACAATGGTGATGCACAGCCACATCCTCTGCCAGTGCCACAGAAGGATCAGCAGATGCAGGCCTAGCCCATTCTGTGGCAGTCTGCCACTCCACCTTGTGGTGATTCAGCATGTGGGTGCGCTGGCCCCCAGTCCCAGGTGAGTCCCCTGGGGGCCACAGCGCACCTCCACACCACAAATACTACACTGGACCAGGCTGCTGTCCCCCCAAACACAGCTGAAGAACTCCCAAACTGAGGAGCTGTGGGGGGGACCAGGCAAGGGAAGGCCAGATGCACTGGCAGCAGCCTGGTCACAGTGCTCAAGCTCCAGGTCCACACTTTGGCCCAGGGGCACAGACACATCCTGCTGTGGAGGACCTGCAGTTATAGCTGATGCTGCTGGGGCTGCTGCTGAAGGTGGTGGTGGTGCTGCTGCAACTGCATGAGGTGCTGGTCCTGCTTCTAAAGGGAGGACCCAAGATTTTGGACTGGTTCAACATCACCTAGCCATGCCCCTCATGCCTGCACACTCCTCCCCTGCCAAGCATGCTGCCACATGGTCCCACAACTGCCCCTGACACTGTCCCAGACATTCCCTGATCCTGTCCCTGGTCCATTTCTGCTGTCAGTGACTCAACTGACTCGACTGACCTCCCTCCTTCCCTCCATACAAGCAATGAGTCTACATCATGAAAACTCACACACACAACACAGGCACACACACAGTCAGACACACACACAGACAAACAACAACTTATAAAAGTAAAAATTAAATAAATTACAGTCACAGAAAGAACAAATTAAGTACAAATAGAGTACAAAAAACTCTAAACAATATTGCTTTGAAAAAAAACTGTTGGGTTCATAAGCATGATCTCCACTCCTCCTAACTGTAGTCTCTGTCAGACACACACAAAGACAAAATGCCTCCTCTCTCTCCCTCTGCACAGGAGAAAATGAAAGTATCTCCTTGCATGAGTCACTTACTTCCTGCCTGGCTAAAGCATGTGACTTACAGTACTGTAAGCCATGTGATGTGTGGGGGGGTGCCTATATTGTTACTTTGCCTTACTTCGTATTAAGGTGGAATAGCAAAGTAAAGTCATAATTACAAGGCAATGTGAGCCTTTTACACTGGCCACTCCGCGTAGCAGAGTGACAGCACGAAGTGCCCACTTCATGGGCACTTTACTGGTGAAATTTAACTTCGCTGCATCTCTACTTTTGGGCGGACTGGATGAGCCTAGCATTCCTTATCTGCCGACAAGTTCTATGTTTCTATTATGTATTTATTTATTTATTTCAAATGTTTTGCCAGGAAAGTCATACAGAGCTGGTATCAGCTAATTTCCAGATTCTTCCTAGGGGAAGGGGAAGAGAGAAGAACAGAATAGGATCAAGGTACAAAAATATTACAGCAGTATGGTAATAAGTAAAATGATATATACAATTAATTCCTTTAAAACTGCACTGGATAAGTTTATGGACAGGAGAACTATCTCATTCTGCTCTTAAGGTTAGTCAAGTCACTATGGCTGATGGCTTATAGACCTGTACAATCCCATGATGCTATGATATGCAAACTGCAAGAAAACACTTCAGAATAAAAAAATTACCATACAGTAAAATTATGGTACAGTAAATTTTGAAACAGGCAAAAGAACTATTAAACTGTGAGCAGCAAAAGAATAACATGAGGAGTATGAAGTAGAGTCTAATTAACTGGGGGAGAGGGGCTAAGCTAGTGACAGTGTAGGGAAGAAGGCTGGTGACAGAATTCCACTCCAGGATCAGGAACGGCTACAGGACTGAGCAGAGAAGTCATGGAGGAGAGAGTTCAGAGTGAGAAGAGAAGGAGCAGACCAAATGGAAATGGGGAGAGAGACCCAATCTTAAGGAAGTTGAATGAGAAAGCAGCTTGGCTAACAGTAGCTTTCATTGGTGGGAAAGCAAGTGAGTGAATTCAAGCATTACAAAGGGAGTAAGATGTAGAAGGGGGAAGAAAGGAGAGAAGCGTGTTTTGAGAGAGTTAGCTAAACAAAAAATTGGAAATAAATGAGGCACTGTTGGAAAGGTGACTGGCATCGAGAGAGAGGACAGAGACAGAGGTATGCAAAGAACAGTGATTTGTATGCTGGGGTTTGTCAAGAGCAAATCGACAAGAGAGGGTGAAAGAGGGGGTGCATTCTAGCTAAAGAAGACTTTGGATCAACACTTTAAACAATGTCTCCAAAGTCAAAAATGAGGAGAATAATCTTAGTGATGATTTCTTTATGGACAGGAAATTGAATGCATCTCATATTTCTGTAAAAGTGCTCAAAGTTTGGGGTGGACTTCATATGGATAGAATCCATGTGAACAGAGAAATCAATGTGGTAGTCCAACCAGATCCCAAAATATTTGAAAGAGGAGACATCTTCAATAGCTGCACCTTTCAAGGTATGAAAGGAAGGAAGGGAGAGACTCTAGCAAGCCTATGTCTGATGCCAAAAGTCATAGAGACCATTTTCTTTGCATTGAGGGATAACTGATTTTCTCTGAACCAGTGCTGGATGCTGTTAAAGTCCAGTTGGAGCTGGTCCATGAGGCGGAGGAGCCAGAGATAACGAGAACTGTATCAATGTGTACATATGAATGGTCACAGAAGAACAGGCAATGGGTGGTCATTTAAGGCTGCTGGTCTATCCGACCATGCCACTAACTGGTTTCTGGTGTACTTGCATGGCAGACAGCAATCCATGAGAATCGGCCCCAGCACATCGTCCCCCCTCCCAATCACCATGGGTGTTCCTCAAGGCTCAGTCCTGTGTCCTATCCTTTTCTCAATTTTCCTGAATGAACTGCTGCAAGTATGCTCCCATTCTGCCATACACATGTATGCAGATGATACTGTGCTTTACAACACTGGCCCATCTGCAGATACAGTGCATGACCAACTGCAGCAGGATTTCAGCGCTGTTCAACTATGGCTCAAATAGAATCAGCTTTTCTTAAATGCAAAAAAAAAATCTCCCTAACTTTTGGCTGGCAACCTTGCCTCTTCTGACTCACCATCCGCCCCCCTTTCCTAACCCTGGATCTTATCCCCTTAGATTCCTGTACCTCGTTCCACTACCTCGGCGTCTGGCTCGACCAATATCTAGACTACTCAATTCACATAGACTCCCTTCACAAAAAATTGCTTCCTAAACTGGGGGCCCTCTATCGTAACAAAGGCTGCCTGCCTACCCCCGCCAGGCGCGAACTAGTGCAAAAAATGATACTTCCAATCTTTGATTATGGGGATGTATTCTATGGCACCACCTCACCCTCCACTCTGACCAGCCTGGACACACTCTTTCATTCCTTCTGCCGCTTCATACTGGAATGTCCTAAACTTACGCACCACTGTGGCCTCTATAGTTCTCTTGCCTTTCCCTCACTCTCAGCCCGCAGACAAATTCACTGCTCACATGTTGCTGCTAAATTCTGGTCCCATACCCTCCCACCCTACCTGAATTCCACCTTAACTACTCTACCCAGGGCGGCCTACTCGTTGCGACACTCAGATAATAGGCGCTTCCATATCCCTTGCATGTGTACCACTATGGGTCAGGCTGCGTTTAGTTACCATTTGCCTAAACTCTGGAATGACCTCCCAACAGATATCCACCATATCACTAATTCCAGTCACCTCAACTCCCGCCTCCATGAACACTTTCTCACTGTCTGCTCCTGCAATGGGCCTGACCTTAGTAGCCCTCAAGGTCTCCTGGGCCTCAAATACCTCACTTAGTGGGATATGTACCCCTTCCTAATTAGAGTCTACAAATTACTAACTACTTTTAAACTTAATTTTATTTGTACAATGAAATGTCTTTCTATGCATTGTCTCCATGCCTGCCTATTTCTTTTAAGCTGCATGGATACCTTAGCTACCAACATGTATAGTCCTTCATATTTTGTGCCTCTCAATCTGTACATAAATATGTGTGTCTGTTTGCCAAAATGTTCCCATTGTTTTCCCCCAGGTCGCATCTGGAAACGAGTGGCTAGTCGCTCAGTATGCCTGTCTGATTAAACTCTTAAATAAATAAATTTAGAAAAATAGAGAAAAGAACTGGGCCAAGGACAGACCCTTGAGGGATGCCTGTACTAATTAGGAGTGGAGGGGAGAAGGAATTTCCAATACAAACAGCTTGTTACCTGCCCTAAAGGTAGGAGTGGAACCATTCAACTGAAGAGACAGTAAGTCCAGCAGCCAGAAGATTGTTCAAGAGAATGGGGTGGGCAAGAGTGTCAAACACTTTAGCTAAATCAAGAAAAATGGCTGAAGTGACAAGGCCCTGATACATGCCAGAGATGATATTAGTTAGACAGTGGAAGTGGAGTGGAGTGGCACTTTCTAAGGCCAGACTGGAAAGGAATGAAGAAAGAGTTTGAGTCAAGAAAAGGGCAGAGTTGGCAGAGATCAAGGTTTTCTGGAGTTTTGTCAGTGTAGGGAGTAAAAAGATAGGACAGAAGTTACTAGGGGAAGAGAGATCACCACCTTTAGGAAGGAGAATGACAGTAGCCAACTTCCAAGAGTTAGGGGCACCGGATAAAGAGACTGAGAGGTTGAGTATGAAGGTGATAGGGAGCGCAATGGTATGAGCAGAGAGATCCAGGATTCTACAGTCAAGATCATCAGGACTTCCACCCTTACGTGGATTTAGAGTCAAGAGGGTCTTGAGAGTATAAGCAGGGGTAGTGGGCAAGAAAGAAAAAAGGGAGGAGGGAGGCAGTAGGATGATTAGAGAACAAGAGTGAGAGGGTAGAAAACAAGAGAGAGATCTTGAAGTGGGTAGCCATCTGGGAACAAGCGACCACCCAACAGTGCGGTTCACGATAAACTTAGCTGTAGAGTCAAGCCACACAAAAGTGAAGGTATTGGACTTCAGAATGGCTGATTTTGTCAAAATGGGAGAGTGCCTCAGAAAAGCACCAGCAAATAGGCAAGAAGGTGAGGTGCAGCAACAATGGGGAAACATCAAAACCGCCATCACAGAGGCAACAAGCCTTTGTGTGAAGCAAATAAACAAATCAAAATGAAAGAAAAAAACACTATGGTTCTTAAAAGAAGTGGTGGGGAAGGTGAGGGAGAAAAAGATAGCATTTAGGAAGTACTGTATAAGGAAACACAGAAGGAACAGAACAGAGAACTGTACCAGTTAAAGCAGAAGGAAGTATGTAAGGCAGTCAGAATAGCAAAGGTCCAAACTGAGGAAAAGATAGCCAACTCAGTTAAGAAGGGGGATAACACCGTTTATAGGTACATTAGGGAGCAAAGAAAGACTAAGGCAGGGATACTAAGGCTGAACAAAGAGGAAGGTGGTTGGGCAGAGACTGACAGTGAAAAAGCAGGGATACTGAACGAATACTTCTGCTCAGTATTCACAATGGAAAAGCAGGAGGAAAGACCTAATCTGGTCAATAGAAGCACTCTGGATGGGGGGGGGTTTATATTAGTCACTTCACAGAAGAAAGGGTTCTGAAAGAACTCTTAAAACTGAAGGAGGATAAAGCAATGGGGCCTGATGGGATTCACCCCAGAATTCTAAAAGAACTAAGGAAAAAACTAGTAACACCTCTGACTAACCTTTTTAATAAATCATGGGAGGATGGTGTGGTACCTGAGGACTGGAGGAGGGTGGATGTGATTCCCCTTCACAAAAGTGGGAGCAAGACAGAGGCAGGAAACTACAGACCTGTCAGTTTGACCTCAGTGGTAAGGAAAATGATGTAATCACTTCTGAAGGAAAGAATTGTTGAGAACCTAGAGGCCAGTGGGGCACAGGACCCAAGGCAGCATGGATTCACAAGGTCATGTCAGACAAATCTAATTGATTTCTTTGACTGGGTGACCAAAGCAGTAGACCAGAGAGGGGCTGTGGACATGGCCTACCTAGACTTTAGCAAGGCATTTGACACAGTCCTGCACAAAAGATTAATAAACAAATTAGCCAGCCTGGGAGTGGGTCCTAGGGTGGTAGCCTGGGTAAAACACTGGTTGGACAACAGGACACAGCAGGTAATAGTAAATGGAGTCCACAGTGAAGAAAGGAGGATTACTAGTGGGGTATCTCAGGGTTCAGTACTGGGGCCAGTCCTTTTTAATGTCTTTAAAAGTGACATTGCAGAGGGACTGGAAGGGAAATTATGTCTCTTTGCAGATGACACAAAGATCTGCAACAGGGTTGATACACAAGGTGGGATGGAAAGGATGAAAAGGGACTTGGCAAGGTTGGAGGAATGGTCAAATGTATGGCAGCTTAGATTCAATGCAAAGAAGTGCAAAGTAATACACCTGGGAAACAAACCCCAGGGGAAGAGTACACAATGGGGGGTGAGATACTGACAACAGAAATGGAAAGGGACCTGGGGATAGTCATATCAGATGACCTAAAGGTGGGCCAGCAATGTGAGAAGGCAGTAAGTAGGGCTGGGGGGATACTGGGATGCATAGGGAGAGGCATCACCAGTAGAAAACAGGAAGTTGTTGTCCCTCTGTAGAGACAGTTGATAAGACCACATCTGGAGTACTGTGTACAGTTCTGGAGACCCATCTCCCCCAAAGACATAGACAGGGTGGAGGCTGTCCAGAGGAGGGCAACCAAAATGATGCAGGGTCTGCATCAGAGATATATGAAGAAAGAATAAAGGAAGTAAAGAAGTATAGCCTCAAGGAAAGGAGGGAGAGGGGGGACATGATAGAAACTTTCAATTACCTCAAAGGAATCAACAAAGTCCAAGAGGGTAGCATCTTTCAGAAAAAGTGATGTGCAAAAACAAGGAGGCACAATTTGAAGATAGAGGGGGGACAGATCAGAGGTAATGTTAGGAAGTATTTCGTCACATAAAGGGCTTGTGGATACATGGAACAGCCTTCCTGAGGAGGTCGTAGAGTCAAAAACAGTGGAGGAATTCAAGAATACATGGGACAGACATAAGGCAATTCTAGTGGGGGTGTAGGAGGAAGTAGGCTGTTGGTTAACTAGGATCTGCAGCTTATCCGTTAAGTAGGGAAATAGGCAGACTAGGTGGGCCAAGTGGGCCTTATCTGCCATCAAATTCTATGTTTCTATGTTTCTGTGTTTAGGAACAGCCAGGCCCACAGTCTCGTGAAATTTATGGTGGCATCATTCAGGACCAACAGCTGAGGGTTATTAGATTTAACAACACCTAGCTACCACAACACAACCTAAGCATCGGTGACTGCTCCATCACCATAGAGGCTTTTTATTATCTTTTTGAGCTCCTGCTCAATATAATCAATAAGTAGGGTGGGTCATCCGGGTGGCTTGGTGGGAAGAAGGGGTGCCAGTTTGGTAGGGTCTGGTGTGGTACGAAGCTGTGCCTTGTAGTCTAGTTTAAATTTTCAGACAGTACTGTCATTAATGGGATGGCCATATTTGCAAGCATACAGTTTTACCACTTACATTACGTCTGACTCTCAGCATGCTTCCCAGTTTCAAGCCTTCCTCCCTCTGTCCCCTACCCCTTTCTTTATTCCTACAGCCAACTCTCCACACTATCTCACTAGCCTTCCCAGCCTCCTTACAGGGTTCTCTACTCCTGAAGGGGTCCTTCTGGGACTCAGCTTTCTTCCTCTCTCAACTTTACCCACCTCTACTAGCCTTTCTCAAACCCCTTGCAGGGTTCTCAGCATCCTGAAGGGTTCCTTTGGGGTTAGGTCCTATCTCTCTCTTAAGTGTTAAACCACACTTCCTGGCTCCTTCCCTCTCTCCCTGCTACAGTCTCTAAAGTCTGTAGATACGTTTCTAAAGTCCTACTGCCATCCTCTCCCCCCTTCACTCTTGCCCTCTCTGTCCCCTTGCAGAGTTCGCAGTATCCCGAGGGGGTCTTTCCAGGGCAAGGCTACTCTTCCCTCCTCCTCCTCCATTCACCTTACCGCTTTTCATTAGCACTTGCTTACTTTTTGCCCAATTACCATATTTTGTTTGCCCACACATGTTGTGATCCACCTGTCCCTGTAGCACTTGTTTTAAATCTATTTTTTTCTACAGTATGTCTGTCCATACCTGTGTATCCCCTTACTCCACTCCACTTGCACTTATTATTTGTTCCCTCAATTAACCTTATTGTACGGTACACTGTATGTAACATTTGACTTATGCAAATGTATATTCTGTCATTTGTCCCTTATTGTACGGAACACTACATGTAACATCTATCTTTTGCTATTGTATGTTAATGATGACTTTTGCAACTTGTATGTATGTATGTAATACTGTTCCATCCTCATTGTATCCCCTCCCCCCAGGTAGCACCGGGAGATGAACAACTTGTTGCTCTGTGTGTCTTTCTGGGGAAACATTTCAATAAATAAATAAAATAAATAAATAAATCAGACCTCAGCTGGGTAGTTCATGTATTCAGATTGCCTTTTCTTTGCTGGCAGCTGAATTTCAACAAGTTCTGCTACTAAAGAAGCTGCCATCTAAAGAGACACACCAGCACTTTAGCTGACAGCCTTGGGGATCAGGTTTGAGACTACTGCCATGTCTGTGTGTGTGTGTGTGTGTGTGTGTGTGTGTGTGTGTGTGTCTCTCTCTCTCTTCTGTGCATTAGGACATGTCAGCCATCGATGCAGTGACATTTTTTTAAGTGCTACCACTAGCACTGCAAAAGCTGAAAACTGAAACAAGATCTGATGGACAGCTGACAGGACTGCATTAAATAGGCTGTCAGCTGTCAATGTGAGGTGAGCTAATCCATCGCGTGGGAAGTTTGAATGGCGTTCAATGTTTTTGCTGATCAGAACTGCAAAATTAGCAAACTGCTAAGTTTAACAGTTCTGCAGTATTTCCAGCAACTAAAAGTAGCAAGGAAATGAGGAGCTTAAGAGAATATGAGATACTTATGGGAAGAGGAAGGGAGGTGTAGGATGGATAAGAGTTAGTAAGGTAGGAGGGTAAGGAGGGACCTGAAGAGTTCAAGATGAAGGCAAGGATATGAAAGGAGGCTGCTACCAGGATGCCAGGGAGAGTGAGATAAAGCAAGGAGACAGGAGGAGGGGAGGGGAGGGTAGGAGATGGAGAGGAAGGGATGGTGGTGGACAAAGAGCGGTAAGGAAAGATGGTGGGGGAGGGAGGTGAGGGTAAACAAGAACGGGATGACCGAAAGTGTAAGGCGCATTGTAGGAGAAGGGCAGCAAAGCAAAAACACAATCTGCAGTGTACACAGTTATTCTGGGTGGATAAGTTACACTCAAAAGGAGTGAAAGCAGATGTGGGAGGTCAGAATTAAATTAAATTGCAAGGAGACTGTAATAAAATTAAAGAAAGGGGTGAACCTCTAGTCTGGTGGTAACTAGTAAAACAAAAATGGAAAATTACACTGTACCCAGACAAGGAAAAGGCCAGAAATTAAATTTAGGAGGGAGGGAAAAATAGAGTTCCCCTGATGGGGATAAGGTTGTACTTAATTAATGTAATGGAGGATTGGAACTAACCTGGACAAAAAGCTACAATAACAGCCCCTAAAAGGTAATTTAAATGAGGAAAATCACACAAGTAATAAACAGATTTGACAGTATTAATAAAAAACAAACAATGCAAGTAGAAGTAGGAAAGCCATATTAAACTGTAAAGTAAGGTACATTTCAACAGATAGGAAATACAACTTTTTAAATACATAAACAAGATAAAGCTGTTGAAGTACAAATATGTTCAAATAGATGTGTCCAGGAGCTGTGATTTTTGCCAGCACTTTTTGATGGTGTCCTGCTTCACCTCCCACCAGGACTCCGCCAACATAAGCAGGGCATCTTTTACATTGATACCCTTAATGACACCTACTAGAGATCTGGAGTCATTCTCTTCAAAAAGCACATTTGTTAACAGCTTGCTTCTGTAGATACGTTTCACTGTCACAAGAATGCCCTGATCCATTGGCAGAATTGCTGCAGTGGTGTTAGCAGGTAAAAATTCACAGCGAATGCTGCCATCATCTGTGCATAGAATGTCAGCACTAGGATAAGCCCCTGCATTATCTAGCAGTAGAATTCGTTAAGAGGCAAACCAAGACTACGGAGATGACTCCAGCAGAGGGCACAAAATTTACAAAGAACCAGTCCTTAGTCCTGGGAGTGAAAAAAACTAGCCTTCTCCTTAAGGATTGCACCTGAAATTGGTGTCCCTTTAGATCGGTTCTGGACAAACCACAAGAAAACCGCTTTGTCCAGTGCATTGTCTCGGCATGAGTGCATCGTTTTCCATTTCTTGTGTGCGATGCTGCAATCCATTGTAGCTGCAAAGTCTGTTATCTTGGATTTTGCTTTTTTTATGTCACATATCGTGGCATTACCAAGCCCAAACTGGTGAGCAACATTAACAACTCTTTGCCCCCTTTCTAGGCATTCTATAATTTGTAACTTCTGGCCAATATCGAGCACCGATCTCTTGCATTTTGCCATTGCTAGGCAACACACACACAGCACAAAGGGAAGATAGCAAAGGCAGAAAACGATCTGCTAAGTACTTTTCCAGTGCCTCAGCTGTAATTCATTTGTAATCAATTTGCAATCAATTTGCCACTTAGGCAGTGGAGTAATGGTAATGAGGATAAATGGTGTAAAATTATGTGACAACAGTTTGAGTGGGGGACATTGTGTGAATTCGGATAACTGAGAGATTCGGATTATTGGGGTTTGGTTAAATGGGGTTATACTGTATAGTAGCAGTATAGCAACAACAGAAAAACAGTAAAAAGTATTTGAAAACAATAGTGAGTGGGAAAACCAACCCTGTACTTACTGAGGGTAGGAGCAAGTAAACACTGATGGACAGAGTGGCTGGCTGAAGGCTGACTCCACAACTTGACACCCACAGTGCTTTGACCATGTGGCTCTGAACTACAGCGGAAGACCTCTAGACCACAGGCACAGAAATAGAGCAATTAACTCCACCCATTGCAACACTCCCCTCCCACATGGAGGGACTGGGCACCAGAAAATGAACAGGCAGTAATGTCACCAACAGAAGAACTCCAAGAGATTGCAGAACCAACAGTCTAGTAATTGGCTTGAGCTCCCAGTGAATACCAACACTCAGTTCTCATGGCCGGGCAGAAAGCAGCTGATCTGTGTCAGCTTGAGTTGGGTATTTAAAAGCCACCTTCACACTAGCTCCGCCCTCTTCAAAACACCCCTCCTGATTAAAGGGACTTGGCACCAGACAAAGAAAAGATAATAATGTCCCAAACAGAATAACTCCAAATGACTACAGCATCAGCAGTCTAACAAAAATTTTGAGCTCACTATGAACACCTGCACTCAGTTCTTATGGTTGCGAGGAAAACAGCTGATCTGAATCTCTTCCCTTTGACATGGACAATGTGGAAAGGGAGGCATTGAGGAGGCAAGCCGCACTTGACACTTGTCTACACTGTAATGATTTCCTTTAGTTATTTGTAACCATTACACCAAGATCCCTCTCAATATCTGAGTTTCTCAGCTCTTTACCAAAAAGACTTTAAAACTGTTTTTTTTTATCCCAAAATGCATAACCACACACTGAGAAATGTTACGGGACATCTTTGTCTTTACTACCCAATCTCCTAATCAGTCCAACTGTGATTGCAACAATCTGACCTCCTTTGCATTGTCCACCCTGTGTCCCAACTTCATCAACCATCCACTGGTGGTTCTCATTCTGTGGACGTAGATGTTAAACAATGTGTGGCCCAGCACTGATTCCTGTGGCGCTCCACTGGTCACCACCTTCCACTCCGAGAGGAAATTGTTTATCTTTACCATCTGTTTTCTGTTTGTTAGCCTACTTAAAACACACCTAATAATGTTGTAAGGTAGCCCCAGATCCCTGGGTGACTGTATTAGTTCTTCATGGAGAACTGAATCAAATAACTCCACTTCTGGCCAGTCATCATACTACAGGTATTCTCTCTCTGTCTCTCTCTCTCTCTCTCTCTCTCTCTCTCTCTCTTTCTCTCAGGGATCAAAACCCTGTATTAGTTTTGACAGGGGACTTGTTTCACCTCTAGACCTAGGACCCATATTGCCATCCCTTGAATCTGGCAGGTCCCCCAATCAGTCACAGCTGGGGCCACAAGCTACGACAAATCATTCAGAGCTTCAAATGGCAGCCTTCTTCTCCAGATAGATGTCAAGATCAAAGGAACAACAACCTATACTGTTCCTGTCAAGGACTTCTATACCCTCTGAACATGCCATGTCAGGCCAGGTTCTAGAACAGGGAAAGACAGATGTTATTAACAGCTCCACTATTTAGGAAGGGAGTAGTGCTGTGTGGAATGTGGAATTCCACCAGTGAAGTTAGCATGGAATGACCATTCTGCCAGCAGAATTTCCACTAGAATTATGCTGGTTCTTCTGAAGAATTCTGCCTGATGCGATCTGTGGAATATTATACAATGGGGTTTGAAAATCCTGTAAGCTCATTGGCCAAAACAGATCACATGACTGTGGTAAATCCTCCAGTATGCCCACTGTTAAAGTTTTGTATCACTATTAAAACAAAAAAAAAGTTGAACATTGTACAATAGCAATACACCATGCCAGGGAGTGGGTATATGGGTGGATTTACTACTTCTGATGTGGTTAAGTCACTCGGCTATGCCTCGTGACCGAACCACACCAGGTGTGTTAAATCCGCCAATATTCCCACTCCCTGTCATGGTATATTGCTTAAATATCCAGTGGAACAGCATTTTTTCTGTGGAAAATCATTCCTCAACCATTTCTGCAGAACATATTGAGATCCAAAGAATTATATTTAATAGAGCATTATTTATTTCCACAAAACCTCATTCTGCAACCATTTCTGCAAACAATATTGAAATGTTGTGGAAAAACACATTTTGCATTTTTCTGCCACAGAATCTGTCCATTCTGTTTCCAGTGAAATTCAGCAGAATTTTGAAAATTCCTTGAATTGTTGTTCCAGCGAAATTTGAAAATTCTGCACAGCACTAGAAGGGAGGTTACTGCTGTGATTTTTAATCTCTGTTGTTCTGGGAGTAGGACAGCATTGAGAATGATTGCCATGTGAGTAACTACTTTGTTTTGAAGCATAGCTTTTCCTCCTGTATGAATAAGCAACACATTAAAAAGTTTATATAAAGTCTGTCATGTGTTGTAGTAATCTGAAAATACAGTACTTATGACCAATATGTCTGCTGTTGATTTTGTTGTGTTGTTTTTAGCTGTGTAAGAGATGGGGGATGAAAGAATTAAACAGCATCCTTGTTTCAGCATTCAATAGTCGTATGATTGAAACCTTGTATAACAAACCTGTTTCTTAAATCTTACGCTGCCATGAATAGTATAACATTTCTAATGTTTTTATTTCTTTACTGTCTGTGTACATGACTGTACTTGTAACAGTACTCTCTCGGGTCATGCCTAAAAATAGGCATATTAATGTTTAGTGACCTTACCCAGTAATCAACAGCCAAATAAATAAAATATACATTTTAGGATCTTTTTCCCTCTTACAATTTCTCTTAAATGTGATGTATTGACCAACATGTTCTTAAATGTTTTGTATGAAAGTTTTTGTCATGTTGGAATGCATTCCGTCAGCCCCTGTTCTACATAAATTTGAAAGCAATGTCACATTGCCACTAAATATTTCTCTGTTCAAAAAGGGATACCACCTTTGCTGTATCGCAGTGCAATTTTTAAATACTCTGCAATACCATTAAGAAAAATATGAACATCTTATATGTTATTTACAGTACCTCCCCACTTTGCTATTGCATAATGACCACTCTCCAATATTCTGCATATGGAAAAATCGCCTGCCCAAAGTCCCCCCAAGAATTCTCACAGCCAGAGACTTCTCCAAATTCTCTGCGGAGGCCATCCAAGAGCATCTAGCCAGACTGAACTGGAACCCTATCTGGCTGCTCCCCAACATCAATGAAGCTTTGGAATATTTCCAAAATACCTTCAACTCAGCTGCAAATGGGCACACTCCATTTAGGAAACTTAAAGCAAAGGGACGCTGCCACAAATGGATTACACCTGAGCAAAAATCTATGATGATCAAGCGGGACAAGGCTTGGGTTAGGTACATAAAGTCTGCCCTCCCAGAAGACCAGTATATCTATAGGTTCCTAAGAAACTTGTGCAAACACACAAAAAGGCAGCAAAGCAAGCATATATTAAGAACCTTCAGCAGGCAAACTTAACTGACCTACGGTCCCTCTGGTCTCAGCTTAATGCCCTAGTGAAGGGGAGTGGTAACACCCCCAAAGTACGATAGTCTGCAACAGCAAAACACTTAGTGAGAGCCAGGAGACAGCCACTGCCTTCAACAAGTTCTTTATGGACCTGGAAAACTATAAGGCAGGCCTCCCCCCAAAGCTCTGACCTTCCGGGCACCGAGAAACTGAACCCTCAGCTCCCACAATTTCTCCTGTGGATCGTACGTCCTAAGGAAGTACTTCCACTACTTACGAACATTAAGGCAAAGGGATCAGCTGGTCCAGATGGCCTCTAGCCTAGATTGCTCCGGGTTGCTGATCCTGCTATTACCCTACTCATCACGTGGCTTATTAATAGATCATTGATGGAAGGAGTCATACCTAACACATGGAAGCAGGCTTATGTGGTGCCCATCCACAAGGGAGGCTCTAGGGAACACGTTGGTAACTACAGACCAATCTCCCTCTTATGCATACTAGCTAAGCTGCAAGAGTGGCTAGTCTACAATCAACTCCGTGCCTGCTTGGAGATACACCAGCTGCTAGAAAACACACTGCATGGATTCAGACAAAAGCATGGGACTGATACAGTTTTAATCAGATTCTCTACGGATATCCTTAAGGCCATCAATGACAGCACCCCCATGGGGCCATATTCATCGCTCTGACCAAGGCCTCTTACCTGGTGAACCACAATGTTTTGGTAGACAAAATGAGTCAATTTGGCCTAGCTCAGCATTCTTTGAACTGGATTGACAACTACCTGTCAAACCGCTCCCAACAGGTCAAGTGGAGAGGTTCCACATCGGAATCACTCCCCATCAAGGAAGGTGTACCTCTATCCTGGGACCCCTCCTGTTTTCACTGTTTGTAAACGATCTAAACATGAATTGTGGAAGCAGCTGCATGGTCCAGTATGCAGATGATACCGTACTCTACAGAGCCTCAAAAAGCATAGCTGTCCTTGGTCAACAGATGCATTCTGATTTTGATAAACTCAAAAAATGGCTACTAAACAACAGATTGTTACTCAGTGCTAAAAAGACAAAAGCCATTCTCTTTGGACACAAACACTAGGCCACAACAGAAGGCCCCTCCTTCCAGTGGTCACAGCCTCAGGCTCCCCAACTGAGGAAGTAGGGACCTTCAAGTACCTCAGTCTAACACTTGACCAAGGTTTCATGCTGAAATCCCACATGGACCAGCTAACCAAAACGATTCACCAAAAGCTAGGTCTGATGTATCGATTGAATGGGCAATTGACTCCTGAAACCAGGATTACCATAGCTCAAAGTATCCTCTGACCAATCTTAACATATGTTGCTTTGATAACACAGTCGATCACTAAACACGAGCTGAACAGGATGCACACCCTATACAACAAGATAGCCTGCTTTACCATAATGTCTCACCCAAGGAGACATCACTGCAAAGTACTGGCCTTCCTAAACTGGCCATCCCTAAGTTGCAGGCTACAGTACCCTTTACTGTGCAATGCATACAAATTCGTGAAAGAACACCTTCCAGATAGTCTTACTGGTCTGCTGGCTTCTAAGCACTCAGGTAGACAGCTCCACACCACAGGGAAAAATCTTCTTGAGGATACAAGAGTTAGGACTACGGCTGGTGGTAAATCCTTTGCCCATGCTGCCCCTGTACTCTGGAATAAGATCCCTGCCCATCTGCAAGATGTAACCTCCTTGGGAGCCTTCCGCAAGGGGCTCTGGATGTACCGGATGGATATCAGCAAATGCTCCTGTACTTGAACATAACCTAGCCCTCTCCAAACCTATCTACTGGGCTGTAGAGTCTTACTTAGCCCACCTGATGAGTTATAGTTTGTTGTAATTGTACTAATACCAACCTGGCCAGGAGACTAGGCAAATGTGATAGTGTCATATATTGTCTAACTGTTGATTGTATAATTCCCTGATGTACAGTGTCTTGACTGTAAGCTAAACTCTGTTACTGGTTTGCACTGTATGGCAAAATGTCCTTTTCTCCATTCTGTGTAACTGATTCCAGGTCATCCCTGAAAAAAGGACCTTAGGGGCTCAGTGGGTCTACTCGGTTAGCAAAATTGAAATAAATAAATGCCTCCACTGTATTCAGTGGGGATTGTAAAATGTGTTGAGCATGAACGTCAAATCAGCCATAAATAAATTAGCATTCTGGGGCCATTGCAGGACCTTTGTTCTGATAATCATAATGATTCTCACACCTAAAATGTTTCAGTGATAAGACTTATTCACCCAAACTACTAATTGAATTTTGTTGAATATCACTATCATCCCTATTTCTAAGGAACTACTTCAGGGAATCTAAACCATCTTTATGGTTTATGTACAAGTCCGTTGTATCTGATGTCCCCAGTATGCAATCCCAATTTCCTCTATATTTGTGTTTTGTTGACTCTTTGGGTACAGACCCAAGAATTGTTATTAGGCGGGTGCTGTAATTCAAAAATCCTTCTGTGGTCCACATCATTGCTTTGATACTGATATCTACATATTCTGATAAAAGAAAACACTGAAAAAAAAACCAGCACCAGCTCTGATTTATTTGGAAAACCAACTGTAACTATAACGATTCCTGCAAACGACCTCTATAGTACTCTGAGTGGGGTTTTTTTTTAGCTTCATGTTTCTCCACCACCCTGTCTCTGGTTGGCCCTCATCCAGCCGTGATCCATCACCTCTGTTCCCTCAAGCCCTCACCCCCATAACCCCCACATCTTACGTAACATGGCAGAGCAGCGGGGACCCACACCTGCCTACAGGATTCAGTTTTGGGGCATTACTTAGGGAACGAAGTGTGACAGGAATGGCCATCAAGCCGCATTGACCAGCCACCAGGGTCTTTTCCATTTTTCTCTTTCTCCTGCAGGAGTAAGGTGTGCAGTGATGCCTGTGGTGGGCTCGTGCACTCACCCACACATCTGGCCTCACCAATCATCTGCCCTGTTACCACCCCTAGTGTTGCAGCAGCATAGCACTGAGCCCCAGCCTCCACCAAGGGTCAGGCATGTGCCAACCGAGGTTACCCCCTCCCAAAAGCTGGAGAGCTGTCTGTCAGAAGCTCAATCCATCTCTTCCCTGCTGTCCCCAGTGGCCCGGGCTCGTTCCTGAATGCAGGTCACCGGCGTGGCACGAGGTGTGATGTCCAACGCCTCAACCCTCAGCGCCACTGGGCCAGTTTACTCTGAGTGATTTAAATGGACTTATCCATAAAACTCTATCGCATTCGAACAGTTGTCAACACTGCCACACAGTTAACAACATACTTTTCCTAAGGGTAGCTGCAGAACAGCAGTCAATCATGAAAACAGAGCTGCATAACTGCATAACTGACAACAAATATACTTGGAGAGGGGATACAGTTGACAGATAAGTGAGAAGGCAGAGAATATCAAGATTTTAAGGTAAGGCAGGATTTCCTTTAAGAGAAAAAAAATACTGTTTAGTTCCCCCCACAGATGAACTGCAAAACCACCTTCAGCTCATGGACATTTTTGCAGCAGAAAGTTATTCACAAGCATTGGGGATACTACAAGCTGATCTGAAATTAAATGAAATCACTGAACAACACCCCAGAATGGTATTCTGAGGAGACATAAATCTATAGTAAGAGGCATGTTCATCTCTAACACAGAGCAGATCAAACTAAATTTGCTACCCAAACAACATATGACTGTTTTACAATGGGTAAATGCAATTTCTGCAGTGTGATTCAGAATGCAAAGCATTTAATCAACCCAAAGAATAAAAAAGAAACAGAAAAAATTAAAATATTATCACCTGCACAACTGCAGGAGTCATTTACTTACCAAGTTGTTCCTGAGGAGCCATTTACAGTACATTTGAAACCTCCTGTTCAACTACCATTAATTTTTCTCCATCCAGTGTGCATCTGGATTTCTTCTTCTTATTATTATTATTATTATTATTATTACCAAAGTGGATTACAGCACATTTTTTAATGCTGAACTTCATTTTCGCTTGGTTAGCCCACTTGGTTAGTTCATCCAACTCTGCTTGTAATTCCAAAGTATCTACTTCTGACTCAGCAGTATGTCCCAGTTTTGTATCATCCACACACTTGGCTAACCAGCCACCCTTACTAGCATTCATAGTGGCAATATAAATGTTGAATAAGGTTGCTCATAACAGTGATGCATGTGGGACACCACTGGTCACACGTTCCCATTCAGAGAAAAAACAATTGATCCTTACACACAGCATCTGCTTATACAACCATTTATTTTATTTTATGTAAAAAGTTTCACCAGGAAAGTACACTGAGCAGCATTGCTCATTTCCAGGTACATCCTGGGGGAGAGAAGCAGGGAAGTAACAAACAAAACAATTTCAAGCAAAACAACAAGTCAGAAATCCATATACAGAGAGATAATAGATTTACAGTATTTCATAACTGCACAACATTTCAGTTGCAACATTTCACATTTTACATTTTTTAAGTGTAATCAGATCAGGGGGTAGCTGACAAATACTGAGGAATGGACTAGAAAAGGAGAACCAGACAGGGATTGGGGAGATGAGTGGGCACAGGTGATACAGAGGCAAAAGTCAAACCCAACAGCTACTGGCTAAGAGAGCAATGATGGAGAGAGGGTGGTGGAATAGAGAGAAGAAAGGCAGAGTGAGTGGGAAAGCCAAGATGGGCAGGTACCAAATGGTGGGGGTAAGAGTTTAGAGAGATTGAGGGAGGGTGTAGAGTGAGGAGAGGTAAAGCAGATGGGGATTAGGAACAGGTGCAAGTAGGGGAAAAGAAGTTACATAGAAGGGAGAAGAGGTCGTGTGGTGAGGTGGCATGCCAGATGGAAGGGGAAAAGGAGTTCCATAGTTTAGGGAATTGGTGGGAAAAAGCAGCTTAACCAGCAGAGGAGGATCCCAGGGTCGACAGTCCAGATTCGAGAGCCATAGTTTCTAAGGGAGTAGGAGAGGGAGGGGGAAGGAGGCAGTGATAGAGAAGAGGAGGAGGGGTAGGAGGGGAGTGAGCAGGACCAGAATTTAGTTAGGAAGTTGGCCCAGTGGGAATGGCACCTGTCATCAAGATAGGGGGAAGAGAGAGACTGATAGAGAGCACAATGGTGAGTGCAAGGAGGGCAGTCAAGGATGAAACAACAGGAGGAATGGAAGAGAATGTCCAGTCTAGCAAAGGAGATCTTGGGAGTGGCACTGTAGACTACACTGCCATAGTCCAAAACTGGGAGGATCATTTTCTGGCCAGTGCGCATTGGGCAGGCAGTGGAATACATGACTGGACACTGAGGTGCTGCCCTATCTGCATGCATCTCTCTGGACTGTGGGATGAGTTAGCCAGACTCAGAGCAGAAGTAAACTGGATCAGGAGTACCATCACCCTTATCCAGAGACCACCCAGTCCAATGCAACTGCCTCAAAGGATGCTGAGAACGAGGAGCACTTGGATGACAGTGGGCTCAGGGAGGGTTAGAGCTGTCAGGCAGAGGCACATCCCAGATCCTATTCCACTCAAGAACTCATATGCCACAATGGCAAATGGGACAACCAAATAGAGGTACCCAGAGAAGTGGAAGGAAAGGATGTGGAGGTTAGCCAAGGAGGTGACCTCAGCAGGGAAAGCAGTGGACCCCAGAGGAGGAGGAAACGAATCCTGGTGGGGGACTCCATCATAAGAGGGATCCAGATAGGAACACAGGAGGGGGAGGACAGGGAGGTGAGGTGCCTACCAGGTGCCACATGGAGGGATGGAAGGAAGATCCTGGGGATCACTGGGAAGACAAGAGGGGAGGGTGAGCTGGATGTCATCATCCACCTAAATACTAAAGACCTGTCAAATGGGGAGCCAAAGGAAGTTCAGGAAGAGTTTAGGAAATTGGGGAGGGGTCTCAAGCAAGTAGCTACTTCTGTCACTTTCTCAGAAGTACTACCTGCGAGAGCCAAGGGAGATCATAGGGGTGCATGCACCAGAAATTTAACTCATGGTTGAAGAACTGGTGCTGTGAGGAAGGGTTTGGATTCATTGGTGACTGAGGACCCACCTGGAGGATGGAGGTTTGTTCAAGCTCGACGGCCTGCATCCATCCTGGAGGGGAATCCAAGCACTCAATGATAAGTTTAAATGCTACATTGACAAGCATTTAAACTAGCATGGGGGGGTGACAGGCCAGCAAGGAGGGGACCAACTTGCTTACACCCCACAGCTAGCAGTGGAACCAGTGAACCAGAGGAGTGGCTATCTCTACAAAGCAGTGTGCAAAAGATGGAGATTAGCGCCCAAGAGGTGGATAGGCAGAAAAGGGGCAAAATTCAGCAGAAGGGCAGACAGCAAGGAGAACCAGGGATAAAGGACAACCAAGGAAGGGCTGGAGTAGAACAGCGAAACAGTCTAGGGAGGTCAAATCATGGAAAGCCATGTGCAAATGCCAGGAACCTTAGCAACAAGATGGAGGATCTGGAGGCTGTCATGGTGCAGTCAGACCTGGACACTGTGGCCATCACCTAAACCTGGTGTAATGATAACCATGACTGGAGATGGCCATTCCCGGCTACAACATATTCAGAAGAGACAGTGCAGGCAGGAAGGGAGGAGGAGTGGCACTGTATGTGAAAAAATATAAGGGCCACAGAGATCCAGGAGGAACAAAATGGGGGAGAGATACTGTGGGTTAAGCTGGAAAGGAAAACGGGGCCAGCCATTCGCACAGCTGTGGTCTATAGACCACCAGTCCAGGAGGAAGAAACAGATAGGGAGCTGATGCCAGCCATCCAAAGGATGGCAGACAAGGGGGAGGTAGTACTATTTGGAGACTTCAATATTCCAGACGTGGACTGGAGCATTCCAACAGCAGCATCAACTAGGAGCATATTTATCCTGGACTCCTTTCAGGGTGCCTTCCTCAAGCAATTGGTCATGGAACCAACTCAGCAGAATGCAGACCTTGTGCTCACAAACAGGGACAGTATGATGGGGGTAACAGTGGGGGAGCACCTGGGGAACAGTGACCACCAGTCATTGTGATTTAAAATCACAGAAAGAGCAGAACCAAACCACACAAAAACATGTATCCTGGATTTTACAGGGGCAGACTTTGGGAAAATGGGGAGATACTTGAAAGAGGCATTAAGGGGAATGGGGCAGGAATCAGGGGTTGAGGGGAGTGGGCAGTATTTAAAATGGGGATTACAAGAGCAACAGAATTATGCATTAAGCAGGTTTCCAAGAGGAAAAGGAAGAGGAGACCATTATGGTTTTCCAAAGAGGTAACAAAGAAAGTGAAAGCTAAAAAGGTTGTATTCAGGCAATACAAAAATACACAGGCAGAAGGGGATAGGGAGAACTACCAGAAGAAGCAAAGGGAGGCAGGGAGGTCAGTAAGGGAAGCCAAAGCTCAGACAGAAGAACACATTGCAAAATCAGTGGGTAGAGGGGACAAAACCTTTCACAGGTACATAAGTGAAAAAGAAAGGCAAAGGGAGGGATAGTGAGACTGAAGGTGAAGGATGGAGGCCACGTGGAGCATGACAAAAGTAAAGCTGACATATTGAACAGGTATTTCTGCTCAGTCTTTACTGAGGAAGAGGAGGGTAATGGGTCTGAAGGGAGTACAAGGGGTGAGAATGGTGCAGAATGGACACAAGTCCCTTTACACGAGAAAGGGTCCTGAAGGAACTGGAAGCAATAAGAGTTGATAAAGCAATGGGGCCAGATGGGGTGCACCCAGGTCCTTAAAGAACTAAGAGAGGTGGTGGCTGAACCTCTGTCTATCCTGTTTAGCCGATCGCTGGAAACAGGGAGGTACCCAAAGACTGGAGGACAGCAGATGTATTCCCCTTATACAAAAGTGAGACAAAGAGGAAGCGGGAACTACAGACCAGTCAGCTTCACACTCAGTAGTGGGGAAGATCATGGGAGCACTACTGAAGGAGATTGGTGGAACATCTGGTTGTCAATGGACTACAGGACCCAAGGCAACATGGTTTCACCAGGGGGAGGTCATGTCAGACCAACCTCATTGAATTTTTTGACTGGGTGACTAGGGAGATGGATCAGGGGAGGGCAGTGGACATGGCTTATCTGGACTTCAGCAAGGTCTTTGACACTGTGCCACATAGAAGACTATTATACAAACTGGGGAATATGGGTGTGGGCAAGACAGTAGTGTGGTGGGTAGGTAACTGGCTGCCGGCAGGACACAGAGGGTGGTGGTAAAATGGCTGTCACCCACAGAGGAAGAGGACCGTAAACTACAGGATCAGTGCTGGGACCGTCCTATTCAACATCTTCGTCAGTGACATGGCGCAGGACCTAGAAGGCAGAATTTCACTGTTCACTAATGATGCAAAGCTCTGTAACAGAGTAGACACACCAGAGGGTGTAGACAGAATGAGAAGGGACCTGCAGAAACTTGAAGAATGGTCAGGGATTTGGCAGTTGAAATGCAATGCAAAGAAGTGCAATGTAATGCATATGGGACACAAAAACCCTGGCATAATATATCAGTTGGGGGTGAGGATATAGCATGCACCAAGCAGGAAAGGGATCTTGGGGTTATCATCTCTGATGACCTCAAGGTAGGGAAACAGTGTGACAAGGCAGCAGGTAAAGTAAATAGGATGCTGGGATGCATAGGGGCAGCATCACCAGGAAAAGGGAGGTCATAATTCACTATACAAGACACTAGTGAGGCCCCACCTGGAGTACAGTGAACAGTTCTGGAGACCTTACCTAAGTAAGGACATAGACAGGGTAGAGAAGGTTCAGTGGCTGGCAACAAAGATGGTGCATGGATTGCATCACAAGTCCTGTGAGGACAGGTTGAAGGAACTGAACATGTACTCCCTGGAGGAGAGGAGGGAGAGAGGGGATATGATAGAGACATACAAGTATCTTACAGGGAGGAACAGGGTGCAGGAATACACTATTTTTAAGCAAAAAAGATGTTCCAGAACTAGAGGCCATGGGATGAAGTTGGAGGAAGGACGATTCAGAGGAAACGTGAGGAAGAATTTCTTCACAGAACAGGTGGTGGACTAGTGGAATGCCCTGCCAGAGGAGGTGGTGGGGGCTGAAACAATCACTGGATTTAAGAATGCATGGGATAGACATAAAGGAATTCTTGAGGTCGGGGTAAGGGGCAACAGACTTCTAGGAAAACATAAACTGAACTTACAAGCTCAAATGGGCAGACTGGGTGGGCCATAGGCCCTTATCTGCCAACACTGTCTATGTATCTATGTATCCTCAATTTCTGTACAGTGCACCTAGCTAAGTGTGCAAGTTTTTGAGGATGGCAGCCATGTGTCCAGAAAAATCGAGGTGTTAGTCAAGCCAAACCCCAAGGTATCTAAAGGAGGTGGTATTCTCCAGTGTAGTCCTATCTAGGGTGTGGAAAGTTGGAAGGAAGGGGAGTCGAGAGAGTATCTGACTTCTGCCAGAGGACATGGAGATGGTCTTCTTGGCATTCAGAAACAACTGATGTGTGCTTAACCAGAGATGAACTGTGTCAAAGTCATGCTGAAGTCTGGACATTGTATCAAAAGGGGAGGGGTCAGAGGTGTACAGGATAGTGTTGTCTGCATACATGAAGATGGAGGTGGAAGAGCAGAGAGCAGGAAGGTCATTGAGGAAGACAGAGAATAGAGGAGGATCAAGTAAAGAGCCCTGAGGGACTCCAGTGTTGATAGGGAGAGGGGTAGATAGAGAGTCAGCAATCCAAATGGATTGTGTCCTCCTCATGAGGTAGGCATGGCACCAATTTGTGGCAGTGCCTGAAAGCCGAAGAGAGTTTGTCAAGAAGGAGAGGGTGGGAGACAGTACTGAATGCCTTTGCAAGGTCTACTAAGATGGCAGAGGTGATGAGGCCACAGTACATCCCTCTAAGAATGGAGTCGGTGAGCAAGAGGAAGGAGGTGGTTGTGGAGTGTTGCTTCTGGAGGCCAGACTGGAAAAATGTGAAGAAACAGAAGGAATCAAGGTAAGAGGAGAGCTGGGATAGTACCACATGTTCCCAGAGCTTGGCAACAATGGGGAGAAGAGAAATAGGCTGGTAGTTTCCTGGAGTAGAGGGATCACCACCTTTAGGGAGGGGTAGGACAGTGGCATGCTTCCAGGTAGCCCGGACAGATGCAAGTGAGAAGGAGGTATTCAGGAGTGAGGCAAGGGGTGAGAAGATAGTAAGGGCAGACAGATAAAGGAGCTTAGAGTCTAAACCATCAGAGGAGTTACCCTTGGAGGGGTTTAGAGCAAAGAGAGCTTTCAGAGTGCCAGAGGGGGATACTGGAAAAAAGGAGAGAGCTGAACTAGAATTTAGATAGAAAGCTGGCACAGTGGGAACGGCACCTTTCATCAAGACAGGGTAGAGAGAGCAATGACAGCATTCAGAGTGGCAGAGGGGGATACTGGAAAAAAGGAGAGAGCCAAACTAGAATTTAGGTAGGAAGCTGGCACAGTGGGAATGGCACCTTTTATCAAAGAGGGTGAAGAGAGAGATTGGTAGAGAGCACAGTGGTGAGTGTGAGCAGGGCAGTCAAGGGCAAAGCAACAGAAGGAATGGAAAAGAGTGTCCAGTCTGGCTAAGGAAGTCTTGGGAGCGGCACTGTAGACTACATCGCTGTAGTAAAAAACTGGGAGGATCATTTTCTGTACCAGTGCACAATGGGCAGGCAGTGGAATACACCCTCGATTTCTGTACAGAGCACTTACAGTAACTTGGGGTGCAGCTTGATGCTATTCACCTGACTAGGTTATTGTTAATGCCTAAATCTATTAGTCTACTGATCAATCCAGTATGAAGAACCATATCAAAAGCCTTGCAAACATCTACATAGATCACATCCACTGATTTGCCCACATTCAGGTCCTCAGTCTTTCAAAAAAGTCCCAAAGATAGGTCAGGCAAGACCTCCTCTGACTGAAACATACATACGAACATACGAATGTGCCAGCAGAAACAGACCTCCTGGTCTATCAATGTCTGCTCGATTGCAGCTGCCCACCCCCTAGTTCTCCCTTGGTTTTGAACCGCCTCACCCACAATTACTCACCCTCGTTCTCTGTCCCATGCCCTCTTGAAGCCATCCACATTTTTGCTTGATACCACCCTTACTAGTAGAGCATCCCACCTTGACACCAATCTTTCTGTGAAGTAATGCTTCCTCATCTCCCTCCTGAATCTACTCCCCTCTATTTTTAGCCCATGCCCTCTAGTATCCATTTCATTCCATTCCTTAGTTTAAATGCCCCATCCTCTCCCCCCTTGATGATTCCCTTTAGGTACTTGAAGGTTTCAATCATGTCCCCCCATCCCTCCTCTCCTTCAGTTTGTACATATTCAGTTCTTCCAGCTTATTCTCGCAGTCCCTTCCCTCCATCTCCTGAATCATCCTCGTTGCCCTCCACTGCACTCCCTCTAGCAACTGGACATCCTGCCTCAGGTATGGCCTCCAGAACTACACACATTACTCCAAGTGCAGCCTGACAAGTGACCTGTAGAGGGGAGAGATTACCTCCCTGCACCTGGATATGAACCCCTGTGCCATGCACCCCAGCATCTTGTTCGTCTTCACCACTGCTTTCCTGCATTGGGCAGTATTGTTCATGCTCCCTGTTACCATTATTCCCAAGTCCTTTTCCTCCTCTGTGTCCCCAAACTTTACCCCCCAGCCAGTGCTCCCTCCTTGGGTTCTTTGCTCCGAAATGCATAACCTTACACTTCTTCACATGGCACCCCAGATGCCACCTCTCTGACCACTCCTCCAGCTTGGTTAGGTCCTCCTGTAGTTGCTTCTAACTCTCCTCCTTGTCCACTATGGCACCCATTTTGGTGTCATCTGCAAACAGGCTTACCCTGTTCTCCACCCCGTGCACAGTGTCCAAGATGAATAGCCCAAATAGAACCAGGCCCAGTACCAATCCCTGAGACACCCCTGTCATCACTGGTCTAGGCTGAGAGATCTCCCCCTCATCACCACCTGTTGTAGCCTACCACTTAGCCAGTTTGAAATCCAGCATGGCATCTTTGTCCCCACCCCCACTCCAGCCAGCTTCCCCAATAGTCACCCATGGGGTACTGAATCGAAGGCCTTGCTGAAGTCCAAGTATAGGACATTCACAGCGTGGTCCCCATCCAACTTCCTTGTCACCCAGTCATAATACTGTATTAGGTTAGTTTGGCAGGATCTCCCCGAGACAAACCCATGCTGCCTCCCATCCTGGAGGTCATTGTCCTCCAGAAATGCTACCAGCCTCTCTTTCAGCATCATCTCCATAAGCTTGCCCACTATGGATGTGAGACTGACTGTCCTATAATTCCCTGGCTCGTCCCTTGGACCGCTCTTGTGTATCAGCACCACATGGGCCATCCTCTAGTCCTGAAGCACACCACCCATTTCCAGGGAGGTGTTGAACAGGTCTGTCAGTGGTTCTGCCAGAACCTCTGCCATCTCCTGCAGCACTCTGAGATGGATACCATCTGGTCCAGGGGCCTTCTCCACTTTTAGTGCCCTCAGCCCCTCTAATACACTACTATTCTCAATCAAGCCATTAGTCACCTCCCCCCACCCCCAGTCTAAGGTATTGGTCCTCTTTTCTCCTGCACGAACACCGAGCAAAAGTATTCATTCCATGCTTCCACTTGTCCTCTCCCTTCTCCACCCACTTTCCCCTCTTTATCTTCACTATACCATCCCTGCATTTCCTTTTCTCCCTGACATACCTACAAAAGTCTTTCTCTCCCCCCCTTTATTCCCTGTGCTAGCCTGAGTTCCCTTGTGGCTTTTGCCCCCATCCTCCTCTTATTCAGTTCCCTAGACCATCTGGTATACTCTTCCCTGTCCTTTTAAACTTCAGGTATGCCACTTTTTTTCCCTCACCCCCTCCATCACCTCCCTGTTTAGCCAGCACGTTTTTTTTTTTTTTTGCTCTTTTCTTCTTCCTCTGTAGCTTGGTACACATTTTGGTCATCTCTATGATTCCTTGTTTAATTATGTCCCATTTCTGCTACACTTCCATCCCCACTTTATGCCCTCGAGTCTCCTCTTTAGCAACTCCCTCATCCTCCCGAAGACTTCCCTTTGTTGCTGATTCCTCTAGTTCTCTGCTCATCGTGATGTTAAACCATACTGTTTGGTGATCGCTGTCAGCTAACAGATCTTCCACCCTTATTTCCCTCACTGCCTCACCATTCAATAGTACCAGATCTAGTGTGTTCCCTAGCCTAGTGGGTTTAGCAACCAGCTGTGTCAGGAATCCCCACTGGATTGCATCAAGGAGCACTTGCTCCCTCACACTGGAGGTGACCAGAACCATGTTGCTTAGTATCCTTCAGTTTGTCATCCTTAATGTATGCAACCACATTGTCTCAAATAAAATCCTCCGATATCTTGCCCAGTACTGAAGTTAAACTCACTGGTTTGTAATTTGTCTTATTTGCATGACTTCACTTCTTGGTTATGGGTATGAATACAACCTCTTTCCATGCAGTCAGGGTTTCTGCTGCTTATAGGTATTTATTAAATTCACTGACTATGGGAAAAACTAGTGCTGCTGCCATTTCCTTTTAGTAATCTTGGATGGAGATAATCAAGACCCAGCAATGTGTTTGGATTAAAACTCGTTAGTTTATTCCTAACATAAACCTGTTATCTGCAGGTAATCTGTGATGGATACTGGAACACCGTAATCACCTGGTTAAGGCTTATGAAACATAGATCCAAAAAATGTACTGAGTGTATTCTCAAGGTCTTCTTTATCCTTTGTTATATTATCATTTTCCTTTAGGGGCCCCACAATTCTGATAACTCCCTTTTTGGATCTGACATATCCATATAATGTTTTACTGTTTGCCTGAGTATACTTTGTTATTATCCACTTCTGTATCCATTTTTGCCTTTCAAATGTTGTTACTTTCCTTCATAATGCTCTAGATTTTTCCTAAAGCACTGGTACTGCCTTTCATTTTTCAGCCCTCTGTTTACTTTCCTTTTCCTGTATGCCCACTAATTAAATTTCAATTTAACTACAATGGTAGTTTTCAATTACCATTATATTTAACCACCCAGGGCATATACCTTCCATCCAGTTCCTTGATTTTATTTCCTAGTCATAGCCATCTCTGTTCTACATTCAGGTTATCTATTCCTACATTCCAATCCTAATTTAACAATTTCCTCTTCATCCCCTCAAACTTAGCAAATCTCCTGCATTTGGTCATACCCCTTTCATTGACCACAGTACCATTAATTATAATTTATTTTATTTGTTTATTTATTTGTATTTCGGATGACACCTTTGAGCCGAGGGCTCTTTTACAAAGGTTCCATGTCAAGGCAATAAGGACAATAAGGTACAAAACATAACATAACAGGATCATTACAATGGAACTTAACAAAAAAACAAAGACAAGTAAGGTTACAATAATAGCAGCCAAAGGCATTGTCAAGGAATTGTGTTGTGAGTTAATTATACAGTACAAGTCATAGGCAGCTCAGTGATGCTTTGTTATTAGTGAGTTAGTGGGAAAAGAGAAAGAAAAGTGGTGGTGAGGGGGTGGTATGGGAGAGAGAGACAGAGCGAGAGAGGGAGGAGGGGAGAAATGGGGAGGGCATTGCGTTGGGTATGTGGTAGATGGGAAACAGCAAGGGAGGAGGAAAGGGGGGATAAAAAAGAAAAGGAGACAGATTCATCCTATACCCAGTAGTGGGGGTAGGAGAGGAGGAGGAGTTGAGGCAATGAGAAGGGTTGCTTGAGCATAGTATGCCTGGAAGAGATTATAAGAACCAATCACAAAAGGCACTAGCCATGAGATGTTGATGCAGTTTACACTTAAAAGCACCAATCGTGGCAGTGTTGGAGATTTCTGTAAGTAGCAAGTTGAACCAGGTGGAGGCTCTGACAAGGTAAGAACGCTGAGCTTGAGAGGTCCAACAGAGAGGTATTGTAAAGGTTAGACAGTCTGATCTTCTAGATAGGCAGCGGACACACTGAGGGATCAATATTGATTGGACTCCAGGGGGCATAAGGCCCAGTGATGTCTTCTTAGCTAGGATGCAGGTCTGGTACTTTAGCCTGCTGGATAGCTGGAGCCAGTTAGCCTGCTCGTAAATGTGACATGTGTGAGAAAGGTGGGCAGCTGAAATAAGAAGTCTACATGCCTTATTAAGGGCTACAGCTGTGTGCCAGAGTGAATTATGAGTAGTGGATCCATAGATAACAAGCCCATAGTCAATAGTTGAGATAACAGAGCTCTGGATAGCGAGGTTCAAGGCTTCAGCCATTAGGCAATGTTTATGCTTGTATAGTAGCCCTATACAGGAGTTCACAGTTTTAGCGATATTGTCAATGTGTTTGGTATATGAGAGGGAGCAGTCAAGGGTCAGGCCCAGATATTGAAACATATTCACCTGTTCAAGAGCAATGCCTTCATGGTTGTTAATTATGAGCTCATGATCCTTGTACTTGTTGTGGGTTCCATGAAACAACATTGTTTTAGTTTTTTTGTGGTTAAAAATGAGTGTATGTGAGCAAAACCAGTCTTCCACTTCTGTGAAACTTTGCTGTAGTTGAGACTGAAGGGAGGTGGGGTTGGTGTGGCAAGTGAAGATTACTGCATCATCTACATACAGTAACATTCTGTCATGGCATGAGGCAGGCAGAATGTTCAGAAATATGTTGAATAACAAGGGACCCAGGATAGAACCTTGGGGTACTCCAGAGTGGATTGGTAGGAATGATGAGAGGAATTCACCAATTCTGACCTGTTGAGTCTGGTTACTGAGGTAGCTTTGAAACCAGCGGGTAGTTTCACTTGAAAGACCAAGGAGGAATAATTGTTTGAGGAGAATGGAGTGATTGACAGTGTCAAATGCCTTAGTCAGGTCAATAAAAGAGGCGCCGACCAACTGGCCCTGATCAAGTGCATGATGGATATGTGTAGTGAATTTGAGGAGTGCCGTGGTAGTGCTGTGCCTTTTGCGGAAGCCATGCTGCTTGGAACATTGCAGGCTGTATTTTACAAGGTACTCCATTAGCTGATCAGCCACTATCCATTCCAATACTTTGGATAGAGGAGGAAGGATGGATATAGGCCTGTAGTTGTTCATGAGAGTCTTGTCACCACTTTTATGGACTGTAGTCACCACTGCCGGTTTCCGCTTTTAGAGGAACTGGGAAAGCATGAGGGAACAGTTGAGGATTTTGGTTAGTGGGAGCATGACTTTGTCAATGGTGAGGGCGAGAAGTTTCATATCCAGTGAATCGCCACTGACCCTAGACTTTCCAAGCACTTTAAGAATGTGTTTTTTAGCTAGGCTTTCCGGGATATCAGCTATGTTAGGGCTCTCATCTCTAATTCCTTCCTCTAAGTTAGATACTACTCAAAAGATCAAGAATGTAATTTCTCCTTGTCTGTGTATCTACTTGCTGAATAAGGTAGTTTTATCTATTTATTTGAAAACTGGCAACCAGCAAAGGCACATAAAGCTAAGGCTCATGTCCAGGTCTGACCCAGGGGAAGGGGTACAGGAGAAATGGAGAGCACAATACTGTCACAGTAACAATAATTATTATCCATCATGATTTCTGGTGGTTGTATTTCAGTGGTGTTACTTGACTACCAAGTTGCCCAATTAATCTCAATCAGATGTAGATCCTCCACCAAGAACATTTGGTTTGTATTCATCATGCCATTGATATTCTGGGGAAATAATTCAACCATATTTGATAATTGACTAGTGGTCCACAGCATTCCAAAACTTGTATACATTCTGAAAAAAAATAATTCATCCTTGTCTGATGATTGAATTGGTGGTCCATAGCATTCCAAAAGTTGTATGCTGATTTCCTCTTATGTCGACATGAAGCAATATAATTTTTAAGTCATTTCTCTCTGATAAAGCACTATTTTCTATCCAAGCTCATTACTAATGTATGCTGCCACATCCCTTCTGCATCCCATTCTATCTTTCCTAGAGAGTTGATATCTATCAAGTGACTTATCCCAGATATCATTTTCAGACCACCAAGTTTCAGTTATTCCTATAAAGTCAGATTTGCCAGATCTCACAATAACATCCAGCTCTCCAAGCTTACCGTATTGTCTTATAATTCTGTTTAATGCCTAGCCAGCTTTAGTTCATTAATACTGATTTGCATATACTGCATTACACAATATGCCTTGCATTATGGCAGAATGTGTTATTTTATGTTTAACACTTAGCTTTATAGCCACTATGCTGTCATAGAAACATAGAATTTGATGGCAGATAAGGACTGCTTGAATCATCCAGTCTGCCCATTTTCCCCTACTTACACTATTACGTCAGGCCATGCCCAATCTACAGCCCAATCTCCCTCCCCACATCCTTTCCACTATGATTCCTTTGTGCTTATCACATGCATTCTTGAACACCATCACTGCTTTTTCCCCCACCTCCTCTGCTGGAAGGCTGTTGTAGGAATCCACTACTCTTTCTGTGAAGAAATACTTTCTCACATCTCTCCTGAACCTGCACCCCTCCAGCTTTATAGCATGCACCCTTGTTCTTGAGCACCTTTTCTTCTGAAAAATGCTCTCCTTCTGTATCTTATTTATCCACGGGAGGTATTTAATAGTTTCTATCATATTTCCCTTCTCCCTGCTCTGTCTCAGGGTATACTTATTGAGGTTCTTCAGTGTCTCCTCATAAGGCTTTTGATGTAGACCCTGCACCCTTTTAGTTGCCCTTCTCTGGACTGCCTCCACTCTGTCTATGCCCTTCCATAGATGTGGTCTCCAGAACTAGAAACAATGATCTAGGTGGGGTCTTACCAGTGATCTATACAGAGGCAATACCATCTCCCTCTTTCTGCTGGTGATATCCCTCCCTATGCACTCCAGCATCCCACTCACCCTCCTTATTGCCTTGTTACACTGCCTGGCCACCTTTAGGTCATCCAAAATGATTACCCCCAAGAATCTTTCCTGCTTTCAGTGTTGTTCCTTTTTTTCAGTGCTTTTGCATTGAGGTTTTTGTCTTTTAAATTACTTGTCTCTTTTGGGTTCACCATGACCAAAACTGATATCTTTTTATCCCGGTTGACCCCAGGTGATAAACAAAGGTGACAGCAACAACACACTAATGAGTCCTAACAAGGACAGAATACTTGCAATTGTTTTCAGCCTTTGTAAATTGTTTATGAGGCCTTGTGGAGATATGAATACATTGTCCATATGCCTTGTCTTATGGGGGTTTGCATAATGTTTTATTTGACATACATCTATATATTTTTTCTTTCTGTTTTAATATATGCATGCTGTTAGTTATCAGAATAATATTTTATTGCAAACCTTGATTTGTGGCATTAGTATATCCTTTTGAATATGTTACTTTTTTTGTGGAAATATGTTTTGGAGTTGCAGGCACACACAATGAAATCAAATCTAAAGTGGCAATATTTGCACTGTCACCCACATGAAAAGCATTCACACTGTTATATGAACACTGGAGTAGCAAACTGACCCTTGTGAACCTGTTTTGTTTAATCTCAGACTACTAGTTAGGATGCAATTCGGTTACTTCTTGTTGCACCACTACTAAAGTGGTTCATAATGCTCATGCTGAAATCCTTCTGAAAAGACTTTGTGAAAATAAGTCCTATAGTGGGAGCAGTTATCTCTTTCTCTAAACTTAATTAGGGAGGAAATCACACAACCATGTAGCAAGACATGATCTAAAACCATTGCTTCACCCACTAAAATTCCCCCTATATAACTGCAGCTTTTCATTTTCTCAACATTGCATGTTCCTGTCAGTAGAAATCCATTAGCTTTGTACTCAATATGGTATGTAGTTGTCTGCACTCTAATACTGCCGAATGATTTATATCTGAGTACAAAAGAATAAGTTGATACTTTAGCTCCAAGAGATGCAATAAAGTACGATGCCTATCTGTTTAGCCAGCCTTCTGTTAATTCTGGCTGTTGTTTCAAGAAAAGATAAAACTCAGAACCTGAATGAATCCAAGTGCCATCTTAGCCATGGACTTCTTACAGGTAATACAGCCTTATATGCTTTATTAAACTTATCTTTATTATCAAACATGAGTTTATGTACTTATTGCATGTAAGATAGTAATGACTTGTCCATGCAACTTGATGTTTGAATATTATTTTCAGAATATGAAAAGCAATAAGATTATAAAAAGAGTACCTGCTTTATTCCAACAAAAGCATTTTTTTTAATAAAGCTATTTTGTCAATACTTAATTGTGGTTGCTAACACACACAAAAAAAAGTTATAAGACAAGAAATGCCAATGCTTTTATTTTTGAAGGTACTGAGATGCAAATAACAAATGTCACAGATAAAAAAAAATGTCTTATGAATAATGCAACTCTGTTTACTCACTGTGCAACCCTAAGGAATTCATTGAACCTTTCTGTGCTCCAGACCCTCCCAGTGGGAAAACTGGGGAAAGATGGACAGCATTCAGAAAAAGAGGTTACTTCTTAACTTCTACAGTAGGTAACCACAAATTAAAATAAATGGATATTGGATCTCATACCACCTGGGGCTATTTGACAGCAGCCAGATTAATTTATAAACCTTGGGCTTCTTGATACCACTTTATACACACACACACACACACACACGCACACACACACACACACATGCACACACACACGCAACTCATTAACATAACTAATTCTCTGGGTATCTGTTCTCTGTACTAAACATTTACATAATAAGTTAAAGGCCAGAGATTCATGCACAGCTGACACACTGTTCTTATTAAACTTGATCAAAAAGGACAATTAAGACAGGGCCAGTGAGGAAATCAGTGAATGTTTAATTTTATTGAGCCAGGTTCATAACATGTGACCTGCAGCCAAATGACTTATTACGGCTGCTGTCACAAGTTATTTATAAATATTTCAAGACACAAGTCATAAAACACATTTATATCATACTTTTGTCTCATGTGTTAAAAAGGCAGCAGGGACAGTGATGAAATAATGTGTTATTAAATCACATGTGGAGACAGATAAGTCATCACAATCTACAGTATACATTTTTAGTTAATAGAATTGCAGCTAATGAGTATTTGCTTTTCAATATTTAAGGAAAAGGTAGTAAGCTACTGAATAGTTTTCATACTTCGTAAATAGATCAGCAAGTATTACTTTTTAAAACTGTTATCATCTTGCACTTAATAAATGTATATGCTTTCCTTTTCCTCTTTATTTTCTTTTTCTAATCCCTTTTAGGAAACCCATAACTCTTTTTGATGGTGCTGCAGCTGGTGGCTTTGTAATGGGTGGTTTGCTGCATGAATGAGTTAAAACCCCTGGCTCCTGATCAGCCCATGTGTCAAGTAAAAGGAAAATAGATTTTGTCAAGATAAAGGACCTCATGGCCAAGGATTTGGAACAGTTGCTTAGAGCTACTAATGCAGAACACATGTGGCGTTTGTTACAGAAGATTTCTGGAGTAGCCAGAGAAGTCATCAGCCATGAAAACAGTAAGAGGAAGGGCCAAGAAGTGCCCCCCCCCCGGCTCAACAGGGACCTAGGAAATTGATCCTGAACAAAAAGATGGTCTATAATATACAGTAGGTTGAAGACCAGAGTTTGCTGACAGAGTGGAGTGAAAGCACCTAGCTGTACTTTAAAGGTATATATATTTATTTATTTATACTTCTCTTCTTTTTAAAAGTAGCAGGGTAAGTGGGGAGAAAAGATCTGTAAGCAGTGGTTGGGGCACTTTGAAGCTTGGTAGGCAGTGACTAGGGTACCTTGAAATGTGGGTTTTAAATGGCAACAGGTGGTGTGGGGGAACTAGCTCAGGCACTTAATCTTGAGGTGAATAGATTCAGCAAGCCCTGTGAGTCAGGTGTGTAATCAGGGGGTGGAGCTGACAGAGGCTTAATACCTTCTTACAACAGCACTATAAAAATACTTCCATTCTAATGTGTCCAGCACGTTCATGTCCCAGCAAGTGAGTGAAACATTGAAGGAGTGGAACAGGTGAATGGCACTGTAGGCATCAGTAGAGAAGTGGAAGACTCTGCCAGTTGACTAAGACAAGGAACCTATTCACTATTGTGTAACAGTCACTGCTGGGAAGGGTGCTAGAGCAGGTGGGGAAAGGTGTGTAACACATTATCTTGGGTAAGGGTAAAAAAGGGTAAAGGTAATCAAAAAGATGGTAATGGGTGAAACACCTCATTTCGGGTAGGGGTAAAAAAAGGGACTAGAGTAAGCAAAACAAAAATAGGCTGGGAGCAGTGCAGTGCAGTGGATATGGGGTGGCAGTTTTCAGGGAAACTTTCTGGAGACTATGGTGCTGTCCTATTTACATGCAACCCTCTGGGCTGAGGGTGGAGGTTGCTCACCTCCAGAGTGAGTTGTCTAGGATTTGGGAGGCCTCCTCCTACACCCAAGGACCACCAAGTCTACCACTGCTACCTCAAAGGTTGCCAGAAAGGAGGGGTGGCTGGGCTACAGTGGGCTTGGTGAGGGTGAGGGTGGTGGGTCAGAAGCACATCACCCAGATGATTCCACTACAAAACTCATACACTGCTCTGGCAGGGCAGGACTATCCCATGGAGGCACCCGCAGTAGTGAACAGGGAGGATATGGGGGTTCTCCATATGAGAGGCCCCAAGGTTGGTGGTTGAGGACTCCAGAGGAGAAGGAAGCAACTCCTGGTGGGGGACTCAATTGTAGGGGGACAGATCTGGGGATAAGGAGGGAGGGGGAGAGGGAGGTTAAGTGCCTACCTGGTGCCACTGCTTGGAGGGACGGGAAGCGGATCCTGGAGATCACTGGGGCAGCAGGATGGGAGGGAAAGCTGGATGTCATTGTCTACCTAGAGACTAATGACCTGGCTAGGGATGAGGTTAGGACAATGCAGGTGGAGTTCAGGGAATTGGGGAATGGTCTTAGGCAGGTAGCATGCTCAGTAGCATTTTCTGAGGTGTGTCTGTCTATGACAGAGGGGAGGATAGGGTACTCCGTACCAAGAACTTCAATCAGTGGTTGAAGGATTGGTGCAGAATGGAGGGTTTCAGCTACATTGAGGACTGGGGTCACACCTGGAGGGATACAGGTCTATGCAGAGGAGATGGCCTGCATCCATCCAGGAGGGTAGCCACAGCCCTCAGTAGACAGGTTCAGTGCTACATTAGCAAGCATTTAAACTAGCAGAGAGGGGTGATGGAAGGAATCAGGGAGACATGAACTGCCTACACCCACGAACTGAAGTAGTCAATAGGGAAAACCCTAAGGAAGGGAAATCCCCAAAAGTTTCTAATCGTAGGACAAGCAGAATGGTAGAAATGGGAAGAGGTGGGAATGAAGGCAAAAGGGAACAAGAATTTGTCAATGCCAAATGTTGGCTTGCTGGCATTGGCAGTGCAGGAGTTAGAGAGATGCATCATAGGAATGGCAGAGAAGTATTGAACTGATGCCAACCCACCCCCACCCTGCAGAGAGTGACAGGCATTAGGGTGTCCCTTTGGGTGTTTGTTAGTGAAAGGGAAACATGCTGGGCAGGATGTGAAAAAAATGACAGCTAAAAGTTCATATGAGGTGCAAAAATTCCAGTGTTGAAAATGTGGCATACAAATATAAGAAATTTATGAAGTTACAAGCGTGGGAAATATGCAATGCACGCTGGTAACACTGCCATTTTATATGCTCGGCACCAAATTTTCAACATAGGCATTGTAGCACCTCTGCTCAATGTACAGTGTCAACGTTATTTCCCAAAGTGTCCCAAGAAGTGATTTCACAGCGACCACACTATTCTGGCCGCAAGTGTGAAAACACGTTTTGGGCAGGATATGTGAAATGATGGCTGTACTGTTCATCAAGAGGTGTGGAAAAATGGCAATGGTGAAAATCCAGAGTGAAAATATCACAAATGCATGACGGTACGAGCGTGTGTGTAATCTGCCAATGCACTCTCGTAACACAGTCATTTTATGGAGTATCAGCACCAAATTTTCAACATAGGCATTTTAGGACCTCTGCTGATGAACTGTGTCACTGTCATTTTCATAATCTGGCCCAAACACTGATTTCCCACAGCGACTGTGCTATTGTGTGCCAGAAGTGTGGAAACACATTTCAGGCAGGATGTGGAAAATGACAGCTGTACTGTTCACAAGGAGGTGTACAAAAATGACAATGCTGAAAATCCGGCATTAAAATATTGCGAATGCGCGAAGTTACGAGCCTGCGTAGCAACTGCACAATGCACGCTCATAAAACAAGCATTTGTTGGATTTTTTCCACCAAATTTGGAACATAGGCTTTTTGAGAGTCCACCTCATGAACACTGGCACTGTCATTTCACTAATGGGTCCCGAAAGGGGATTTCGCACAGTGACTGCGAAATCACCTTCCGAGGCTGATTAACACAGTGACAGTGATAGAATTCATGAGGAGGGGCCCCAAAAACCCCATGTTGAAAATTTGGTGCCAAAATTCCAAGAAATGCCTGAGATCTGCAACAAAGTTGAAAAAACCCTATTCATTCCATTATACAGCTTACCGGCATTTCCTCTGTTCGCAGTTGGCTTTGAAGAGTGCAGACATGTTCCCAGTCTACGGAAGATCATCACGCTGGACTCGGAGGGCATGGGGTAGGGGGTAAAGGAGCCAGGTGAGTGGGTGGTGGGTGGGGGGCATTGAGACTACGAGGACAGTTTTCATTTTACAGGTAAAAAAAGGAAACCATTGCTGAAAGTTTTCATTTCAGAGATTTAGCATGCTGGGTGGGCTCCAGCATGCCACTGTTTTTGGGGTCAGAGCCGACAGGGGATTGGGCACCTTGTCGCACACAACATGGGGGAAGTAATGCCGACAGGGATTGGGCATCCCCATTGGCAAACAAAGAAAGCGAAGGAGCCATGGGGGATTGGGCACCCCCCTGGCATTCAACATTGGGGGTTATGCCTACGGGAGTGGGCTCCTCATCGGCACACAACACGGGGAGGGAAAGTAATGCCAGCGAGATTGGGCACCCCATTGGCAAACAAAGAAAGTGGGGCGAGCCGAGGGTTGGGCACCCCCTCGCATTCAACACTTGGGGGTTATGCCGACAGGAGTGGCTCCGTCACACACAAACACAGCAGGGGGTTAACGACAGGAGATTGGGCACCCCCAATGTCGGCAAAGTTAGGCGGCTGCCCGCTCGCCAACCATGCTCATAATGGCGGCGAGCACGGCAAGAAAAGGACCGCTGCGTATGACGAGGTTTGCCCTGGTTGCAGCAGACCTTTTCTTAGATGTGCTCGCCCCATTGTGTATGCATGGTGTGGCGCCGGGCATGCAGATTGATTGGGGAATGAGGACACACCTACTGATGCGTGCCCTGCATTCACCCAACAGTGGCTGCACCCCCAAATCTGCACTCTCACAAGATGTTGACTTGCGTGCAAGCCAACATAAAAAGAGAGATTGACAAGAAGGATGACAGAAGAATTTAGAATGCCATTTGCACAAATGCTTGAGATCTGGGAAATGAAATCCCAGACCTTGTGGCAATTATGGCAGAGGCTGACCTGGACAGTGTCACCATTACCAAGTCATGTTGCAATGAGAACCATGACTGGGAAATAGCCATACCAGGCTATACTCTGTTCAGGAACGACAGGGAGAGTAAAAAAGGGGAGGAGTGGCTCTTTATGTAAGGGATAGCATAAAAGCTACAGAGGCACAGAGAATATGGGGGGGGCAGAGGCATTGTGGGTTACCCTAGAGACAGGGAAAGGAACCACTATTAGCACTGGTGTAATCTACAAACCTTTAGCATGGGGGCTGGATATGGTACTGGTGGAAAACATGCAAAAGATGGTGATGGGGGAAAGGTGCTGCTGATGGGAGACTTCAATCTGCTGGATGTATTTGGAGCATCCCAGCTTCAGCTTCAGCTATGAGAAAGGACATTCTGGAATCCCTGAAAGGGATATTCCTCAGGCAACTAGTAAGGGAGTCCACTCATGAGGGGGCAGTGTTCAACCTGGTGCTCATCAACGGGGACAGCACTGAAGACATTGAGGTGGGTGACAACCTGCGGTCCAGGGATCAACATACAGAGTGGTTCAATATAACTACTGAGCCAGAATTAAACCACACTGAGGCAAGGGTCTTGGACTTCAGGAGGACCCACTTTACAAAGATGGAGAAATGCCTCAGGGATGCCCTGGCGGGGGGCATTGGTAGAGTGGAGGAACAGTGGGAAACACTAAAACAGGCCATAAGGAATGCAACAATGCTCTGTGTCAGGCAAGTAAGTAAACGCCAGAGGAAAAAGAGACCACTATGGTTCTTAAAAGAGGTATCTGGGAAGGTAAGGGCAAAAAAGATAGCATTCAGGAAGCATAAGAAGACACAGAGGGAGGAGGATAGGGAGGTGTATCACAACATGCAGAGGGAGACAGGGAAAGCAGTCAGGAGTACAAGGGCACAGAGGAGAAAATAGCACAGACAGTAAAGAAAGGGGATACAACATTTTTCAGATATGTAAGCGGAAGGAGAAAAACCAGGGGATGGATTGTAAGGCTAATGAGAGAAGGGGAAGAGTGTATGGAGGGGGACCAGGAAAAAGGAGGCATCCTGAACAAATATTTTTGTTCAGAATTCACGAAGGAAGGGGAAGGTGAGGGACCACAGTTAAGTGACAGTAGTTCATTTACAGAGGAGAGAGTCCTGAAGAAACTCACAAATCTGAAAGTGGACGAGGCAATGGGGCCAGACGGGATATATCCAATAATGTTAAAGGAGCTCAGAGAGGTGCTGGCTGCACCTCTGACAGTCCTGTTCAACTACTCACTGTAGAAGGGAGTGCCCTGGAGGACTGGAATAGAGCAGATGTAGTCCCACTTCACAAAATAAGTAGCAGGGAGGAAGCTGGATATTACAGGCCAGTCAGTCTGACCTCAGTGGTGGGAAAATTAATGGAATCACTGCTGAAAGAAAGGATTTCGGAATATCTTGATACCAGCAACTTACAGGATAAAAGCCAGCATGGATTCATGAGGGGGTCATATCAAACAAATCAGATAGATTTCTTTGACTGGGTGACCTGGGAAGTAGATCAGGGTGGAGAGGTGGATGTGGCCTACCTAGGTTTCAGTAAGCCTTTTGACACCATTCCACATAGAAGACTAGTAAAAAGCTGAGCGGCCTGGGAGTGGGGCCAAAAGTGTTAAGCTGGGTAAGGAATTGGTTGGGGATAGACATCAAAGGGTGGTGGCAAACGGAGTTCACTCCGAGGAAGGGAGGGAGGGAGGGTGATCAGTGGGATGCCACAGGGATCAGTACTGGGACAAGTCCTCTTTAATATATTTAGTGGTGGCATTGCAGAGGGACTAGAAGGGGAAGGTGTGCCTTTTTGCAGATGACACTAAAATCTGTACTAGGATAGACACTCCGGTGTGTGTGGTAAAAATGAATAGAAATCTAGGAAAGCTTGAGGAGAGGTCAAGAATGTGGCAACCAAGTTTCATTGTGAAGAAGTGCAAAATCATGCACTTAGGGCATAGAAACCCAGGGGGTGGAGTGCAAGATGGGGGATGTGGTACTGACAACCACCAAACAGGAAAGAGACCTAGGGGTAATCATATCTGATGACCTAAAGGTGGCCAAACAGTGTGACAAGGCTATGTAGAGAGCCAGTGGGATGCTAGGGTGCATAGGGTGGGGTATTACCAGCAAAAAGTGGGAGGTGGGGATATCACTGTATAAATCATTGGTGAGACCTTACCTGGAGTACTGTGTCCAGTTCTGGAGACCACATCTCTGAAAGGACACAGACACAGTAGAGGCAGTCCAGAGGAGGGCAGCAAAAATGGTGTAGGGTCTGCACCAGAGACTATATGAGGAGAGGCTAAAAGACCTCAATATGTACACCCTGAAGGAAAGAATGGAAATGGGGGATATGATAGACTTTCAAATACCTCATGGGTATAAGTAAGGTACAAGAGGGAAGCATTTTTCAGAAAAAAAGATGCTCAAAAACAAGGGGACATGTTATGAATCTGGAGGGGGTTGGCTCAGGGGAAACATAAGGAAATACTTCTTCACAAAGAGTAGTAGATGCCTGGAACAGCCTTCCAGCAGAGGTGGTGGAGGCATAAGCTGTGGCGGAATTCAAGAAAGCATGGGATAGGCATAAGGGAACCTTAGTCATTATGGAAGGGAGGGCTAAGCCGGAGGTCAAGTAGGGTCTAAGATATTACACTAGGTAGGGGAAATGGGCAGACTGGGTGGGCCAAGCGGTCCTTATCTGTGTTTCTAAAAGAGAAGGGCTAATTCTAGGCAAGAAAGCTATACAGATGAGCAATATGACTAGAAATAGAGAAGCCAAGGAGTGGCTCAAAACCAGTATAGCAGCAGGAACTACAGATAACACAGACACCTTTTTCCAATACATACATTGAAAAAGGAAGGTAAAGGAGTGGAGCTGGGCCCATGCAAGCTGGGGAAGGTAAAGTAACTGGTGAGAAAGAGCAAGGGGCAATGACTGAGATGCTGGATGAATACTTTTCATTGGAATTCACTAAATAATCTTCTGGGGGTAAAGGAGGAGGAGGAAGCTCCTCAATGTGAAATTAGACTATTTTAGTTAGAAAGTGTGGATTGGTTCATAAAGACACTCTGTCTTTGTGAAAAATCAAAAAAAAAAGCTCATGCATTAGAGCTTGAAGCTCGGAAATCCTACACACAAAAGTTATGGTGACCACAAATAGCATTTTCAAAGAAAGGAAAAGCATCTCACAGGTTGCCACAATTTCACAAGTTGGAAATTTAGAATTCTGAGGTGGAACCATTTTTGAATTGGGGCTGCATGAGCAGAAGACTCTTTACGAATGTACAGGACACTTCCAGCTGTGTCACTGTGCATCCATCAATAGGGTCATGCAAAACTAAATGACAGCAAAGTGCACCTTAATAGGTGAGTTCTGGAGACCAGAATCTGATGGAGACAGAACGTAGGCCAGTGAAATATTGGTAAGATATATGGTATGTAAGTGAATCCTCTGAATAGGATGCACACCATCTGGAGAAGTGCCTCCATTTTAAAGAACAGGTACAGCTCTGAGCCAGTCTGCCGGCACAGTAGTAGCTCTACTGATTGCTGCACCAGCAACCCAAGGTCAGGAGCAACCTCAGGAGTCAGAGGGTTGGCTGGGGGGAGAAGGATCGAGCATCCCATGGGCAGCTCTCCTCATTTGGGGAGTGAGGGAATCAGTGGCTGGCATCAGGCTGGCCCCTAGCAGAGGCTGGGGTTTAGCACATCAACACTAGAATGGGGAGGTGGAGGTGGAGATGGAGCAGACACCCAGCATGCTTTGCACAGGAACATGGACGGCACTGCCATTGGTGACACTGGTCTCCCACAGGCCCCGCACCCGGCTATGTGGACATGTCCAGCACACAATATGTCCCGGAGGATGCTGGGGTGACAGGGTTGGGGGACCAGTGGATGGTGACGGTCGGCACGGTTAGCATAAAAAAAGGGAATTAGTATGTCTGACTAGCTTTTCTTGCCACAAGCAAGACATCAGCTGTCTGGGGGAAACTGCAACACAGGCAATTGCTGTGTCTTCAGGAGCCATGCATGCAGTTTGCAGGGACCGCAGGTCCAGATGGCCAGAGCAAGAGACCCTTGTTCTGTGATGGCTGACAAAGGGGTGAACAGGAGGCTCCACTGCTAGATGCTACAAAAGTGGAAACCAGATTTTACGAGATCAGAAAGAGGCCACTAGTATTAGAGTGGCAAACTCCACCCTCAGCTTGAGCAGAACCCTCTGAATGAGAGGGATCACAGGAGATACATAAAGGAACCTCCCTTTACAGGAGAGGGACAATGTGTCTTGCCAAAAAACTCCAGGCCCTGGAGTAAGTGAGCAGAAATGAGGCAGTTTTGCATTGTGTGGGGATACAAAAAGGTTCCACTCTGGATGAAAAAGAAATCATTTACCATGGAGTTCAGCCATTCTCATTCATGCTTCAGGGACTAAGACCTGCTTAACATGTCTGCCAAGATGTTTTGTACACCTGAGAGAAACATGGCTGCCAGCTGAAGGCTGTGAGACATTACTCAGGATCATATTCTGATTGCTTCCTTGCACAGGACGTAAGAGTGAGTGCCTCTTGCTTGTTTATGTAGTGCATGGCACTGACAGTGTCCATCTTAATCAGCAAGGAACTGGGGCTGAGATGCTCCTGGAATGCTGGAAGACCAAGTAGAACAGCCCGCATCTCCGCTACACTGATATGGAGAATGGAGTCTAGAAATGTCCAGGACCCTTAGATCTGAAGGAGACCAAGATGGGCACCCAAGCCTGAACCTGAGTCACCCATTTTGAGGTTCAGGATATGCACTGAGGTCAGGAAGAGGAAGAAGGCTCTGCAATAGGTGCTGGCAGTCCATCTACCACACCACAGTACTGTGGAGAGGAGACGTGTTGAGTATCATCTGTTCCAGCTCATCCGTCAGTTGATCCCACTGCATCCAGAGAATCCATTGTGTTATGCTCATATGGAGCCAGCAGCGAGGAATCCTATAAGACGTGGCATCATCTGGGTGGACATATAATGACTTCTGCGTATCAGTCTGGCCTGGCAACATGGGTCTCTATCTTGTCTATAGGCAGGAAGGCACAGCCCAGTTGCTGTGTCTAGCACTGCACAAATATATTGGAGGCATTGACAAGGAACTAGTATGGCTTTCAGTCCATTTACTGTACCTTAACACCCAGTTCCTCAAACAGTTATTTCATTTTGGACAATGTGTATTCAACCATTTCTCTGGACAGGCCCTTCAGAAGCCAGTTGTCCAGATACAGAAAAACATAAAGCCCTTCCCTTCAAAGGGCTGCTGCTACAACTGTGAAACATTTGGTAAATACCTACTCTGCTGCTGATAGGCCAAAGCGCAAGACTCAGAACTGATAATGGCTGCCCTCCCTGTTGGTTGGGTCCCCTGAGGTTGCAAGGGCCCCTGAAGCTACCCTCCCAGAAGCAAAGAGCTTACACCCCTTTTTCAAGGAGTTCCCCAAGCAGCTCCCCATTGGTTGGATCCCCTTAGATCATGAGAGCACCTGAAGCTGCCCTCCCTGAAGCAAGGAGCTTGCACCCCTGTTCCAAGGACTTCCCCAAGGGAAGCTCCCCATTGGTTGGGTCCCCTGAGGTCATGAGAGCCCCTGAAGCTGTCCTCCATGAAGCAAGGAGCTTGCACCCCTGTTCCAAGGAGCCCCCCAAGTAGCTCCCCATTGGTTGGGTCCCCTGAGGTCATGAGGGCCCCTGATGCTGCCCTCCCCGAAGCAAGGAACTCACACCCCTGTTCCAAAGAGCCCCCCAAGCAGCTCTCCATTGGTTTGGTCCCCTGAGGTCATGAGGGCCCCTGAAGCTGCCCTCCCTGAAGCAAAGAGTTCCCCAAGCAGGTACTGCTGTACTCGGAGCCACAGATGGTCTCAGGGAGGATTGGATTTTTGTGGTGCCAGTTTTCAAATCTCACTACAGGACAGATACTAAATATTATGTCAGCGTAGCAATGTAGATAAGTTTTTGGGTCAGCATTTGTTAGGAAAGCACCTTTCTGCTTTTAGCTGCTTCAACTGTTGCCTTAAGAATATTTATTGAAGCTTGGCATCAGTTCAGGAAGTCAATTTTATGCATTTAGTTGTTCTTTAAGTAAATATTTGCAGCTCAGCAGCATTAGTTTAGGCAAGCCACTATTATGCTTTTCAGCTGTTACTTTAAGGAACATATATTTATTCGTAACTGCATTTGTTTAGGTATGCCATCTACTGGTCTGTACTGATTGTAGCTCAGCATTTTGTTCCATAGTGTTCCTCTGTCCCTTCCCCTGCTAGGCCTGCCCACCCCCTTACCTGCTTTAATCATCCACTTTTTGCTCTTGTCTGCACAGCTCCCCACCAGTCGGGTCCCCTGAGGTTGTGAGGGCCCCTGAAGCTACCTTCCCAAAGAAAGGAGCTTGTACCTCTGTTCCAAGGAGCTCCCCAAGCAGGTACAGCTGTACTCAGAGCCATGGATACTCACAGGAAGTATTGCTATGCCAACACTTCACGTCGGCTACCTCACCACCCTTGGTGATCCATTAACTTTATAGTGCAGGTCACATGGTGCTGAAAAACCTATTAGCCAGTTTTCCCCTTGCAGATTATCTTCTCCCAATGCTAGTTGCCGCTATTACAAGTATACACTAGTACTAACCTAATCGCAGCACCACAGTGCTTCCTCTCTACATAACTCTAGTCGCGTCTCTCCTACCTTCAGTGTCACTCCCTTCCTCTCTCCATCTACCCCAAGGAGCAGACATGTAATCTGGCATTTAGCATCCAGTCTGCCCTGACACCAACCTTTGTAACTTCCTCCAGAGAGCTACCCCCATAGCCAAACTACTCATATGGATTGTTGGCCCCGCAATTCTACCACACAACTTTCACGCTGGTCTATCACCCCTAAATTCATCAGTCCAGTGCCCCCCCCAGGGTGGCCTCTCAATCTCCTTCCACTACCCACAAATCTCAGAGCACCACACCATTCACTAAGCTCTTGTTAACTCTATCAGTCCTGAAATCTGGGGCCATCGAACCTAACCCAGGGCCTACGACCCCTCCCCCCACCAACTCCCACAAGGCCTGAAAGTTGTACAACTTAATATCTGCAGCCTACTGAATAAAATAGCCTTGCTGCAGTCAACTGCCTTATCCTGATGTCCTGACATCTTGATCCTTTTGTAAACCTGGCTAAAACTTCACCACAAGGACACCAAAATCGCCATCCCATGCTACACAGTCATTCGCCATGACCGCTCAGCTAACAAAACAGGTGGTGGCATAGATATGTATATCATATCCACCCTCTAGTTTACCCCTGTCAACCTACCCTTGCCCACGCAGTCTATCGATGCCTTACAGATCAAACTTTCCCTTCCCCACACTATCCCCTTATTCATAGCTGGATCTTACTGCTCCCCTGATTCATCTAAGCCCTCAAACCTGGATCACCTGGGCACATTGAAATCTAGCGCATCAGGGGGCGAGCTCCATATCCTTTGTGATCTCAATTTGAATTGGCTATCCAGTGCTACTTCCAAGTTTCACAACCAGGTGGCTGTGCTAAACCTGCCCCAACTTATCTCTGAACCCACGCATCTGAACCCCAACTCTCAGAACCAGTCTCTACTGGGCTGGGCCCTTACCTCTCACCAACACTGGATAGTTGCCTAAGGCCTACTACCAGACTCCCTAAGTGACCACCACATGACATACGTGGTACAAAAAATAATCAGGCCAAAGGTCCCCCTCCCAGAACCATCCTTACCCTGTCATTCAAATCCCTGGACCTTGCCTCACTCCTAATTGACCTGACTGCCACAGACTGGTCTTTCATACCCCAGGCTACATCTATTGACTCTGCACTGGAGTATTTCAAGTTCAAGTTCTTAGCCATCTGGGGCAATTATGCCTCACTCAGATGGACTCAAGTTAGAGGCGCCCACCTGCCTTGGATCACAGCTGATATTATGACCCATATTAGAGTCAGAGACCAGGCTTGGAGGGTGCTCAAAGCCTCCAGCTCCCCCTCAGAGCACACTAAATATTTCTCCTTATGCAATGTCTACACTAGGCAAATCTGGCTGGCAAAAGAAAATTACTTCAAAGCCACATTCCAATCTAACTTAAATCACCTGGCTAAATTCTGGAAAGCGGGTCAAATCGCTCTTCTCTCCACCCTCCTAGCTCCCAACCCTGGTTTTAAATGTAGGCAGTACACCTGTGACGGACCCTTTTGAAGTGGCCACAGAATTTAACTCCTTCTTCACAAAATGTACCTCATCACCTTTGTCTTCACTCCCCCTTTACCGACAAATTGCCACCCCCTCTTCCCCCAATGCAAGGGCCAAATCTTCTACCTCCTCCTTCTCCTTCTGTCAGGTCACCCTGATGGAAGTTTATAATGCCTTGATTGCCCTAAACTCTGCTATGGGCAAATGTCCCTCTGGGCTGAACACCAAAATACTCTATCTGACTGCTCCTGCCATCGCCACCCCCCTCCGTCCAGTCTTTTCAACCTATCCTTCTCCCTAGCATCTATCCCATCGGAATGTAAGCATGCAACAGTTATCCCACTTCCGAAGGGTGGTAACCCCTCCACCCCAGTAACTACCATCCAATTTCCCTCCTCCCCATACTGTCAAAACTCCAGGAGCACCTTGTACTCTCACAACTTTCCTCATTTCTCAACTCCTCCTCTTTCTTTTCATCCTTCCAGTCTGACTTCAGGAAGTTCCACTCCACTGCCACTTCCCTCCTACAGCTCACAGATTCCATTCTTGGTGGTTTGGCTAAAGGCCACATCACCTTGGCTATTTTCATTGATCTGGCAAAGGCCTTTGACAACGTCTCCCATGCACTCCTCCTGGACAAGCTCTCCCTTGCTGGGCTCTCTACCGAGGCCACCAACTGGTTCCATTCCTACTTGGTATGCAGGTCCCAATCTGTCAGAATTGGAACCACCACATCTATCGCCCTCCCAGTCACCACTGCAGTCCCCCAAGGCTCAGTCCTCAGCCCGCGCCTTTTCTCCACCTTCCTAAATGACCTTCCCACTGCCTGCCCACACACATCCATCCACATGTATGCAGATGACATGGTACTGTATATATTAGGCCCCTTGACTGCTGATGTGGCAGCCAGGTTACAGCAGGACTTCAACAATTTTCAGCTCTGGTTTCACAGAAATCAGCTTTTACTCCATGTAAAGAAGATTGTCTCAATCACCTTTGGCACAAGTTAGAGACTCTCAGCTCCCCTCCATTCCCTCCTTCCACACCCTGGATGGGACTACTCTGCAGGCTTGCTTCTCCATTAGATACCTCAGGGTCTGGCTCGACCAGCACTTAAACTTTTCTGTACATGTTGATGCCATCCACTAAAAGCTCCACCCCAAGTTGGGTGCCCTATTTCACAGCCATGGTTGCATCCCACTGCCTGCCCACCATGCACTCATGCAGAAAATGATTCTCCCTATCTTTGACTGTGGGAATGTAGTCTACAGTGCCACTCTTAAGTCCACTTTAGCCAGACTGGACACCCTCTTTCACTCTTTCTGCCATTTTGCTCTTGACTGCCCTCCCTCGGCACACCACTGCACTCTCTACCGGACTCTCAACCTCCCCTCACTTCAGGATCGTAGGTGGTCCCACTGTGTGAGTCTCGCAACCAAGTTCTGGTCCCAGTCCCTGCCACCTTATCTCGCCTTAGCCCTAACCACCCAGACCCCTCCAGTGTACCGCCTCAGAAACCTCAACACCCATCTCCTGGCTGTGCCATGTCTGTCCTCCTCTGCTGGTCAGACAGCCTTCTAAGATCATATGCCTACACTGTGGAACTCCCTCCCTGCTGCCATCTGGCTCATGTCCCAACCCAGCACCTCAACCCTCTCATCAAACCACATTTCTCCTCCATCTGTGCCTGTGGCACATGACTATGCTGAATGTATACCAGACCCTGCTAAGTTGCTGTTATCTGGATGCACAATTTGAATTTTGTTGTTATTTTACCTATTTGTTGTCTTAATATCCTTGTATTATACTGTGTACCAAACTTAATTGTTCTGTTCCCTGTATTTTCATCTTGATTGTACTTTGCTTATATCTATTTTAATCTTCACCGTCTCCTTCCCCAGGATGCACCTGGAATCAGTGTGCCTTCCTGGTAAAACTCTTAAATAAACAAATAAATAAATAAATAAAGCAAAGGTGCTTCCTGTGGCATGGCCAAATCATGGCATGAAGGTATGCGTCCTTCATGCCCAGAACACAGAGCCAATCTTCCTTTTGCACAGGGGTAGGACAGCTTGAAGAGATAGCATTCAAAGCTTTTTGTATTCAATTAATTGGTTTAGGCCTCTCAGGTCCAGTACAGGTCATAGATCACCTGTTCAGTTGGGAACCAATACATTTCTTGAATAGAACCTCTTGTTTCTTTCTTGGGGAGGAATGGGTGTGATAGCTCCCTTGCAAATGAGTGACTGCACTTCTTCTCTCACAAGAAACAAGTAACCTGGAGGATAATCAGAAGGAGGTGGAGGATGAATTGGAAGAGTGGACAGGAACTCCAGAGTATATCCATTTTCTGCTACTGGTATTTCCAGGACCTACTCATCTGTTGTGACCTCCCTCCATTTTTACAGAGGAAGGAAGATCATCCCCCCAATTGCACCCCCTAAAGCAATAGTAGAGATGGAAGAAGTGTGGAGTCAGAAGGTATCAGTGGTAGGAAGGCTGCATTGACCAATACTTTTGGATGTCTTTATATGGGCACCAGGGGTGAGGGGACTCAGAGGGGACCACCTCCATGACCACAGGACTGTTGATGGTAGACATGGGCACCACAGGCTGCAGAACTATGAAATGAGCCTCAACCATGCCCCCTGGCAGGTTGAGGGTTTAGGGATTCACTTGATCTTCAGATCACCTTGGATGACTGAAACTCAAGTAGAGTATTTTCAACATCACTTCCAAACAGTTTGAATCCCCTGAAAGGAACATTCAGCACCGCCTGTTGTAACTGAGTAACACATCCAGTTACTCTGAGCCAGTATTATCTTCAAAGCCAAATGTTGGTGGCAGCCTAGGCAGAAGCATCAGGGGCATCATGTGCACAGCATAACAGATACTGTCAAGTATCCACACCAGTTAAAGCAGCTTTAAGCAATTCACTTCAGCAGAACTGTCAGGCTAAGCCTTAATAGTAGCATAGCAAATTTACATGGGCCACTTTAATACTTAATCATGTAGGTGTGGTAATTTGCAGTTTTTATACCCAATAGTGCATAGTCATAAGTTATTTTGCTCATGACATCCAGCTTCTTGGATTATCTATCAGAAGGTAAAATACTTATGTGTTTAGGGGTTCTCGAGTGATCATGGCTAGCCACGATAACCGCTGAATCAGTTTCAGGTAATGAAGGATAACAAAAGTTTAACAGACAGAGCAGGGTACTGTTTATCAGCCTTTCTAGGCCCTGCAGGCAAAGTATTAGGTTCATCCCAGGCAGCAAAGGTAGCATCTTCTAGTGCAGGATATATAGGAGGCACTACAATGAATGGTGCAGCAGCAACCTCTATAAATTCCATTAAACTTATTTTCCTGGAGTCTTTTTCTTTACCTTCAAAGCCAATGGCCTCCTGGATTTGTCTGCCCAAACCCTGGAATAAGGGATCTTCAGGAGGAGACCTGGGATTGTATGCCCCAGAGTCTTCATTGTAGGATGATAGGGTGGAGTTGGAAGGCAAATCCCCTTCACAGTAATCACCATCTCTTTCTTCATCATCCAAATCCTCCTCAATACTAAATAGATCAGGATTATATTTTACCTCTTCATAATTTGGAATGATGATAGGGACAATCCAATGGAGCCAGCAGCAGAGGGGCAACTGTGATAGAGTAATATTTATTACTTTTAGATCCTTTCGATGATGACAGTACCAACAAGGGAGGCCCAGCTGAGTGGATATTAGTTACTGTCATTAGAAATGATGGTAACAGGCATTAAATCAATTGTGAGAATGATGCCAGCACAACCTGAAAGTTGATAGCACCCATTAAATAGTGTGGGACTTCTGACATTGAAGGGATAGAACCTGATGATGTTGCTGTTCGCCGTCTGTAATAGGTATAGCAGTTAGAGCCAAGCCCTGATGTTGGTGTCTCAGTGAAGGTGTGGGGCTGTAGTCATCACCACTGAAGCAGATGATGAGCAGGACTTACCTCCTTTAATGAAGACCTCAAACTCACCAGCAAAGCAAGAGTTGCATCCTTGTGCTTGTGGTGATGGTTGAAGGAGGAGGAATTCTGAAGATTTTTCTATACCCTTGTCTGAAACACTCAACCACCATGGTAACAACCCCATTACTGTGTGCTTGAGAGTTTTATTCCCAGCAGGGTCAAACATGACGGAGAAGGCCCAGTAGTATGGTAGGCTGAGGTAGGGGGCTTCACTGCCAGCCATGCTGGTGACACCCATTTGGGAATGAACTGGGACTGCTCAGAGGTCAGCTGAGGGAAGGAGGATCAAGCATCCCAGGATGCCTCTATTCCCTTGGGGAAGGGGAGGAAGCATATACCACTGCATAACTACCACCTGGATGCTAGTTGATGGGACAGTGATCACCAAATTGGTTGGCCAGGTACAGATGTGGAAGCATCACTGCATCTGCAGTGTACATATCACTGCATATATGTCAATTTAGGGGAAGCTATAAATGGGAAAACAGGTCAGATGGGGTATGCTGTCTGCACCCCGGACAGCTACACACCACCACCACAGACACTTACCCACCCACTCATGGTGGATCATGAGGTAAGATGGTAAGTCCTGGGTAGAGTTGGTGACAGGGGTAGGGGCTGCCACCAGAAAGAGGGACCACCCTATCAAGAGAGAGAGATAGGACAGATAACAGAAAAAAAAATGTGAGAGAGAAGCCAGCTTGGAGTCCACAGCCCTAGCTTGAGCTTCCATGGCCTTAAGGATGATGAAGGTTTTCAGAACCTTCTTTTGGCATCTCCTTGTGATCTTGTTGAATCCCTGGCAGACAAAGAATGAACTTATGTTGTGGGACATGCCTAAAATGAAACAAAAACTGTGTGTTGTCCATGCAGATCTTGTAACCACAGGTACAAAACCTAAATAAAGGTTCTTTTGATGGTGGCTTACAGGGACAACATTGATAGGTTAATTTACAAATTTTATAATAAATAACAACAAAACAACAGTGTTGTTTCTCTGCAGGTTTGATGAGCAGTTGATAGAAGAAGAAAGACCTGAGAAGCAAGGGAGTTACTCATGTTTTATGGGTGTCAATGTTGCATGTCATTGTGGGAAGCCCCTGATTAGCAAGGTTTCCGAGTGGTCCTAATGCTGACGGCTTACATTACCAAAGTTGTGACCCAATGGAGTAGATGTTCTTATTGAAGATCTTTTAATAGCTCACCTTCCTTCTGACTCTGACCTATCACAGGTGTCACTTTAGAGACAGATGTGGTATCCTGAGAGGCAGCAAGTTCTGGTCCCCTCCTTGGGAAGAGTAGACCAACTGAGCTGCATAGGGGAGCAAACCAGTTTACTATTAATCCCACAGGGCCCTGACCACTGCCAGAGTGCATCCTTTCTGTCCCTCCCCCAGCCAGCTACAGTTCACCTCCTCCCTCATTTTTAATTCTTGTTATGCTTTAGAAAAGAGGAGTAGTGTCTGCCTGTACCAGACCTTTCTTGGACCTGCTCTAGATAAGACTAAGTTCAGCCTTTAAAGTAACTACTGTAGTTCCACAATGAGTGCTGCAAAGCTACTGCACACCAAGCAGTGCCACTGTCTTCAAAAGATGTCCATGAAAATGGCAGTTCTACAGGAGTTGCATCCTATTATTCCAGTCCCCAAACCTGTCCACCCTCTACTCCCCAAATCCTCCACCACTAGTACCCCTTGATTTCTGCCATGCCTATTGCCCTAGGTGGCCAAAATATCAAAATAACACCTTCCTGACATAGTCATAAGATGTGCAAACTTTTACAAAGACCCTTCAGACTAGCTAGGTAGGGCACATTTGATCCTGAGGGTCATATGATGGGCTTGCCCTAAGCTGTTGTGTCTTGCAGCTCATGTTATTGCCATTCCACTCACCTCCCTACTTAATCTCTCCTTCTCACTGGCCACTGTCTCTGATGCCTTGAAGCTTACTGCAGTTGTCCCCTTTCCTAGGGGTGGTGATTCCTCAAATCAGGGTAACTTCGGTCAGATGTCTATACTCCCAATCCTTACCAGACTCCAAGAACACCTGGTACTGGCTCAGCTTTCTCATTTCCTTGATGCCTCTTCCTTTTTCACACCTTTCCAGTCTGGTTTTCACAAGGCCCATTCCACCACAGCTTCCCTTCTCTGGCTTACTGACTCCATTCTGTCTGGCATGGATCAGGGCCACATCACCTCTGCCATCTTTGTTGACTTGGCCAAAGCCTTTGACACTGTAGCCCCAACCCTTCTCGACAAACTTGCAGCAGCTGGTCTCTCTAAGAGAGCAACTAGTTTTCAGCCAGGATTGGGAACTCCCCCCCCCATCAACACCAGAGTGTCACAAGGATTGGTTCTCAGACTGATACTCTTTTCCATTTTTCTAAATTATTTACCTACTGTCTGCACCTCCGCTGACATCCATATGTTCATGGATGACACTGTTTTGTTTGCATCCTCCCCCTCTCATTTGATGACCAGCCTACAGCTGGATTTCAATAATGTCCAACCCTGGTTTCACTCTAATCAGCTATCACTCAGTGCCAAGAAGATGGTCTCTATGATCTTTGCTACTAGGCCAAAGCTTGCAAGGCTAACTGCCACCTCTTCTTCCATACCCTCAAGGGAGCCTTATTAGAGGATGTTCCTCCTTTAAATTCCTCTGGCTCTGGCTCAACAGGAACCTTGACTTTGCTGGACATGTAGATGCTGCACATAAAAAGTTGCATTCCAAGCTAGGCATAGTGTACAGACACTGTAGCGGTATCCTTCTTCTGGCCCATGGTGAAATCATCCAAAAGATGATCCTCCCAATTTCTGACTTTGGAGACATAGTCTATGGTGTTGCCTCAAAGACCACCATCACCAGACTGGATACTCTTTTCAACATCTGTCATTTTGTTCTAGATTGTCTGCCTCGTACTCGTCACTGTGACCTCTACACTGCTCTATCTTCCCCCTCTCTTGGCACCAGATGCCTTGCCTATAGTGCCTCATTTGTTTGTAAGTTCTGGCTTGGCTCCCTTCCACCCTATTTCCATGCACTCCTTACAACCCCATCTACTTCTAACTATGTTCTCTGCAACTCCTCCTTCAGGACCCTTGCTCTCCTCGCCTGTTCTTCCAACTCGAGACGTTCTGCTTTCTCCTACCATTTTTCAAATATTTGGAACTCCCTTCCCTTACATATCTGCTCAGCCCCATCCACTGGTTCATCATTCTATCTTCTTTGAAACCACTTTTTTCCATCCTGCAACTGCATCTAATCTTATCATTAACTATTTTTTCTCTTTCTTATTTCTCTTATTACATTCTCTTACCTTAATTTTTTTTCTGCTCTTGCTACTCTAACCCAAAGGGAAATTCATGTAAAATTATTGTCTATACTGCTAGCCTTTTCCCACTAAATATTCTTGGTTTGGTACTGCCTTATTGTTTCAGTTGCATAACGTTCACTTGTTTTGCTGTGTTATGTTTTACTAGTTCTGTAGTTTCTGTCACAAGTTATATCTTACGATTGTCCTCTTTTTATATTTATATATATGGATATTGGTTGTAATGTCTTCCCTTCTTCCCCTTCCCCAAGGATGCATCTGGAAACAAGATATTGCAGCTCAGTATGCCTTTCCTGATGAAACTTTTTCTTTTTTACTTTCCATTTTTCTTCCCCCAAGCTCCCAGAGCACCGCACCATCGGGAGTCACCATGGTGTCTGCCCAACTTCCTTCACCTACCTGTACCTACTGGGAACCCCATGGGGCCATGGATTATACTCCCCAGCTGGGTACAAGGTGGGGCCCTTCACCCCAAAGTCCTTCTTGTCTCGTCGGTCCCCAAATGACAGGACATACAGGCGGGAGTTACTGGGTTTGCACTGGCACTCAGTCTCCCTGGTGCCCTGAGAGGTCATTTTCTCATTTTCTGGAAGGCATGACATCCACTCAGACATCAAGGCACAACCGCTGATGTCCGACATGCCCCAACCCCTTGTTCTTCGCACCGGTGCATGCTACTCCCCTGGCCTCCACCAGAGGTCAGCCTTGCACTGGGCCTCAACCCCCCTTCCTTCCTGGAGAAGACAAGCAGTCTGCTGGATGCTCAAGCCTCCTCCCCTGGCCAGCCCTCCATCCTCTTGGGCTCATTCCCGAACCTGGGTCAACAGCGTCGCAACTGGTCAAATGTTTTCAAATAAAAATAAATAAATAAGTATGACCCACAACATGATCACTTTATAACCCCACCTTCTCTGACCAGATGGAAAAGTGATGCTTCCTCAATCACAACAGCAATGCTGACTGCATGCATACAGAACTATTGGCTACTATGTTTTTACATATATGGTTCCCTAATGTCTAATTTTTGCAAGCATAATTTGTTTTAGGGGGAAAAAAACTGTTTTTTTTTTTGTTACTGAAGTCATAGATGACAGGTACTACAGGATTTTGAGATAAACTGCAGTAAGAACTACAAACAAATAGCAGCAGTAACAAAATGTGCCTCTTTCAGCTTGGTTGATTAGCAGTTGCTAAGTTTAACATAAATATTAATAGAAGCTAGGATTCTACTTCTCTATATTATTATTTTTTGTTCCCTTGGCAACATTTAAAGTATTACTTTTATGATATCCAGTATGTATATAGTAGCCATAATAACTGGTAAATGAAGGAGAATCCTCTCATTAGATGAATATGCTGTTTGCATATTTTGTATCCTTTGTTAAACAGATTAGAAATCATTATGCACTCATACTTTAACCTCTGACCTGTCTTTGACAGAACTATAAAGTGCACTAAACCTAATGCACAGACTATCTTAACAAGCTGAATAAAAAGCAGGCCACCCATATCAATCAATCAAAGTCTTTTCGAGGTGGACCTGGGTTTGTTAATAAGGAACAAGGGGCAATATACATGGGATGCAACACACAAGAAAACAGTAATAATACAAATAAAGTGAGATACAATAATACAGTATATACAAAGTATCAGCAGGTAGCATTGACAGTAGTATATGTTTGTAACAGAAGATACAGCTAGTTTTGGGTAGGACAAAATTTTTCATAAAAGTAAAGAAATATACATATCAGGTGCACCGAACACAAATAAAACCTAATATAAAAAGATATATAGTGATACAGTATGGAGAATTTAGAGCTGGAACCAGAGTCAAAGGAATGTGGAAGGGACAGATATTGGGGGTAGAAAAAGGGGAGAGGGAAGAGTTGATTATAGATGTATTCAGTCTTTAAACAGTAGTAATGGGTGTTTACTCACCTGGTAAAGGTGATTGTGTTGGTTGGCATCCATGGCACTCCAGACATTACCTCATGGGTTACAGCCCACCTGATAGGCTAATGATGCACATGACCCAGATCAGATTTCCAGTATATCCAGGTCCCAGGAACCCCTGCTCTCCAGTTTGAATTTTCCATAGCTGAAAGGAATGATGTTAGTACCAGAAACAATACACACAATATAGACTAGGAAAGATGAGGTCTGCTACGACATGATGACAATAACGAGGCCGGAGGCCTGAGTTTATTCCCTATTATGTACACACTATCTCGAACCGTGGTTTGACTAATTTCTTTGCATTGGAATTGAATTCTGACGGACTGGTGTAAGGACCTCCTGATCTTACTGGTTGGACGCTCCGATCATCCCCGAGGGCCGGCCTTGGAGCGGCATGCGCGAGCCAACACAATCACCTTTACCAGGTGAGTAAACACCCATTGTGATTGGTTGGCATCCCATGGCACTCCAGACATTACCTCATGGGAGATAAGAAGCAGTTTATACCTCAGGGTGGGATTCGGATGGATCGGAGAGTCCCGGAGATGGAGCCGCTGCCAGGACATGGGATGCGAAGGTTGGTCTGAAGTCCTGGAATTGTTCCAGTCTGTAGTGCCTGGCGAAGGTATGTAGGGAGCTCCAGGTAGCCGCCCTGCAGATGTCGTCTGATGACACCGATGTCTCTCCGCCTAGGAGGTGGATACCCTCTGGTTGAATGAGCTCTAATTCCCTGGGGTGGTGTCAGTCGCTTCGCCGTGTAAGCGTGGTGGATGACTCTTCTGATCCACCCTGCGATGGTGGTTTTGGAAGCTGCGAGTCCCTGTCTTTGGCCTTTCGCAATGATGAAGAGTCTCTCCATCTTATGGATGGCCTGGGTCCTGGCCAGGTAGATAGAGAGAGTTGTGCCCACGTCTAGTGGGTCAGGAGCGTCGCATTCAGCAGGAGTGGTTGCGCGCGGCAGGGTGGGTAGATCTATGGGTTGTTCTCTGTGGAACCTCGTCGGGACCTTCGGCTGGAAAGCCGGTACCGTCCGGAGCTTTACCCCTTTGGGGTTGAAGATAGTGTAGGGTGGAGCGCAAGACAGGGCGCCAAGCTCCCCTATCTGTCTGGCTGAACAGATGGCTACCAGGAAGGCAGTTTTCAGTCCTGCCCAGAACAGGTCTGAATCGGCTAGTGGTTCGTACGGTGTCGTTCTTAGGGAGTCCAAGACTAGGGGTAGGTCCCATGGTGCAACGTTGGAGGCCTGGTTCTAGGTCGCATGGGTCCACCGCCTCAAGAAGCGGATGGCGTCTGGATGGGCCCCGGTGGGTGTCCTTCGACTAGGCCTCTGGCCGCCCAATGGCCGCCAGTTGTACCCTTTATGGAAGAAGGTGCCAGTCCCTTGTCCACTCCCTGCTGAAGGAACAGCAAGATAGTGGGGAGGTTGGCCTGTTCCAGTACAGAGCCTCGTTGGCGGCACCACTGTGTGAAGATGGCCCATTGTCTCTCGTATGTGGATGTAGTGGATGCTCGTCGAGATCGGAGAAGTGTGCCTATGACCGTCTCGTGATAGCCGGTGGCGGTTAGTCGTTCCCTCTCAGGAGCCAGGCCGTGAGCTTTAGGGTTCAAGGGGACGGGTGCCATACCGGTCCCTGTGTCAGCATGTCTGGGCGGGATGGAATCCGGAGGCTGGCTCGGGACATTTCTGTGATTGCCGCGAACCAGGCTCTGAGGGGCCAGTACGGAGCCACTAGGATGATGGAGGTCCGGAATTTTTGGATTTTCTCCAAAACCTGTGGGATGAGGGGAATTAGGGAACACATATGCGTAGTCCTGAGCCCATGCCTGGGAGAGGGCATCCGTGCCTTGGGAGTGCACTGCCCTGAACCGGGAGAAATAGTGGTCCACCTGGGCGTTGTCTCTTGATGCCATTAGGTCTATGGACACTGGCCCCCATGCCTCCTGGATCACCTGGAACAGATCCGGGTGCAGGCGCCATTCTCCGGGGTGGATCTGCTGTCGGCTGAGCCAATCTGCCCTTACGTTCAGTTTTCCCGCCAGGTGTACTGCCCCCAGGCATAATAGGTGCGTTTGTGCCCAGTTCATCACCTTTAGCGGTTTCTCGTGACATGGCCCTGCTTCTGGTACCTCCCTGCTTCTATGTATGCTTCACTGTCAAGCGGTTGTCGGACCTGATCAGGACTGACTGTCCTTGGATGGTGTGTCTGAATGCCCTCAGGGCGTGGAATACCGCTCTCATTTCCAGGACATTGATTGAGAGTTGTGACTCCGCTGGGGACCAGGGGCCCTGTGCTGATTCGTCCCCCAGACAGGCTCCCCAGCCGGATAGACTGGCATCCGTCTCGATGGGGATCGGGTGCGGTGCCTCCAGGGGAACCCCCTTTGTCAGATTTCCCGGGGTGACCCACCAGTCCAGGGGTGATCTTACTTCTGCGGGTAACTGGACCGCGCAGTGCAGGTTCCACTCGTTGGGTGCTCCGCGCATCAGAATGTAGTTCTGGAGTGGGCACATGTGCCACCTGGCCCAGGGGATGAGGTCGATGCAGGAGGCCATGCATCCCAAGAGTCTCGCCACCTTCTCCACTGTGGTGTGAGGGTGTGACCTTAACTGTCTGGCCAGGCTGCGGAGGCTGCGGATCCGAGCCGGAGCCGGCCTCGCCCAATTCTCTGCTGAGTTGATGATGGCTCCAGGTGTTCGATCTGTTGGGTCGGTGGAGATGGCTCTTCTCTCTGTTTACCACCCAGCCATGGTCTTCGAGTGCTCGCACCGTGAGCTCGGTGTGAGTACGTGCCTGACCCTCGGATCGAGCGCGTATGAGCCAGTCGTCTAGGTACGGCACTATGTCTAGGCCCTGTTCCCTGAGTCTGGCTACCAGGGTGATGGATACCTTGGTGAAGACTCTGGGGGCCGAGGACAGGCCGAATGGGAGCGCCCGGTATTGAAAGTGGTGTCCCAGGATGTGAAAACGGAGGAAACTTCTGTGACTCTTGACGATGGGGATGTGTAGGTAGGCGTCCTTGAGATCGATGGATGTCAGGAAGTCGCCTACCCTGGTGCTCTGAAGGGTGGATCGGACCATCTCCATTTTGAACCGGCGCGGGATCACGTATCGGTTCAGGCGTTTGAGGTCCAGGATGGGCCTTAGCTCCCCCGACTTCTTGGGAACCAGGAAGAAGATGGAGTACATGCCCTCTCCCTGCTCCTGGACCGGGACGGGTTGAATGGCCCTGTTCTGGATGAGATCTGCCAGAATACCCTGTACCTGGTGAGGTGGAAGTTCTTCGACCTGGAGACCAGGGACGAGGACGGAGCGAGGGGGAACCGAGGGATGATGCAATTCTATGGTGTACCCCTTCATGACCACGTCCCGGACCCACCTGTCCGACGTGGTGGACGCCCAGCGGTGAGCGAATAGGGCTAGCCGTTGTCCGACGGGGGGGTACGAGCCTAGGTGGGGAGGGCTCGGTGAGACGGAGTCACTGTTTTCCTCTGAATCCCCTTCCTCGACCTCCGGACTTTTGTCCCCGGGGTCGGAAAGGGGGAGATTTGTAGCTGCTGTAGGTGTGTGTGCTTGCGTGAGTAGGATGGTGATGCTCTACTCCGAAAGGAATGGTTCTGGGGAAAGGAGTCCTTACGAGTTTGAGTCTTGACCCCCGGACGAAACCTCCGTCTAGCGGAAGGTAGGTGTGAGGGTCTTGACCGGTTTCTTTGGAGGTCCCTACCCTCTTCTTTCTGCTTTAAGTAATTCTGAAGACCCTCCCCGAATACATGAGTCCCCTTAAGGGGTAAGTTCTGCAGAAGAGTCTTGGATTCTGAGTCAGCATCCCAGAGCTTGAGCCATAGAGCTCATGGCCGGATGAGGATTATGGGACGCCCTGGCCTGAGGCGAGGGAGTCCACTGCCATGTCTGCCAGGTATTTGGCTGCATCGAAGGTGCAGTCTAAAAGTTCAGCCTCCCTGGACTTTGGACTCGCCTGTTCCTGAAGTTCTTCCAGCCAGCGTATCTGGGCGCGAGAGGTATAGATTGCCGTCGTCATCGCCTTGGCCATGGTGCCCTCAATTTCAAAGGTCTTCTTTAACATGTCCTCGATTCTTTTGTCTGTGGGGTCCTTGAGGGCTATGGTGCCGCATGGTAGCACCGTCTTCTTACTCAAGGCCACCACCTGTGGATCGATGGAGGGCACCTTGCACCAGGCGTCTGATTTGTCACCTTGAACCGGATACATCTTGTGTAAGTTCCTTCGGTTTGGCATCCTGCCCGGGTCTGTGGATTGCCATTCCGTGTGGATCAGTTCCTCGATGGCCGGGCAGACTGGGAAGGTCTCCGGGGTGGTGGATCTTAGCTGGATCATTGGGTCCAGCTTTGATTCCGTCTTCTCCCCTTCCTGTTCTTCTGTGGACAGGCCCATGGTGGCCTTGATGACCTTCATAAGGCCGGGGATTGTGTCGAAGGCACACAGTTTTGATGTCAGCGATGGGGCCATCTGCTGGTTGATGTCCTCCATGTCGGACTCCACGCCATGCTCCTCCTCCCGTCCCCTCGTCAATTCCTCCTCCTTGTCCTTCTTCGGATTTCCATCAATTGGAATGCTGGGAGAGGTCCTCTGTGCCTGGTGGATTCTCTGGGAGGTCTCTCTGGTGGATGAGCTCTCGCGGGGAGCCGAGGTCTGTTTTGGGTAAGCGCCTCCAGCTTCTCCATGATCTTCAGCATGAAGTTCTGCTGACTCTCCATCATGGCGACAGCCGCTTGTTGGTTCTTTATCAGCAGAGAGCCCGGATCTACCCAGGTAGAAGTGCTGGGGCCTGGGAGGGAAGGTGGCGTGGTTCTCTCTATCGAAGATAGTTCGTCGTCCAATAGGCAGGCCATGCAGAGAGGGCCTGGGGTTTGAGGGAGGAGGGAGGCATTGCACGTGGTACATTTCTTCGCTTTGACCATCTGAAAGATAAAGAGAAGGTCTGAGCGAGGAACGAGACTCCAGAAAACTGTCCACCTCCCTTTTCTGGTATCCTTACCTGACTATCCCCTCTCAGGTGATTGCTACCCCGGGCCGGCCTGGGTCCACTGTGGGAGGACCGTGGCCTGCGAGGAGGGATAGCTCCGCTGGGGCCTGCCAGGGTAAGCTATGGGAGGTACCCTAGCATGGACTCTGCGGTGTCAGCCTGGGGTCGCTATGGGAGGGACCCGAGTGGACTGAGGTTTTTTTTTTTTTTTTTTAAGAGAACTCCTTAAGGTCAAGAGATTTGCTCAGGTTGTACACCATGCAACTGGAAGAGGTGGGAATCAAGCCCATGTTTGTTAGCTGGTGTCACCCCTCTTGCCTCTCTTCCAGATCTGCAGGACTAAGGTGTTAATCCGCCTGGCTATGCTGCCTGTTTGGGAGTTGGAGGGCCAGCTATGTCCTCTGCCCTCTCTGCCCCCTTTTATTTTTATTCTATTTGTTTCCCAGGATGTCGCCCCTGCAAGCTGGTCCCTAGAGGAGGCCAAAAGACGTCCCGGTGAGAGGCCCCTTAAGAGGAGTTCCCTGATGAGAGAGGCGCCGCCTGAAGCCTAGGGACTGATTGGGCCGCGTGGCCGGATGCCAGTCCTCGCGCTTATGAGGCCTGCAGTCGCTGGCCAGATGGCCGGAGGGAAGGGAGGCGAGCCCGCCCGGCCGGAGCCACGCCACCACCGGACGAGCCCAGGAGGGAGACGCCGAGTGGTGGCCGTACAGCAGCGCCCGGGCAATCTTCCGGATTTACCGCGCCCAGAGAGGCAGGAACCGGCCGCACGGGCCATGGATCCAGTGAGTCGAGAGGGAGGACAGCCCAGGGCGAGGCAAACACGCCCGAGGGGGGGAGCCGCGGAGTCGCGGGGAAAAGAGGCGACTCGTGGTAGGCGTTGCAGGCCAAGGCCTGGGAGGGAGGGAGCGGAGGCCCTGAGGCCTAGAGAAGGAGGGACCTTTGTGTGGAGGGCCGCAGTGCAGACCGCGGAGTCGCGGGGAGCAGAGGCGACTCGCGGGTTTCTCTCAGGCGAGTGCCTGATAGGGGAAGGCCGTGCCGCATGGTCAGCGGACAGTCCGCACGCTGCCAGGAGGTAGCGGAGGCCCGAGGCCGAGAAGGAGGCTCGTGGTGGAGGCCTTTGGTGCAGAATCATGGAGTCGTGGGGAGCAGAGGCGACTTGCTGGCTTTCCCCAGGCGAAAGGCCTGATAGGGAAGGCCCGCGAGGGCCGCTGCGGCCAACGGACCCAGTCGCAGCACTACCAAGGAGGCCTGAAGGCAGGGCTGTGGCCCAGAAAGCGAGGGGATCATTCAGCAAAACCATAAGAACAGTGGAAGAGCCAACATAAAAACTAAACCTTATAACGAGAAAACTCCTGGAATAGCAGGAAATATACTGCAGACTAATGTGCTGTGCTTGGTTATTCTGCCTCTTAGACCACAACAAACAACTACAGTGGCTTAAAGGTTGTTATTCTTGAGGAGCCTAGCTGTTCCTTTCTTAGATATAGCTGAGAAACATCAATTTTTACAATGCATTAAATTCCAAGACCCTACAGAAGTTGTTAAGAAAAGCACATTTCCTACCTTAGAGTTTTAAAGAGCAGACAGGGGTTCTCTGGATGCTTCTTGCCTAATCAGATGCACAAATTACAACTGGAGAGCAGGGGTTCCTGGGACCTGGATATACTGGAAATCTGATCTGGGTCATGTGCATCATTAGCCTATCAGGTGGGCTGTAACCCATGAGGTAATGTCTGGAGTGCCATGGGATGCCAACCAATCACAATTAGAATGTGCTTTGGCTTATAGGAGTCACTATTTAGGGTAGACAGGCACAGGACTCCTTATTATGATGTAGATATAGAGATTGAAAAGCTGCTAGGCTGATGGGGTGAGTTAATTTCAAAGTTTTTTGCAGCTTGTTTCACAGTTGAGGGAGCACAAAGCTGATGGCTGCTCTGCCAATGTGAGATTTTGCTTTGTAAACATAAAGGTAGATCTATGAAATGCTTCTCAGGGCATACTTCACCAGAGTGCACAAAGGTAAACAGACAGAGATATACTGGGGCAGTTTATCTGAGATAGCTTTGTACTTCCAAACCACAGCTTTTTGTTTGCCGTCTGTAAGCAAGGGATGACCGTACCACTGCTGTGTACAATGCACAGTGGTTGGTTAAGTATGGAAGACCCGTGATAAGTCTTATGACTCTGTGATAAAGCGAATCTAGTTTGGCTAGGGTACCTGCAGGTCCCTGACTATATAAAAAGTCTACCTAATCCAATAGGGAAAGAAAGGTAGTTTGAACCAGTTTCAGCTTAGCATCTCTTGTGAGGAGCTTATTAATCCTAAAGAACAGACCAAGTCTTTGTCTAAGTTTCTTTGCCAGTTCTTCTAAGTGATCTGTGAAAGTAAGTCTATGGTCTAACCAGACCCCCATGTACTTGAACTTTGGTACATAATCCAGCCACTCACCTAGAATGGTAGTGATCTGAGGGACTGTCCCAGCAATTGCAGGATTTATTGCATTTTGAAGGGGTGAGAGGAACATTGCTTTGGGTTTTTTTTTGCATTTAAGAGCAGTTTCTGGTTTGTAAACTGATGCTGCAGCAGATTAAATTCATTTTGAAGCTGCTTCAGGTGTGGGGCTACTAGGTGTGGGGCCATATGGCTAGAGGCAGCTCATAACAGCCACAGCCATACTTTTTTTTGGTAACAGCCTTTTCTGAATTAAAAGACAACTACAGGGCAAGATCCCTGCTGATAAACTACAGTACCTAACTTTCTGATGAATGCTGTACTTGCACAGCATGGATAAACCATCAACTAGTAGTGTTAAGTATGTAAGCAATTAAAGACACTTTATAAAGTACTTTAAGAGCCTTTTTTACCGTGAATGCTGGGCATTATCTATTTATTCATCTATTTATGAACACTTGCACTGACCTCAAATCCCCTTAAAGTACTGCTGAGAGAACATACTATAATAAGACTGTACTACCTCCCCTTCACTGCAAAGTGTGAATCACTGAATCAATTAAGGAATTGCACTACTCTTAAGCTAGTCTAATTACCAACATGACCAATTAACTACCAGATGTATCCAATAGTTCTTATTTATTCAAAGGATTTGTGTACCAGGGAGAACTGCATTAGGTGCAAGGCCTATTTGACATGTTGGTCCTCAGGTGAAAGAGAAAGAAGTTGCAACAGCAGCATACAGGTAAGTTTTAACATATAACATATAGCAATTTAACATAAACACTGAAAATCAATAACCAATTAGACAGATAAAATAAACCTAAACATATGCAATAGGCTTTTGTGTCAATGATTATAATAAGAAGTTACATTAAACCATACTAAAACTGATTGCTTGAAGGGGTAATTATGAAGTTTTGATTTGAAAACCATTAGGCTTCACATTCCAATATATAGGGCCAGAGACACTAGAAACATTTTCTACAATAGATTTTTAATCTGTTAACTTTGTAGCCCACTTGAGCATGAGATTTTCTGATGCAGGATCTAATCTCCAAGTTAAACAATTCTGATAAACAACTAGGTGCTATGCCAGAGACACATTTATAGGGTAATAAACTTCAGTGCAAGTCCAATATTGCCAAGACAGATAAATCATGCTCCTTATACAGCAAGCAATGATGGATGCGGTGATCACATTCAGGGACAAACCTACAAATACAAAAGATAAGAAACACAAAGATTTTTGACCAGGGTTTCTCAAACGGTGAGATGAGCATCCCTGGTGAGGCCTCAACCTGTTCCAGGGGAGGTCCAGTCAAGCCTGACAATGTACTGTATCAAAAGCATCAGTGAACATCACAGTGAATATTTTGAAACTATTTTTTTAGTCTATTTTAGGTTATCCCTTTTTCTCCTGTCTTATAAAATGCTCCTTGGACCACAAGTTGAGTCTGCTTTAATATTTGTTTTAAGATTTGAAATCATTAAAACTAATGTTTTAGATAAAAAGGGCAAGCGATACTGCAGAGTTCTTAAAAATCACTCTCAGAGAGGCCTGAGTAAATGTTTCTATTGTTGCAGTTGAAAAGTTACAAGCATTTAAAACAAATAATAATTTTATGACATTAAATGGAAAAACTAAATCTGATGCTAAAGGATGTCCCACATTTTTTAGAAGAACAGGTGTAAGTATACTTGATTTATGCATTGTTAAGATTTATGAATATCCAGTACATGATGACCTGGATATTCTGGAAAAGCTTGGCAGTGATTATTTTCCAGATTTATTAAAATATTTTCTAATTCACGATTGATTGATGATACAATCAACCTTACAAAAAAAGGGCCTCTATTCAAGAAATAAGAAATAGCAACATTATTTGATGCCCAAATATAGAATCTGAGATTTTGAAAGAAACTCTTTAGCAAAAAGGTCGCCATTTGGAAGAAAAATGCTTTTAATTCCATGGATTGGAAAGAACTGGAAGCTATGTTTACAGAACTAATAAGCTATATTAGAGAGCTAATAAAAGATGCATTTGTATATCATTAAGACACGCTGAGAATAAAATCCCCTAATAAAAAGAATGCAAATAAAAGTAAAAATGAATGGTATGATAAAACTGTCAAAACAGGAAAAAGACAGAGTTAAGCATGCTGAACTTTTTTCAGAGATAAAGAAACTAAACTGACTTCCACAATTACTGCATATTGAGGCAAAAAAAAAGAACATAAGCATATGATCAAACACAAATAGAAATAAGTTTTAAACAAGTACTGACATATTTTTCAAATTTCTATTGACTATAAAAACACAAAAATCTTTTAATCAATGATTGCCAAGTGGAGAAACAAAGAAAATCATACTATACATGCTGTTATAACTCCTGACAATTCAACAGCTTATTATACAATAGTATCTTTTTCAAACCTGATAGAAATATGCAACACTAAACAGAAAAAGAGAATTGCACAAATACAGGTTGGCTTGCAATTATGCTAGAGGAAGTGGGAAATTTAACAAGGAAACAAAAAAAGAAAAAATAATAATAATAAAGGCCAGTATGGCTTAATTGCAGTAATATATACCAAACAACACAGAGTGTTGTAGCACATTAATAATAACAAGCATTTTTAATTGAATAATAAGAGCTCATTATATCTGAAAGAATTGGTATGGTAATTTAATGATTTAAGTTTTCAAAAGAGGCAATGTTATGGATCCAGGCATATATAGAAACACAGAAAATAATGGCAGATAAGAACCACTTGGCCATCCAGTCTGCCCATTTCTCCCTACCTACACTATTACCTCAGACCGTGCACGATCTACAGCTCTTTCTCCCCTCCCCCTTTCCTTTCCACTATGATTCCATTGTTCTTATCCCATGCATTCTTAAACTACACTGCTGTTATGGCCAGCCTGCTGGTGTAGCAGTAGGATTTCCACTTGTGACGCTGTGACCCGGGTTCGGGAACGTAATCAGGGAACCGGAGGGCAGGCCAGGGGAGAAGGACTGAGCATCCCAGGGACTGTTCTCTTTCTCTGGGGGGGGTGGGATGAGTGCCCAGTGCTTGGGGGACTCCTAACAGAGGCCAGGAGAACCTCAGGTGATTGGCACCTGGAACTAGGTAGGGTGGGGCAAATGCAGGACATCATTGCATGTCCCCACCCTTGGGGGTAAAACAGAAAAATAACACTTATGGCCACCATGAATGAAGCCAGACCTTGGCTTTGATTAGCTTCCAGGCTGGCTCCCTGATCCAGTCCTAGGATTGTGGCATAAGACCCGGTGCCACAACCCCTGCCTGGGGGGAAAGCCAGGGGTGTCAGGGAAGCTGAGGCTGACATGGAAGTGGGAGCACAAGGATCTGTGACCGGGCAGATGCACTGGTGGCCATAGGCAGGAAAAAGAGCAAAATAAAAAAAAAAATCCACTACTGTTATTGCCCCCACCACCTCCTCTGAAAAGCTGTTCCCAGAATCCACCACTCTTTCTGTGAAGAAGTACTTCCTCACATCTCGCCTTCACAAAACTATTCAGCCATTTAAATGTTCACTACTGAGCTTGCACAGTGCAAACATATTGCTATTATACTGGATTTCAGAGGTGCATCACTGTTGGGTTCAGAGCTGCTCAAGCTGCAGTGGGCTTGACTGTGACAGTCTTATGATCAGCAAGGTTGATCATAATGTTGCTCTGCCGGTTGATGGGCAGAACTGTCACGTAGTTGAAAAGAGGTTGCCATGACTATCAGACAGCAGCTGCTTTCCTTCATCTTCATGAGCCATCCACCAACCAACTGAGCAGCATCATTATTAGCCTGCACCACTGTGCCTTGTTTGTCATCTGTATCCCTGTTGTCAGCTTGTCTTGATTTCCTGCACCCCACAGAGCCTTCCTGACTGTCCTCCTCATGCTGCCATGGGTAAGCTGAGTGACATTGATTGGGGGCAGGGACAGGAATTATAGTCATTCTGATTGTACATATTGGGTGGGATATTCAGAAGGGTTATGTTCCAGTGCGATATTCAAAAGGGAAATGTGCTTGGCACAAATCCCGATGCGCTGGAGCACATCAGTAATGTATGTGGCGCAAGTGGGGGGGCATGCCCATGCATACTCCGTGCATCCTGATATTCAGCTCAGGATGTGCTGAGCCCATGCATGCATAACCCCTACTTGTGCTGCACACAGGTGAGCCCAAAAAAAAGGAGCAACAGCTGGCCACCCACAGGTGAGCTGCCATATTGCAGGGTGCATCACGGCAGCTACCAGCTGTGGGTGGCCACCCGAGCTCCGGCAGAACCTGCATGGTAGCGACCCCCCATGCCCGATCGCAGGCATGTGGTAATAACCTCCCACATCCTGAAGTCCAGTGGACCACTTTCAGCCTGATCGCAGGTGTCAGTAATATATTATGACAAACCAATCCAACCCTGGTGGTCCAGCGGTATCTCCCTCCCACCCACCACTAAGCCCCACTCCCCCAGTCAGCGGCAGGCGGCAGATCCCCACCGGCTTGCCGCCCTGCCCTGCAGACTGACTCTGTATGGTAGGGTTGTACGCCCATTGGTCCACAGCGTGAGCTAATGGGCATGCTGCCTGTACTATAGTATTGTATAGTCCAGATATGTAAATGGATCCATTCACATTTCTGGATTGTGTAGATGGTATGGGCTGGCTGCCCATTGGCTTATGCTGTGGGACCAATGGGTGTACAGCCCTACCATACAAAGTCAGTCTGCAGGCAGCGGGCGGCAAGTGGGTGGGAGCTGCCGCCGCCGCTGACCGGGGGAGGCAGTGGGGCCCAGTGGGCGGGTGGGAGGGGGTTCCACTAGACCACCAGGGTTGGATTGGTTTGTCATAATATATTACTGATGCCCATGATGGGGCTGCGAGCGGTCCACTGGACCACCAGGGATATAGGAATATTCTTTATGACATATGCCCGTGATTGGGCTGCGAGCAGTCCACTGGACCACCAGGGATATGGGACTATTCTTTATAACATATTCCTGTGATCGGGCAGTGGGGCACTTTGCCGCTTGTGCAGGGGGCATCGGTCTCCAATGGCTGCAGCCTGGCAGGGCGCCAGGCACAAGTCGCCGGGGATCGGTGCACCTGCATTCAAATGGGACATAATGACATGCAAATGGCCTCATTTGTGCCTTGCATAAATTATGGCCCCATTTGCATGTTCAGTTTTGAATATCACAGTAGTTGTGCATATCGCAATGGCATTTGCGCTAGTGCATCCCCCTGCTCCACTCTAGCCACTTGCGCTGGCACCGTGCCACTGCACCATGCACACTGCAGGTGGCCAAGGAGCAATATTCATCGATGCTGTGCCATGGCGCAGTTCCGTTGAATATCACCCTGTCAACACCCCTGCGCATCCAAGTTGCTCTGCACCCAGGCTTTTGCCACAGCCTGGCACAGTCTGAATATCCCGTCCATTGTATATATCTGTTTGTAACAAATTTGTAAAGTGTTTTTTACATACGTATTTTTTTACTAGTGTTTGTAATACAGTGCAGCCCGCTCATGATGGACACCTTCATGCTTTGTAGTTTCATCCAGCATAGGCGCTGTCCATTGTAACATTTTACCCATAATGCATTTTTTTACCTGCACCTCAATTTCACCTATTCAATACATGTATCGCTAGTGCTGTTACTACACTGTAATTAGCAGTTTTTTTATGTGGTACTATATACAGTAGTATTATGCAGTTTAAGTCATTGAAGCACTGCTGGCAAGTGTACTGGCAAACCCTGCTGCTTGCGTGCTGTTTATGTTTTGTTTTTGTTTGTTTTTTCACTTTGCGACACCCATGTGGTTTAGTGCTTGTGCTTTGTTTAGGGGGGTTGGGGGTTTAAACTTTATTTATTTACTTTGGGGCAGTACTGCCAAAATAGTCTTTGATGCTTGTCTGCCTCGATTTTGATACTCCTTATTTAACCCACTGCCGCTCTGTGTTCTCAATTACAGCCCAGTCTAGAGTCAGATCCTTCCTTTGCTCCATCATGCATTGCAATGTCAGAAGTGCATCTCTGACATCTTTACTTATTACTGTCAGCTCAGTTGTGGCTTCCTCATATTCACTTTTGTCTTCTTCATCATCTGGACCAGCATCAGCTGCTAGGAGAGACATTGATGAAACAGCAGCAGCAATGACATCTTCTTCAGGCTCAATTCGAGAGTCAAATGTTGCAATTTACTAAGTAATCTAAATTAAAGAGCTTCAAGAGCTTGTCAGGTTAACACCTAGATGTAATTAACACTTAATTAAGTGCCATAACCTACAGTAACCTGCAGTTGTGAAAGATTTGGCAGGGTAGTCAGAAAGCCCAAAACAAATATACCATTTGCTTTTTCATTGGCATAGAAGGCAAGTACAAAAGGATTGTTTCTGCACTGTGTCTGCGCTCATTGCCATTCGGTATATGCGGGCTGTTTAAATCGCAACAAAAGTACAGAATTGCATTGTACTGAGTGGAGACGGCATTTGGCATGTACAAAGCTGATGGTAAAACTGAGTTTCCAGTATAAACCTGTCCGCTATAAGTAGGCTGCATGGTATTAGATTTTGTCTGTACTCCAGTTGTATTACCCTCTCCCAGGCGTAGCTGAAAATGGGTCATTGATCCAGTACACTTTCCCGGTAAATCAAATAAATGAAATGAAATGAAAGTATATGGCATTCCCATTCTCATACTTACAGCAAACCACTCAGGTCATTTTTTCTCACATCCTGTATTCCAATATTAACTACAGTATTTTCACGGTGTTAAAATTATTGCAAGCCTCAGATTTCAGTTGGGAGTGGGTTGACTACTCAATGACGAAAAAGTGACTCATTTTTGGTTACTTCACTACAACATAAAACATTTTCTTATGTAACAGATCCCCAGCAATGGAAACAAAAGTTGCCTGCAAGAGTTTGCAAAAAAAAATAAATAAATTTTTGGTACACAAGAATGCATATAGGAGCACAGGGTCTCATCTCTAAATCAATCACCAGTTTTTGTAATTATTTTCTATTTATATCTTGGAAAAAGTGGGCTGGCACCATTTAACAGGCGATAATAACTTCTCATCTTCTGGTAGGTTTGCTCCAGATAAGCACTGTGACAGAGCACATAGAGCACCTTTGCCTGCCTAAAGAAGGATGTTATACAAAGCTGCATGTTACAGATTTATCCCTGTCCATTACTGGATTCATAGGGCCCAATTCTCAAAGCTCCTAGAAGGACACAAGTGGCACCTTGCACCAAAAGAAGCCACTAGAGCCATTCAGAAAGGCAGGCTGTGTCAAATGCAGGCTGCCTATACCAAAGGGGCTAGTGCCAGTCTTGCTCCACTAACCTGGCTGCAGCATGGCGCTAGGGGACACATGGCTGATGCAAGCTACCACATCCCCTAAAATGTGACTTACAAAACTGCCCCCGAGGGCACATTTCTAAGTACCATTAGAACAGCCAGGACTAGTCTAAGGGTACTTAGAATATGTCCCTCTGGGATAGTAGGGCAATTTACGGCAATGTGCCGCTGTCCCCCCCATCTCCAATATCACCGGTAAGAATCCTTAAGATACAAAACACAAGACATCAAAATAAACCTTTCCCTCTCCCTGATGTCCAGGATAATAAGAATTACTACCCCTCCTTCCCTGGTGGAGTAGTGTCCCCCCGATGCCACCGATATTATTAATAATGAATAATCGCCCCTTCCCTGGTGGTCTAGCTGCCACCCAAGCCCTGATCTCCCATTATATAAATAAAAATGTGTAATAAATACATTTCATATCGCTGGTAGTCTAGTGCCCCCCCAAGCCCTGATCCTCCCCCTTATAATGTTTAGCACTGTTCAAATTAAAATAGTAATATGCCCTGGTAGTCTAGCCGAGGGCCCCAGCCCTGATCTGCTGTTACATGATATCCCAAACTACCTGGTGATCTAGTGGACACCCCCACAATGCCCTAACACCCCGCTCCCCCAACCCATAACCAAGCCAGTGACTGGCACAGCCCACAGCTCACCATTGTGACTAGCCACCGACTGAGCTCTGAATGAGTACATTCTGTATATAGTACCCACTCAGTGATTGACAGCTGCTGTCAGTGACACACATGTCAATCAAAATAGGATAAATCATTGGCAGCCTTATAGAACTGAGTGTTTAAATCCAGGGACCAGATAACATAAAAAGAATATTTATTTCTAGATGGACTGATGTAAATTGGTTAGTCCATTGGTTTGATCACTCAGACTGCAGCATTTTTATTCACAGGATGCAGCTGCATTTTTAAACAATGTGGTGTGTTTAAACAAATTAAAAAAAAAGGTGTGTTGTATAATCCATTTGTGGAGACACCATCCCCTTTATCATTTTACTGGGAATTTAACAACAGTCCCTGATCACATTTCCTTGGTAGTCCAGTGGTTTCCTCCTCACCAGTCCTGTTCACACATAAAAGTAAAATAAAGCCCCAATTGATGATTCCCTGGTAGTCTAGTGGTCCCCCCCCCAGCCTCGTTCACATATAAAAGTAAAATAAAGCCCTGATTGCCGATACCTTTGTAGTCTAGTAGTCTAATGGTTCCCCCCTCCCAGAGCCCCAATCCGTATAATAAGTGTAATGTCCCTGGCCCTGGTAGTCAAGTGGTCCCCTCACCCCATTAGGCAGTGACCCACAACCCTTCCCTCTCCCAACCTAACTGAAGTCAGTGACTGACACAGCCCACCCACACCACCATGGCTAACTACTGACTGAACTGCGCAGGAGTGCGTGCAGTATACAGTACAAGCCCATTGGTTGACGGGGGGGGGACCACTAGACTACCAGGGAATTGGTGATTAGGGCTTTATTTTACTTTTATGTGTGAAAAGGGCTGGGGAGGAGTTTTTAAGTTATAGATAGTGAAAGACATCCCCATCTACAAGTCTGGTGATCCCCTATCAGTGGAAAACTACCAACCTATATCTATCCTCTGTCACCCTAAGCAAACTCCTTGAAAAAGTTGTGCACCAGCAGATCACCAACTATGTGGCAAAGTATAACCTCCTCTGTCGACAACATCATGGATTTAGGAAAAACCACAGCACCACTGCAGCCCTGACTTGCTTCACTGACCATGTCCTTCGCAACATGGATGATGGCAAGCTCACGGGCACTGTTTTTGTGGACCTCACCAAGGCTTTTGACATGGTGGATCATACAACTGAGCTACCTTGGCTGCTCTGTCCTGACCACCACATGGTTTGAAACTACCTCTCTGGTCGTACATATACTGTCTGCACCAGTGGTGCCCTCTACCCCACCAGCAAGGTTCTCACTGGGATCCCCTAAGGCTCCATCCTTGGACCCATCCTTTTCTCCCTATCTGTAAACTCCATTCTATAAGAATGAATCATCCGAAATTATCTTCTGTATGCCGATGACATAATCCTATTCCACAGTGGAAAAGCATTGGCCAACCTCTCTACTACTCTCACAAACAACTATGGTGTCACCTATCAGTGGCTTCTCATAAACAGGCTCCTGGCCAATGCCAAAAAGATGAAAGCCATGCTTTTCAGATACAAACCCAGGCTAACCTGGCCAGGTGGAAACACTACTCATCTTACAATCCTATTTCCTGACAGACCCCCGAGACAGTAACCAATCTGATCTTCGATGTCTACATTTAACATCAAGTATGTTGCATAAACCATAAAGCAGGAGTTGGATACAGACTTAAAGATTACCTGACTCCTGAGTCAAGGCTTGCAATCACCCAGGGCACCATAGTCCCCCTACTGGACTACTACTCCCCCACATACACTCAAACCACATCTTCTGGGCTCATCAGGCTGAACACAACCTACAACAGCATTTGTAGGTCTGTCCTTACTCAACTCACCACTGCACCTTCCACCAGACAATCAGATGGCTCCCCCCTCAGGCCCTCCTATGTTGCCTCTTGGACAGATCTATTAGGGAAAAATATGCATCCCCCTCACTCCCCTACTCAAGCCTTAGTCTTGCTTCAAGGCCTCCAGAACTCATCCAGCCCTTTTGCTTGAGTGCCCTCAGATCACAACAGAGATGGAATAGAAGGTCTTCTCCTCAGCTGCACCAACAGCCTGTTTGACCCTCTATGGGCACTGGGATCACTTCCCCTGTTCAAATCCCACTCTAAGTCCCTCCTTGTGGGGTAAATCACATGCTCCTGCATACCGAGCTGACTGCCTTCCCGCTCCCAGAAGCTGCTGGATGGCCCCTGTTCTACTACCTAGATTTATTGTTCTTTGTATGTGTATTTGCATAATGTATCGATACTGTGCTGGATGTCTTATTGTGAGCCTGAGCTGCTTGGCACTGCTGTGCACTTTCAATTTATGTACTGTTTTCTTGTTTACAAATGCTGTGTCAATCATATTTCCAAGGTGGTAAACAGTAGGCTTGGGCTTCCTCTACAGACAAAGGCACTGCCTTGCACCTGCAGCCTTAAAATTAGCAGTCACCAGCTCGATCCTGTCCATCATAGATTAAGCTCTAATAATTTACAGCGCTGCCACTGATACCATTCTCAAGCAGCTGATGATCGCACTAAATAAGGCCTGCAGGTTGATAACTGGTGCTGACAAACTCACTCATACCTGTGACCTCTATTTGCAAACCAAATGGCTTCAATTTACAGGGTAGAATAAAATATAAAACCTGTCTCTTAGCAAAAAAAAATATACCTCACCTTAACTCCTCCAGTCACCGAGCCCTTGCTTCTGCCAACAGCAAACCAATGTCAAACGCATAGTGCAGCTAAGCAGGTTTTCCTCATTCCTTGCTGCTGGACCTCACAAGCCCAGTGTACTTTCAGTTACAGAGCGCCAACTTGGTTAAATGACCTACCCTCTGAAGTCCTCTTGGAGTCCAGACTAGGCATTTTCAAATCCAAACTTCATGGACACCTTGCAACACTGTGTAAATGTGACTGTGCCCACTAGTTCCTACTTGTTGCTCCCCTAGGTCCTTGTTCTACCTAGTTGCCAGCACCCCTTCCCCCCCAGTTACCCTCTGTTCCTGCCCCACAAATTGCTACCCCCAGTACTCCACCTCCTCCTACCCACTCCTCTTCCCCACTCCCCTGGCAGCATCTCCACCATGTGATTTTATTCCATGTTTAGCTCTTAGATGGACAAAGTCTACTATTCTGGACTGCAGTCTTGCTGGTTTGTTCAGCTTTTTTTGTATAATTATGATTATAATGCTGTTTTATCAATTGTAATAATTCTGTGCCACTTGTTTTTCCAATGTGTTTACATTGTTGTACCACCTAATGCTGAACTTTACTCTGTATTTACCTCACTGTTATTTATTTTCACCTATATATACTTTGTCTGTCTCCTTGACATGGAACCTTTGTAAAAGAACACCTGGTTCAATGGTAATTGTAATCCTAGTAATGAATAAATAAAAATAAAATTAAAAAATCACTTCATGTACTATTTTAGCAGTAATCGTACTGTTTCTACTAGTGTGCTCATCTACTTGTACCTACCTGAATATGTTTCTTGTACTATATTTGATGTGAATATGTTTCTTGTACCATGTTTGATGTGAAATGTTTCTTGTACCATGTTTGATATGCAATCTTAATGGCCTGGGTCATGCCTGAAAATGGTCCCTGGGATCAGTGCACCCATTCGGGTAACAAATAAATAACTAAAAATAATCTCAAGACAGCTACTGAGATCAGTTGTTTCAGGCATCTGTGCACAGCTGCCATTGATGTCACTACTTGAATGATGTCAATGACGGTCAGTGTCAATCAATCAATCAATCAATCCATCAAAATCTTTATTTAACCAGGCAATCTCCATTGAGCATAACTCTTTTTCAAGGTGGACCTGGGGTGTACAGGGTGAGACAGATCAGAAAGATACAATGAACAATATACAGGCAGGAATAAAATACAGTATAAATAACAAATATATACAGGTATAACATCAAAGGCATATACAGTGATGAAGGACAATTGAAATCTGAAATAGGGAACTAATTTGATAGCACAGCATGCAAGTATATATGAAAATATACATGAATAGACATAACAGTCGATGGGAACAGTAGATTTGGGCACCCAATATACACTGTAAATAAAGGTCCAGGGTAGGGGTAAGGGTTAGAAGGCTACTCTAAATGGTATTTGTGAGGGGGTGACAACAACAGAGTAAGGGCACAATCTGGGGCAGGATATAGGGGAGTTGAATGAAGAAAGGAGAAGCACACATTGTTTATATGTTAACCACTGCAGTAGCAAGGGATCTAGGTTCAGCCAAGAAGGATTCTGGGGGAGTAGGAGAGAGACTGGGGGGGGAGAGGGATAGGAGGATGGCAGGTAAATAGAAAGGTGAGAGCAGGGGCAGTGGATAGGGGAAGACAAAAGGGTAGCCCCAATATATAAATGTTGGGCACAGTATAACTGTGGTGGCAGGACTCATCTGACTAGGATTATAGGAATAACGGCATCAAGTGAAGCAGGTGCATGGCTCCTTGTTATGACTTAGGTAAAGAGATTTAAAGGTAGAAAGGGAGATAGGATGGGTTAGTTTCAGGGTCCTTTGCAATTTATTCCACATCTGAGGTAGAACATAGCTTATGGTTGCTCTGCCGAACCGCGATTTTGCCTTATATACATACAGGGCAATGAAGGAGGCGCTTCTCAAGGCATACTTGCCGAGAGTACATATCGGGAGGCAAGTGGAGATGTACTGAGGCAGCATTCCTAAAATTGCTTTATAAGTCCAGAATGCAGCATTCCTCTTTCATCTACAGCTAAGAGATGTCCATCCTACTGCCGTGTATGGTGAGTAGTGATGGGTGGAATATGGTAAACCTGTAACAAATCTTAAGGCACGGTGATAAAGTGTGTCAAGTTTTGCAAGAGCAGCAGTGGTACTCTGGCCATATAAGAAATCTGCATAGTCAAGTAAAGAAAGAAAGGTGGTTTGGACCAACTTCGACCTGGCATCTCTAGTAAGTAGGTTGTTTATCCTAAAGAAGAGATCAAGTATCTGCCTAAGTTTCAGTGTGGAGCCAAGGTTAAGAAAAAAAAAAGATCATGATGTTTGTACATACTCAGTGTGTAAAATATACCAGTGTTTAAAAAAGAGATAATTAAGTCTCAGGACAAGAAGAGAAACACTTTTTTTAAATACCTTGTTTATTAGATACTGCCCAAATAATGTGGTTTTGTAATTTTATGTAACACACCATTGCCATTGATCTGTAAATAAACATACTGGAAGTTTAAAGAGCAATGCAAAAATAATAACTAAATTCTTTCCTCTACAGTCTCCTTCAATGGCAGTGTAATAACAACTAAAATTTTAAAAGAATTCCTATGTCCTTTGTGTTCTTTTTTAATCAAAATTACATGTTTGTGTCTCCGTAAAGTGTTTCTGATGAGAAACGGCACTTCAGACTAACCCCCCCCACCCTGAGTTGGTTCTGTTCCAGACAACTTCTGATGCCAATGAAGGAGTGATGTCCCACTAGTAAGCCAAGGACAGGACCTAGAATGTGCAGCATACTGTTTACTTTCCTAAGGTGCAGCAGTACATCAGACTTGTTGGTTGACTTGAGTCAATTATTGATTTCATGTAAGGCACACTTTTTTTAAGAAAAAGTCTGTGGTCACGCTGTCAAGAGCATTTTCAAAGCCATTCAGATTATCTGATCATAACAGCTGTTGTCATTTACAGTTTCTCTGTAGGGGGCCAGGGAATTTGTGTTGTGGTGCCTAAACCAAGGACCTTATAAGAAGAAATGTCATTCCAGTTTGAGTCAGCAGGTACGTGGAATGAAATTCCTCCATATATTCACACAACTACAGTATCACCTAATGTGTTTATTACTGCCTTGCAGCAGGGACTAAGTTTCAGATAGAAACATAGAAACACAAAATTTGAAAGCAGAAAAGATCTGTTTTTGCCCACCCAGTCTGCCCAGATGGTCCCTAGCTAGTCTGTCTCAACAAATCCTAACTGGTCTCTGTGGACCCTCCCGACTCCTTGCTTATTTACTAACACCCCCCTATGCTTATCTCATGTCTGCTTGAAACCCCCTATCATTTCCCCTCCAACACTTGCAATGGTAATGTAAGTCCTGGTACATATCACTCTTTCAGTGAAGTAATACTTCTTTGCATCTCTTAAACTCCCCCTGCCAGCTTCACTGCATGGACTCTGGTTCTGGTGCTCTTTCACATTTGAAACAGACTTCCCTCTTGCACCCTGTTCAACCCCTTAAGGTATTTGTAGGTCTCTGTCATGTCCCATCACACTGTCCTCTCTTCCAGGGTATACATATTGAGCTCACTAAGTCTGTCCTCGTAGCAATTTTCATGCAACTCCTGCACCATTTTAGTTGCCCTCCTCTGAAGTGCATGCACCCTGTCTATGTCCTTACTGAGGTGTTGCTTCCAGAACTGGACACAATTACCCAGGCGGGGTTTCCCCGGTGAGTGTGCAACATAGTGGTATTACCACCTCCCTTCTTCTGCTGGTGGTATCTCTCCCTATGCATCCCAGCATCCCACTGGCCCTATCCACTGCTTTGTGGCACAGCCATGCCACTTTGAGGTAATTAGATATGATAACCCCAAGGTTCCATTCCTGATTAGTGACTGACAGTGCATCCTCCTCCATCCTATACTCAACTCCTGGGTTGCTATGCCCTAGGTGCATGATTTTTGCATTTGTGGCATTGAACCCCGACTGCCAAGCTCTTAACCATTCCTCTAGTTTCCCCAAATCCCTATGCATTCTTTCCACCCCCTCCTGATTGTCCACCCTAATACAGATGGTGGTTCCATCTACAAAAAGGCATACCTTTCTTTCTTGTTCTTCCGCAATGTCACTTATGAAGACACTGAAGAGAACCAATCCCAGTACTGAGCCCTGTGGCACTCTGCTAGTCACTCTCCCATCATTACAGTAAGTGCCATTAACCTCCACTCTCTGTCACCTATCAATGAATCAGTTTGTAACACAATTCACCACTTTGGATCCCACCCCTGGCTGCTCAGTTTCTTTATCGGTGTAGCGGGACAATGAAACCTGTACAGTTAACACCATTACACTGACAGAAATCAACAGGTCACTGTAATGGTCCCTGCTGTACACAGGCATCATGTCTGCTGATGTTTCTCCACTCCCTTAACCAACTCTGACTCTGAGTTGGTTATCTAAAGATCGGGGTGTGGGGGGCTTGGGGGCACAGCCCCCTGGAAAAAAAACACTCTGTTAACAGACAGCACAATGCCGACAGTCGGCATTCTGTCTGTTGATGTGAGGGATATTGGTGACTTTGTTGTTGCTACGGCATGGCAGATCCTTCTTTATCTCTCTCCTGTGTGGCACAGTGTTGAAGGCCTTGCTCATGTCCAGATAGCACGGCTCCAGAAAATCTTATCAGTTAAATGATAAAAGGTCCAGGTGAACAAACATAATAATTAAAAAAAAGTGCCACACAATGACTGATTATTTCTTTAATATATTTTTAACGTACTCTTTATACTCTGCAGAGCTGTAGAATTTAATGGAAGTTCACCAATGAGTGACCAAGCTTTATATGAATAGGCAAAAATAAATGGAAATACAACACAAGGGAAGAATTTATTTATACTGGTGAGAAAGGTCACTTTATTAGTTTAAAATAGCAAACAATATTCAAGAAAGGTAATCAAAATAAAATGAAATGTACATATTTTCATCATGGTGCCAAAATCCCCCAAAATGGCAGAACAGGATCAATAAGAATAAAACACTAAAGGTGCATGAGATAGAAGTTACAATAATTTATTTTATTTTTAAATATATACAATATGGAACAAGATGTGTGTATAACAGTTATATGATGCTTGAAAAAATGGTATGTATATATAAAAGTTAAGAAAATATTTATTAGATGAGAAATTGAAAATATATTTATTGGACATATTCAGAACATAATTTGAAGCTCTCCAGAGAGTATATCAGATTGTTAATATTAATTCATGAATTTTTTAATATATTTTTTAGTTAGCAAAGAAACCCTGAGGAAGTGAGACTACTCAAGAAACGTGGCTTACCATGTAAAGAACTGGCAGTAGAATAAGTAATAAAACATAATGTGATATACTTAGTAGTGATGAGTGGGCCATCATTCCAACTTATCAAATTCATGTGACATGACTTCTCCCCAGCCATTAATCCATGCTGCATTTGGTCTTGCAGCCCATTACATTCAAGATATTCTACTAACCATTCCTTTAGCAGTGTTTCCATTGGTGTCCCACCACTTGGGTGAGACTTGTTGATGTGGTGCTGGATTTCAGAGGTGTGTCACGGTCAGATCCAATGTAGCTCAAGCTGCAATGGGCTCAACTGTGACAGTCTGATGGTGAAGGAAGGTCATGATGTTGCTCTGCCAGTTGAGGCATGGGGTCATAATGTCACAGATGAAACCGTGCACATCAAGACCAGGTACCACGATACAGCATGTGGCAACATCCATCTGTGTTTTGTGGGGGGCTTTTCCCCCCATGCCCCCCACAACCCCGGAACTACTATAACCAACTCTGAGGGGATGTGGACACAGGGGCAAGAAATAAAATTGAAAAGAAAGGTTCCCTAGAAGGGAATTAAACCACTTGACCCCAACTCCATGAACCACTGGGTTGGGTGCTCTAGCCAATCCACCATGGAAGCGGCTCGATTGAGCATCCAGCTGGCAGTGACTACATCCACTTCCTTGTTGCTGGTGAGCATCAGGTGGTAGCAATGCTTTCTATCACTGTAATTCTCCTGTCGCTGTAAAGTCACATGCAGTACTAGCAGTGCAGTCTTGCTATTCGCGGTTTCATCTGTGATATTATGACCTGGTAGGGCCAGTTGATGGGCGGAAACTTTGTGAAGTTGAAAAGATATAGCCACACATATCACACAGTGGCTACCTCCCTTCATCTGCATGATACCACTCATCAATCAGATGAGCAGCTTCATTATCAGCCTGCACCTGCTTCCAAGTCTCCTGTTTTTGAATATCCCTCCTAATTTTAGGCATTTTCTTTTGCCTCCTCCCAAATCTCCCTGTATACAAGCAGGACCTGGTATAACAGCAACGTAAGCACTTAACATTCATCATTGACTTAGGAGGTTCTTTGAGATTCCACCTCCTCTGGCAGCCCATTCCTCTTGGCCACCACCCTCTCAGTGAAAAAGTGCCTCCTCATCTCCCTCCTGAACCTCTCCCCACCACCGGCTATAGGCTGTTTCCACTAGTGGTCTTGTTTCCACTAAACCTGAAGTGGCTCTCAGTGCTCACCCTGTCAATACCTTTAAGATACTTGAAGGTCTCAAATGTCATCCCCTCTCATTTTTCCTCAAGAGAGTACATGTTGAGCTCCCTGACCCGCTCCCCATAGAGGTTGCCCTGCCGGCCCTGAATCATCTTGGTTGCCCTTCTCTGGACAGTCTCCAGCAAGTTGATACTGTATCCTTCTAAAGATACAGTCACCAAAACTGCACACTACACTCTAGGTGTGATCTTACCAGTGACCTGCACATCGGAGTCTGCAGCTCTCTTGCAGTGTGTGGTATGTTTCAGGTCACTTGTGATTATTACTCTCAGGTCCTTTTCTTTCTCTGACCTGGTTACCTGCACTCTTCACAACCCGTATTTGATCCCTGGATACTTCCCCCTCTAGCACACAACTTTGCACTTTTTAACATTGCTCCCCAGATGCCAAATGCCAGATCACTTTTCTAGCCTAGCCAGGTCCTCCATGAGTTCTTGTCATACCTCCTCCATGTCCACACTCCCACAAGCTTGGTTTCATCCATAAGCAGGCAGATTTTACCCTTGATTCAATTCACAATTTCATCTATGAAGATGTTAAACAATACCAGACTGAGCGTAGAGCCCTGTAGCTGGTCACAGGCCTTGTTTCTGAGAATTCTCCCCCAATTACCACCAACTTGGGTTTTATCCTGCAGCTAGCTTCAAGTTTATGTCCAACTGTGGCATCATCAGGCTGTTTTGGGGGAGGCAATAGCCCATCTAATGGAAGTTAAAGCCCCCCAAAACATTTCCACCATCAAAGAATGAGAATACCAGCTTCCCTGCTGCTGAGAAAAAAAGAAGCCATGATTTTCCTTAAAGACATGACACTTCACAGTGCCACTGCATGGAGAGCACTTTTGTTTTTCTCCATTAGACTTTGTGAGCTGCTTGTCAAACATCTACGAAGTCTAATAGAGAAAAATGAAACTGAGTCTCGTGGGAGCATGGGTCATCATGGCTACTGTCAGTCAGAGAGCCGATGGAGAGGAGATTTGTAGTTGACTCAGCAGAATGCCATGGTAGAGCTCAGAGTTTGGTGCAGTGATTTATTTGTCACTGACATGACCTAGCAGGTTAGTTAATATGATTTATCTGGCACACATCAAGCACCAGGGGGGCAATTTCATGCTTCACTCAGTTCAGCATGAGGGATTAGGTGCACGTGGGTATCTGCCTTGCCTTGTGGGAGCTGGGAGGGGACAACACACAGGCCAGTCACCAGGGAGGAGAGAGCCACAAGCTGCGTCAAGGCAGAACAGGAGAGGGGACAAAATGGTATGGGGGGGTCACAGTGCACATCATGCCTTGGATTGGAAACCAGGATGGAGCAGGAGGGGGCACAAGAGGGAAGATGAGAGTGATAAAATGGATTCCGGAAGGAAGGCATGGAAGCAGAGCAGGGATGGGAGAGGAAGACTGTCCTGAGGGGCTGTGCTGTGAGGAGAAGGAAAAGTGTAAAGACTGAATTGTACTCCCAGGCCTGTTGAATGAATTGAGAAGAAAACCAAAGTGTGCTTCAATGCTACCTGCTTGGCCTGTGGACAGAGCTAAGAGAGACAGTAATGACCAAAGTAGTTTCAAAAATCAAACTATATGTAGGTGGGTGGATGAGCAGTATGTGGTGAGGTGGAGGGCTTGAAAAGCAGGGGGTGTTTTGGTTTTTGTTTAAAAAAAAATACACCGTGTGGCTGCTTCTGCTTAATGTGTTTAATGCCTGTTCAATGCCTCCCTGGATTCGGGGAGCATACCTCAGGACTGGAGGATGGCACATGTAGTACCTCTCCACAAGAGCGGCCCCAAGGATGAGTCAGGAAACTACAGAATGGTAAGCCTCACAGCATCATGGGGAAGCTAATGGAGACATTCCTGAAGGAGATGCTGGTTTTCCTCCTTGGGGCTAATGGACTACAGTACAGCAGACAGCATGGGTTTGTTTCAGGCAGATCCTGTCAGACCAACCTGGTAGAGTACTATGACTTGGAAACCAGGCAATTAGACAGGGGCCATGTAGTGGATGTCTTGTACCTGGACTTCAGTAAGGCATTTGATTTGGTGCCACATGGGAGGCTAGAAAGTAAGCTGGAAGGCACAGGGGCGGGGGCGAAGATGGTGGGATGGTAGTAAACTGGCTGCAAGGGAGACAGCAGAGGGTGGTGGTGGGAGGGGAGGTCTCATCTCCCAGGGCAGTGACAAGCAGGGTGCTACAGGGCTCAGTACTGGGGCCGGTGTTGTTTGGGATCTTCATAGCAGACATCTCAATAGGCATCAAGAGCAAGATCAGTCTGTTTGCAGATGGTACCAAGATGGGAGAAGTAATGGATGACTTAGAAGGGTAGCAGGGGTTGCAAGATGATCTGGCAAAATTGGAAGCCCGGTTGGACACTTGGCAGCTGGGTTTCAATGCCAAAAAATGCAAGGTGCTACATTTCCGCACAGAAAACCCAAGGAGGCGCTAGGAGGAATTCAACTAGCCAAGACAGAAGAGGAGACGGATCTGGGGGTGATCATAATGGGAGCAATGAACAACTCAGCACAGTGTAGAAAGGCAGCTGCAAAGGCCAACAGAATACTGGGTTGTATTGGCAGAGGCATATCCTCTTGGAGGGGGGAGGTGATCCTGCCACTATACAGGTAACTGGTGAGACCACATCTGGAGTACTGTGTGAAGTTCTGGTGAACATACCTGAAGAAGGACATTAGGTTACTGGAGGGGGTACAGCTCAGGGCAACAAAAATGATCCAGGGGCTAGGGGACTTATCCTATGACAGCAGGCTGAGGGAGTTGAACATGTACTCCCCGGAGAACAGCAGGGATAAGGGGAACATGATGGAAACCTTCAAGTACATGAAGGAAATAAATAAGATGGGCATGGAGGGACTTTTCAAATTAAGGAGGGGGAGGGACACTCGAGGGCATGATCTGAGATTGGAAGGGCGAAGGTTCAGGAGGGAAATGAGGAGACACTTTTTTACAGAGAGGGTAGTGTCTGGGTGGAATGCATTGCCAGAGGAAGTGGTATCCTGTAGAACAGTGGGCTGCTTCAAAAGGGGATGGGATATGGTAAGGGGAAAGGTCACTGGAAGGGGGAGGGAAGGGCAGCTGCAGTATAAGGGCTGCTAGCTGCACAATCGAGCAGACTTGATAGACCATAAGGCCTTTATCTGCTTGCAATTTCATAAGTTTGTATGCTTAAAGCAGCAGTAATTGTTGCTTTAAACACAATAAGGAGGAGCAGCCTGCCACACCATGTAATCTTTGCTGCTGTTTGTAAACACAATAAATATTAAAGAGGGACAACTGTAATGTAGTTTATTGCTGCAATAATATTAAGGAGCAGCCACACTGTGTGTTTTTTTTTTATTAACAAAAAAAATAAAATATCCATGGCTCTACCTTCCCAAGCCCCCCATGCCACCACACACTGTTCATCCACTCACCTACTGTACATTGTTTGTTTTACAAAATGTTTTAATTAAGTTTATTTACACAGGAAAAACACATGTACCTCCTTAACAAGGAGATGCATTGTACCTCCTTGTGTTTTTTTTCTGTGTGAGTAAACTTAACTAAGGTACATATGCTGTTTTCTTCATTCCTACACCAAACTTCAGCCTGCAAGAGAAACATGAGCCTTCCTCACTCATAGAGGTATCTGTAGTTGTTTTTCATTCCACTGCTGGGCTTTTATTCAAGGCACCTTAAACAAATAAATCAATCATTGGCCCTCAAAATGAGGGACAGTGATCAGACATGTAGATACTAGCTCAAAACACTGGAAACTAGTGCTTTTTTATTTTGTACAAAGTGTAATGTCATTGTTTAGCAAATCAGCATCAGAGTACTCTGAATTTCTACTTTAACTGTCTTTGTAGCACCTTCTCTGTGTTGACAGAACCTTTTCCATATGTTACGGATCTGGAAAGGAGCATGCCCCCCGGACCACCCTAGCCTGCTTAATATTTTAAGTATGGGGCATTAGTCCCCCCAAGTGTACAACTCTGGTGACGGGCCTGCTGTAGTAGTAGTAGTAGTAGTAGTAGTATTAGTAGTAGTAGATTTTATTTGTTTTGGGTACCCTTTCCCAAGAGCTCATGGTGCCCTTACAGTTTTTTTACATAAAACAGTACAACCACATCTCGTTAAAACAAACAAACAAATATAATATATACATACATACATACATATATACATACATACATACGTGCATTCAAATCAACAATTAAAACAACAGTATTCAGTTGTAGTTAACAGTTAGACCCCAAATGCCTGATTAAACAGGAAAGTTTTGAGATACTTTTTAAAAACTGGCAGTAAGGGAGCCTCACAGAGGTAGCCCAGGAATGCACTCCAGAGGATTGGGGCAGCCACTGCAAATGCCCCATCCCCAGAAGATCAAAATTTTGCTCTTGGCACCTCTAGGAGGCCCTCCCTTGCTGATTGGAATGAAGGTCCTGGGGCATAGGGATACAGAAGCTCACTCAGGTAACTTGAAGCCAGACCATATAGGGCCTTATAGGTCAATAGACCTATCTTGAAAGAGATGCACCAGCACACTGGCAGCCAGTGCAGTTCATGCAACATGGGCAAAATATGACAGGACCCGGGAAGTCCTGTCAAAAGCCAGGCTGCGGTGTTCTGCAGCAGCTGCAAGCACCGTATTGAACCTCCACTGACCCCGAGGTAGACAGCGTTGCAGTAGTCGTGCCTCGAGGTGACTAACGCATGTATCAGAGCAGCCAGATCATCCAGGAAGATAAGAGGTTTGATTCGGGCAATATTCCAGAGATGATAAAACCCAACATGGACAGCAGCTGACACCTGAGCTTCAAGCATCAGCTCACTGTCTAGGAATATGCCCAAATTCTTCAACTTTGTGGCTGCCTCTAATCTGTCCTGGCCTATAAATAGACCCAGGTCCATCCCAGATGCATCCACTCCCCCCCCGACCTGGCTCCACTACCAATACTTTGGACTGCCCAGGACTGAGCCCAGCCAGTTCACTGACATCCATGCCCAGGTCTCAGACAGGCACTTATTAAGCATATGAACTGTATCTGATCTTCCCAGTGTAAAGGACATGTAGAACTGGGTATCATTGGTGTAACAATGAAAACCCAGCCCATACCACCTTGTGACCTCACCCAGGGGCAGGATGTACACTGCGAATAATATGGGGGCGAGGACAGAGCCTTGGGGTACTCCACGGGCAGGGCCTTCAGGCTAGAGGAATAATTCCCCCAAATCACCCTTTGGGATCTGCCCCGGCGAACGGACTCAAACCAGCTGATAACCTTGCCGGTGAGTCCAACATATTCCCGTAGCCTGTCCAACAACACCCCATGATCTATAGTGTCTAATGTTAAGGAGAGCTCGAGGAGAATGAGAATCTATCACTCTCCTCTATCCCTTGCCCTGAGCAGGTCATTGAGCACCCGTACTAGTGCAGTCTCCATGCTGTGCCTCATCCTAAACCTGGACTGGAGTTGCTCAAAAATCTGAAAGTCCATGAGGTGACCCTCCAGCTGTTCTGTGACTACTTTCTCCAGAACTTTCCCCAAAATGGGAGAGTTCGAGATAGGAAGGTAATTCACCAAGATGTCAGGGTCCAAAGATGGTTTCTTCAGCAAGGGTTTCCAATTCCATGAGCTTAGCCCCCACGCCCAAATCCTCTAGCTTCCTGACAAGTCTCCAATATAAGGCACTGAGTTAAAGAACTTACTGAAGTTCAGATACAGGGCATTAACCACCTGGCCCTTGTCCACTGTCCTAGTGAGTTGAGGGAAAGGGGGAACATGACAAGTACCTCATGGAGTGAATGCAGTATAGCATGGAGTCATGCAACAGATGCATATACGGGGACATACATGCATACATAGGGATGGGGCTGTTGTCTATGGTACAAGTATATGGATGGGGCTGTGGTATATTCAGTACTTGAAATTCTTGTATTATATACACCACAATCATGTCTCTATATATGCCTGTCTTGTGGCAGAGATGTGCTGTAATACTAGTTTTCTAAAAGAGTGGTGGATGCCTGGAACAGTCTACCAACGATGTAGTGGTGGCAAAAACAGTGGAGGGATTCAAGCATGCAAGACATATGGGTATACTAATAACTAGGCAGGGAGGGGGAAGTAACCAGTGAAGAAAATGAATATTTCATATCAGTGCAGGTCTTTCTAGACATTTAGCAGGATAGTTAAGTTTTAATCTCTGTCATTGTTCCAGATGGCCAGGTGTAATTAACAGCTCATTAAGACCTTGCACCAGGCAATACAATGTTGGGGACCCCACAGTGGATTTAATGTGAGTCTTTATCACCCTATTGTTAATCTCCAACTAGTTTCCAGGCTTTGAACAGCAGATGTTATGCAACCGTTTTTTCTGATTTTGTGAAGATATGTGAGGTGATATGCCTCATATTATAGTCCAGCATTCTGCATTCTGAGTGTCAGTGTCCAACATTTTAACAATATATTAAGTACAATATAGGGTTTGTCATACAGGTGATGTGTGTCATTTAAGACTCCCCATAGTCTCCCATCTTTATACTTTCCATGGACACCACTACTTACTGATTACAGAGGAGGAGGACTTGGATGCTTTAGTGAAATTAATCATGACAAATAAAGATGAACAGATCAATCAGTGATTAATGTTGGCTAATGATATGATTGTGTACTAAACTGGATTTTTTGGTCACAATATAGTTTATATTTAACTCTAGTTCTGTTATAATTTACTCATATGTTAGCAATGCAACATAGTAGACCTTAATTATCTGACACCCTCTATTCACCAAAATGTTGGTGCTCCACAATTGATGATTAGTAAAAGAGGCCTCTTAATGGAGTCTGCTCACAACACTGGATAGCAACCAGCACAGCATCTCTAGTCTCACCATTTAAATTAATAACATGCCAGGTTCATATTACTTGTGTAGCCATTTCTGTGTACCTGAAAGATGGATTGTGAAGTTTGTCAACTACCACAACTGACCTGGGCTACTTCTGAAGAGGCTGTGACCTAGACAGTTGCAAATGTCTGCACCAACTCTGTATATATTTTGCACTGACTAAGGACACAATTGTTGACTCATAATTTAGGTATGAGATTTCAACTTTATCCAAGTACTCCAAAAGCACTTGTTCCAGTGAAAATTCATGTAAGTCATTCAGAATGGATGAAGTTATACCATCAGCATGTAAAGGAAGATCCATAAAGATACCACCAGGTCTATAGAGAATATAAATCATGCAAGGGAAGCATGCTGGAACATGACTGAAGAGCAGAGGGAGGAGGCAAGAATGCTATGCTGGGGAAGACAGAGAAGAAAACAAAACATTAAAAAGCAAAATAAATATGTGAGTACTGGAGCCTAAAAATAGGGAGCAATGAGAAGAGATGATGGAACAGCAGCATTGGAGACAGAGAGAGAGAGAGAGAGAGAGAGAGAGAGAGAGAGAGAGAGAGAGAGAGAGAGGTTCAGTGACAAAAAAGAGAAAGCAGAAAAGAAGATGGAAAAAGCAGGAAGACCCATGACACGCTCCAACACTGATAACTGGCAGACACCAAGCAACAGCAGAGCTGATACAGCAGTAGATCAAAGAATATCACATTTGAATCATAGAGTGCCATCAAATCCAAGTAAATCTACACTGTGATTAAAAAAAATGATTTTGAATGCTTTGCCATGCAACCAGGCTGCAACGCAACAACTTGGCACTATAACCCCTGACTTTAAAGAAAACTAAAATGTTATGATGCCTTTTTTGATTGCATAAGTTTAAAACTCAATTCAAAAATAAAATCAAAATAAGGGAAAGTAACTGAACACTGCTGACACAATATTGAAGGCATACAAGTTACTGAGATGTGGCTCTAAATTACTTCAGACTAATTGGGCTTAACTACAAAAATCTTCACAAAACTGTGAGCCTTATAGGGAAAAAATGCCTATATGCCTTCTCATAAGTGGAAACAGACCAAGTGACCAAATTTTATTAAGGCAGAGAAATTGTTTGTGAACTACAAATGAAAAAACTAGTCAGCAGGAAAATGGCAAACCCAAAGCACATGTTGGAATGTACATTGAAGAGTGCATATTCAGTTTATATTTCACAACATAATAGCAAGATAGCATTTAGTACATTTTGCAAATTGCATGTAAAGAATATAAAGACCACCAAACACAGAGCAGTTGTAAACTGTCTGTGTGAATATTGTGAAAACATTGAGCTCAAGCTGAAATGCTTAGTCTTTCTTGAGATCAGTCAAAACTGAGATACATGATCGTTATGATGCTGTCAACATGACACTATGCCCAAGAGATGAGACTACCAAATACAAGGTGGTCTGTATAGACAGAGATTGCACCTCATATGGAATTCATTTTCTTAATGAACAGTTGTGTCCATTATTTGCAGAATGAATTGGCATTGACCAATGTTACATGGCAGAGTTGGCAGGCCATTAGAAGCAATTTTAATGCTAAAGTTGTTTAAAGAAAAACCCTTGTCACCAAGATATGCTCCCTGAATGAATTGTTAGACAAGCTACAAATGGTGTTAGTAAACATGGCAAAACATCTATTTGTTGCCAGCTGACAGCACTAGCAGTACTCATTAATTTCAGAAAATCCTCCGTAAGATGCAATGGTAATGGTCCTTCATTTTGGAGAAAATTGTGTACTGTATGTCATTTTCAGAGGAAGGTGCAGTCTGCACACTGGACTAAGACACAGATCACTCTGCACACCATTGTCTGTACATACTAATGTCCTTTCAAATATGGAATTACAGTAAATGTAGAGTGTGTTTGTGTCTGATGATCTAATGCATGCTAGTCATGCTGTTCAACATTTTATGAGTCAGGCTGTTAACTTCCTACAGATTACAAGAAGCTTGAAGATCATGAAAATTATCAAGTTTAGTGATGGATGTGCAGCACAGTACAAATCAAAAACTCTATTTGCTGATGTGAGCTTTTCAGTCAATGATTTTGGATTTCCCATTGAAAACCATTACTTTGGGTCACACCATGGAAAATGACCTTTGGGTGGAGAGACAGCTGTAACTTTTTATTGACTTTTTATTGTTCAGTCATTTTGATCTTTTCAATGAGAAAAATATCAAAAAAGTATTACAAGACTTTAAAAATACATAGAATACAAAACTTCATACATATAAATAAACACATTTTTTGAGATTAAAATATATCAGTCATTTGGCAGAATCATATAGATAGACAAAATATATAAGCCCAACAATATATACAAGTTATTCAACCACCTCAGTTTGACATAATCTAAACACAGGTCAGCTCAAATGTACATATAGAACCCAACATGCTATCTGCCCTAATCTAATTAGTATTTTTGAGCCTTCTGAGAATTCTAGCAATATTGACTAGGAAGTGAGCAACACGCTTGATTATTAATTCATTATTGGATGTAAGAAAAATATTAAGCAATAAAGTTGGATCATAAGTGAGAATAGTTTGACACAAAGGCTGTAACCATTTACTTCTCTGTAGCGTGTATCAGGGGCAGATAAAGAACACATAAAATAAGTCTTCAGGATACCAAGAGGAAAAGGGACAGTATTTAGCCTGAACAGATGTCTCCTTATTATTTCTAGCAAGATTGATATTATTAAGAAACACTTCAAATCTATAGTTGGTATATTGAACCCTAAGCTCAGGAACAGTCATAGTATCTTGATATGACCTAAAGTAATGGAAATTATTGTTATATCTCATCCATGGTGCAATACTTAAACTAGCATTATGCTACAAATCTTTTACCTTATAATAATTGATCAATTTATGAGTGACCAGTGCTTGATATTTCAGACTAATGGTAACACTCAAGAGACAGCGGTGATTAAAAGTGTAATTACATGTATCGTAATGTGTGGACAATTACTTATCTGATCCGCCGAAGAATTTGATGAGTACTGCAAGAACAAATTAACAGTTCCCTTCACAGAAGAGGTTCTGAATCAATGTGAGCACTTACAAAGATGTTTTTTCTTGGTCAGGAGTGGAGATACTGATAGACATTGGCAAGATTGCTTAGTCAGGAATCTGTTACCTGTAACATGCAAAATAAATGCACTCCGACCGGTTCAGTGTGGTGTCATTGAGTATCGTGAACTGAACTGCTTGTGTCAAGGATGCCTTCAAACCATAGCACTTGTGAGACAGTTGGGTAGCAGAGATGAAGGGGGGAGAGGTAAATACAAGTCCATTCACACTGAAGACAGTGGTGAAGGATCTCACGAAACTGAAGGTGGACAAAGCAATTGGACCCAATGGCATACACTCGAGGATAATAAGAGAGATGTGAAGAGAGCTGGCAGCACCTCTGGCAGCCTTATTCACTGAGTCACTCAACACAAGTGTGGTTCCAGAGGACTGGAAGAGGGCACATGTAGTCCCTCTACACAAACATGGTAGTAGGGAGAAGGTAGGGAACTATAGACTAGTTAGACTCACTTCAGTAGTGGGTAAAATCATGGAGGCATTGCTTAAAGAAAGAAATTCAACAGTGACCAGAATCCAAGGCTGCATGGATTCACAACAGGAAGTTCATGTCAAATGAATTTGATAGAACTTTTTGACTGAGTGACTTAGGAAGTAAATGGGGGGGTGGACGTCGCCTACCTCAATTTCAGCAAGGCCTTCGATACCGTCCCACATAAAAGGCTAGTTAACAAGATGGGTAGTCTGGGCATGCGGCACAAGGTGGTAAACAGGGTTAGGAACTGGCTAATGGACAGGAAGCAGAGGGTGGTGGTAAATGGGATCCATCAGGGGAGAAGGGGGTGACCAGTGGGGTACCTCAGGGATCAGTCCTGGATTCAGTCTTGTTTAATGTCTTCATTAGTGACATTGCAGTAGGGCTTAAGGGAAATATATGTCATTTCGCAGATGACACCAACATCTGCAACAGGGTGGATACTCCGAAAGGGCTGGAGAGAATGAGGAGGGACCTGGGGAAGTTTGAAAAATGGTCTGAGGTGTGGCAACTGAGGTTCAATTCAAAAAAGTGCAAAAATATTGCAACTGGGATGAGAGAACCCTTGGGAGAGCTACGGAATTGGGGAGAGAGTTGCTGATGATCACCAGGGAAGAAAGGGACCTAGGCATTATAATTTCTGATGACCTAAAGGTGTCTAAGCAGGGTACAAAGGCTGCAGGGAGAGCTAGTGCCATACTAGGGTGCATAGGCAGGGGTATCAGTAGCAGAAGGTGGGAGGTAGTGATGCCATTGTATAAAACACTGGTGAGGCCTCACCTAGAGTACTATGTGCAATTCTGGAGGCTGCACCTGCATAAGGACATTGATAGCATGGAGACGGTCAAGAGATGGGCAACTAAAATGGTACTGGGCTTGCACGGGAAGACACATGAGGAGAGATTAAAGGACCTCAATATGTACTCCCTGGAGGAGAGGAGGGATCGGGCAAACATGATAGAAACATTCAAGAACCTTAATGGCTTAAACAAGGTGCAGGGGGGAAATATCTTTCAACATAGGAGGAGTACAAGAACAAGGGAGCATGATATGAGTTTGGAGGGGGGCAGGTTGAGTGGAATTTTGAGGAAGTTTTTCTTCATGGAGAGGGTGGTGGACACATGGAATGGTTTGCCACAGGAGGTAATGGAAGCAAGTACAGTGGAAGGATTTAACATGCCTGGGACAGATATAAAGGAACCTTAGGGGTGGGAAGGAGGGGTGAAATTCCAGGGTCCAGGTAGGGTCAGAGGCTACAAACTAGTGTAGGGCTTACGGGCAGACTGGATGGGCCTTACATTCCTTATCTGCTGACAATTTCTGTGTTTCTGTGTTTCCATGTTGTGACAGCATATATTGCATCACTCCATGGAACTGGAGAACTTTAAGTATTGTGAACTCATGTAATGGCATGGGAAGTGACAATGAAAACTTTTAACTAACATTACAGCCAATTGATGAACAAGTCAATGATTGAAAGACAACCGAGATGTAGCAGAAGAAGAAGAAGAATCAGCATTTATACAGTGCTTTTCATGCACAGTGTATCCCAAAGAGCTTTTCAAGCAGTGCTAGACTGGTAGTGAAGTGACTGAATGAGTAGTGGCAGCCATATCGCACATCAACACCCACACAAAGTCTGGACAATTGCATGAACCAGTTTATAGGAAGTGGAATGTTGGCCAAGACACTGGGAATGTCCCCTACTCTTTGCAAAGAGTGCTCCGGGTTCTTTTATTTCCACCTGGACACCCACCAGGACAACACCAGGATGGGTAGAAGGGACATTGGTTTAACATCTCATCCAAAGAACGGCACACCCCAGCAGTACAGCTCCCCCCTAATATTGCACTTGGATGTCAGCATTTTAGGTGCAAGTCCAGTCCCAGTGCGGGATAAGAACCCATGACCTTCTGGTCCAGAGGCGGATGTGCTACCAACTGAGCCACACTGACATGCAGAACATGTACAAGAGGCAGACAACATCAGAACTTAGTGGTGTTCAAGGTGACCAGCCAGTTGATGCCCAGCCACATAATCAACCTGACCAGCCAGATAAAGCCCAGTCACATAGTCAAGGTGATGAACAGCCAGATGATGACCAGCTGATGATACTCCACCACATAGGCAACCTGACAAACAACACAATGTTTTGCATGTCACAGATGATGAGGATAATCCTGATTACAGTGTGGGTACCTGGGTTGCCCTGGTGTTTGAAGCTTGTTGGTATACAGGTATGCAAAATCTGATTATTATAAGGGTCTCAGGAAAGCTGAAATCCAACTGGCTGTCAGCATTCAAAGAGCCCTATATTAATCTTTAATTAAAGTGCATGTAGAGATTGATTACCTGAGCATTGATTTTTTTTTAGTGATGCCCTACATTTTTAATTGATTCTATCTGTAGAACTTTGATCTGCCATGACACAGCTATACATGCATAAACAAAAACTTTGCAGATGCAACAAAAACCATGACAAGTAAAATCAATCTGAAAAAAAATACACTGTTTGAATACTGGCTGCTTTGTTTGTAATTTCTTTCAGTTAGAGCAGTAACTGAACATTCACCCTCCAGCTAGCAGTCATCTAAGATCTGCTGCTGTGATGTCTCTCTGCATTTGCCCACATGATTTTTATACATCGTATGTCAGGGGAGAAAAATAAACTGTGCTCACCACAGTTTTTACATTCTAAACATGTCCACAGTAAGGTTTGTTTTTCTTTATTTTAAAAGATAAGAAGAATGCAACATTACTGTTATTGAGAGTCACCATGGTACGATTAGAGCACCTCAGCAACACCAGCATACACACTCAGTGAACTTCTATTTCTAAAAGCTCTCCAGCAACATATAGACAAATATAGCATCCTGGGCACTAGTCTCTATATGTTTGAATAATGAATCATGTTTTCCTGGAGCCTCCTGAATCGACTGACACTGCACTCAAACTGGTACAGTTTGTAATGACAGCAAGTCAGGAAGATGGAGCCGCACACCACACACTTGAACTAGACGTATTTTACTTACATTTTACTGCCATTTAGACATTCGATTATAACAAATCAAGGACACCACTCGACTAACATGGTGCTTGTTACTGGAGCAGTGACCTTGATTTATTAAAATTGGAACTCTAAATGGCAATAAAATGTATGTTAAATTGTTCTATCAACTCTATGCAGCTTGCCCCGAGCATGGGGGTGTGCCAGTGTCACCAGAGGCTTTGGGAACTAGCAGAGCTACAGGAGTCAGCTCCACGGAGCCAAATTCATTTATTTGTTTGCAAATGAGGGTGCCACTTTAATAAAGTTGCCATCCTGCCCACTTTTCAGTGACAGCTCATCACCCCGCGGTAGTTGTGCTGTTAAAAAATAAACCAACAAGGAAGTGGCTGGGGGGTTAAGATGCTGCCTCATGAAGTTTCCTCTAAAGAAGGAATGCTCCCATTGACAGAAACATAGTGAAAGCACGGAACTGTTCCCACACAACTGTTCCTCTCATCAGACAACGGTCACTATCTCTGTCTCTACAACAGTAAAATTGTGCTTCTTCCTCCTCAGTTTCTGCAACTCCCACTTCCCCACTCACTTCAATAGTGATGTATTATATGCTGGAATATCATGTACTCCTCATGCAGCGCTCACTTTGTGCTAAAAAAAATGTCTAAATGTTTTAGCAAAAAAGTGTAGCCTGTAGATCATTGAATCTGACAAAACCTCACGGCTGTGATTATGGTGCTGAGTGATGCAGCACGATTTGTGTACAGCTTGTTTACACTGACCATATCTCCAATTCTTTTAACCATTGCCACAGGGAAGAGAAAAAAAAGAGACTGCAGAAATAGCACAGAAAAACATAAACTGTCACAGCTGATGTCTCTCAATTCTTTTGTAAGTTTTACTCATGAGTGCTGACAGCAGGTCCTGCAGCTTGTTGCAGTCATGGGCTATAGTAATGCTATGGGGCAGAACGTGGGATGACAACAATAATAAAACAGCCTTTAAACAATTTAACAAGTAACAGGAACTACTAGTATACAGTCACAGCATGATATATATATATATATATATATATATATATATATATACACACATATATATATATTTCTTTTTTTTTTATTTAAATTCCTACTGGTGAAGAGTATCACCAGCAAGCTGACATTAACCAAAGATAAAGGGCTGAGGCTGTTACCCTTTGGTGGAGAGACTATTTTACGTCAATAATTAAGAATATCTGAAATAAATACAGTACAACATTACAAAACTGCAAGAAACCTGGAGCCAATTATAATAATTGCAATAAGTTACTCCCAGGGATTATGTTAATAATCAAGTTAATCACCCCCTGGTGGCAATATGGCACAAGGTGCACACCCCCAAGGGGTGATTAACTAGAACATTAACATAACCCCTGGTCATATCTTATGACTTAATTACTTCACAGTAACAGTATGTGTTTCTCTGCAGGATAGGGACTGTATATTTGCTCAGGTACTTATGACTTTTTTCCCCCACAGGCATGATCAAAGATCAGGATAACAACAACTGCCATGTAAATTTCATGGTTCCTTCAGACTGGAAAGGCCACTGGTTCATGATTCTGGGTGGTACCCCAAAATGTCCATAACTGCTAAATTGGGCTTGCCAGAGAGATATAATTCCAGGACACTGATCTTCAACAAAACTGACATTGAAACAGTCAACACAATGTACAATGATCTGTAGTCTGGTTAGTTTCAAATGTATCTGGATTGAAATTGTTGCTGGGTGCTGCACTATAGCCAGGGTCGGCAAAGGAATGGACTCAAAACACCAACACTATGCACCCTGATAGGTGGGATAGGAAAATATAAACTTTCCTTCTGCACAAGTGATTTTTCGTTGATATTGACAACAAAATGTGAATTTTGTGTGTGTGTGTCATAGCGTGTGGGAATAAACTTCAGATGAGGCAAATTTGCAGGTTTAAAACACACCATGGTGTGATATTTATTTTTCAAAAGTTGGAAAAAAATGAAAACAAAAAAAAGCAAAGAAAATCTCTACTTAACATCAGTAGTTTCTCACATGATACAGTCCTGGATCTTAGAGCTCCTAAGACCCTTTTCATCTGCATTCAACAGCTTGTCTACAGTAGCACCTCTCTCCTTCACTCTCAAGACTGAACCCTACTGATAAGATAATAAGATATGATGGCAGTGGTGCAGTGCAGATGATGTGGAGCAGCAGTTTTCCAGGAGACGTTCTGGAGGACATGGTGTCATCCCATCTACAGGCACCTCTCTGGGCTGAGGGAAGAAGTTGCTCATCTCCAGGCTGAGTTGGACAGAATTCAGGAGACCTCCTCTCCCACCCAGGGACCACCAGGGCCACTGCCCCTACCTCAGAGGTTGCCAAGAAAGAAGAGTGGTTGGACCAAGGTGGGCTCAGGGAGGGAGAGGGTGGTGGAACAGAGGTGCATTCCTCCAGTTGTACCTCTCCACAATTCATATGCTGTTCTGGTTGACAGTGATTCCTCTATGGAGGCGCCTGCAGTGGAGACCATGGAGGATGCTGGGAACCTCCACAAAGGAGACCCACAGGAGGGTGGCATGGGACCCCACAGAGGAAGGAAACAACTCCTGGTGGGGGACTCAATTGTTAGAGGATAGAACTGGGGGAAGGAGGGGAGAGGGAGGTAAGGTGCCTGCCTGGTGCCATGGCTTGGAGGGACAGGGAGCGAATCCTCAGGATCGTGGAATCAGCTACACGATGGAGGGAGCTGGATGTCATTGTACACCTAGGGACAAATGACCTGGCTAGGAAGAGGATTAGAGCAGTCCAAAATGAGTTTGAAGAGTTGGGGAAGGGCCTTAGACAAGTAGCACGTACAGTAAACTTCTCGGAGGTGCTGCCTGTCTATGGTAAGGGTGATGCTAGGGTACTCTACACCAAGGGATTCAATGAATGGTTGAAAAACTGGTGCAGAGCTCAGGGTTTTGGCTTCATTGGGGACTGGGGGTCCACATGGAGGGATGCAGGTCTATACTTGTGTGATGGTCTGCATCTGTCTGGGAGGGGAACCAGGATCCTAGGTGACAGGTTTGAATGCTTCATTGGCAAGCATTTAAACTAGCCAAGAAGGGAGGCACTGAAAAGGAGCAGGGGAAACCCAGCCTCCCCCCACAAAACACAGTAGTTAGAGAGGTAAACACTGAGGTAAAGAAGTCAATAGGGAGCAGGACAGGGGTAAATGCAGAAAAAGGCATTGAGGACAGGGATGGGGCTAAAAGGGATAAGGTCATCAAAAAATGGAGGGTGATGAGTACAAATGCCCATAGTCTGTGTAACAAGCTCCCTGAACTAGTAGCCTTGATGGAAGAGGAACACCTGGATATTGTGGCAGTCACAGAAACATGGTACACTGAGAACCATGACTGGGATGTCAACATACCAGGATACACAAGCTACAGAAGCGACAGAGAGGGTAAAAGAGGAGTAGGAGTAGCACTCTATGTAAGGGAAGGGATCAAAGCAATGGAACTAAAGGATAAAAGGTGAGTAAAGGAAGCACTGTGGGTCACCCTAGAGACAGAAAATGGCACCACAATCTGCACTGCGGTTGTATACAGCCCCCCATCTCAGGGAGAGGCAATGGACAAGGAAATGATAGAAGGCATCCTTAGGATGGCATAAAAAGGGGAGATATTGTTAATGAGGGACCTGAATATGCCAGATGTTAACTGGAGCACTTTTGCTGCAGCCACATCCAAGAGCCGGGTTTTTCTTGATGTCCTACAGGGGGCATGCCTCAGACAGCTAGTGTTGGAACTCGCTTGGGAAGGAGCAATCTTAGACCTGGTACTGTCAAATGGGGATGGAGAAAGGATCTCAGATTTAGAAGTGGGTAGCCATCTGGGGACAAGCGACCACCAAACAGTGTGGTTCACGATAAACACAGCCATAGAGTCAAGCCATACAAAAGCAAGAGTACTGGACTTTGGGAGGGCTGACTTTGGAAAAATGGGAGAGTGCCTCAGAAAAACACTAGCAAATGGGCAAGAAGGAGGGGTGGAGGAACAATGGGGGAAAATCAAAACAGCCATCACAGAGGCAACACGCCTTTGTGTGAAGCAAATCAACAAAACAAAACAAAGGAAAATAACACTATGGTTCTCAAAAGAGGTGGTGGGGAAAATTAAAAAGGAAAAGGTAGCATTCAGGAAGTATAAGGAAACACAGAAGGAGCAGGACAGAGAAGTGTACCAGTTAAAGCCAAAGGAAGCAGGGAAGGCAGTCAGAATAGAAAAGGCCCAAACTGAGGAAAAGATAGCCAACTCAGTTAAGAAGGGGGATACAACCTTTTATAGGTACATTAGGGAGCAAAGAAAGACCAAGGGAGGGATAGTGAGGTTTAATAAAGGGAATGAGGGTGGGCTGAGGGTGACAGTGAAAAAGCAGTGATACTGAATGAATACTTCTGCTCAGTATTCACAAAAGAAGAGGAAGGGAGGTACCTAGTTCAAAGAATAGAAGCACTCTGGATAGGGAGGTCGATACCAGTCCATTCACAGAAGAAAGTGTTCTGAAATAACTCTTAAAACTGAAGGTAGACAAAGCAATGGGGCCTGATGGGAGTCACCCAAGAAGTCTAAAAGAACTAAGGGTAGAAATCGTGACACCACTGACTACCCTATTTAACAAATCATGGGAGGATGGTGTGGTATCTGAGGATTGGAGGAGGGCGGATGTGATTCCCCTTCACAAAAGTGGGAGCAAGACTGAGGCAGGAAACTACAGACCTGTTAGTTTGACCTCAGTGGTAGGAAAAATGATGGAATCACTTTTGAAGGAAAGAATTGTTGAGTTCCTAGAGGCCAGCGGGGTACAGGACCCAAGGCAGCATGGATTCACAGCAGGAAGGTTGTGCCAGACAAATCTAATAGAGTTCTTTGACTAGATGACCAAAGTAGTAGACCAGGGAGGGGCTGTGGACATGGACTACCTAGACTTTAGCATGGCATTTGACACAGTTCCACACAAAAGATTAATATACAAGTTAGCCAGCCTTGGAGTGGGACCCAAGGTGGTAGCCTGGGTAAAAAACTGGCTGGAAAACAGGACACAGAGGGTAATAGTAAATGGAGTCCACTCTGAAGAAAGGGGGGTTACTAGTGGGGTACCACAGGGTTCAATACTGGGACCGGTCCTCTTTAATGTCTTTATAAGTGACATTGCAGATGGACTGGAAAGAAAAGTATGTCTCTTTGCAGATGACACAAAGATCTGCCACAGGGTCGATACAGAAGGTGGGGTAGAAAGGATGTGGAGGGACTTGGCAAGGTTGGAGGAATGGTCAAATGTATGGCAGCTTAGATTCAATGCAAAGAAGTGCAAAGTAATGCACCTGGGAAACAAAAACCAGGGAAAGAGTACAAAATGGGGGTGAGATACTAACAACAACAAAAATGGAAAGGGACCTGGGGATAGTCATATCAGATGACCTTAAGGTGGGCAAGCAATGTGAGAAGGCAGTAAGGAGGGCTGGCAAGATACTGGGATGCATAGGGAGAGGCATCACCAGTAGAAAACAAGAAGTTGTTATCCCTCTGTACAGACAGTTGGTGAGACCCCATCTGGAGTACTGTGTGTAGTTCTGGAGACCCCATCTCTGCAAGGACATAGACAGGATGGAGGCTATCCAGAGGAGGGCAACTAAAATGGTGCAGGGTCTACACCAGAAGACATATGAAGAGAGATTATAGGAGCTTAATATGTATACCCTTAAGAAGAGAAGGGAGATGGGGGACATGATAGAAACATTCAAGTACCCCTAAGGGAATCAACAAAGTCCAAGAGGGTAGCATCTTTCAGAATGAGAGATGTGCAAGAACAAGAGGGCACAATTTGAAGATAGAGTGGGGACAGCTCAGAGGTAATGTGAGGAAGTATTTTTCATGGAGAGGGTTGTGAATACATGGAACAGCCTTCCTGAGGAGTTAGTGGAGTCAAAAACAGTGGAGGAATTCAAGAATGCACTGGACAGACATAAGGCAATTCTAGTGGGGGGTAGGAAGAAATAGGCTGTTGGTTAACTAAGATCTGCAGCTTATCCATTAGGTAGGGAAACTGGCAGACTAGGTGGACAAGCAATCATTATTTGCCATCAGATTCTATGTTTCTATGTTACTGGACTGTGTGAGCTGCACTCAGTGAAGAGGTTTTATATGTTTTGGTGGGGTCACCTGACTAAACCCTTTCTATTTACATGTCTGGACATGCTGTTTCATGTCTGAACATATTGTTTCAAAACCAAGGTTTTTTTTTATTTCAGGGGATTTCCTGGTTCAATTGTTTATTGTTTATTGAATAGAATCAGAATTACAATCCTTTGAGTCATAGACTCTTTTGCAAAGGCTCCACGTCAGATCAAAGTAAAAAAGAAATACACATACAGTAAAAAAAAACATACACATACAGTATTAAAGTAACAGTACAAGGTTATGCAGTCCTAGCTTAATCTTATTTAGATGGTTACATTAACTGGGGGCATACAAGATGTCCCATGTCAGATGGTACAGGATGCAGTTTAATATGCTCTAGAGGGACCCTGAGTCAAATATCTGGACAGGGGAAAAGGAGTGCAGGGGGACATGTGAGGATGGCTGGCACCAAATAAAATAAAGAGGGGTTAACTACAGCCACAGATTGTCGAGTCAAGGAGTAGGGTTTTGAGACCTGCCTTAAATAGGTTGAGACTATGGGTCATGGAGATAGGGGGGTGGTAGGCTGTTAAGCCATAGAGGGGCGTGGTAGCGGAAAGATCTTTGCCCAAGAGATGTTCTACAGTGGGGGACAAGGAGGGAAGTGTTAGCTGCAAGCCTTTTTGTCCACCTGTGGGGGGCTGCACGAATAATCGGGTGGAGGCCAATAGGTGCTTGCTGGAGTTGTATTTTTTTTGGCAAGGAAGCAGGCGTGGTACTTTAGCCTGCCCTGGGAAGTTTAGCCAACCAGTATGTTTATAAAGCTCACATGTATGTGTTAAGGGCAATGTTGATGCAGTGTAGGGTGGTTAGATCAGCAGATCCATAAATGACTATTTCATAGAACACCAAGGAAATGATAGAGGAGGAGACAGCAAGATGCATGGCCTGGGGAGGTAAGCAGTGCTTAAGCCTGTAAAGAATCCCCAATCTAGAGTTGATAGAGGAGGAGACAAGTTGTATGTGATTATGGTAGGAGAGGGAGGTGTCTAATGCGATTCCGAGATATTTAAAACATGAAACCTGCTCTAGAGCACAGCCATGTGAGTTTTTTACAAGTAGGGGTGCATGACAGTGGGGGCTTTGGCAGTGTGCAAAGAGCATGGACTTCATTTTCTTGTAATTGATTATAAGGCGGTGTCCAGAGACCCATGATTCTAACTCCCTAAAGTAGTTCTGCAGGGCTAGTTGGAGAGAGTTAGGCTGAGGGTGTTTCCAGAGCACTACTGCATCATCAGCTTAGAGTAGTGGCGAACCACTGCAAGACTTAGGAGAGTTTAAAGAGGGTGAAAATGAGAGGGGCGTATTGGCCCCTGTGGGACAGCCAGAAGCAAACCAGTTTGCATGGAGAGAGTTGTGTTGATCTTGACTTGTTGAGTCCACCCTGAGAGGTAGTCTTTGAACTAAGCGGTGGCCTCAGGTACAAAGTTGAGGTGTGGAAGGGCAAGGAGCAGTAGCTCATGACTGACTATGTCAAATGCCTTGGTCCGATCTGCATAGATAGCCCCAGCCACGGAGCCTTGGTCTAGGGCCTCATGGATGAATGAAGTGAGTTCAGTAAGGGCAGTGACGGTACTGTGGCCCCCTCCGGAAACCATGCTGTTGTTGGCAAAGTAGGTCTTGTTTGGTTAGGTAGTCAGTAAGCTGATCAGATACTATTTTTTTCAAGGGCCTTGAAGAGGGGTGGTAGGATTGATATTGGTCTATAGTTGCTTGTGACTGTGGGGTCGCCACTCTTCAGAAAGGGATGATTACGGCTCTCTTCCAGGCTGAAGAGAATTGACTAAGGCATAACGACAGGTTGAGAATTTTTGTGAGATGGGGTAGTGTCACATCCAGGGTCAGTCGAATGAGTTTGAGTTCCAGGTAGTCACTGCTATAATGAGCATTAGCCAGGGCTTTAGAGAGATAGTATTTTGCCTCAGAGCAGGAGATGACTCTTAGTCTAAAGGGTGTAGTGTTGTTGATGTCCCAGGTGTCAGAGGGTGGGTGGGGTCGAAAAAGTTTGGTGGTAGAATATGGGAGAGGTCCGAGAAGGAGGATTTGAGGGCTTCAGCGATAGCAGTAGGGTCCTGTGTGGAATTCCCATTTACTATGAACTGAACAGGGGTAGGGGAGTGAGATTTCCCACTGAGTTCCTTGATATTGCTTCAGAATTTTTTACCAGATCCCCAGGAGGACGTGAGGGTTTGTTGATAGTACACAGCTTTGGCTTGCCAGGTGGCCCAAGTACATTTATTGTGGGCCTCTCTGTAAAGTTGCCTATCCTGTGGGAGTTGGAAGTCTAGGGCCTTGTGCCATAGGTTGTCCCTATGGTGTAGCTGGTCAAGTAGCAATTGGAAGATCCAAGGGGTGCTTCTGTTTTTTTCTACTTGTTTAGAGAAGGGTGCGAATATGTCACAGGCCTCTTTGAACATGGCTACAAACAGGTATAGTGTATATATCCACAGATATTGACTCTATATCTCTGATCCACAATGACTAAACACTTTTATAAAGCATACCCCCTTATACGGTAACAGGTTTATAGTGTGAATTTATGAAAATACCTTAAGGATTTCTTATAACTGTACCAATCATGAAATTATTATTGTTTTATATGACTTCTGAATCCTTTTTATTTAAGGCTTTATTAACTGTATTTATTCCTATTTAAAATAGCCTTCATGCTTTTTGTACACAAAATGCACTTATGCACTTTACACAACACCTCTTCGGATGTTTGGCATCATCCAGGGACCGGATGGATGGCAATGGAAAAAGAATGAAAAGAGAGACCTAATAGGAAGTTTAGTAGGGATAGTAAAGAGCTACGCTAGGTGGCTAACCTAGGGTGAGGGGGAGGGGGAGAAGAAAAGTAAAGAGAAAAGTGTTAACTGTTGTGCAACAGAAGTTTTGGTAGCTCGGAAATAAGGAGATAGAAAAGTGGTCCATCAGTCACAGCTGACAGTGTAGCCTAACTCTGCCACAGTGTGGAAGCAAATCAATATGAAAATTTCCATTTGTGACTTCATGAGTGTCTATGTCACATATGAGACTTCTGATGTCACACACATTCAAAGTTTTAAAAATAATTTATGGTACTTAACATGTTTCTTTAAACACATTGCACTTTAATAAAGTACTGCACTGCAGTCAACAAACAGCATGAGTTTTATTTGCTTATTTTATTGACATAGAACAGTACACTAACATAAGATTGCTAAATGGTAGTCAAATTCAAGGATAGGATGAAGGTTAAATAAATAAATAATGTATAATGAATGTAAAATTACAAACAGGTAAATTATATGCTAGGCATCAGTTTTACAATAAATAATGGTGAATCTCCAGAAAATGAATTCTAAAAGCCTTTGCAGACCATCACTGGGCATGTCACATGCATAACTCTGAACAGGCAGGTTGGGTGCAGGATTAAATATCTGAAACACAGAAAAGAGTGTTATCTTCAAGCAAACCCGTAATTGACCTCTAGAGTGAGTACTACAACTCTATACATTGAAACTGTAATTTGCTTAAACTTGTTTTCCCACTGAATGTCACATTAGTGGCCCAGCCTTAGCAGAGAATGTCCCCTAAACAAGTGCAATGGTAAAAGCAGCAGTAATTCACATCATGCAAATAGGGATTTTTAGCAGGTACTGACTAGAAAAACATATAACTGGTATACAGGGGTAAGAAATTGCATTAGGTAAACCAGTTCCAGTATCTTGATCTACCGTATCGTTCACTCATAGAAATATAGAATTTGTCAGCAAATAAGTACCACTTGGCCCACCCAGTCTGTCCATTTTCCCTACCTGTAGTATCACTGTGGACTCTATTTGATCTCTGGCTCTTTCTCCCTACCCCCTTTACTTTCCACTAAGATTCCTTTATCTCTATCCCATGCATTCTTGTACCCCACCATTGTTTTCACCACCACCGCCACCTCAGCTGGTAGGCTGTTCCAGGAATCCACCACTCTTTCTGTGAAGAGGTACTTCCTCTCATCTCTCCTGAATCTACCACCTCCAACTTCAAAGCATGTCCCCTTACTCTTGTGTACCTTTTCACCTAACAAATACTTCCCTCCTGTATCTTATTTACCCCTGTGAGGTATTTAAAGGTCTCTATCATATCCCCCCCTCCCTCCTCTCTTCCAGGGTGTACATATTGAGTTCCTTTAGTCTCTCCTCATAGGCTTTTAATTCAGACCTCACACTATTTAGTTGCCCTCCTCTTGACAACCTCCAGTCTATCTATGTCCTTCCAGAGATGTGGCCTCCAGAACTGTACACAGTATTCTAGGTGAGGTCTTACCAGTGATCTATACAGAGGCAGTACCACCTCCCTCCTTCTGATGGTGATACCACTCACTATGTGCCCCAGCATCCCAACATCCCTCCCAACTGCCTTGTTACATATCTGGTCACCTTTAGGTCATCAGACATTATTGCCCCCAGATCTCTCTCCTGCTTGGTGGTTGTCAATAACACTCTCCCCCATTTTGTACTCTGCCTCTGGGTTTCTGTGGCCAAAGTGCATTATTTTTCACTTTTTCACATTGAAACCCAGCTGTCATATCATTGACCACTCCTTAAGTTTTCTTAGGTCTCTGCTCATCCTTTCCACCCTGCAAGAGTATCAATCCTATTGCAGATGAGGCAGACCTTCCTCTCCAGCTCCTTTGCAACATCACCAATAATGACATTAAAGAGGACCCGTCTCAACACTGTTCACTGAGGCACCCTGCTGGCCACCCCCCCTTCTCTGAGTGAACTCCATTTGCCACCACCCTCTGTCACCTATCCTCTAGCCAATTTCTTACCCAGTTTTCCACATTTTTACCAACTCAACATTTAGACTTGGATTTCCATATTAAACAGGTCAAGAATAAGGCAAGGGAGAAGCAAATGATTTGTCAGGTTTTATTTTAAATATGGGGTCCAAAATATTTATGTGATTCAAGTGATAGTAAAAGCATATAGAACTAAGGTGGAAAGCTTCTTTCTTTAAACTGCTGAAATATGTGAAAAGCATAGCATACTCACATTTAGAAATACTCCAAAATGGATTTCTAAATAAAACAATGGGTGTCCCATCTTCAGTCCCTGCTGAAATTACTTGTGTAGAACTTGGTAAATTACATACATTTACAGTAAGAGCAAATATTATTTCTTTTTTAAGAAAGTGTTGGTATAAGTCCAAAAAGAGATTTCACCAAAAAGCCTGGCTCATGATGAGAACACTACTTGGAAAAATCCATTATTTCTTTCATGGAGATCTGGGGCTGGCAGTTTAGCCTAGAGGTTAGGAGTAACGATCTAGGAACAAGTTTGGTACTTCCATCAGACCTGGGTTTGATTTCCACAACCTCCACTTGTATACTGTGTGACTCTGAGCAAATCACTTAACCTCTCCAGTGCTCCTGGGTCACCCCTGAAAACAGCCACTTGTGCCAAGTGGGCCTTACCTGGTTACCAAAGAATAAATAAATAAATAAATTTATTATTAGGGGATCTGAGGTAAATTGCTCAGATATATTTGAAGGTCCATCCAAAAAATACTAAAAGCTAGTTAAACCTCACAGGATATGCAGTACAAGACTTAAGAAGTTGTAAAGAAACAAAAGTAGCTCCCATATCAGTAAAATATAGTACAAGTATAGCAAAATTAAACTATGTAGTAAAATTAAAAAGGAAATCAAAATGTAATACTATCTGATATAGTTGAGAAATTCAAAGTTAGGCATTCACAGATTCAAGATTTCAAACATGCTCTTATATGATGTATCTTGGAAAAACAGTAGGAATTTAGGAAGAAAACAGATGCTGTATGTGATGAGACAAATTTGAATGGCGTGCACTACTGTAACTTGTTCTGTCCTGTTCTTCAAGCAGTAGGGGAAAAGTAGCTCTGTCCTACCTAAAAAAATGGTCCTGTCCAGATTATATAAATGCTTAACCTCTTGAACTACTGCTGTCCAACTGTGTAACAAAATACATTTCTGCACATTACACTGATTTGTTGAGACAAAAGGCATTGTTTTCCTTTCTGGATCCTTACTATTAAAATTACACATGAGATGGATGGGATTTTATTTTTTTATTTTAGTGTTTTAGGCTGGGAAAGCCACACTGAGCCAAAGCCGGTTTCCAGGTGTGACCCAAGGAGCATAGGGAGATGGTGACTTCTTCAGGGTCACACAGTATGTATGTTGTTGTTGTGTGAATCTAAACCTAGGTCTGCTGGTTTTCCAAATTCAAACCTCTGGTGCTCTAACCTGTAGGCCAAATGCCTCTCCAACTAGTATGTGTATGATGAAATCCAAATGTCAAGTCATCAATTTTATTTATATAGTGCTCAATCCAGATAGCTCTGAGCACCTTACAGCAGACAGATTAAACAATTAAAACAATTAAAACAATATCTGTAGGATTCATGAAAAAGTCAAGGAATTTTACACATAGTTGTTTGATGCTGTTCTTCATAGATTCAGCCATCACAGACGCTTGATGGGATTTCAGGCTTGTTTTAAATAATGCTCTATTAATGGCTTCCACATTACAGAAGGCAAGTTGAAGCAGTTTAAGACTAAAGAATGTGCCAGATCTTTTGAGCTGAATAATGGATCCATTTTATTTTACTCCAGAATCACATTTGTCATTGATTGCTAATTTTTCAAGGAACTCAAGTAGATCAGTGTAATTAGAATTTACTGACTGCAAGCAAGCTGCTCAACCTAAACTACCACCAGAAAAGGCAGATGAGACATTGGTATAACATCTCATCTAAGAGATGGCACCTTATGAGTGCAGGACTCCCCCCCAACGATGCACTACAATGTTAGTATAGAGATTTAGCCCAAGTTCCTGGTTTATGGCCAGAACCTACAACCTTCAGATATTGCACCCTCAGAGGTGGGTACACAACCTGTTGCATCACCAACACTGCTAATTGTTAAAGTATTCTGAGTAAAAACCCTTTATGAAAACCATTCTGAGTGACAACCCCGTATGCAACCATGTCCCAGGATATGTTCGAAAGAGGTATACTCATGTTTACAGCAGTGCAGCAAACTTTACAGAAAATGTTTACTGTCCTATTATGCACAGTTAACCCATATCTAGTCTTCTACTGGTGCTGGAAAGAATGGTCTGATAATTGTTGACCTGCTTCAGATGATAATGTACCATAGCATCTGTACTCATAGTGGCAATGGCACTACTTTCTGGTTCCCTGACTACCTCTGATATCTGTGATTCTGTTTCAGAAGAAAAATTTCTTTATGTTCTTTTTTTATATTCACTATTACTCTCTTAAACAACCTCAGCCTCACAAGAAGTCACCTTTTGTTTCACATTATAATATATTTATTCATGATCGAATTTGCCAGGGAACTAGTATGACCTAATGAACATACTGTACTTTCCTCTGAACTGGCATGTACTAACTGGCTGCCTAAACTTGCACTTTGTGAATGAGATGAAAAAAGCAAACACCATGATTTGTTATCTATTATTGTATTGGTTGTAATAGATTAACAATTTGCATAGCATCTGTTGAAAAACTATCGTGTGGCTGCACTGTTGACTAATACTACTTAACAATGTTATTAATACTGTCATAATGTCTGTATTGCAATATGCATCACATTTTGTTATTTAAACACTGCAATATGTATTTGCAGTTTGTTTTCCATATTTTTAAATAAAACTTAAGATTATTGGATAAATCAGCATACCACTTAAAAATGATACGAGACAGTTAAGCACAATGACAAAGTCCATGACATTTTAAATGAATTATACAATTTTGCATTGTTATCATTTTAGCAAAAACTAATGAGAGCTGCTCTCAGGGGACATATTTTTATAATCTAACCTTGAAAATACACCTTTGGACAAAACCACTATGGCTCCTGGGGTATATGCTGTATTTATCCCCATTCTATGTTACTTATGTGATGCAAGGACTATGATGACAAGAAAAAACATATACATTAGTTGTCTGAACAATAAAGCTGACTGCTTGTCAGCAATATTAGTACTGTACAGTATGATGTATGTTTAATGATGCCACATCCAAATATAATGTTTCAAAAATATATGAAATAATTTACAGTCCTTGCACTTTTACTTATAAATGAAGTTTCCTAACATAAGTTTACACCAGCATCACACATTAAGTGTTCATTGCGATGCTCTGCCACCTGTTTATTGTTATATTATATAATATTTGTAATATAAATATATGGCATATGAAGGTCTGCTTAGATGAGAAAACAGCCTAGTGGTGATAATTGACCTTTGACCTCAGAGGTGACAGTGTTAAAGCAGCTGGCTGTTAGAAAAGTTGCCTAAGGGAAAACTGAATCAAAGGTTTTCTTTTCTGTTTACTAGAGAGCTTTGGCCATTCTGCCAGGAGATATGACCTCATAAAATGTCATGATTCCTGCAGAAAGAGATCATTTGGTCACAGATCCTTATTATATCAGTCATAAACCTAAGATCACTCTTGCAAAACAGGAAATCAGCAGGAAGACATCAAAGGGAATGTTTTGATGAAAAACTGTCATATTTTAGGAAATTGTTAGTTGCTGATTTTCAGAGTAATAATATACATCCTTGTGGATAGTTATGTTAAGAAATTAAAGTTATAGGAGGTATCTAACTGTGACCTCACCAAAAGGGGTAGGGAGATGGATTTTGAAATGGGCAGGCATCTGAGGAAAGCATAGCTTTTTGTTCTGGACTCAAGAGAGACACTTAGTTCTCTGGACTTAAGAAGGCACTTTATGGTAACATCTAGCTAGGCAAGAAATTTTAAGTATTTGTGGTAGATGTCTTTGTGTTCTGTAACTTCCCATTTATTTTATGTAACTGTAAGTTATTGATATATTTATTCTGTGTTTGATTTTACCTGTTTTACAATTTTTAGTTATCAATATTTTCTTTGAAATTCTGCCTGTGCTTTTTCTCAGTTTCTTTTGCATGTGAATGCTGAACCCGTGTTTAATTCTGACAGCTGTTAAGGGCTTGAATGTGTTGCTAATCTTGCTAAAGGTAAGAATATACCTAGGTCTCATATTGAGCCATAAGGGTACATTTAGGAAACCTGGCTGGGTGCCACTGGGTGAAAGATTGTACTACATTCCCGAAGAGGGTACATATCTGAGCCTGTTAACTGGGTATGCTAGCATAAGGTTCACATTTTGACCCCCAGAACTCAAGGCAAGTAGGGTGATTCAGACTCAAAACAGACAGGAGGGTTACCCTGTCTCTCCCCTGTTCACACTATCGCACTCCGAGGTTGGCACTGTGGGACCAGAGGACCTGACCTGCAGAGCTCATTTGTGACATTCATGACTGAACACTTACTTAAAGGGGAACTGTCAGAATTCCCCAATTAAAAACTCAGGACCTACAGGTCCTCATTTTCTAAAATGCACTAGCTATAATTGTTTTAAATACCTGAGACTGCTGAAACCTTAAGTTTATCTGGATGATCCTGCGACCCTCCGCCCACCATTATTGTGCCACAGTGCTCAGTGGTCAGCGACTGATTGGATAAGCCACTGGGGACTCCTATGTGACAGTATGGTTGACATAAAATATTAACAGATAAGAAGCACATGTTTATGCTTCTAAGGCTAGCACCAATCAACTGAGAAAAGTGCTTTCTTAGGTTGATCAATCCCAGCCTTAGAAGTGCAAAATGTGCTTCTTATCTCTTTATATTGTACAGCAACTATACTGTCACACAGGTGTCTCCTGTAGCTTAACCCATCAGTCACGCCATCAGAGGGTTGGCCATGGGGGGTACAATAATGGCAGGTGAAGGATTGCAGGATCAACCAGATAAACTTAAGATTTCAGCTGTCCCAGGTATTTCAAACAATTACAGCTAGTAAATTTTAGAAAATCGTGACCTGTAGGCCCTGTGTTTTTAATTGGGGAATGCTGATAGTTCTCCTTTAAAGTTATTGAGGTTTGTATAATTCAAACAATGTAGTACACCATCACTGTTGATGACATGAACACTGGGAAACTTTTAATTGTCCCCATCCAATAACTATGTTTGTAAAATGTGTTGGAAATTTGCTGCTGCCTAATTGGTTAAATAAATTCTAAGACACATATATTAATCCCCCAGAAATGCATACATTATGCGGGAACAGGTTCAGGCAGTTGAGATTGGAATTTAAGCAAATCCCATACACAGTTCAAGACCCACTTCACTCATCCATGATTTCCATCACAAACATAGCTACCACCTTTACTCACTAGAACATTCAACAAGGTCCTAGAAAGTAAAACTTGCTTACATTTTCAAAACTAAATAAATAGACATTCTTTCTTTTAATTATTCCTACCTTACACACATACACAAATTAAAAATGGAAATATTACTTACAGTAATAAGTCCAGGTGTTTCTTTAGTGATCCTTAAAACTCCCTCTCTTGACATGTTAACCTCTGCTGCTTACACTACCACAGGTAAAATGCAGACTTTGGTTCTATATAAGGCCTTCTGTTGCACATAATAGGTGAATATTTGGGCAGAGGAATTCTGCAGAAGTTTGAATTCCTGTTTTCATAATAAACAAACCTTGCATATAATGTAGAAATACAGAACATTGATGAGTGGGGATGCACTAATTTTACTAGTTACTTATAACAAAAGAAAGTAACCTGTTTTAATTTAGCTTTTTTAAAGCAGTTCTCACTTTACACATTTTATAATAAAATTAGGACACTCTACATCATTGGTTGTCTGGTGTTAATACACTTTGAAGTGCTAAAGGCACTCTGCACAATCACCTTATGGGCCTCACAATGCACCTGGGCATGCATCAGCCTCAGACATCAAATGCCTTGTTGCATCTTATTGTTTCCATATGCTACCACTGGGTATGTGTGAACCTTGTTGGCACTGTGTGGCACAGCTGAGGAAAGTAGTTGCAGTGGAAGTTGCAACTGCTTTCCCCATCTCTGTTGTATACAGCACTAACATGGTCCACACATGTGCCAGTGCCACCATTACAAGTGCATAACATCAGACCCCTTACTCACCCACCCCTCCCTAGAAAACAAGCAAAATCACTTTCCTGTTGCCTCCAAGTTGTGCTGAGGTGAAACTGACACACACGTGACCACTGACCTCTCCAGTCCTCATGACGTCATCGTCCTATACCAGTCTCTCTGGATGCTGCAGTTCTGCACCTGTTCTCATCCAGTCCTAGCAGTGTTATTCTTTTTCTAATCTAAGCTATATTGTTCACAGTGGAGGGGGAGCTGTTTTATATAGTAAACTCAGACTCTGTTGCATTTCCCACTTACTTGTTTATTCTTGGAGCGCTTCCTTTCCATCTGCATGCATCTTATGTAATTCTCTAACTTGTCACAGAGTCAAGGAACTGTTGTATCCATGACAACTACTGTAGCCTCAAGACCTGTGACTGCCACACCATTTGGACAGGAACTTGATGGCTGCTAGTAAGACCCTGATGATCCAACTGCTGCATTGCTAAATAGGTATCATAGTTGCTAGGGCACACTAGCCCTAGCAACATTTACAGTACTTCTCAGCAGCACGGCAGTTGCTCCTAGCCTCCCAGTCTCATTGCTCCTGTTATGACTGCCCACCTGCATAAAATGCTTTGCTCTGCAGCTCTTAATAAGAGAGTGGGATAAAACCCAAGAATGACCACTGTCAAGTACCAGTTATCTCATAAATTATGCCATGACTACAGCAAAATCCACAGGAAGCTAGCTCTTACATGTATACACAAATTCTGCAGGCAGCAGTGATGTGTTGTGTTTTCAATTATCCCATTACTCAGAGATGTAAAGAGAAGCAGCACAATGCTGATAATTTCAGCTTTTATCCAAGCTTGCTGAAGATACAGCAGAAGTTTGCTTTATGGAGCAAGGCTTTCTCTATATAATGAAACTTCCATTGTATTCTTTTGTACCTGTAATTGTTCTTGCAACTTTAATTGTTGTCTAATAAACTGTATTCTGATGTCTGTTGTAATTTTATTCTCTCTGTACTCCTCTTCCCTCCCCTTCCCCTCCCTGAGTCACACCTGAAAATGAGTCTCAGGTCAGCGTGTATTTCCCAGTTACCATTTTTTTAATAAATGAAATAAATAATTCTACAAGCTGCGTGCCATGGCTATAGGCTTTGCAGGGGGCAGGTCTTTCCATTTAAGATTATATTTTTTTTACTTACAAGTGGTGCAATGTGTGCATATACTGTATTTGAAATGCTATTTAATAGAAAGAAACTAATGCTCCAGCTGGGATTTAAACCCAGGACTTATCAGAATACTGTTCTATTGCACTACCAGCTGTGCTGCAGGACAGCTGGAATTCTGGGATCCCAAAAGTACTTATTGGTTATTGCCCTCAATGCACACTCTGTGGAGGGTCACACAATTTTATTTCCAATGGGTGCAGTGTGCATATATTTGAAATTCAATTTAGAAGTGATAAGTGAACTTTACCAACGTTGCTCAATTTCCTAGTTTGAGTTAATGCTGCCTTACTGGGGGTTACAGAATAAGTTATGGAAACAGTATGTTCCATAGGGCTGCCTTATGGAACATAGCCAATCTGTCACTTATTTTGTAACCCAGTTCAAGAGTGATGTTGTCTGTCTCGTGCAGAATTGTTATTACTTTGACTACCTATAGCTCAAAATAGATATGTAGAAACACAGAATTCCACTTTCAACTTCATACTTATGCAGTAATTCATGCTGGCATATTTAATCATTTGTCCAGGAACAAAATCATTGAGCTGAGGCTCATTTAAAATAAATCTCTGGTTCACAAAGCTAGTGATTTTAGATGATTTGAGTAGTATATTTGTATTTATGTTCTGAGAGCATTGCTTTTGTGGCCCCTGCATAAAATGACATTTTTGACTCAGTGGTCCCAATTTTAAAATCATCGGGACTGGCACAAGGAGCTTCCATCAAGGAGAAATGGTGCAAAGGGATCCTTGTGCCACACCTTGTGCCAGTCATGATTTTGTAAGGCACCTTGCATCATGGGGGAGCCACCTGCATCAACTGGGCTTGTGCTGTCCTTGGGATGGCTGCACTAGTGTGCCATGGCAGAAGGGGGTTTGTTCCAGGGCACTGCTGCAATATCCCAAAATGTGAGATTTTCCAGGCCCCTCTAATGAGCACCTGCCATTAGACCAGCCCAGAGCTGGTCCAACATGCTTTGTGCCACTGCTGGAACTCTTGCTGGGTGGGAGTGACTCTGTGCCCCCCTCAGAGAAGGCACCTGTTCAGCTACTGACACCTGCCAGACCACTGCTGGAGCAGCTGGTTATCTGTGACAGGTACAAGCCTGCTCCTCTCTGTGGTGGCATTGCTGCAATGCCCCCCACATACGGACCTACACTGACAGTGCACTTTTTCTCTCAGGCCACTTGCCACATCTCTCCCTCAACCTGTCCCATCCCCCTGTGAGCCAGGACATGCCTAGGATGCCCACTAGCCACCAGGGCAACTGGCTAGTGGGTCACCATCATTGGCCACTGCTGCCGGAAGCTCATCCAGTGGCTTGTGGCATTCCCCGCCAGTTCACCATTTCTTTGGTGCAGCTGTCAGCTTGCAGAAAACCTGGAGACTTTGGTGCCAGGACCCCACTTTTTCTAAAATCTGACACAGTGTCCCTGGTGCACCCAGGTTTGCTGCAGGCAGCTTTCGGTGCAGCATTCATCAATCTAATGGGGCTTTGTAGAATTCAGCCCAGTGACTTTATTATATTACAGAGATTATTATAAATATTGAATTCTCTAAATGTTTTGAATGCAATAATAGTTTCCATAGTGAGTAAGAAAAATTACAGTACTAGCTATTAGATTTCTGTTTGTAGCAATTTTAGATAAAACAGGAGACTAAGATAATAAAACTTAACTTGCTTTACAAAATCTCATATCCTCTGAATGAGATTGTAACCTCTTACTTTCCCTGAGGAAATGTTCTAATAGCACATGCTACACATTTTGAAAAAAGGCTGAGTTGATATCTGCTGATTTTCTTTTTTAAATGTGAATCTGTCAGACTAGGATGTACTGTGTTTGGGCATGTAACTGTTTAGCTTGTTTTTCATCCCTTTCATTAGAATACTGCATTGCTTCAATGGATGTCATCAAGCAATGTTTCAGCTGGTCTCCCATTGGTTAAGTATAGTATTATGTCCTATTTAACCCATATTGTCTCATTTGTGACATATCTATTCTCAGGATATTTTTTTTTATCTTGACAATAAAGCTGTTATCAACAATCCACACTATTTATCTGGTATAATTTCTTTTAACTGGTGTTATAAAAAAAGGAACATATTGATTCTTCACAGCTATTCAAGCAGGGAAGAAATACAAAGAGGAATGCTTTTACCATATCAAGAAGAAGACATTAAGGGCCAGATATTCAGAAATGCGCCAAAGGCCAGTGCAAGTCTGGCACAGCACACCCCCGATGTGCCATGGCACAATGAGTGCGATATTCAAAGAGTGCACATGGTGAAATGCACCAGCGCAACATGGCTGAATATCGCATGGATGCACCAGGGTGCAACCAGACATGCGCGGTGGCATAACCAGACCAGCCCCACAGCACATCCAGAGATGCGCCAGGGCACAAATGGATATGTACCATGGCACACAAAGACAAGCAACAGCCAATGGTGGTAGCACAGCAGCTGTGGAAAGGCCTGGGCCACAGCAGAGGATGACACTTCGGGACAGTGCTAGGGATGCACAGTGGCAGGCCACAGGTGGCAACCACCAGCAGTGCACACGCAAGCACCCAGACACCCCCACTCTGGAACACACCCGTGGCACAAAGCAGGCAACAGGTCGCACAAATGGCCAACAGAGGGCCAACAGAAGAGCCCTCCCCCTGCATGCCATGCTCCCACACACCCAGACCCCAGCAAGCCACACCCAGGACCATGCAGTCAAGAACACATAGGCCACACAACCTGGACAGCCACCCCAAGAGCACCCCAAGGCACAGCCACTGACCAAGGGATAGGACACCACAATGCAAGCCCCACACACAGACACATGAACAACACACAGACATACACCATGCCACTGCATCATGGCTCCTCACACCAGCTGCAAAGCAGGCACAGATACAGGCAGGTAAGGCAAAATAGACTTGTAATAAGAATAAAACAATGAACAGTAACAAGGGGGTGTGAAAGGGTAGGCGTGCGAGGGAAGGAGACAGGGAACAGGACTGTACAATGGGATGTGGGACTGGAGGGTGAGGTATGGCAGTGGAAACAGGGGAACAAGGAATAGGGCTAGTGGCACTCACACCCAGTCACTCCCAGCTGATGCAGTTGCCTACAAAGTGCCAGGACCTGCCTCCAGACCTGGAAGACAGTCTCCATGTTCATCAAGGTCACCAGTATGATTTGCCAAAGAATCCTGCAGTAGAGTGGCAGCTGAGATCCTCTACGGACAACTAGGACAAGGGACAGAACAGGTGATCAGTGTAACATCCCAAGGAACATGGCCCAACCAGATTGCTGACCGAGCAGGGGGAACCCCCCCAGAGGGCCCAAACAGGGCATGCACCTGATGCATGGGCTGAGAGGCAATGCACTGTGATATGCTATCGCACAGGCATGGAGATGTGCAGACTGGGCATGGCCTAACAGGGTCATGGGTATGGGGGTCACCCGGGGCAGAGGTTACTGCAGTGGCCAGGGACCAACCAGCGCATGGTGTGCATGTACGCCATAGCAGGCATGGTGCAGAGTGCACCACGGGCCCTATTACACACAGTGCGCACTGTGTGCAATAGGTAGCAGCACATTGACCTGCGCATGCGCACTGCGAACCCACGCAGTGTACATGTGTGCAAAGTGCGCCATGAGTTGCTCCGGAACAATCCCATTGCACAAGGCGCAATGCTGCGATATTCAGCCGCCACATGCTAATGAGCTCATCAGCCAATGTGTGGCAAACTGTGGAAAGTAACATGTCATTACCGTTGTGCACCTGCTCATTTGCATGTGTTGCACTATCAAGCGCAGCGGATCGGCGCAGGCCATGGACCGGTATTGCAACCTTCTGAGGTAAGTTGTGCATGCTGCTGGGCCTAGCCAGCACAACAGGGGGGACGGTTTAGGCTGCTGCTGCCACTGACACACATGTCCATGTCCACAGGTAGCACAATGTTGGAACGCAATGAGGCTGAGGAGCATGGGCCTGCATGCAAATGCTGGCCCAACTTCACCAAGGTGGAGGCTGATGCCCTGTTTGAGGCATACCTGGACAGGGAGCCACTGCTGAGTGGTGCCACAGGCATACCACAGGCCAGGGCTGTGGCTTGGGTGGAGGTGGAGGCGAGTATGAACCAGCAGGGCAGCCGCCAGCAGTCGGTGCAGGAGTGCTGGAAGAAGGTGGGCACTGATAAACAACACATTAAGGAAAAGGTGTCGGCCATACATGCAGCCTAGACAGCCACTGGAGAGGGGCCAGCTGCTGTGGTGCAGCTCACACCACAGGAGGAGCTGATGGCAGGCACCATGTGATGTAGCATGGTCGAGGGTGTGCCAGGTGATGGGTTCCAGACTGGAAGAAGCCCATCACTGCATGGTACATATCATGGGCACACACAGTAGGCAGTGGACTGGGGGGCTGGGGGGCCATGCATCACTGACACTTTTGTTTTCTCTTTCAGCACCAGCACACCAGCATGCAGTGGAAGGGGCACCAATAGCAGCTGTGGAGGCAGGCCCAGCCTCAGAAGACCAGACATCCACCTCCATGGGCATCCGGGGGCCTGATCGGCTGCAGCACTCCACCGCTGTCCAGCTGGATGTCCTGGTCATGGTGTAGGATGAGGCCCTGGCTGTGTTCCAGCAGGATGCCAGTTATAGTGTCCTCTACATGGAGACACAGATCAGGATGGGGTCCGACACTGATGACGACATGGCCATCATCCTGGATAGCAGTGGTGGTGTAGTGGGGGAGACACCCGTACCAAGTGCCACCTTGGGCAGCGTGCCCAGTGACCTGCCAGTGGTGGGACTGCTGCCTGCCATCACTGCAGGTGCTGTAATGTACACTGCCATGGCAGTGCCATGTGGTGGTGGTGGTGGTGGTGGTGTGAGCAGCGCAGCTGCTGGGCTCCGTACAGGAGCTGGAGGGGCAGCAGCAGCAGGGGACAGGGGGCAGCCAGATGCAGTGCCCACTACCGGGGTGCCTGACAGGGATCAACCACATGTGGACCCCACTGTGCAGTGTCCACCTGAGTGGGGGGCTGTGCAGTGCAGTTGTACACCACTAGTGGGTCAGCATCCCAGCCAGGTTCCCCTGGGCGCTGACCCATTGGCAGAGCACTCCCGATTGCTGTGGGCCTCCATGGAGCAACAGGTGCTGCTAGTAGCTGGGGTGCATTCACTGCATGTGGAGGTGCACCAGGCAGCTGAGCAGCATGAGAGGGGCACTGTGCAGCTCCTGGAGGCTATTCAGCGCTTGCGGAAGGACACGACCGCATCCCAGGATCGCATTTCCAATGTGATCAGGGATGACCTTGCACCACTGGCCGCCACCGGGTGTAGCTGGCTGCCTCACACACCACATAGTGCACTGTCCACCCCATGGACCCGGCGTCATGCAACACCATCCCTGTTGATGCCTGGCTCTGCTGTCGGCGTCCCAGACATGCCCGGGGTGGTCATGTTTGGGTGCCTACACACACACCTGCATGGACCCAGTCACAGTCCTGCTGTTCAACCCCTGGGGGGCTATTGCAGACACCCCCTGTGGCTGATGTGCAGCCTGTGGCTGCCGATCAGCCCCAGCGAGACCACCCCTGTAGCTGTGGTGGCTATGGTTCCACGCGGCTGACCTGAGGGGTGTGTGGCCCTGCCTGCAGTCTGCTGCTGCTACCCTGTGTGTACATGGGTGGTGTGAGTGTGTGCATGACACAGGTGTGGCACCCATGTGTTGCACCACACACTGCCCATGTTGGTGCCTGACCGGCTACTGACCCATGTGGTGTGGGGGTGATGAGAGCAGATCAGAGCCGGTTGTGCCTGTGCACCAGTGCACTACATCTGATCCCCTCCACCTGCCAGTGCCTGGGTATGTGTGTGTGTTGCTGGTCCCTGCTGTTTGCTGCTGTGTATGGCTGTGTGGCACTGTCACCCCCACCCCTGCTCCACACAATTGTGTGTGCATGCCCACTGCCATGCGTGCCCCTGCCTGTGTGCTGTCCCTGTGTGTGTGGCCAGTGCATGGGTGTGGCACAACCTACCTGCCTGCACTATAGTGGTCTCTTGCGATGGTTTCCCTGTGCTGGCATGCCATGCATTGGAATCAGGGGTCCCTTCCCCCGGGGGGGCTGCTCACCTCCCTCTAGCCCACTGCCCTCACCGTCCCCACTACTATCCCCCTCCTCAGCTTCAACAGCTATCCCATGGTCACTGGCCATGTTGTGCAGTATGCAACAAACCAGGAATAGGCCACAGGCTTTCTAGGGGCTGTACTGTAGGGCACCACCAGATCTGTCTAGGCAATGGAAACGTGCCTTCAGCATTTCAAACACATTGTCAGTGATGTTTCACATGCTGACATGTGCCTCATTGTACCGTTCTTCAGCTGGGGATGATGGGCACCAGTAGGGGGTGAGCAGCCATGGCCTGAGTGGATATCCACTGTCACCTGTGTGGAGAATGACATGGTTAGCCCTGTCTCCTCTGTAGCTGTGTCCCTTGCCCATCCCAGGTGCTTCACCACAGCGTCCACTCTGCCCTCCCTATCCCATGCTCTGCATGGACCCCTGACCCATCCCATACTCACCCACTAGGTGGCCTGGGGGGATATCCCCATGCTCAAACCACTGATGTGCCAGATGAATGCATCATGTGCACTCCCAGGGTACGTGGCACAGACATTGGTGATGTGCCCCTTGGCATCACACACCACCTGGCAGTTGAAACTGGGGACCCCCTTCCTGTTGACGTATGCCACACCCTCAGTGCCAGGGGATATGTGGATGCCCACATGGGTGTAGTCAATGGCCCCAAGCACGCCAGGAATGCGTGCTACCCTGTGGCAGTCCTGCATTGTTGTTGTATACTCTGCCTGTGTGCTGGGGAAATGGATATATTCCGAAACATGTGGCAACAGAGCATTGAGAAATTGTGTGAGGAGCCAGGACGTGGCTGACTGGGTTATACATGTTGTGTCCCCTGTTGGTCTCTGGAAGGTGCCTGTGGTGAGCAGGCACATGACCGCTGTCACCCTAATCTCCACTGCCAGAGCATGGCTCTGTCTAGTGGGTGCCTGCATCTACTCACTGCACAGCTCACAGAACTGCCTCAGAATGGCACAGTTCAGATGATACCAGCCCACATTCTCCGTATCGCTGTAGTTCTCGAAGGTGGTGCAGGCAAGGTACCACGTGCTCTGGGAATACCACCGATGGGCCCTTCCATGGCCGTGTTACTGTTCCTCCTGCCTCCTCATACCCCTCATTATGGCCTCCATCTGAAAGGGTGCACTGGCCATGGCCCCTGCTGTCCTGTCTCCCCTTGGGTGGTCAGCTGCTGTTCACTGTCTGCCACCCTGGCACAGTGCATGGTGCCCTGCCTGCCACCCCCTCTCACTCACTCTGCCCCTGGCACACTCTTCACTGCCACCTCAGTCCCACACCCCTGTGGCTGCCTGTGCAGGTCACCCTATCCCTCTCAGGCTCTGTCTCCCTTGCATGTCTTGACCTTTTCCCTCCACCATCCTGTTCCTCTCTCTCTCTCTCTCTCTCTCTCCCTCCTGCCCTGGTGCAAGTGCTGAATGTGTGCTTGCACCCTGTCTTTATAGGCTCAGGTCTGCTTGGCACATCTAGGACTTGCTCCGCACTTGCACCATGGGCCGGCGGTTGAATATTGCACTGTGCTGCATATTCATGGGCATGCCCCCTTGGCCTTGCGCATGCATTCATTAGGGTTGCACATTGGCTCACTGCGACTTGCACTGGGCAATGGCTCCCACCAAATATTACTCCTTGGCACATTTCTGCACTTGCACCAGCACAACTCAGTTGCGCCTTGTGCAACTGCTTTGAATATCCCACCCTAAGGATTTAAAAATCTGTTTTGCTTTATATTTTGATGGTAGATTAATATATGGTGTTAGAAAAGGTATAGGAGGTGTTGCCATTTTAGAGTGAGACACTTTACTTTCATTAGGATCAAAATTCTATAATGAAGTTCCTTCTCAGCTTTTACAGAGAGAATTCAAATCAAAGGAAGTCCGTGAATTGTGTATTTGTTTTGTAGTCACCAACATTACAAGTAAACTAGGAATTATTATGTTTGATTTACTCTGACAAGTACTATACTCAACTAATTATTGGGTATACAGTATGTATGCTAAGTGAAACTGCAGAAAATATTGTCTTTATAAAGTACCCTCTGTGAATTGAATGATTCAAAACATTATACTTCAAAAACAAAACATCATTGTTTTTAGAAAAAAATTCTTAAAGTGAAAGCTGAGGTAGGGACTGAATACCAGTTTATGTGAATATTTTATGACAGATTGCTTAACCCTGGTTATACAATAGCAATAACATTTCCTGGACTCTGATTGGTCAGTGTGTGCCTGGGACAGTGATGTTATTACATGATAAAGTCACTGGTTGAAGTCCAGGCACACACATGACCGCATGACAGATTGAAAAAACATGTGTCCTCTTCAGAAATTGCTGCTGCTCGGAGAGGCTGCTAGAAAATATTTCAGCAAATCCCCCCCACCTCAACCCCCGACGATGTCATGCCCCCCATTTCCCTCGATCCTCATTCTCTTTTCCCACACAGCCTACTTAGACCACATTTTCTTGTATGGTTTTAAAACAGCACTGTAACTTTTGTAGAAATGCAAGCAAACAAGCGGTTACAGAAAGAGACAGCGCACGTCGAGGTCACTCTTCACACTTTTATTTCTATTAAGCCTGAGAAACCTTGTTTAAAAAAAAAAAATGAGACAAAAGCCGTAAATGTAATCAGCTTTTACACAATACCACCTGAGTAGCTGACTCCTCTCTTGACTCGCTGATAGCGCTCCTCGATCAACTTGTCAGCCATGTCCTCAGCTAACATAACAGAGCTGCAGTTTCCACTCACAGAGAAAAGAAAAAACAGAAAGAAAGCTAAAATACAATGGCTGGGAGGGCAAACAGCCATGTGTGTGTGTATGTGTGTCTGTTGGGGGGGGGGGTGATCCAGTGAAACAATGAGTAACTGCATAGACAGCATCATTTATGTAGCTGCTCCACCTACTGGAAGAAAAATATAAAGGACATTTTTTTTAAAACATCAATCAATCAATCAAATATTTATTTATTCAGGTGATCACCATTGAGCAAGGCTCATTAACAAGATGGACCTGATAAGGTCAAGGTTCGAGTTGGTGCACAGCAATTACATCACATACTTATGAGACAGTTATACATACAGAAACAAGAAAATGTTATTTATAACACAATAATATACAGAGAATTCACATGTTAAAGCTTGAGAGAAAGTTAAACTAACATCTACAATATGTACAATACATATATATACAATGAGGGCCATGACAGTCACTCACATAATGAGTACAAGGACGGTGAAGGAATATTGGGTGCCATATACTGATGTGTCTGGCTGGAAGGAATATGCCATATGTGATTGGAATAAGGTTTTGTGGGATGACTATTCTATCTCTAGCGGTAGCAACTGCATTTCTCTGTGAAGAAGGCTGTACAGTGCTGCTTGAAGGATGTAAATGGAATGATAATGGACAGTTTTGGGGATTTTGTAGGGTGTTCCATGCTAAGGCTAGAGAGTAGCTGATTGCTGCCCTCCTATTTTGGTGTTGACTTTGGGCAATTTGAGCAGGATGATATTGTTGCTTCTTAGGGCATAGGAGCTGGGAGTGGTCAGGTTGAAGCAGTCCAGGATATAGCTTGGGAGTTTTTTTGATAACGCTCTGTAGATCCATAGAGCTGCATTTCTGCTCCTCCTGACATGAAGGGAAACCCATCCAACTGAATCATAGAGAGAACAATGGTGAGTATTATATGGCAGGTCTGTAATGAACCTTATTGCTCTATGGTATAAAGTATCCAACTTTTGAAGGTAGGGAGTGGAGCAGTGACTATAGAGGCAGTCTGCATAGTCAATGACTGATAGAAAGATGGCCTGGACTAATCTCATCTTTGAATCTCTATTAAGGAAGGGTTTTAATCTGTAGAGGAGGCCAAGCCTTAGGCGAAGCTTTTTCAGCAGTTGTTCTAGATGCTGAGTAAAGTCAAGTCTGTTGTCAATCCACACACCTAGGTATTTGAAATTTTCAACATACTCAGATTTTCCAAGTATAGTGCTTATCTGGGGAGACTGATTGAAGAGATGTGATGGTGGAGTTTTGGGTTGTGAACATCATTGCTTTGGTTTTCTTTGCATTTAGCAGAAGCTTTTTCTCGAGAAGCTGATGTTGTAACAGGGAGAATTCTGCTTGTAAGATTTCATGAGCAACTTTAGGTGAAGGGTTGCTGACATACAGTACAGTGTCATCAGCAAAGAGATGTACTGAGGACTTGGTAAGGGTTGAATCAATTTTATTTATATAAATGGCAAAAAGGATAGGACCCAGAATAGAGCCTTGGGGGACTCCTCTTGACAGTGGTCTTAATGGGAGAGGTCACCTTCAGCTTTTACCTGCTGTGATCTACGGAGAGGTAGCATCTGAACCACTTAAGGGAGGATGGATCTAGGCCAATGGAATGTAGGGATGAGAGTAGCAGTTCATGGTCCACAGTGTTGAATGCTTTACTCAGGTCCAGGAATACTGCACAGACATTGTTCTTTTTATCCAGTTCGGTTTGCCAATCATTGGTGACCTTGGCTAATGCAGTGATAGTGCTATGTTTGGCCCTGAATCCAGATTGAGCTGGATTTAATAGATTAGCATTGTCCAGATATTCCCTTAACTGAATACTCACTAATTTCTCCAGCATCTTGGATAACACAGGTAGGATGGAAATGGGCCTGTAGTTATTAAGATCCATAGGGTCCCCTGATTTTAGAAGGGGGAACCACTTGGGCTGTCTTCCACAGCATGGGAATAGAGCCAGAGTTTAGGGAAAGGTTAAAGAGGTGAGTTAGGGGGACTGCAAGCACATGACACACAATCTTTAGAAAGAATGGGTCCAGAAGATCAGCTCCTGCACTTTTTTTTGGTATCTAGATGCCATAATAGATCCTCAACTTGTTTCAACAGTATAGGTTTGAAGCTAAAGGAGGAGTCAACTCTTTGTTCACCAGTATAGTGGGAGCTTAAATGATCCCTTAATAGGTTAGCTGGGGAGGAGTCAAAGGCAAGGCCAGCTGTTGTGAAGTGGTTGTTGAATGCATCCAGGATTTCCAATGTACTAGTAATGGGGCCATAGTTACTGTGTAAATGGGTTGGAAGGGGGTTGTTAACATCCTGGCCCATCATACCCTTGATGGTGCCCCAAAATCTAGCAGTATTATGGTAGGAGGAGTCGAGCTGGGCCAGGTAGTAGGCAGCCTTTGCATCCCTAACTTTCCTAGTGCATTTATTCCTGGCTTTCCTAAAGATCATCCAGTCCATGATATTCTTAGTTTTCTTGCTACTTTCCAAAGTTTATCTCTCTCAGCAGTGCAGCTTTGAGGTCAGCTGAAAACCAGCAACAGGATTTGTTTTTTATTCGGATACTAGAGATTGGGGCATGGGTGTTAAGGGCATTTAATATAATGCTATTTAGCACCTGCTGAGCTTTTTCTACAGAATGTGCAAGATAGAACTTTTGCCAGTGTGGAGAGTAGGCTAGATCATGCAGATATCCTTCAATATTGATGTTTTTCTTGGATCTCCTTATGAGGAATTTTGCAGGATCTGTTTTAATGCTGTTGGATCTTACCCCTGCGATGGGGCAGTGGTCACTTATGTCGCATAGGAGCACTCCAGCATGTGTGAATAGATGTGGTTTTCTCACTAGTATGATGTCAAGTAGAGTACTGTTACTACTATTCCTTACATTTAGTCTTGTTGGTTCATTAATTAACTGTGTGAGCCCATAGGTGTCACAGAATGATACCAGAGGTGTAGCTGTCTGGGTGAGCCAGTTGAAATTCAGGTCCACTATGATAATGACTTCTTCAGTACAGGACTTGACCAGGTTTCCCAGGTGGGATAAGAGCTTGTGTTCAGCAGAGGGGGTCTGTAGCATCCAATTAAATGGAAAGCTGCTGTATTGGGGAGAGACTTTTAGAGATAGACACTCAAATTCCTTGGGCATAGATGTTGCAGCAGTACAGGATACAACTAAACCAGCTTTTACATATGGCTACCTGTCTCCCCTTGTTTGGCGATCAGCTCTGAATAGCTGATAGTTAGGTAGGTTAACTTCCCTGTCCATTGTGGTGGTCTTGAGCCATGTCTCAGTTATCACAAGAAAGTCTGGCAAGGTATGGGCAACCCAGGATTGTAGCAATGTAAATTTTTTCAACAGACTGCATACATTAATATGCAGGAAACTGAGGCCTTTAATTGAGGATAGGTCTGAGGGAGAGGTGATGCTTTCAAGAGGTCCAGGGTTGGTTTCTACATTACCAATACAGAGCAATAGGAAGATCAGTAATTTCATAAGGGCTGCCAATGATAGGGAGAGGGGGCTGTCTTTGGTCCTCCTTTTTTTATTCCATTGCCACTCTTTGTTTTGGGTGCTCCCTGTGGATTTAAGATAGTGTGTCAGGATACCAATTAGCAGTTTGATGACTAGGCTTAGTGGGGATCTATATACCCAGTAGTGGGGCCTTGTCTGAGACATATATGTGGTGATGTGTGTAACTTTATGGTGATTGTACCACTGTAGTTGATGCAGCAATGGCAAGACATATATGAGGGTATGGGTGTCAGCCACGGGGGATGTTCCAGAGAAACTAGGCAGGTTGACCACTTTAGATTGTATAATAGGGTCATCTTCATTGTGGAACCCTATGGCTATTAGTGACAGGAGTATCAGTAGCAAGCTCCCCATTCTGAGGGATATTGATAGTTGGCAATAGGGAGTAGCGAAGTTGCTGATTGGTTGGGTCAGCAAGCTGGTGTGACTGTCTGTTGGTTTAGAGAAAAGTGCTGTGGGCGGGAAAGAGATTTAGGGAAGATGCCTATAAATTAACACACAGGAAGGGGTAGTGCGGGTGGGCAAAATTTTTGCTTTTCCGACTGCTCCTCGCTGTTCCTCCGGCCTAGTGGTTCCTAAGTTCGGCTAGGGTGTCACTGACCGCCCGCGGATGGAGCGAAGCCCCGCGCTCAGCTGGTTGCTGTGGGCTGAAGGAAGCAGGCTGGAGAGAGACAGAGGAGAGTGCAGCAATTAATAAAGGCAGTAGCAAGCCTTTTTCTGAGCATCACTGACCAAATCTGCACTACAAAGGACTGTGGGGGGTCCTGTGGCGCCTCAGCGTCTGGCCCACCTTACATATTCAGACAAGGAGCTGCAATTACTTTAAAGAGCAGTAAAACAGTAGTTTCCCCTTACAATACAATAGTGGATAACAGCACTTTTTTTGATGATTTACACATATAAAACTAGAAGGAGAGTGGCGCCTCAGCATCTGGCCAACTGCTGCTAACAGAGTCCAGCAGAATTCAACAGAATCAACAGCAGTTGCCCTCTGTAGATGTCTCACCAGAGTGGAAGCAGCTCTTCTGGGAAACTTGCTGTAGAACACCAGGGGAAGAGTAAAAGACAAAAAGAAAAACAAATTTTCAAGTTTCAAACATATATCTCCATGCACAAACAAATGGTGAAAAAGCCAATAAATGTTTATTTTTTTTTTTCTGTTTTCTTTTTAACTAAAAAAATGAGCCATTGTGTAATAGCAATAAGGCACTGGATGGTGTGTGTTATTGTGTAATAACATCACTCCTGGGGTGGTGAAAGCACTCAGCTTCACCTCATGCTTCAACCCACCCCAGGAGTGACGTTATCACACAATAACACACACCCTGTCATGCTTTATTGCTTAAATCTCAGCTCTCTCATCTGAAAGCCAAATTAATGGTCTCTTTAAATGGTGTTCTTTAATTTCTCCTAAAGTATGACTTAAATTTGATTGAGGCAGCTTCAAAAGTTGATGATGCAAAATTAAGCTCCTAAGCATTGTCTGAAGTTGTCTCTGGGTCCGTTAAATTTATTGCATTAGAAACACTTTTTTCAAATTTTATAGATCACTGATGGCTCTTCCTTACAGCATTCTGGAACCCACAGTTAGAGCTGAATTTGGCTTACTAGATATAGGAAACTATGGTTAATCTTAGACTTTGTATATACTGGTTAAAACCCACAAATAAGAAAAAAATCTAGACTGCTAGCCCTTGTCTTTAGGGAGAAATAACTTTGTTGTTTGAGATGGTCATACGTATATACTGTTGTTTCATGGTTAAGGCTTATTAGGTAAGATGAGTCTTATTAGGTAAGATGAGTCTGAACAAAAACTTTGATTTTTTTAATTTTGCAATATTTGGATAAGCTTTCTTATAAATGAATATTTATAAAGCATCTTTGAGTATCTGCAAGACAAAGCGACCTAAGTTATGCATCTAAATATTGTTTCAGTCCATGGCTCTCTTTAATGAAATCTTGTCATGTTCTAGAAGCCTATCTCCAGCACCAGATTAAAAACTTACGTAAACTAACGACAGCATTTCAGGTTAACTCATTTGAATCTAATCCATTACAAACCAGATGCAATAATCTTCAAAAAAGCTATCAAATCTTAAATTGTAATTGTTGCTGTGGTTCTGTTGAAGACATGTATCATATTATTATGGTCTGCCCATACCATCTTTACATTCAAAATGCATTATTGTGCCAGTTTCTGGAATATGCATCCTTACCACCAAATTAATTGTATTGTCGTTATTCAGTACAAAAGTTAAAGATATTTTTTAATAGTCTGGTTATCTTTCTGAGAAAAGTAGTTTTACAAAGAAAGATTAGAAAAACACCAATGAAATGATAAGGTCAATACAAATATGATTTATATTACTTGGATGATTTTGTATATTAATGTCTTTATATTGTCATTGTATAATGCCTATTACAACAATGGTTTATTACATATTTTTATGATAATTGATTGTAATAACCATATGGCAGACCAATAAATATTTGATGATGATGATAACAAAACTCCATATTTGTTGCATACCAGGTCAATAAGGGTCCAACACTCCATTAAACTACTGCCAGCTAAGGATAATTAAATAAACATACTCAAAGAAATTTAAGAAGTCATGGAACACACTAATAAAAAATAGGACAAACATGAAACAGATGGCACACAATCATGAATCATGAATCTTGGATTCAAGAAAATATTTATTATAGCTATGAAGAGTACAATCACACAAAGAATGGCAAACAAAATATCTACAGAACTACCTATGTGAAATTTTAGTGTAAAGAAACATATATTTGACTCTCTATTATTCAGCAATCCTCAAATATCAGAACTAAAGAGTGGCAGCCAGCAGCATGGAGAATTCTACCATGCCAGTACGTCTCCCACTGGAACTACGATATCACTAAAGCTGCATTCAGTTGAATATGGCTATAGTTACTGATATTACATCATGGTGTTCCAATGTCAGTGAATGTTTTGAATTGTGTGTTGTGGAAGTCTGGGTTTGGTAGGAGGAAGGATGCCAGCAGAGGGAGGACTGAGGGTGGGAACTGAGCTGAACCAACCAGCATTATTGGAGGTCCCAGCAGACCAAGTGACTGCTGCTGGTCAATATGGTGGCTGTAGTCTCTATACAATACCCAGAAATCTAAGTGACCCCTCATGTGAGCAACCCTGAAGCATGAGTGCCACAAAGCAGGAGTTTGGTGTCAAACTGTCATCTGAGGGCGTTGGTAGAGCATCCACAGAGAGGACTGCAGGCTTAAAATTGTGCTGCTTGGAGAGGGGAAGGTAAAGTAAGGATGGGAGAGGGACGGGGAAGCACTAAAGGGGGGCTTTGGGGTGGAGGGTGGAGGAGAAGAAGGTGGCATTCCCTATCAGGCATAGGCTTAAGTGGTAAGTGCATTGGGTAAATCTACACTCTACTCTGAGAAGGCTACTAGAGTAGGACTACTAAAGAAAGGGAAAGGAGGGATTGAAGTAAACCCTTTTTTTGGGGAAGCAGTATATCCTATATAAAGTAAGCTGACAAGGGAACCGAGGGGTTGCAACAAGTCCCTATCTAGGTCAGCTGATAAAGCAATCTGAGATGCTGCAGCTTTGCAGCCAACCCCTATCTAAAGTCAACTTACAAAGGAGTAAGCCAACAAGGGAATCTAAGGGACTGCAGCTAGTTTCTATCTCAGGTCAGCTGAAAAAGTAGTCTAAAAGGTTGCAGCTTTGCAGCCAATCCCTATCTAGGGTCAGCTTCCAACGGAAATGGAGGGAGTGCATTTACACTCTGTCTGGGGTAGACCATATAGGTGTGGCAGGAAGGCATCAGTAGGTATTAGGTGAGTGTTGACCATATCTGTACAGGACATGAACAGGACTGGAGATAGGTAGCATGTGGGGGAGTAGGAGAATGCACAGGCAGCAGGTAACCAGGAGCAGAATGATGTGTTGTAGAAGGAGCAGGGTGGCCATATTCCTGGGGATGCTGTGGGAGGTTGCTGGTTACCCAGTTTCCAGAAACCTGAATCACCTGAAGAGAGGTAAAGCAACTTAGAAGGAAGTTAGGAAGGCTTTTGAGGAACAGAGGTAGGGGGGATGGAGCAGGATGGAGAGTGGCATGTGGGCTGCCCAGGTAAAAGAGACAGGCAGACAAGGAAGGATTGAAGAGGGAATGATCCAGATGCCATGGGCACACTTATCTCAGACAGCAATGAGTCTCAGGGAGGAGGGATGGAAAGTGGTGGGTGGTAGAGGTAGGGTCACGAGGCATGTGACTGGAGTTCAATCATCTAGCAAGGTGCCAGTGTAGAATAAATTCCTCCCACTGTTTCGGGTACAGGAGGAGGTGACAGTGGTGGGGAGAGGGATCAGATGCAAGTCACGGGGACTGGGGGAGTTAGTCAGAATGGGGGGTGGATGGGTGCATGGCAGCTGTGGAGGATGGGGACAATCATCCAGGGAAAGAGGAACAGGTGCAGGAGGGAAGGAAAGGGGGGGGATCAATGCAGGGAGTTTAGGTGATGCAAGAGGACAGGTCAGAGAAGAAGGGGAAGGCAAGAGAGGTGGAAGAGGGGGAGCAGATGGAGGGATGGTCAAGCAGGGGAGAGGAGATGGGGGTAGAATTGAAGAGCAAGACTGTGAGGGACTGCACAGGCAGGGGAGGAGCTTGAGAGATGGGTAGAGTGGTGGGTAGGTGTGGGGGACAGGAAGGTGGAGCCAGAAGGTAGGGTTATAATTCTAGGAAGCTCAATAGCATAGGGTATACACTATATTTCAAGTTCAAGTTCAAGTTTCAAGTTTATTGCAGGAAAAACTCCATTGAGTGGACTCATTCACAAGGAGGTCCTGATACATATAGACCACATAGAACAGAGTAGGTATATACAAGTGTTGGAGACAAGATAAAGTTACACGGATTTACAAAATTATGACAACAGTGGATACTACACTGGTGGGAAAAGGGGCTCTATGCATAGGAGTGAAGGTGGAATACATACTGGGGATGACAGCAGAGCAGGTGTGCCCAAGGATTGCTCAGTCAGTGCAAGGGTTGGGGGAACCCCATGTGATTATCCAGCTATGAACAAATGAATTTACTGAAGAGAATGTGGAGGTGGTGCAGGGGAGGTTCAGGGAAGTGGGGAGGATCTGTAGTGGGTTGGCCAGAATAGCAGCCTTCTCTGAGGTGTTCCCAGTGTCTAGAGGCAGCACCATTATAAAGAAAAGTATAAAGGAGTTTAATGGCTAGCTGCATGAATGGTGCAAAGAGAAAGGTTACGTTTGTGTTAGTGGCTGGGGGGAGACCTGGAGCAACAAATCCCTATATGGATCGGACAGGCTCCACTTCAGTAGAGGGGTGCAAGGGTCCTGAGGGACAGAAAAGGGGGCTTCATACCCAGGGACTTTAATTTAAACTGATGGGGGGAGAAAATGGGTCTTCAGGCCCCAAGTCTCGGGGAGGCAGTCAGAATACCCCTCTTCCCAATAAATGAAAGTAGAACTGGGAATAAGATCTGAGTAAGATTAAAGGGGGAGGGGTTGGGGGAAGGAGGAAGGAGGGAGCTGACAGCAGAGAGAATGAGGGGAGACAGTTAGGCCAGGTGGCAGTGAGGTTCAGACTAATGATGAGGGTGGTGTTAATCTCATATGAACATATGAAATTTGCCAGCAGATAAAGGCCTAGAGGTCTATCAAGTCTGCTCGAATGTGCAGCTAGCACCCCTTATTCTGCAGCAGCCCCTCCCTTCCACCCTTCTCCTTCATTGACCCTCTCCCTTGTCCTGTTCCATCCCCTTTTGAAGCAGTCCACTGGATACCACTTCTGCAGGTAAAGCATTCCACCCAGCCACCACCCGCTCTGTAAAAAAGTGTCTCCTCATCTCCCTCCTGAACCTTCCTCCCTCCCTCCAGTCTCATATCTTGGCCCCTGGTGTCCCTCCCCTCCCTTACTTTGAACAGCTCCTCTGTACCTGTTTTGTTTATTCCTTTCATGTACTTAAAGGTTTCAATCATGTCCCCCCATCCCTCCTCCTCCTCCAGTGAGTACATGTTCAACTTCCTCAGCCTCCTCTCGTATGATAAGTCCCCCAGCCCCTTGATCATCTTTGTCACTCTGTGCTGCACCCCCTCCAGTAACTTAATATCCCTCTTCAGATACGGGCGCCTGTACTGCACGCAGTACTCCAGGTGCGGTCTAACTAATGACCTATACTGTGGCAGAATCACTTCCTCCCTCCTCGAGGATATACCTCTTGCAATACAACCCAGGATTTTGTTGGCCTTGTGCCAAGTTGTTCATTGACCCTGTAATGAGCACCCCCAGATCCTTCTCCTCCTCTGTCTGGGCTAGCTGCACTCCCCCCAGCTGGTAACTCCTCCTTGGGTTCTTCACCCCAAAATGCAGCACCTTGCACTTTTTGGCATTAAACCCCAGTTGCCAGGTGTCTGACCAGGTTTCAGGCTTTGCCATATCATCCTGCAACCCCTGCCATCCCCCTAGGACATCCACCACTGATCCTACCTTGGTATCATCAGCAAACAGACTGATCTTGCTCTTGATGTCCAATGATATGTCTGCAATGAATATCCCAAACAACACTGGTCCCATCACTGAGCCCTGTGGAACACCGCTCGTCACTACCTTTGGGTGTGAGAGCTCCCCACCCACCACCACCACCCTCTGTTGCCTTCCCTGAAGCCAGTTCCCTACCCATCTCAGAAACAAGATGGACAACCCAGAGGTGTTGTTGACAGAGAGGAGTGTGAACATTGTGGTGGTCACTGAAACAGGAGCTAGCTACCCCTAACCATGATTGGGACCTCTCAGTACATGGATACAAACTGTATCGGAGGGACAGGGGTATAGAGAAAGAGGGTGGCATCAGTTTATATAAGGGAAGGAACAGCATGTGCAAGGGAGGAGTCAGAAGCAGGGAAGGCAGAGGTGATGTGGGTGCAGTTACTATCCAATAGAGTGAAAAAAGTAAGACTAATGGTGGTTTACTGACCACCCCACCAAGAGGAAAAAAGGAACAGGGAACTGGATTTAGTGAAAAGAGAGGCTGTTGGGAAGGGGGAGGTGGTAATTATGGGCAATGTTAGCCTAGATTGGAAGATCTCTACCATGACCTGTGCCAGGAGTCAGGTAATCCTGGAGGCAGTGCAGAGTGGATTCCTGACTCAGGGTGTCATGGTACCCACCAGGGAAGGGGCAGTCCTCAATCTGGTACTGACAAATGGAGACCACATCCAGGACATCCAGGATGAGGAACCCTGGGGTGAGAGAGACCACTGCACAGTGTGGGTCAAGTTGGACATGGGTAAGGAGAAGTTACCTCATGAAGACAGAGGTCCTAGACTTCAGAAAGGCAGACTTAGGAAGGATAGGGGAACTGCTAAAGGAGCACCTGGATGGCATCAGCATAGTGATGAAGTGGCTCAAATGTGGTCCATTATTAAAGAGGAAATAACAGCAGCCACAAAGGAGTGTGCTAGACTAAAGTGGAAAAATGTAAGGGCCAAAGAACTCAGCTGATTTAGTTGCTAGGTTGCCCAGGTAGTCAGCGATAAGAGGACTGCCTGTAGGAAGTTCAGGAGGATCCAGAGGGAGCAGGACAGTAATGACTAACAGAGAAAAGCTAGTAAGGCAGTAAAAGAACTCTGGCAGGCTAAATCTCAGGAAGAACTGCAGCTAGCTGAAGGGATCAGAAAAGGAGAAAAAGCCTTTTTTAAGTACATCAGTGTGAAAAGTGATAAAACGGATGGCATAGTACTGCACAGGAAGTGAGGGAGAGGGTAGAAGCAAACGGGGACAGACCAGAGGTACTGAATGAGTACTCCTGTTTGGTCTTAACACAGGAGAGGGATGAACCAATGCCACAATGGGGGAAGAGAAGAAGAGGTGGTGGAGGGGCAGTGATGGAATAATGGAGGTAGATAGGGTAAAGAAAGGTTTGTTAGCCTAAAGGTGTACAAATCCCTGGGTCCTGATGGCATCCATCCAAGAGTGATTTGGGAACTAGAAGAGGAGGTTACATGTCCCTGGCTGACCTGTTCAATAACTTGAGTTGGGGTGGTACCTTGGGATTGAACAATAGCATATGTGGTGCTGCTCCATAATAGTAGACCATGGGATGACCTTGGCAGTTACAGAGAGGTCAGCCAGATTTCAATCATGTGCAAGCTCATGATGGTCATACTTAAGGAGAGATTGCTGGGATACTTAGATGAAAATGGCCTCCAAGATGAGCGACAACATGGATTTATGGCTGGGAGATCATGCCAGGCAAACCCAATTGACTTCTTTGGCTGGGTCACTGAAACAGTGGACAATAGCCAAGCAGTGGATATCCTGTACTTGGATTTCAGCAAGGCCTTTTATTATGTGCCCCATATTAGACTGATAAAAAAACTAGAGGATCTGGGGTAGTAGAGAAACTGACTGGATAGGTAATTAGCTGCCTGAAAGGCAGGACCCAGTAGGTGGAGGAGGGAGCTTTCAGGTGCCAGGGATGTCAACAGCCGGGTCCCAAAGAGTTTGGTGATTTATCTATTGCTTTTTGATGTCTTCATCAATGACTTTGGTGAAGGCATAAAGTGCAAGATTTGCTTGTTCGTCAATGGCACCAGCTCTGTTGGAGGGTAGATACAGCAGAAGGTATACAGGACCTAAAGGATGATCTGGCAATGTTTGAGAGGTGGTCTGGAATTTCACAACTTGGCTTTAAAGTGAAGAAATGTGAGGTTATTCACACTGGTACCAAAACCTGAGGATTTGGAGTACAGCCTAGGAGGGGTGCTGGTCACCAAATCTGAGGAAGAAAAGGACCTGTGGTGTTGATCACTGGCAACCTGAAGCACTCCACACAATGTAGGAAAGCAATGGCAAAGACCAATAGAATGTTGGGCTGTACTGCAATAAGAATCAGCAGCAGATGGGAGGAGATAGCATTGCTGTTGTATAGGTCACTGGTATGGCAGCACCTAGAGTGCAGTGAGCAGTACTTGTGTCCATACCAAAAGAAGGACATAAAACTGCTAGAGGAAGTCCAAAGGAGAGCAACAAAGACGGTTAATGATCAGCAGGGCCGGGCATAAGAGGAGAGGTTGAAGGCCCTGAACACATGCTCCCTGGAGGAGGAAGGTGGACAGGATTGAGACCTTTAAGTATTTGAAAGGCATAAACAGGATGGACAAGGTGTGCCTCTTCAGGCTCGGTGGAAACAAATATGAGGGGCCATAGTCTTAAGCTGGAAAAGAGAAGGTTCAGGAGGGAGACCAGGAGGTATTTCTTCACTGAGAGGGTAGTGGCAGGGTGGCATGGGCTCCCTAAGTGAGTAGTATCACTTGAAACAATGGATGCCTTCAAAAGAGGATGGGACATGGTAATGGGGAAAGTCAGGGACAAAAGGAGTGTAGCCAGAAGTGAGGGGGTATTGGTTGGGGAGGGGGTGGAGTCCTTAGTTGATGTTGGTGACTCAGCAGTATGAGCAGACTTGATAGACTGCAAGTCTTTATTCTACTGGCACCTTTATAAGTCTGTATGTTTGTGTGATTGTCAAAGCCACTATCTGCCACTGTAGAACAGGAGAAAATGAGTTTGATAAGAACCAGTCAAAAGGAGATAAGAAATACTGAAGAATAAATGGATAACAAATATATCTTTTTTTTAATTTAGTTCTTTGTTTAGCAGGTCAGTGCACTAGGCTTACATTTGCCTATATAATCCTGGCACCATTCTGCCAAGGGCTACTACCACTGCCTGATTCTCTGATTGCAGGTTGAGGGGCCTGGGTTCTGGTTTAACTGTGTCTGCCCTATGAGCAGCAGAACTACGATTATGGTGCTTCTGCCCAGAGTAATGTTTAAGTGGGTAAGTTGCCAAACTAGTACAGCCCTCTGGGAAGCTATACCTACCCACGACTCCGGCTAGTGGCCCAACACACTGACTGACAATAAACACTGTACTCTGCCTGCAATACCACATTTAATGGCCAGCACTAATAAAATGCTCACCCAGCTTCTCACTTACAAACAGGGTCTGGACTTCATGCACCCCATGTCCTCTGCAAAAGAACAGTTGACCAGCAACCACACTGCAGCTTTACTTTTCCCCACATTTGACCCCACAGAAATAATGTGGTCACAGACCCAGTTAACATGCAAAACAAATCAGATTCAATCAGGTGACTGAAGACAGAGAAGGGGTGAAGATTTAGGTTAACTATTGTGGTGCTGTAATTAAACAGATAGCAATTAATGATCATTAAATCTGTCCCTGAATTAGTCAGTTTATCAAGCTGCTGCGTACCCAGGATATGGTTAGGTGCAGGCCTGAAGCATTGCCGAAGACAGGCCAGCTTTGCAGCTGGTTGGGGCCCTGGATGGAGAAAATGATGGACTGAAACACTTGCAAACAATAGAATATTTGTAATCCTGGGCTGGATGGCCTGTAATCACAGTCAACACCCAACAAGGACTTATATGACAAATCAGATGACACAGAACATTTATTTGGTTGTTACAGGGGGCTACTCTGATTATACTCACTGCCCCCAGATCAGTTGGAGAAAAGGCTGCAGACACTATGGATCTGCTGGCTTGCCAGGATGATGGTGGGAGGCAGGGCCAGCATGACTCACCTCCACCTCACAGCCTTTCTCTGTAGGTGTCCACAACCTATGACTTGCTTCTTTGCAGGAGCTGACTCCCCGGTGCTGGTTTCTGGCCAGGCAGATATTGAATCTGATGCAGGAACAGTTCTTGGGGCCCCAGTTGGCACAGGTCCAACACATGAAGTTCAGCTGGGTATGCAGTTTGGAAGACTCAATCAACTTGTAATTCACAGACTGGCTTAACTTTGTCAGAAAACAAATAGGAATGACTGGCAACAGGTCTCCCCCTTTACTGATCATGGCAGGAGACAAATGCAACATCCACTGACTCCAAATGGCACTGGAGTCCTTAATTTGAAAGATCCTCTGCATTCCTTCAGTTGCCCTTTCTTGCCCTTTCTTAGGCAAAAAATGCTCCTTATTCAGCACCAAGTCAGCGCAAGCATAACAGTGCAAGCAATGTAGCGCATACAAAACCATGAAACACAAATTGAGCGTAAACCACATTACATCGCAAGCCCAACCCAGCGCAAGAAATTTTCATTAATCAGTAATCAGTTTTAATTAATAAGGTCTGGAGCACTGGGGGCATTGAAGAGCAAAATGAATATTTATGCTTAAAAACGTTATTAGATTCAGGATTAGTGTTAACTTAATGAATCCTCGCACTGTGCTCACTGTATGCCAAATGAGAGTGTGACAAGCGGCTTTAGTGGCTTAATACAGAATGTTCCTTTCTTGGCAAATTCTGACTTCAACTATCTTTATACAGGAACTGTCCAGGAGAAACTGTCCAGGAGACAAGGTAATTAGAAGGCTTACCAGTTCGCTGCCGTCTCATTAGAGACATTTTAGTCTGCTTTATTTGTTGTTGTATCATTGGATCCCAATATGCTATTGACATACAAGTGAATTCTTGGTATTTTAAAATCATATTACCCACAGTTTGTTTATATTATCGAGTTGTTTGTTATTGTCCCCTACACACATGTTTTTTTGCTGAGGTCATATTTACAATTATCTACTAGTTTCTAAGCTGTGTACCAAGGATATCACTAATATACAAAAATGACTGCTGAAAACTTTGTTACACTACCAGATGGTACAATTGCCATACAATGTGATTCTTGTGGGTCCTACTGTTCTGAGCAAATGTGTGATTTTAAAAAATGTATATGTGGTCGTTGTGAAAAAATAAAAGCATTAAAGCACAAAACCATAACACTTCAAAATGAAATAAACCTTTAAAGAATAAAGGAAACCTTATTTGAAACCAGTCCCATAACATGTACATCCCTGTCCAATACACTTCTTAACTGAAATGCTGCCACTGAAGAGACTGCAATGTGTGCTTTAAGGCTGATCTAAAATAGCTGTAGGTTTTGTTTGCTATGTGGTGACATTCAAGTTAATTAACTAGCACTGTTACACACAGTAATTTGACCATGCTAATAATTACTGCAACAAAATTGTTTGTGCTGAGATGACATGGAATCCTTGGATAGCTGAGGACTGCTTTCTCTGATTTTGCATTTCAGTAGTGCAAGTCCCGCGGGGTGGCAAGGCAGGCCAAAATCCCCACAACTGTTTGCAACTCATCACGCAGGCTCCTTCCTTCTTGGTGGTGGAGCTGACTTCTCCCTTGTTCAAAAAGAGTCCCAACTGAAGACCGGGATCTTTATATTCTGGTTGGCTGACTTTACTGTCAGTTATAGTCAGAGAGCTCTCATAGGTTCATTTTGACGCCAACAAAAAAGATCACAGCTTTTCCCACAAGTCACTGGAATTAAGACCCCTTTGAGAACCTCTTATTTCCGATTGGTCCAGCCACTAAGTCCTGGACCAAACATGGCAGTTCACATAGTGGAGGAATAAATAGTCAATGTAAACAGCTAATTTATACAATAACAAGAAGGATTTAGAGATAAACATTTACGGGGCACTGAAAAGCTCCCTCAGAGCTGTTGAGTGACTACTGAATAGAGTTAATCAGGTTTGTGCCCAGCTGGTTGCAAGCCTTGATTTACTCGGACCCACCCCAGGCCACGTACACTATACACATGCTGAACTTCTTAAAGAGGCTGCGCGGTAGCACTCTATGGCACCCACACTCAGGACCACAGCACAACACCATTGTACTTGGAATTACCTTCCCCCACTGGATGTCACCCAGACATATTGCATTACTGGAGCCCAGGGAGACACTCAAGGTAATCCCACCAATTTGTGGGGTGGTGGTGACACTTTCCCCTGCCCAGGAAACTCGGAGTCTTCATCAAGTCTATAATATAAGTAACAGTTCCCATTAAAACCTTTTGTTATATACAGGTCTAGACCATATGCTATTATAGACAACATCTGCACAGATATACTATAACTATGTACACTATAGCATGCTTTAACTTTAACTGGTACTCTTTCCCACATTTTGCATAGGTCAGTTATGTAGTCATTGTCATGACACCTTGAATCTATTTATCATATATTGTTTCAGACATTTCCCCCATGAAATAACATTTGACCTTTTGGAAACCCTTAAGTATTGATTCGTGTTTTCTAGCTTAGGCCTCAACTGACCCCATTCACTCAGTGAGGGCGTCCCCTAAGATACTGGGCAGAGGTTTTTATTTTTAGTTTAGAGGATGCTGTGAACACTATTTTAGGCAGTGAATTGGCTGTAACATACACTCTCTTATGAACAACATTCGTGGGCAAGTCAACAGGCTTTCTTGGTATGCCATAGGTTAGATGAACCACACATTTTATAGCTCTTTCAGATCTTCTAGGCTCTGAGGGCATTGGCACTTGCACTTCACCATTAGCATTTGGGTTCAAAACTCCTAGCTAACTGTCCAGCAACAAGACAACTTCTGACGAAAGGGGTACCACTGCAGTCTCCTGAGGATCAGAACTTGTAGACTCATGACTTTATACATTGCCATCATTCTCTGGTTCTTGCAGCTCATCCTCAACAGACAGAGGTAGATAAACAAAGTTAGAATTGTTTAACACACAGCTAGCATTTTCAGGAACAGCAATGCTCTCTTTGAAATGGAACAGTTTGCTTAGCCCACTTAGTTCAGCATCACTTTTGGGTTCATTTGCATGCTCACCACCAGTTTCCTCTGATTCAGGTACACTGAGGCCAGAAAACTCCACCATGCAAAGGGAATCAGCACATTCAGAACTTATACTCTGGACATCAGTATCTGAGGGTCAGGAACAACTAAGAGTATTGTCAGATGTCACAGGGCTATTAGCAGCATTACTAGAGGTGGAGGGGTACATTCCCTGAAATAATTGAGCAAGTTCAAAAGACAGGTAATAAGCAGCACCAAACTCACTTTCATCATCTTCAGAATTAGTATCATTCATATGAGCAGCATTATTGGATGGAGGCTCTGACTGGTGGACAGCAGAAAACTGATTTTCTTTTGGTTGCTTGTTACGAATAGCAGACCTGGTGACAGGACCTGTTGGAGCTGTAGCTTGTGACACCGTGTTCAAGACTATTTGCTCACTAGGTAAAAGATGATTTCTGTGAATGTTTTTGACTGCACGAAGGTCCCCTTCTGGACGCACTTTGTACATGGGCAAATCATCCAGTTTACTGACTACAATGTATGGGGTATGAATGACTCCAGTGGTCATCTATTTTGTGCTTGCTTTGAAATCCTAAGTAGCGCATGAGCACACAATCTACTGTTTTGAGTTCTTGGGCCTTGCCATGTTTATTTTGGTGAGCTTTGTTGGCCAGATTTCTCTTTGCAGCCATAGTATTTGCAAACTGGTAGGTATGGTTCAACTGTGCTTTTAACTTCTTTACATAGTGAAGGTAGTTTTCTGGTCCAGCACCATCAGGAGACACTCCAAAGCACACATCTACTAGGAGACGTGCTTCCCTACCAAACATAAGGTGGTACAGTGAACATCCAGTAGCATCATTCTTTGAACAATTATAGTCATGTACTAGTGCACTTATTTGTTGACTCCACCTGGGCTTGTCTTTTGGGTGCAGGGTGCCAAGCATATCTAATAGGGTGCAATTAAATCTCTCTAGTCGCTGAGCTCCTTGTGGATGATAGGGAGTAGTTCTGGATTTTCAGACACCCCAGATAGATAACAGTTCTTTAATGAGTCTGCTCTCAAAATTTTGGCCCTGATCTGAATTAATGTACTGAGGGGCATCATAGTGCACAAAGAACTTCTCCACAAGAACGTTCGCCACGGCTGAGGCCTTTTGGTCTTTAGTAGGATAGACCTGAGCATACCTCATGAAGTAACCAGTTACTACAAACACATTTCCAATTTTCTTTGAATCTGGCTCTAAACTAAGAAAATCAATACATACAAGCTTAATTGAAGCATGTGATATTATATTGACCAGTGGGGCTGCTCTCTGAGGCTGGGCTTTCCTCTGAAGACACCTGCTGCATATTTTACAGTATTGTTCAATGTCTATACCTATTTTAGGCCAATAAAAACATGTTCTGGCCAGGTTCAGGATTCTTTCACTTCCCAAATTTATTTCTTTTATTTCATTTATTTGTATATTCGAAAATAACCTTGAGCAAGGTGCTCTTTTTCAAAGGTTCCAGGTCAGCAAGTGTGGGGGACAATACATTCGGTGAACACAACAGTCAGCAAACAATAACATAACATTGTTTTACAATGCAGTACATAATGCCAGAGCAAAAAAAAACTTAGCACATAGTGCATTTAAATAAAGTCTCAATGGTAACAGGAAAGGATAAAATTTGGTGAAGAAAGTAGTGCTACAGATAGAAAATGCTACATGGTGAGGTAAGAGATAGACCTAATTTTTATTGTTATGAAAGGCTGCAGACATGGGATCAGGCTTTGTCAGAAAGGGGTATGGAAGAGGGCTGGCTGGCTGAGGAAGCCAAAGATAAAGAGTGGAGTGCTAGGAGTCAGCTAGGACAACCAAGTGGGTGGGTAAGACAGAAAAGGAAAGGGAGGGAAGGGGTGTGTAGGATAAGTGATATTGATCAGATGAAGGACTGGGTAAGAGAGGGGGATATATAGAAGAAGTGAGAGAGGTTCAAAGATAGGGAAAGAGGTGGGAAAATCTAGGATCAAGGTATTCAGTGCATGTACGAGACATGGGGAGGAGAGGCTAGGGACAGCAAGATGCAAACATCCAGCTTTGGAGTAAGGTGTGTATACGGGCTAGTGATGGGGGGCAGAGGGTTAGGTGGCTGCTTCACATACACACAGACTACTGGCAGTGAGATGGAGCTTCATTTCCTTTTTGAAGGAAGAGAGGCTCTCTATGTTAAGTATATGAGTAGGAACCTCATTCAGCCAAAGCGGGGCTCTGTAAGCAAAGGACCTTTGTCCAAGGGAAGTTCTCCAGAAAGAAAGGGTCATAGGGCCTTGATTCATGCCTCTTGTCTGATAACTTGAATGATTTGCTTGCATGGTCTCCACAATATTGAGTGGAGCCTTTCCCTGAAGTGACTTTTTGCCCAGCAGGCAGTCTGGAACTTTATTCTTCAATTCAGATTCAACCAATTAGTTTACTCATAAAGACAGCAAGTGCTAGTCTATCAGCACAAAGTGCCAGTCTTCAGGCTTTACTAAGAGCAGTCACAACACATTTGACAGCAGTTTCCAATGCTGCTCCATAGACAATCAGACCATAGTCAATGAGAGCCAGGATGGAGCTGGAGATTGACAGTCAGAGGGCAGAGGGGGTAAGATATTGTTTGTGTCTATATAGGACACCCAGCCCAGTACTGACCATGTTTACCACTATGTCAATGTGTTGTGAGAATGATGGCATATCATCTATAGTGACCCCTAGGTACTTGAATGAGTGAACCTGTTCAAGGAGAGCATCCTTATTGTTGTGAATGGTCAGGACTGGATTCATTTTCTTATGCCAGTGGACTGAAATCGACATAGATTTGGTCTTTTTATAGTTGAGAAGTAATTTATGTGAACAGAACCACTCTTCCAGCTGGTAGAAGTTAGTCTGTAATTCCTTTTGCAGCAGTTCAGGCTGAGTGCTACTGCCCAAGGTTACAGCATCGTCTGCATACAAAGTTAATTTACTGTTACAGGCATTAGGAAGGTTATTCAAAATAGACTAAAAAGAAGAGGACCAAGAATGGATCCTTGCAGGATACCCAGTGAAATGTGCCTGGCAGTGGAGATACTCAGCCCTATTTTAACACTCTGGGTCCTAAGGAATAAATATTCCTTGAATTAAAGAATAGCTTCAGAGGCAATCCCTAGTGACAGCAGTTGCTGAAGCAGGATTGGGTGGTTGACAGTGTCAAAGGCCTTCATGAGATCTATGAAGATAAATCCCACATATCTGCCTCTGTCCAAAGCTTATGCACATATTCAGAGAACTCAACTAAGGCAGTAGAGGTACTGTGGTACTTCTGAAATCCATGCTGCTGGGAGCATTGCAGATCATATTTCTGTAGGCACTCGGAGACCTGATCTGTGACAATTCACTCTAGTGCCTTAGAAAGGGGTGATAAAATCGAAATTGGTCAGTAGCTAGCAGTGCTAGATCTGTCCCCGCATTTGGGAACAGGGGCCACCATAGCTAGCTTCCAAACAGATGTAAATTTAGCCAGGGCAAGAGATGATTAAAGATTTTGGTAATGGGGGCAATAATTTCATTAAGTGCCAAGGCAATCAACTTCATATCGATGTTGCCACTGCCAAGCCTAGTTTTACCTAGGACCTTTAGAACATAGGTTTTTGCATCATTGACATTGACCTGCTTGAAACAGAATCTAGCTTGAGTGAAACTGGGTCCTGACGCAAGCTGATGCAGGTCAGCTGAGGTGAGTTATTCTGGAGGGAGGACAGAACTCAAGTTCATGAATGTAGAGTTGAATGCTTCTGCAATAATGTGGGGATCTAAGGTAGGGGTGCCATTAATGTTTAGCAATGGTGGGATGTTTCCTGTCTTCTTTACCCATCAGTTCCTTAATGTTTTCCCATAACCGTTTCCCATTGCCCCAATTCCTATCTATCTGGCCTTTGAAGTATTTCACGTTGGCTAGTCTTGTGAGGTGGGTACACCTATTTCTAGCAGCCCTGTAATTTTGGAGGTTGGTTGCACTGCCAGAGTTACTGGCCCTACTCCACGCGTTATCCCTGGCCCTCATCTTGTCAAGTAATTCTCAAGTAATCCACCCATTAGTGGTTCCTCTAATTTTCCTTCTCAATGGTGCATAAATGTCACAGATGTCATTAAACCTTTCCTCAAAATGTTTAAGGGCAAGGTCAATGTCCAGTGCTTCACCAATGATAGACCAGTCAACCTGGGATAAGGTTGCTTTGAAAGCGCCAACCTGCCCTCTTTTAAGCACTCTGCTTTGAATTGCAAAACATGCTCCATGTTATCATGTAGGGCCTTGGCACAACACGTTTAAACTTGGTAGGCAATACTATCTGTTTTTTGACAATTTCTCCTTGGCTATCAGTCAGTTCTCAGTACGATAACTGCTCATGTAGTTTAAGTTTAGGCCCTTCTTGCATTAACAAAGCAGTGTTGGGGTCACTGGATCACATCTTAGAGACGTCTTCTCCCCTTTTCAAGGCGTTAACCACTTCTCTTATCATCAGATCATAGTGCTGTTCTTTTTGAATGTCAGGTGAGGTTAGTTGGGGTAAAGAGCTCAAATCTACGGCTGCAAAATTACAGTAAGCCACTGGTATGCAAGTTTCTAGCAATCTGCCAATCAATAAATAGGGCTGGGCAGACTGTTCCGTGGGAGATCCGGATCCCCTGATTGAATCTGCAATCCACAGACCAGGATAAATATGGACTTCTCCACAGAAGTCTGGTTCCGGGTCTGTGGAAAAGCCATTTCTGACATTTTGTTTACTGTTGCCATGGGGATGCCGTCGGCATGCTCGTACCATGTACAAGCAGCTGGCAGCATCCAATCAGACAACAGACAGTCACATGATGCACTCACAGTATATAACCATGCTGAGTATGCAGCGCAGTCCAGACGAGAGAGGAGGACAGTCAGAGGAGCAGGAGCACCTTGGCAGAGATGCCACCTGAAAAAGTTGCCCAACAAAACCAACCCCCCCATAAATATAAAAAATATATATACAAAGGGAGGAAAGAGAAACTAGGGAGAGTTGGAGAAAGGAGACTTACCGGGGTGGGGGGGAGAAACCAATTGTTGGGGGAGGGTGACGGTGGGTCAGGAGTCAAGACTTGGCAGGACTGCAAAAAGAGGAATCTGGAGGGACTGGGGAGATAGTGGTGGCCTGGGTGGCTGCCAGTGGGTAATGAAAAAGGCAGGCAGTGTGGCAATGTCACTGTACGTACATGATAGCTAGGGCAGGCAGGCAAAATCTTTGACCTGTGCCATTCCAGAGAAGGAGAGACTACTGGGGGCCCAAGAGAGATTTTATAGTTAAAGAAAATCCCAAATGAAAGTTTGTTTCTTTTCTTGGCCTCAAACAGTGGAGCTGACTGTGTACATGAGAAAGGGTTGCTGGCAAAATCTTTGACTTGTGCCATTCCAATTCCAGAGGAGAGATGGAGAGACTACTGTGGGGGCCCAAGAGAGATTTTACAGTTACAGAAAATCAAAAATGAAAGTTTTTTTCTTTTCTTGGCCTCAGCCAGGGTTGCTGTGTGTACATGAGAAAGGGCAGGCTGGCAAAATCTTTGACTTGTGCCATTCCAGATCCAGAAGAGAGAGGGAGAAACTACTGGGGGCTAAGAGATATTTTACAGTTACAGAAAATCCCAAATTAAAGTATTTTTTTCTTTTCTTGGCCTCAGACGATGTAGCTGTGTGTACATGAGAAAGAGCATGCTGGCAAAATCTTTGACTTGTGCAATTCCAGATCCAGAGGAGAAAGTGAGAGACTACTGTGGGGGCCCAAGAGAGATTTTACAGTTACAGAAAATCAAAATGAAATTTTCTTTTCTTTTCTTGGCCTCAGTCAGTGTAGCTATGTACATGAGAAAGGGCAGGCAGGCAAAATCTTTGACTTGTGCCATTCCAAAGAGGGAGAGACTACTGGGGGCCCAAGAGAGATTTTATAGTTACAGAAAATCCCAAAGGAAAGTTTGTTTATTTTCTTGGCCTCAAACAGTGTAGCTGACTGTGTACATGAGAAAGGGCAGGCTGGCAAAATCTTTGACTTGTGCCATTCCTGATCCAGAGGAGAGAGGGAGAGACTACTGGGGGTCCAGGAGAAATTTTACAGTTACATAAAATCCCAAATATTTTTCCTGGCCTCAGTGTGGCCGTGTATACAGGCCAAGGGCAGCAGAGTGGCAAAATAAATCTTTGACTTGTGCCATTCAATCACGAATCACAATAACTTGTTAACATTCATTCACAATCTCATCCAGGGGGGAGAGAGAGAAAGAGTGAGAGACAGAGAGACTGCAGGGGGGCAGATGATATATGTAACAGTCCCAGAAATCCCAAATACATTTTTTTTCCTGGCTTCAGTGTGGCTGTGTGTACAGGGCAAGGGTATCAGGGCAGCAAAATAAATCTATGACTTATGCCATCTGGGGGGGAGAGAGTGAGAGACTGCAGGGAGGCCCACAATAAATGAAACAGTCACAGAAATCCCAAATAAAATTTATTTTCCTGGCTTCAGTGTGGCTGTGTGAACAGGGCAAGGGCAGCAGGGTGGAAAAATAAATCTTTGATTTGTGATGTCCAAAGGGAGAGAGAGAGAGAGAGAGAGAGAGAGAGAAAGAGACTGCAGGGTGGCCCACAGTAAATATAACAGACCCAGAAATCCACAATAAAATGTATTTTCCTGCCTTTAGTGTGGCTGTGTGTATAGGGCAAGGGCAACAGGCTGGCAAAATAAATCTTTGACTTGTGACTTCAGAGAGGAGAGAGAGAGAGAGAGAGAGAGAGAGAGAGACTGTAGGGTGGCCCACGAGAAATGTAACAGTCCCAGAAATCTCAAATAAATTGTTTTTCCCCTGGCTTCAGTGTGGCTATTGTACAGGGCAAGGGCAGCAAGCTGGCAAAATAAATATTTAACTTGTGCCATCCAGAGGGGAGAGAGAGAGACTGAAGGGGGGGTCCACGAGAAATGTAATAGTCCCAAAAATCCCAAATAATTTTTTTTTTCTGGCTTCCGTGTGGCTGTGTGTACATGGCAAGGGCAGCAGGCTGGCAAAATAAATCTTTGACTAGTGTTGACCAGAGGGGAAAAAGGTAGACTGCAAGGGGGCCCACGAGAAATGTAACAGTCCTAGAAGTCCCAACTGCATTTTTTTCTGGCTTCAGTGTGGCTGTGTGTACAGGGCAAGGGCAGCAGGCTGGCAAAATAAATCTTTGACTTGTGCCATCCAATCATGATCACTTGTTAACATTTATTCATGATTTCATGTATTAAAAAAAATACTGTTCTGACAAACAATATACAAGTTGATGCACCTGTGCTGCTGGCTGTGGGTGATCCAGGGTATAAAATCTGACTTTGTGACTCATAGCAGGCTGTTTACAGTACAACACAAGTAAAGTACAACTACACACAAATGTCATCATCATCACTCATTCCCAATTATTCCTCCTTAATATCATTAGTTCTGTAGTATGCTGTGTTATATTACGCATACGCATCAATCATCCCCAGTGTGGGACTGTGCTGCAAGTGACTGTGCACCAGATGTGTCTGCATCTTCAATTCAAATTCTGAGGCACACTTAACAGTTGCTGAATTTGGTCACTTAACAGTAATTGTACTGTAGGAGTCAGTCAGGTAATCTTGGAAGGAAGTGGTGGTGGACTGATGTTCTGTCGGTGTGCTGTGTACAGTCACAAGCCACAACAATAAATGTGTCCTTGGTCTGTGGGTATGGGTGAGAGTCATCAGAAGGACATCATGTTAATTAGAAGGATCTTAGTTTTTTAACAAATTAGAATAGTAATGATATAGTATTTGCATATCTCTCTCTTTCTCTCTGTCCTCCCTCCCCCCTCTCTCTTTCTTTCTCTCTCTGTCTCCCAGGACAATCATGTCATGGACCAGAGCAGTATATGCCACCATTACAGGCCAGCCATGAAGGGGTTAGTAGTGAGTGACTGCTTTTTTTATTTAGCAGATTTATATAAAGTTTTATACAAATAATCCATTAAATTATTTCCTTTGGGCCTGTGTCAAATGTGACTGACTTTGGCCACATTTATAAATTTGTTTTGCATTTTTTCAAATGTTTGTCAAATCAGAACAAATCAGAACTTCACCATGTTCTGGTTCTTATTTAATAAGGGTCAGAACTTCAATGAATTCTCCCAGCACTAGCAATTAGCAGTCTCTGAGGATGGAGATTCATCGCTATCAAATTTGTGGCATAGAGCTTTTACTGATTGTTCAGAAATGTGCACACCCACTGCTGATTTGAGACAGGTCTTCATGAAAAAGCATCGGGCATTGACATGATTCAAGCCTGGATAGTACTCTGCTGCATAATCAGACGCTGAGAGAGCAGAAAAACATCTGTGTCTGGTAGCATCTAGTTTGGCAGAGGTTTGGACATACATCAATGGGTAGTTGTTGGTCTTGACCAGGATCTTTGTACCATACAAATATTCATGAAACTGCTCCACTATTGCCCACTTGAGAATGAGAAACTCCATTTTATGTACTGGATAATTTTTTCTGAAGGTGTTAGAATCCTACTAGCAAAAGCTACTGGGCATAATCCCTCTGTGCACTCTAGGTAAAGTACAGCCCCTAGGCCACTCAGGCTGGCATCTGTATGTAACACATAAGGTTTTGCAGGATCAGCATAAGCAAGTACAGGTGCATGAGTCAATTGATAAATGATTTTTTCAAAAGCTGTGCCACAATCAGGGGTCAATCTCTGACCAAATGATTTATGGGGTCTGAAATATATTTTTACGGTCTCTTTCTAAGTGCCTTTCTTGAACATTTTGTGAGTAGGTGGGTACCTTTGAGTAAAGTTTAGCATTGGGTGTACTACCCTGGTGTAGTCTTTGACAAAACTGCGGTAATATCCACAGAATCCAAGAAACCTTTGAAGTTCTTTGAAGTTGTTGGGCTTTGGCCAGTCAGTTAAAGCTTCCACCTTGCTGGGGTCTGTTTGTATACCCTCGGGATACACAATATCACCTACATACTTTACACAGTTTTGGCACAAATTGACATTTGTCTATAGATAGTTTCAGACCAAACTCCTCAAGCCTATGGGGTACTTTAAACAGGCAAGCCTCATCCTCTTCAAGAGTCTTTCTGAAGACAGTAACATCATCGAGGTACACCAGGCATTTGAGGAGGTTCATGTCGTTGACAGCGCACTCCATAAGTCTCTGACAGGTTGCTGGTGCACTTTAAATTCCTTGTGGCAAACAGAGGAATTCATAGAATCCTAAGGGACAGATAAATGCTATTTTCTCCCTATTTTCTGGAGCCATTGGGATATGGTGGTATCCACAGCAGAGCTCAAGGATGGAAAACCACTTACTCCCATTCAGACAGTCAAACACATCCTGTATACTTGGCATGGTATATTGATCGGGGACAGTTATTTTATTAAGGGTTTGGTAATTTACATACATTCGGACAGAGCCATTTTTCTTCCATACCACAACAATTGGAGAGGCATATGGGCTCTGTGATTCTTGTATTATGCCAGCTGCTAACATCTCTTGCAGGTGACGGTGCACATCATTGATGCTGGCAGGAGCTAAGCATCTGGACCTTTCCCTGAAGGGTCTCTCATCGTGCAGTCATATGTGATGTTCAGCCCCAGTTACACAGCCAACATCCCACTCCTTGAGGGTGAATGCTTTGGTTCACCAGGCCAGCTTCTGGCTAATTCTGTAGCTCCAGCTATTTGGAGTGGGAGACTCTCCAAAGTCAAACATGTCAGGTGACACCTCACACTCTTCTCCAGTCTGGCACTTAGATGGCAGGACAGCAGTGTCAGTACAATAAACTTTTGCCAGAGTGCAACCTCAGTTCACCTTGATATCTTGGTCAGTAACATTTTGAATTTGGACCACCACTCTTCTGGCGTAAGCATGAGCATGGACAGGAAGCATACTGGGCTTAACCAGCAGTCCTTCAAGCAATTTACCCTCATCTGGGGCATCCAGCAACAGTATTCTATTGATCACATCTCTGCAACCGCACTTCTCCACTAACATTGCATTCATCATTTGGAGGAAGAATAATAGCAGTGGGATCTTTCTTCCAAACAATTCCCACTGGTTCATCCTTGTCACTCTCTTCAGGGTGCATTTGCATCTCATAGCCTTTCTTGATCATGGCATGAACATGCAGTGCTCTCCCAGTCTTCTTGTTCTGCCTCTCGTGACACAATTAAGCTAGCCAGCTGAACATATGTGCATTGGTACCAATTAACACTGGGATACCATCATACATTCTAGCAAGAGTACATACCAGGGCTAGTGTCTCCACAGGGTCTCCCACACTTGTCACAGAGGATGGAAAAGAAAGCCACACTCTCAGATAAGCAAGATAGGGACACAATTTATCACTCAACCCCCATACATGCAATCCATTGAAAGGTTGTAGTGGGTGGTCAGATAAATGTTGATCGTATGAGTCTGAATATTATGGTGACTTGGGACCCACTATCTAGAACAGCTTGAGCAGGGATGCCATCAACATGCACAGTAGTTTCCATGGAGGGACCCACCAATACTGATCAGTTGGGAAGGGCATTATTTGCAGGATGCATGACAACAGATTTGCAGGGAGGTTTAGAAGAAGACTTTAGATTTCTTTGTCTGACCTGGTTGAGCAGCTTTACTGTTACCCTCTGCAAATCCTCAGGAGTCTGGCATACTCTTTTTGTATGTCCATCCTCACCACAATGGTAGCAGAAAACATTGGGTCTGAGGTTGGGAGTCTGAGCAGGTTCTTCAAGTGATTTATTACTACTGTAAAGACCAGGTTTGTAATCATCTTTAGGTCTATGTTCATTTTCAGCTCCACTAGGTTTTCTCCAGGATGAAGACTGATGAGATGACTGTGCAAGATCACTTACTAGTGCCTGTAACTTACTCATTTCTTTCAACATGTCACTGTTTGCCTCCTCAATGGGGCCTTGAGCACTGGCACTGATTGAGGACTGGACCTCACTGGACACTTCAGCACCATGAGTGCAGGCAGTCTGACCTTTGACTAATCCTACAGCACTTTTTGCCCTGGCCTTTAGTTCCCTTAACTCATCCAATAAATCTTTTAAGTTGCTGGGCATCAAGAGCAGTGTCTTTCAGTGGATTTCTCAGGGTCTGGGGTTGCTCGGGCAGCACCTCAAGGATCCCAAAACTCTTCCTCATTTTCAGCCTCTCTGATTTCCTTCATGAGCCAGCAGTAAGCAGGGGGATCATCCTTTCGGTCTTAGAATTTTAACTTAAGCATCTGTACACTGGAAAACCTGGCAGATTTCAGAATATGGTCTAGTCTCACTCGAATCAATTCACTGGCTAATACCCCACCTTTTCTGTGAGCTGTCTGTAAGGCCCTCTCTAGACGAGTAACATAAACAGACAAACACTCACCCTATCACTGCTTGGTGGAATTGAATTTCCATATCAAGTCATCTCCAGATTCAGTGCTGCCAAAGACACCTTCTAATGCAGACAAATACTCTTGGGCTGAAGCATCTGGACTGGTGGACTGTAAAAAGTACAATGGCTTCGAGTGCCGGGCCCCTTAAACTTTCCATGAGTCTTTTCCATTTTTCTGCTTCTTCACATTGCAACTCTTGTACCAGGGGAGAGGCATAGTCCATCCAAATCTCTAAATCATCTTCCTCCTGGGGTGTGGGAACAATGCCAGAAAACATTCTTAACCTGCGGTAGGAGTCAAGGTACACTGATGGTACAGGTACTGGCAGAGGCACATGCACCGGCGCAGGTGCAGGGGAGGGTGCCGGTGAGGGGGCAGGTGAGGGTGCTGGAGAGGGGTCGTGGGAATAGTCCCCCTTGGGTCTCTAAGGTGCTTTTCAAATCCTCAAAAGTATGTCTCTCAGCTAATAACAACCTCCCCAGTTTTTCTTTTAATCCCTCTAACCTGGGTGATCCCCTGGATGTAGATGCCACACTATGCATAGTGACCACATTCCAACCCACTGGGGACTTATCAGGGGTAATGACAGTGGTACCCTATCAATGTCTGCAAGGGTACTGCATTCTACTAGGGACATTAAAGTTTGAGCAGTCAGATCAGCCATTCACACTTTTACTGTAGCTTTACCCAGACATTTGACTTTACTTAAAGCTCCCTCAATAACATGTTTATCAAGGCCCAGTGGAATATCTAATAACAGTGACTTTTGGGGGTCAACCTCTTCAGCTTCACACCTCCCAAATAAATGAAGTACAGCCATTTTATTAGCTGGAAACTCAAGGTTAAATCTATAAACTTTTTCTATTTTAATACCGATTTCCATTTAGAATCCAACTGCAATTTTGGGTTTTGGCCACTAGGGGGCAGTAATTCCGGTAGTGCCTCCAACGATGTAACCATGGTGCCATTATACCAAGGGCTACTACCCCTGCCTACTTCTTTGATTGCAGGTTGAGGGGCCTGGGTGCGGGTTTAATATTTACTGTGTCTGCCCTACAAGCAGCAGAACTAAAATTATGGTGCCTCCACCCAGAGTAATGTTTAAGTGGGTAAGTGGGCAAACTAGTTCAGCCCTCTGGAAAGCTATACCTACCCACAGCCATGGCAAGTGGCCCAACACACTGACTGGCAATAAACACTGTACTGTGCCTGCAATACCACATTTAATGACTAACACTAATAATATGTTCACCAGCTTCACACTTACCAACAGGGTCTGGACTTCTGACATACACCTCCTGTCCCCTGCAAAAGAACAGTTATCCAGCAACCACAGTGCAGCTTTACTTTTCCTCACACTTGATCCCACAACAATAATGTGTTCACAGACCCAGTTAACATGCAAAATAAATTAGATTTAATCAGGGGACTGAACACAGGGATGGGGTGAAAAGTTAACTATTGTGATACTGTAATTAAACAGATAGCAATTAATGATCATTAAATCTGTCCCTGAATTAGTCACTTTATCAAGCTGCTGGACACCAAGAATATGGTTAGATGCAGGCCTGAAGCATTGTGTGTAGACCAGCTTTGCAGCTGGTTGGGGGCCTGGATGGAGAAAAGCCTGTTAGTAGACGGATTGAAACACTTGTAAACAATAGAATATTTTTAATCCCAGGCCGGATGGCCTGTAATCACGGTCAACACCCAACGAGGACTTATACAGTAGGGCAAATCAGATGACACAAAACATTTATTTGGTTGTTGTAGGGGACTACTATGATTGTACTCACTGCACCCAGACCAGTTTGAGGAAAGGATGAAGACTCCATGGATCTGCTGGCTCACCAGGATGATGGTGGAGTCCGAGGCTGGCACGATTCACCTCCACTTCACCGTCTTTCCCTGTAGGTGGCCGCAGCCTGCGACTTGCTTCTTCGAAAGGGCTGACTCCCTGATGTTGGTTTCTGGCCAGGCAGACATTGAATCTGATGCAGGAACAGTTCTTGAGGCCACAGTTGGCACAGGCCCAACACATGAAGTTTGTCTGGGTTTGCAGTTTGGAAGACTCACTAAACTTGCAATTTACAGACTGACTTAACTTTGTTCAAAAACAAACAGGGATAACTGGCAACAGGTCTCCCCCTTTACTGAACATGGCAGGAGACAAACGCAACATCCACTGACTCCAAATGGCACCAAAGTCCTTAACTCGAAAGGTCCTCTGCAGTTCCTTCAGTTGCCCTTTCTTAGGTAAAACACTCCTTATTCAGCATCAAGTCTCTCAACCCAGTGAGGATAGCTGAGGATTACTTTCTCTGGTTCTGCGTTTTGGCAGTGCAAGCCCCTCAGGTGGAAAGGCAGGCCAAATTCCTCATGACTGTTTCCAGCTCACCACACAGACTCCTTCCTTCTCGGTGGCTCGAGATGAACTCTCCCTTGTTCAAAACCAATCCCAAATGAAGATTGGGATCTCTGTATTCTTGTTGACTGCCTTTACTGTCAGTCACAGTCCAAGAGGTCTCATAGATTAATTTAGGCACCAACAAGAAAGTTCACAGCTTTTTCCACAAGTCACTGTAATTAGGATCCCTTTGAGGACCCCTTGGTTCCGATTGGTCCAACCACTGAGTCCCTGACCAGACAAGGCAGCTGACATATTGGAGAAATAAATAGTAAATGTAAACAGCTCATTTATATAATAACAAGAAGTAGTTAGAGATAAACATTTACGGGGCATTGAAAGGCTTCCTCAGCAATGTTGAGTGACTACTGACTGGAGTTAATCAGGGTTGTGCCCAGCTGGTCACAAGACTTGATTTACTTGGACTCAGCCTGGGCCATGTACACTATACACAGGCTGAACTTCCTAAAGAGGCAGCATGGCAGCACAATGTGGCACCCACACGCAGGACCACAGCACAACACCATTGTACTTGGAATTACCATCCCCTACTGGACATCAGCCAGACAATGGACACTACTGGAGCCCAGGGAGACAGTCAAGGTAAGCCCCCCAATTTGGGAGGGGTACACCTATTATTTGCAGCAAGACTCGAGAGGTTACAAGGTATGGGTAGTATGTTACATATAAGACAGGTAGTACAGTTTACAAAGAGACAATGCATTGTACAAAGGTAAGTGCCAAACAATGTAATAGGTGCAGAGTTACAATAGGTAACATTTTGTTAAACATTGGAAAGGAAACAAATACATATGAAACACAAAATAATGAAATGGAGAGAGAAATTGATGATACTGAAATAAATCTTGAAGGCTTAGATGCATAGAAAAATCTCAGACAATGACACAATGTTATATCTGTGCATGACAAATGATACTACTCTTCTTTAGCTGAATTTTGCTTAGTGCCAAAAAGATCTTCGCCCAGCCTTTGGTACTAGGCATAAACAAGCTAAGCTGTGGCTCTTCCATCCCTTCTTTTAGCACCCTCAGTGGCTCCCTTCTGGAGGATATCCCTTCCTTTAAATATCATGGAGTGTTACTTGATTGGAACCTTGATTTCTCCCAATACATTAACACCATTCAGAAGAAGTTATGTTCCAAACTCAGAGACCTCTACCTCAAAAAGGACTGCATACAGTACCACCATCATCATCATCATCATTTTTTATTTGTGAAAAGGAGCCCTTCCAGAGCTCAGGGCACCCAAACAATCTCATATCATAAAACAATCTAATAACATTCTAAACAAATAAACACATTAATTCTGTTTCATGAACAACAGATCAATGAAAAACCATTAAAAGCTTGAAGAAAAAGATATGTTTTGAGGTCAGCTCTAAAACCCTTGATGGTCAGGCTATCTCATATATGGCGAGGTAGAGAATTCCACAGGGTAGGAGCCATAAAGGCAAAAGATCATATGCAAGATGTTTTTAAACGTACCCTGGGAATCTCTAGCAATCCCTCATCAGAGGATCGGAGTGCATGGGAGGGGCAGTAAGGAAGCAGAGGGTCTTGTAGGTAATGGGGTCCCTGGTCATGTAGGGCTTTATAAGTCAGCAACACAACCTTGAAGGTTATCTGCCACTGTACTGGCAGCCAGTGCAGTTCGCACAGCACAGGTATTACGTGACTGGCTCTAGGGGTTCCAGTTAACAACCTGGCCACGGCATTCTGCACTAGCTGCAATCGGTGGATATCTACCCCCGGTAGCCCTAGGTAAAGGGTGTTGCAGTAGTCAAGCTGAGTGGTGACAAAGGCGTGGACCAGTGTGGAAAGGTCTTCAGTGGGGACTAGGTGCTTACCTGGTGATATTTCTCAGATGATAAAAGGCAGATTTTATACACTGGAGACCTGAGATTTCAAGGTCAAGCCTCCATCTAAGATCACACCAAGGTTTTGGACCTGGCTTAAAGCACATAGTGGGATTCCCCAAGTATTTTTCCAGTGGGTTTTCCCCCTATGTCCCAGCTGGTCCATGATCTGGATCCACAACCAACACTTCCATTTTTCCTGAGTTCAACCTCAGCCAGCTAGCACTCATCCAGTCCTGTATCTCAGTCAGACAGTTGTTAAACACCGAGATAGTATCTAACTCCTGCCCAGGCACAAAAGAAAGGTGCAGGTGAGAATCATCTGCGTAACAGTGAAAAACTCAAGCCGTACCATCTTATAATGTCCCCCAATGGCAGCATTTACACTGCAAACAACATGGGCAACAACACCGAGCCCTGCAGCACCCCACAAGGCAGACCATGAGGGGCCTAGGAATAAACCCTCGATGCCACTCTCTGGGTTCTGCCCTCTAGGAACGATCAAAACTGACTGAGGACCGCTCCCACCAGTCCACAGAAGAACTGCAGGTGCTCGAGTAGCACACCATGGTCAACAGTGTCAAACACTGCTGAGCGATCAAGGAGGACCAAGATGGTACAAGCCCTCCAATCCCTCGCCATCAGGAGATCATTTAAAACCCAAACTAGGGCCATCTCAGTGCTATGTCTTTTCCTGAAACCCGACTGAAGAGGATTATAGATATTATAGATTGTTAAATGATCCTCCAGCTGCAGAGCGACCACTTTCTCAATAACTTTCCATACAAAAGGTAAGTTAGAAACTGGTCTGTAGTTTACTGGACTGTCTGTGTCCAGGGAGGGCTCTTTTAGAAGGGGACTCACCACCGCATCCTTTAAAGGATCTGGAAAAGCCCCTGTCTCCAAGAAAACCCTTACTATTCCAGCAAGGACCGAGGTGATTATCTCAACACACTCTATAAGAAGGTGAGTTGGGCCCGGGTCCAGACTACAGCAAGTTGGCCACAGAGTCTGGATGATCCTCACTATATCCACGATTACCAGCTGGCTAAAGGTAGACCAGGTCATCTGGGTGTAAGTACCACATAGTTGACCATTGCAAGATCCAATGGGGAGGCACTGGCTGATCTCATCCCTGATGGAGGTCACCTTATCAGCAAAAAACTGCGCAAACACATCACACTTGGCTTGTGACAATGCTCGACCAGACTGAAGACAGACTGGATTGCTGCATCAATTTACCTGGACAGGAACATTGCCTTCTTATGGGAAGTTTCTGATTGGTAGACCTTATAATGATCTAACAATCTAAGCCTGTCCTCCTCCAGGTTAGTTTTCCACCAGTGTCTCTCCAACCCTCATCCTAACTTCTTCAGTTTCCTCAATGCCCCATCATACCAAGGGGCACCAGGGCGAAGAGTTAAAGGATGAACACGTACTGGAGCAATGACATCCAGGGCTTCCGATATCGCCTTGTTATAGGCTACAACGAGACTCCCTGGGTCATCGCTATCAGTCGGAATTCCAGAAAGGTCAAGCACCATCATTAGGCTTTCTGAGGTAACTCCACTTAAACAACGGTACTTTACTATTTCCTTTGGGGCAGGCCTACTCTGGGGGATTGCAAAACTGTATCTCAGGGTGTGATGGTCTGACCACCCTCGATCCACTGAAAGATCATTCTTTAAATGATCTTGCCGGTATTTGAGTATATGGATGTGGTTTACAGGGCAGCTCCAAACATTTTCCTGGACAGACTGGACCCTCTCTTCCACTTCTGCTGCACTGCTTCAAACTCTCCTCCACTAACTCATCACTGTTTTTTCTACCATTCCCTTTCCCTGCCATCTTTGGACTACTGATGTGTCCTCCATTGTGCATCCTTTCTGTCCAAATTCTGTTTCTCTCCTCTCTTCCTCTCTTCTGTAGCTGTCTCCTATCCCCTCTATCTCATTCCAAATACTGCCTCTGTTACTCTGATTCTCATATTCTTTGTGTTCCAGCCTGTCAAAACATCCTTCGGCCAATATGCATTCTAATTCAGGTTACTTGCATGCTGGAACACACTTCTTCTCTTCCCATGTCTTTCTCCTCCTATTTATTACTTAAATCCTCGCTGCTAAACTTTATTTTCCCCCTCCTGCTCCTGCCCCTAGTCCCTTTCTCCTGCCCTTTTCTGTTATCTCTTCATTGTGCCTATGGGGCCACCTAGTTGAGCATTCTACTGGTTTTGTAATGTGCCTGGTCTGGCAATTTATGAATTAATCCTGTAACTGATTTGTTTTGTTCATATTGGACCCTATGAACATAGGGTCAGGAAGTACTCGATGGAGGTGTGTATCCCGCCCGTGAAGGGCTGCACCTGCAGACAGGTGCACACCCAGGAGTATGCACTAGCGGTGCGCACCTGTTCATGACTCCACCCCCCTGGTGCGCGGAAGCATGGAAGACAGATACACAGACTTGGTGGGCATCCAATGGGATGCCCGACCCTGTCTGCCAGTGGATTCCTTGTACCCATGGGTGCGGAGAAATGGCTGCCATCGCACATGGCAGCCAAGAAGTGGGCTGGTGCCCAGTCAGCCATCCTCAGACCACCAGTCATCGTCTGTGGTCTGTGGCAACATGGTGTGGGGGAAGGCATGCCCCGACTGACATTCAGTGACCGGGGGGGGCATCCTGAGGGGGTTCGCAGACCTTACAGCAGGGGTTCCCCCTGCATACTGTGTACCCCCTGCACCCAGTTGTCCATGACTCTGTGAATGTCGTGGAGTGTGGGAACGACCCTGTCCATCCCGACCACATTGCCCTCTGTGCAGTTTGGCGGGGAGGCTGCGCACCCATAGATGCATACCAAGGCCAGCCATGCTGGGGGCGAAATGGGTGTGGAGTGGCTACGTGCCACAGATATGCGGCATGTAGTCACTCAGCACCATAGTGCATAGGGGCCATTATGCTGTACTGTATATGTTTCACTCTGTAACCCCTTCCCCTGGTCACACCTGGAAACGAGCCTCAGTTCAGTGTGCCTTTTCTGGTTTCAGCTCTCAGTTCTTGGCCCTAACATATTTCTATACTGTATTTATGCCTTAGGGCTATACTGCTCTTTAGTACAGTATATTATATAGTGTATTCACTTAATTTTGTACCTGTAACCTCATGGTTCTCTTATTTATTTATGGCATTATTATACCTCATACTTGTTTAAGATTAATTATTTACTTTGTACCAACTTGTTCCCCTTCCCCAGCGTCACACCTGGAACACACTTTGGGTCAGTGCTCCTTTCCCAGTTACCAATTTTCTGATAAATAAATTTAGGCCTTCAAACTTCTAACAACCTTGCAAAATGGCAAGAACAAAAAAAAATCTGAAAGAAAACTCTGAAGTGAGATCAAGAATCAAACATTGAAAACAGAGATTTAATGCATGTTATACCAATCAAACATTTTTTAATTAAAATGTTAAAGGGAGTCATAAACCTAGTGATAATAGGAATGCTGGGCCTCAGCCCAATCTTAGGAATGAGTGGGGCAAAGGCAACAGCATTCATTAATTGCATTACAATACTTACACCGAAAAAATGGACATCTCTGCATCGGAGGACAATTTTCTTTATTTTATAGATACACCAAAAATTGACCTTTTAGGGTGTTCAGTGGAGAAGAGGGAGGTGGGGGCTGGAGGGTGGTTGGGTGGGAAGAATCTGTTTCATGATCGGGGTTTGGTGGGGGGAGGAAGAGGAAAGAAGGGACTCAGTCTAATATCAGTTTGCTTCACTACTACAGTATATTGTTTCATATATTTGGCAGGGAACTACAGTATGCCAGTAGGTGGGAGGATTTTTTTACAATGCAGAGGGCAGCAGAATGGGAGAACTGAACATTAAAGATTCTGTGTTGTGCGTAGGGATGTTGCTGATGGCACAGTGAGTGGGAGGCCACCAAAGTTTGTAAAAACTCTTTTTATAAAAATAAAATGGGCTGGCAAAGTTGTTGAGGCCATCAAGAACTTTGGAAAGCTTTGAGAAGTGAAAATGTACCTGCCTTTGCACTAACTTTACTAGTGAAGTTTATATTCACTGCATCTTTAAATGTGAAGTCTGGGTGAGAGGCCCGGTCTTGGGATGGAGTCACCAGGTCTTGTCTCAGTGGTAGTTCTATTTGTATTCTTAGCATCATTGTTAGCATCAGAGATTACCAGGACTGCCTTGCCCCATCTGGAGCTGTCAGAATCATTGTAGCGGTCTCCCTTCTCATGTTTAACAACACTTTATTTATTTATTTTATTTATTTCAGTATCAGAATTGCAACCCTTTGAGTCAAGGACTTATTTACAAAGGCTCATCATCATATACAGAATAGTACAGGGCAGGAGGAACATACAGTGAGAGGAAAACAGACAGTAGTGCAGGAACAGTACTATGGCTATAATATTTACAGTAAAATAATTTATACAAATAAGAATACAAGTGGGGAGGGCCAAGCCAGTGAGAGAAGGGCCCCATTCTTGCAGGAGACAAGCCTATACATGATGGTAGCTAAACAACAATGGAGAGATAATTGAGCATATATACTTCAAAGCCATTACATACAGTAGGGGTAGAAGCAGGGCTGCGGAGAGGTAACTAGAAGTTGTAGGAACAGACCCCAACATGACTGAGGCTTGGTAATCATGTGCTAAGCACACCAAAACAAATAGGTGGAGGGGGGTAAGTTGGAGGGATAGGGTCAGCTGGTAGGAAGTGGAGCAGTAGCAGAGCAATTATTTGCAATTGCAAATGGGAATAGATGGAATGCACTTAGGAACCTGTTTCTCCACTGACGTGCTAGTGCATCACTTGGAATTGTTCCGACTGAGGGAGGCCTGCAAGAGAATTGGAATAGTTTTCTGTTTTCCCTGTGAGGCAGATTTAACTCTGGCATTCCCTGTTTCTGAAACACTGAGTTCAGAACACCTAGGTTTAGAGATCACTCATAGGTTACATGCCCCATTCTGCCGTATGAATCTGGTTGTACATTCTCCTTTCCAGCTAGGTGTATTGCAAAGAGGTTTGTATTGCAACTGTAAGCCAGGTTCCAGTGCCTCACTGACTCTACAGTGTTTTGATGACCTGGTGCCTCCCTGTTTGTTTATATAATACATACAGTTGTAACAATTGATTCAGAAAGTTACCTCACAATATTCTCTGGAGATAGCTAGAGAAAAAAGTATTTTGATCTGCCTGTGCTTGAAGCAGTCTTTTTTCAATTAAGCTTTTTCTTCCACTGGGTCTCCCTGATGACACCCCATAGACCTGTCACCTACCTTTTCATAAACTTACTGGTTATCCACCGCTTATCCAGGACCATCTAAGGTGGGTGTGCCACCATGTCGTCATGTGAGAGCCTGTGGGAGGTGCCAGCATGGAGCAGCCTGCCTTTTCTATTTTCTTCCCCAAGGAGTGCCGCATGCAATGGCACAAGCCCACATGTATGCTATGGCATGCATATGCACCAAATGTCCAGCAGCAGTGACTCCCCTTACATGTTCTTCCATCTGTGAGGCTGCCCAGCCTCCACCAATTGACAGTCCCACAGCAGGAGGTTTGCCCCCTCCCTCCCTAGGAAGGAGAGCAGTCCCTGAGGTGCTCAACCCATCCTTGTGTAGTTACCCCAACGATCCATGTTCATTCCCAAATGTGGGTCACTGGTGTTAATGTGACCTTTTCACCCTTACATGTCATTAGGGTGCCAGCGGTAGTGCACCGGTCAATCAACACCGATTTGGGGATTCACCAAGCCCTCCCCGAGGTCCACTCCCCTCCCCCCGGAGTTAGAATACTTAGTAAGGGGGGGTTGGGGTGCAAAGGGTGCAGCCCTCCACAAGAAAGAGAGGTCAGCGGCATTACAGCTTGGTGCTGTAATGACTGGGCACACTAATGCTAGTGCCCTGACATGGTGGAACCTCACTACCCAGCCACCTTTGCCTGGGGCAATTTTGAAAAAATCTCCTTAGAGCTCTCTAGAGAATTTAGAAAATAACTTGAAAAAACAGCTGCTACTACTGTAATTATATTCTTCATCTTTACCAGGATTTCTGATCCTGCAACAGGTAAAAAGTCTTCATGGAAAACAGCTCTGCTCTGAATTCCAGCAAACTGGTATGCTCCTTTCTCTCTTGTGGGGCTCAAATTCCATTCACTGTTCTCTCCTCCAGATGTCCTCCCTATCCTTAAGGAGATGTATCTGTGGTCATAACCTTTGTTGTCAGAGACCGGAGGAAGGGAATTCCCTCTATGAGGTTGCCCGCTTCTTTCCACCACTCCAGGGATTGCATCAGCCTGATTAGTACTGGCACCTGCTGTTACAGAATGTACTGTATTTCTTTTACACCAGTGTCTTCTAAGGTGTTATTGAATATCCCTCATTTTCAACTGGGACTATGGTACCACTGCTGTGTTAGAAGCCATGTGACCCAGAAATCTCAAGAATTGATGCACAGTTCTTGTTTGGGCTGCATGTTTGCTCACTGAATCAGGGATTCTGCCCTTTGGTAGTGGCAGAAAAGCTTTGCCCAGTTCTGTGTTCAGCTCTGTGCCTATGAATTCCAGAAACTGTCTGGGTTCCAAGTTTGACTTTTTTAAGTTTAGGAGGAAACCTAATCTCTGCATGGTGCTCCTCAATGTTAGAATTGAGCACTTTGCCATCTCTTGTTTTTCCCACACAATAGTCAGTCATCTAGGTTAGGAAATATCACCATGCCCTACTTGTGTAGGTGGGCTACCACCACTGACAAGCACTTTGTGAACACTCTAGGTGCTGGGATCAAACCCAAAGGCATTGTTTTGAACTGAAACAGCATGGAATACACTGACTCTCAAATTCCTGAAGTGGGATCTTGCTGGGATGTGGAGCTGAGTCCCTTAAGTTCAATGTCTCTAGCCAATCCGCTTGTGGAAGGGATGAAATTACTTTCTGTAGTGTTACCATTCTGAACTTCTGAACTCTAACAACCACCTCAACTCCAATTCCAGTAGAAGGTCTTGCACTGGTAAGTGAGCTGAAAACAAATTTGCTCAACTTTCAGTCTATTGCGACATGGATACATTTATATAGAAACATAGAGGTTAATGGCTGAAAAAGACTATTGGCCCATCCAGTCTGCTCATAGTACTCTATCCTGTGACAAACTTGTCAGGGTTTGGACTGTCCCTGGGATGGGAGGCTGATACAGATTCCAGTCTGGCTCCTTTTCTGCCTGCTTGTACCTGTACTTATGTGTTGTTATTAAGCAGAGAGGTACCTTCACAGGGGGAATCAGCTGCCTTAGTTTATATGTCATGTGACAAAACAAAACAGTTCTTATGGCAGACATTGTATTTTCTGCTATGTTACATGCAATGTCATTCCCATCATCATCCTTTTCAAAATTGTATTTAGCAGTTTCCTGATTAGCCTTCACTGTATGTTCCAAGTAAAGCTTTTTTTGTGATGTCACACTCTTATCTCTTACAGTATGTAGTGGCAGAATTGTATTCCATGGAGCCTGCTGGTAATGCCCATGACTGGATGGGCCAATGGGACTTTTTTTCTGCCATTAAATTCTATGTTTCTTTGTTTAAGAGTAACTCATGTAGGCTGCTTGCCTCAGAAACAGGGTAGAGGAAGAGTATGCATTTTTCCCAATTTTTCAGAAATGTTTGTATTAGGTGGTGATACAAAGAATGGTACCTTTGCCTTTGCAAAAGCAGCTGTCTGAATAATCCCCTCAGGGTCAGAGTAGGTATAAATAAACTCAGAGATCTCCCTGGGCACCACATATTTTTTGTCAATTTTTGGAGGATATAGTCATATGGCTGAAGGCATAGCAACAATATTTTTAGTGGCATTTTTTGAATAGCTTTGTAGATGGGTGTGGACACTCTTTTCATTAAGGTCAGACCAAGTATACTCATGAAATGTTTAGTGGCAAGTACAGTTGGCATATCAGGCATTTGTCTAAAAAATGTAGTATAGGATGAATAGAAATACAGAAACATAGACAATGATGGCAGAAAAAGACAATGGGTCATCCAGTCTGCCCATGGTTCCCTATTAAACTTCAGAACCTATTGTCAATGCAGGGCACTAGCCCAAACTATTCACCTCCTGTTTCCCTCCCTACTACTACCACCCTGAGTAACCACTGTACATTTCACTTTGTGGTAGTCATGTATGGCACACACCACCTCTGCTGACAGATCATTCCATCATTCCATCACCCTTTCTGTAAAATAAAACTTTCTCATATCCCTCTTGAACATCTCTTCCATCGATTTCCACTTGTGCCCCTATTTCCTTGAACTGTTACTCATGCTAAATAGTTCCCCACAGTTCACTTTGTTTATTCCATTCAGGAACTTGAAGGTCTCTATCATATCATTGCTCATTGTCAGGTCTCCAGTCAGTACATGTTCAGTGCCTTGAGCCAATCCAAGTAAGATCTGTTCTGTTGGCCCTGCATTTTCCTGGTTACCCTTCATTGCACTGTCTCTAACCTGTCATTTTCTTTCCTGAGGTGAGGACTCCAGAACTTGGCACAGTACTCTAGGTGTGGCCTCACCAATGATCTATAAAGGATGCAGGAATACCTCTTTTCTGCTACTGCCAATACCTCTTCACATATATTCCAGCACTCTATTTGCCTTACTATAGGCGTTGTTGCACTGGTTTGATTTTTTAAGGGAGTCACTAATGATGACTTCTAGGTCCCATTTCTCAACCGTAAAGCTCAGCTTTACCCCGTCCATCCAGTACTCTCTCCTGGGGTTCTTGTTCCCAAGGTGCATCACCTTGCACTTTTTGGCATTGAATTTTCAACTGTCAAACCTTACACCACCCATCTAGTCTTTACAGGTCACTCTGCCTCTCCTTAAATCCTTTATTGTTATCTACTCTCCCACAGAGCTTAGTGTCATCTGCAAAGAGACACACCTTGCTCCTGATTTCTTCTACGTCACTGATGAACATATTGAAGAGGACATGACCAAGGATAGGTCTCTATAGCACCCCATTCGTGACCTCATTCTCTTCTGATTTAACTTTTCCATGGATACAGGGTGGGTACCTGGGGACTGGAAGAGGGTGGGGGTGGTTGCACTACTTAAGGGGGGAAGCAAGGAGGTGGTCAAAAACTACTGCCCTATCAGTCTCACCTCGGTGGTGGGGAAGATAATGGAAATGTTACTAAAGGAAAGGGTGGTGGAATACCTGGTAGCCAGTGGTATGCAGGACAAAAGGCAGCATGACTTCATGAATGGGAGGACATGTCAGACTAATCTGATAGAGTTTTTCAATTGGGTGACGCAGGTAGTGGACCAGGGAGGGGTGGTTGACATGGCCTATCTGGACTTCAGTAAGGCCTTCGACACTATCACAGAAGGCTAGTAAATAAGCTGAAGAGCTTAGGGGTGGGCCAGAAGGTTACTAGGTGGGTGGAAAACTGGCTTATGGGAAGGAGTCAAACAGTGGTGGTAAATGGGGTACAGACTAAGGTAAAAGGGGTAATTAAGTGCGGTGCCTCAGGGGTTAGTACTGGGACCTCTACTTTTTAACATATATATCAGTGATCTAGTAGAAGAACTAGAGGGTAGGGTGGGCCTATTCATGGATGATACAGAGGTCTGCAATAGGGTGGACACCCAAAGAGGAGTGGAGGCCATGAGACATGACCTGGAGAAACTGGAGAAGAGGTTGGACACCTTGCAACTAAAATTCAATGCAAAAAAGTGTGCGGTGATGCACCTGGGGAGGAAAAACATTTGAGCAGCTTATACCCTTGGGGGGGGAGAAATCAAGGAAATGGAGCAGGAGAGGGATCTGGGGATTATTATATCAAGAAATCTTAAGGTCGGGAACCAATGCAGCAAGGTGGTGGGAAAGGCAAAAAGTATGTTGGCCTGCATTGGAAGGGGCATAACTAGCAGAAGAGGGAGGTGCTAATGCCGCTGTACAAAACAATGGTGATGCTGCACCTGGAGTATGGGGTACAGTTCTAGAGACCGCACCTACATAGAAATATTGAGAGGATGGAGAGAGTTCAGAGAACAGCAGCCAAGATGGTGCATGGGACGTGGGGCAAAACATATGAGCAGAGGTGAAGGGAGCTGAATCTATACCCACTAGAGACTAAAAGGGAGAGGGGGGGACATGATTGAAACTTTTAGGTATTTGAAGGGGATAAATAAGGTGAAGGAGGGGAGCTTGTTCAAAAAGAAGGAGGGAGCTAAAATAAGGGGGCATAGCCTCAAATTGGAAGGAGGGAAATACAGAGGCAATGTCACGGGGCAGTTCTTCACAGAGAGGGTGGTGGAGGCCTGAAACAGGCTGCCAGTGGAGGTGGTGGGATCCAAAATGATGGGGGAATTCAAGAGAGTATGGGACAGACATATGGGGTTGGGAAGGGGGGGTAAAGTCCAGAGCCAATAAAAAGGAGGAGGGAGGGGAGGATATAAAGGGCAGACTAGATGGGCTAGTGTGGTCCTTTTCTACCATCCAATTTCTGTGATTCTGTGAATCAAAACGCTGTGCAGCTTCTCTTTCAACTGATTTCCTATCCATTTTATTTTACCCTTGCCTATTCCTCATTCACCCTGAGTGAAGAACCAAAGTCCTCCTCAGCAGTATTCTTTGAGGAAATTGGTTTCTCCTCTTCCTCCTGAAATGTTTCCTCTAGAAAGAGAATAGGGGCACATTTAGCGATAGGTGTTTTAAATCTCTGCATTGATTTGAAAAATTACCACATTTGTTTAATATCCTCCAAGAGGGCATATTTTTTAATCTTGCCATTTCCTCTATTTCACTTTCATGCAGAGGAACTTCCAGCTACCTTTGCATTTGCTTTCTTTTGCCAGTTGAAATATTTAGCTGGAGTTCTGAAACCCTTTTTGCTTTGCTGGACAGCCTGCACCAATGTGTACTTAGGGAACTGGCTGCAGAATTTGTGGTACCCACAACCTGACTATATAATGACTCACTGAAGTCAGAAATGGTGTCAGCTGATTGTAGGTCTGCCAATGTAGCACCACTCTACAAGGGGGACAGGGGAGGATCCTGGCAACTATGGACCTGTAGTCAAACTCCCATTGCAGGTAAGCTGATGTAGTCCACAGTCAAAAAAGCTTGGTAGCCTACTTTGAGGATAATGGATGGTAGGGCAGCTAGAAGCATAGGTTTGTGCAGGGAGGTCATGCTAGTACATAACAACCTACTACTGTTTTTTGAGTGGATCACTGAGGCAATAGACAGAGAACAGGTGGTAGATTTGCTCTACTCTGAATTCAGCAAGGTCTTCAATACAGCACCATATAGGAGGTTGTTGAAAAAGTTGGAGGACTTGGGAGAGGAACAGGGTTTAGCCAGGTGGGTAGGAATGTGGCTTGGGGGATTCAACAGAGGGGTAGTAATGAACAGGACCACATCTGAGAACAGGGAGATCACAAGCAGAATGTCACAGGAAACAATCCTGTGACCTGTTCTATTCAATATGTACATCAGTGTCATATGGAAAGGTGTCCTGGGCAAGTTGTGTCTCTACACTGATGACAACTAATATGGTAAGTGGGACAACTGTGGGGGTGGAAGTGGAGGGTCCTTGGTGGGTGAGATTGGGAAGGTGGTCACACTGTCAGTCAAGGGATGAAAGGATTAGATGGGTGATCAGAGAAAATTACTAGTTCCAGGGATATGACTGATGTATGACTCAGCAGCATCAGTATGGCAATGGGGGAACAACTAGAGCAATGGGTACTATTGGCATGATTCAGCTAAAGTACATCAGTATGGCTATGGGGGAGGGGGCACTAGAGCCAAGGATACAGCTGACTTATGGTTTGGCTGTATCAGTACAATGATCAGGGATTGGTAGCCACTAGATGTCAGGGATGGGATCACATTATAAGTGCTACAGCAACTGTTTCACGAGCAGGGTGTGTGGGGGCTGGCACAACTCTACACAATTCCTCTGTGCAGTTGTGCATGACAGCATTGTATGGTATGCAATGAGTCCATAATGGCATGAAAATAGCCCCTTAGCACCCTGCATGCCTTATAGGCTTATTGGTCTGCCATACTAGGAGTGGTACTAGAAAGGTTGGACAATAGAAAGTCAAACAAAGCCCATTGTGATTGTCCTCTGCTTCTCAGTGGTGGTAAGTATTGAGATTCTATTTTGCCATGAATAGATCTAATCAATGCTTATAGGTATCCAGACACACTGAGTTTGCAATATTCTAAATTAGACTATTCCAGATATTGGCCACCATGGTGTATAGCATGCCATGGCTGAATATGAAACACATAAGCAAAGGTGCTATCCCATTTGGGTCACACTATCTCCATTCCTTCACATGGGCCATATTTTGGTAGGGTTTTTTGTGAGTGCTGCACATAGTCACTGTTTACCGCACTGGCACAGTCCCAGATTCCAATAGTTAGCCTGCTTCTCCATGGCTTTATGACAGTCGGTTGACAATTTCATTGTCAACCGATGTTACAGTGACTACTTTTTGTCAACTGCATTTGTGGTTGGCATAAAGGGAGTCACTTCAGACTGTGGTTTCTTTGGGCAGCTTTGCTCCCAATACCCCCCTCACAAAAAAGTAATCAACTCTGAGTCAGAGGTGTTTTGGGGAGGGGTTGCAATACCCCCAGGAAGCAGTGCCAGGGCCCCACGCCGATGTTACAGTGACCTGGCTCTGCTGTTGTTATAGTGTTGATCATGGTAAAGTTGTCACTGTAGCAACGGCACACCCTTCTGGATGAGCAGGCTAACTTTCTGAAAATTGCCCCTGGGGCCAAACTTCTACTATCTTGCATACACAGCTAATGGATGCATGGCTCAAATGGCTGGTTATGAATATAATGGCTGTGGGTCTTAAAGATTACACTTCTGATGATGAATTTCTTAATTTGCCAGAAGAATTAGTATTACCCATACCCTAGCACCTGGATTGATACTCAAATATATTTTGGTAATGGCTTCAGCTTTGGAGTACGGCCCATTGCCCCATGAGAGAATTCTCATTTCTATATAGTCCATTTTAACCCAATTTAATTTCCCATTTTCTTCATATTAGATTTTTGTTATGTTTGCAAATGTTAGTCTTAAGTTGTTTGTCAAGCTCTTGAAATACAGAATGGGAAACTGGCTTCACAATAGGGCACAGAGTGTAATCATTATAGCTCCATTTTTGTGTCCTTTATTTCTTTAATTGTATCATTATATTTCACTGCATCTTCTTTAATTACAAGTTGAATTTGTCTCTATGAGCAATCTGCTACTGTGTCCTCCCACTCCTCTCTTTACTAAAAAAATGACAAAGCCCCTCAGGGAAATTTAATTATTTGTATGCCCCTTGCAACTCTCTCAGTCTGAAAGTACTTCTTCAGTATTATTACACTGTAAATTACAGTAAGATCTGTGATCAATAGCCACTGCAATTTTGTAAATATCATTTTAATATTACCTTCTTACTGGGGAATCTCTGTCCTCATATTACCTCTTGCATTTCTCTTGCTTTCTCTTTCCATTTCACTGATGACTCAGTTGCTTATTAACAAAATGGCCTCTCTCTTTCAGTCCTGTTGCTGCTTCTGGTTCCTCTAAGCTCGTACCTTCCTTTAACTGAGTCTCAAACAATAGCAAACTGTGGTGCAGGAAATATTCACAAAGACAGCCAGTTCATTGTTACTCTCAGGATCCCGCAGTGTTGGAAAGATGCCCACAGCTGCATACCTCCATGACAAATAATACAGTCAGAAGGTCAGGGTGAAACCATGCTCATAGTGCAGGGGAGCTGGTGCTATTACAGAGCAGCACATCTTCAAATCCAGACACAGCAAACCACACTTGATTGAAAGTTAAGTACCAGACATAAGATTTGTAAATTATTGCCATTTAAATAAGTTACTTAGATGTGAAGAGAAAATGTGCACCAGTGAAATAGTACAGACATAACACAATGTTGATGCAGATTATAAGGCATATTAACAAACTGTCCTGGATGAAACTGGTACTAAACCCTGAAATGGACTAGATGAAGAAACTGAAGAGGTGCCCTGGTGCTTCTTTAGGTGCAGCTTCATCTGGGGCAGACTTCTGGTATCTTTACCCTGTTAAATTGCACTCCTCCTTGGTTCAGGTGGACATGTGTGAAACGAATCTGGATACCATGTAGTAACCACATGTGCCATATGATATGCTGATGCATTTATTTTGGAAAAGGAAAGAAAAATTGCCTTACCTCAACACTGGGTGGTAGTAGTTTTCTATAATCACACTCCGCTCTGTGAATGGTACTTGGCTGTACCTTGTAATGTGCCATCAGTCACATGAGTGTGAGTGTGTGCAATTATCTAATGATGGGACCTAATTTTGACTTATTGGTGTTGCTGCAGGGGGATAGCAACTGGAAGTGCATGGCAGAGCACTTACGGTGCTCAGAGTATAAATGCAAGCACTAGTGAGCAGAGCACCATGACTGGGCTTGCAATGTTGTCTTAGCTGTTAGTTATATTACATTTGTGCATTTATTTGTCCTCTGATTCCATCTGTGCCCCCTGGAAAATGCAAAATACAAATAAAAAAAAAAACAACAATAAAAATATACCCCTTCCTATCTCTATCTGCCTGGTTGGGAGTGCAGTGCATTCTGGGATACGATACTGGTTTCTGTAGTTATAGCCCTTTTTTAAGACTACTGAGCTTTTATTTACAGCTATTAACACTGTTTCAGTACTTTTTGGACCTAGGTTTGGCTTATAAAGCCATTATGTTAGATATTGCTGTTGTCTAAAGAAGTGAGTGTCTGGAACTGCATGGCATAACATTTCCAGTGCTCAGACTATAAATGCCAGTGTTAGTGTAAGCATCAGTGATCATGGGGCAGTGGCAATATGGGCAATAATAACACATGACTACCAGTGTCCACCAGTGGACGTTAGGGGACAGGAAACTCTTTAAGACAAGTACACTTTTCAACCATGCTTGAGCAACTAGAACTTAAAGATGGTAGGATAGGGCTAAAATGTGATAGCTGTCTCATGCTTATGATCTTTGTCCCTATTGAATCCACAAATGGGAGTATGGGGAATTGCAGTAATTGTGCATCGATTAGTGAACTAAATGATTTCTTAAAGAAAGAGATTAATCATATGCAAGAGATCAGAAATCTCGAGTGCTTTGTAGATAACCTTATAAGATAAATTGAATCTGAAATAATTTCTTTAAATAATGTTGAACAGTAACAATTTGGGTTCTAAAAAGAGAGGTAGGGAAGAGGATTTTGAGCTAAGGTATGACAATGATTAGACAATAGTTATGCGCAGAAAGGGGTTAAGCAAGGGTGTAGAGCAGAAATTCATTTTGCTGACAATAATGGTCTCAGATTCAGCAATATATATTCCTTGACTTCACACTCAATAATAAATATTCCTCTCCCCTTTCAGCTACCCTGACTGCTGAAGAAAATGTAATGCAAACCAAGATTCCACAATATCAGTAGCTTCTGATTACTTCCATTAACTGCATCATAAGGTTGTTATAGGAGATTTGATGATTAAACATATCAATAGAACAGTCTGTAATAACAACAAAAAATGTACATCAGCATGTTTTCCAGGCACCAAAATCTGTGACATAATAACTAACCTCAATTGTGTTAATAAGAATACAGGAATGACCTATTTGTAGTCATTCATATTGGCACAGACAACATTAGGAAGAAAAGTGATTTAGAATCAAAGAAGACTTTATTAAATTGTGAAAGCAATTAAGTTCACAAGGCCATAGCAGTACCTTCTTGGAAATCTTACTAGTCCTGAGGGCTTCCAACTGATACCGGCAAGAAAAGGCTAGATGACTGGACATACAAGAAATATTATGGACTATTAAAAAACTGAGAATCTTCTGGGGGAAAAATATTTTTATTCAGGTGACAGTTTCCATCTAAACAAGTTTAGCTTTAATCTACTGGCAGGTAGAGTTAAAGTGTCATTGCTAAGAAATCAGACACATTTTTTAAACTAAATACCACAGGTATGGTGGAAAAGCATCACTTACTCATGAGGACATGATAACTATTGTTAAATGTGTAGATAAAAAGAGATCTAGGAAATATATTGTGTCTAAATGTTCAAAGTCTGGTTAATACATTTGAAATCTCTAAGACTAAAGTATACATGGTACTTGGACACTATGGCTGTATCTGTAACTTGGTGGGAGGAAAATGACTTGAGGGATAAACAGATTGATGTTTATACGTTAGTTCATAAGGAAAGGAGAGATAAAAAAGATAGTGGTATTGCACTTTATATAATGTATAAACACAGGTCTTACAAAACTGAAAAGTTCACTACATAGTGGTGTTGAATCTGCTTGGGCTTCAGTGTCTACAATATCACAAAATATGGTGGGTGATTCTTATATTCCACTTAATACTAACAAAAGATTAGGTCAGAAAATGGGGAGTCCAGAAACAAACAATACAGGGTTGGTTTTCCTTTTCTTGGGTAAAGATAGGTATATGTTCAGGGCTGGTATTGCAAATTTCTGAAAACAAAAAGTACTGAAACCAGCCACTCAATCCACAGAATTCTTCCTATGCACTTTATGTTTATGCATTAAATAGAGATTCCCCCATCAACTGCCCAGCATGTTGCCCATCCATGGGCTTCATCAGGGTGGAGGCTCTGTATTAAGACAGTTTAAAAATTAAATCAGTACAGATCCCTAAGTGTTATAGTTCTATATTAATACTCTTCAGTATTCCAATTGGTTCCCATGAGAGACTACATCTACAAATATTCCCTATGTCATCCAGTTCACAACATAAAACACTAACTGAAATAGTTATAAATTAAATTAATTGTCTTTGTACAGTATATACTATTCTGCACAGCAGTGTCAGTAGGACCTAATGTACCTCATCACAAGTACAATTTTAGTACAGAACTGTATACCACAAGGCTGTAACATAGGCATGGTAAATATTAAAAAACTTGAGTACTGTGAATTTTTATACTCATATTCAACCATTGCATTATTTATTTTATTATTTTTTTTTATTTTAGGCTTTGGTAACTGGGTAAGGCCCACTAGGCACAAGTGCCTGTTTTCAGTGGTGACCTGGGAGCATTAGGTGGTTAAGTGACTTGCTTAGAGTCACACAGTATGCAAGTGGAGGTTGTGAGAATCAAACCCCAGGTCTGGTCTGCTGGATGTATCAAGTCTATTCACAGCTCATTACTCTAACATCTAGGCTATACCACCAGCCCACATTAGCTCACAACATTATTTTAAACCTATGTCATGATATTGAGAGACAGCTATAACTAAGGTTTTTATATAGTTCTGTCCAATATGATTTCTTATAGTAGCTCATTTTTTGTTTGAAAAGTAGCAGATGCTATGAATGGGTTATTACATATGTTTTCTCTTAAATTAGATGTCATAAAAAGTAAAAAGATCAGAATACCTTAAAAATAATGCTGTGTTACAATGCTTATGCTTTTAACAAGTTAGAGTTTTAACTGGTGTCTGGAAAAGGAGATTCAAATCACTTACTTCATTTGTTTATTCAAATTGGGGGGTGGGGGTTGGGGGTCCAGAAAAATTCTATGCACTGGTGAACAAAGCTACATTTCCATTTGTACAGTGTACCTTGTTTTTGTTCATCTGTGAGTGTTTCTGCTGTAATTAGTATTCACTGCTGGTTCTTACTCAGAACAGTTCGTGCTGCAAAAAGGCAGGTTAGAACAAACTACATTTTCATCATCTATCCAACTAATAATCAGCAGATAATTACATCTTTATAAAGAGTTCCCTCTACGCAAGTAGCGATGGCAGAAACAGAGTGATCAGACAGCAGCTCAGGCAGGATTCGGGCATTGAAACACACAGTCCCCCCAGTTCAATTAATTATGACTACAAGAGGCAGCTCTTAAAGAGACAGTACGTGGAGGCTCTAAAGCACTCACGGCACCCACATTTAAATGGCATTTCGCCAAACGCCACCAGACCTGGAGCACTCAGGCAAGCTCCTGGAAGACTTTTGGGAACCCCCATTTGCAGGGGGGGTTACACCCTTCCTGGCCTGGAAAAAATTGGCATCCACGTCAAGTAAGTACCCCCATAAACTCTAGCACAAAACACCATATACATTTATACCACTAGCATGTCATACCTATACCTTTTAAACAGTGGTCAACATATTGAACCTTGGTTACATACACATGTTCTGTATTTCACAAGTTACTGTTGTTTACACAGCATTATATGTACAATGCATTTTGAAATCAGGTCATTACTTCCTGCACATGAAACCTGAACAGAGAAGGCTCTTCCCTATCAGCTATCTTGGGGCTAGATGGGGCAGGGGCACCATACCTGGTGGGCAAAACAATTAACCTGGAGTTATCACTTATGCTCAGTTTGGGCAATAAGCTCAGGGACACATATATTCCTTTATGGACCACACTGAGAGGTAAATCTACAGGCCTCCCAGGGGAATCATAGCTGAGGCACACTACAGGCTTCACAGCTCTACCAGTCTTTCTAGGGGGAACTGTTACAGTCTCTGCACTTTTAGCCTCACTTTCAGTACTGTCTTTACTTGCTAGGGGGGTTTCTTTCAGGGTAGGAAGGTTGGAACTTGGGGCACTTTCAGCTCCAGGATTTGCAATTTCAGAGATCACAACACTTGGTTCACAGGGAGAGCTCTCTGGCACTGGCAGTGAACCATCAGGGCACTCAAAACACTCTTCTTGCTCTGGTATATAACCAGTCTGTCACAGTTCATCATTTTCCTCCTCTAAAAGCTCATACAGTTCCACCATGCACAGTGACTCAAGATCATCAGACTTAACACTCTGCACCTCACTTTTTGGTAACATTGTCTCCAAGGACAAAGCTGGGGGCTTAGGCAGTCCGTAAGTCCCAGCTTCATCTCCATAATTGACTAAGGGATTACCTTGAAATAGTTGACTTAATTCATAAGAAGAGTAGTACCCAAAGTTGCACTCACTTTCCTCTGAAGTAGACTGACAGTCATTTTCAATTGGGATTTGCTGTGGAGAAAACCTTAACTCAGCAGCTGTAGGTGCAGACCTTCTCTGCCTTTGCTTAGCAGCAGCTCTGGTCACTGGTCCATGGGGAGCACTTTCTGGGGGCTCAGACTCAATCAGTATTTGGCAAATGGGCAGCAAATGATTTTGATGCATTGTCTTAACATCTTTTGAATTGTTTTCAGGCCTTACTTTGTACACGGGCAGATCATCCAGTTTGCCCACTATAATGTGAGGGAGATGATGCTACCTGTCAGTAATTTTGTGTTTGCCATGCAGCCCCAGATTTCTTAACAATACACGATCTCCCTCCTGGAATTCCTGTGCCTTCACCTTTTTATCATACTTTTCTTGGTTGGCTAGATTTCTTTTGGCAGCCATGGTTTGAGCCAGTTGGTATGCATGAGTCAGCTGGGCTTTTAACTTTTGCACATACTGTAGATAATTATCAGCTCAGACCCCATCAGGAGAAACTCCAAAACAAACATCTACCTGTAGTTGGGCTTCTCTTTCAAACATAAGGCGGTAGGGGGAGAACCCAGTGGCATCACTTTTGGTGCAGTTGTGGGCATGTACCAAGGTGCTACTTTGCTGGCTCCATCTGGGCTTGTCTTTTGGGTGGAGAGTGCCCAGCATGTCCAACAGAGTGCGGTTAAAATGTTCAGGCTGTGGGTCCCCTGGGGGTGGTAAGGGGTGGTTCTGGATTTTTGCACTTCCCACAGAGAAAGCATCTCTTTGATCAAATTACTCTCAAAGTCTCTCCCCTGGTCAGAATGGATTCTTTGTGGAGTCCCATAGTGAACAAAAAAGTTTTCTACTAGTACTTTTGCCACGGTGGATGCCGTCTGGTCCTTGATGGAGAAAGCTTGAGCATACCTCGTAAAATGGTCAGTGACCATGAGCACATTACTAATATTTCTTTGATCCAGCTCCAAACTCAGAAAGTCAATACAAACCAGCTCCATGGGGGTGCTGGTGGTGATGTTAATGAGGGGGGCAGCCCTCTGGGGCAAAGCTTTCCTCTGCAAGCAGCGACTACAGGTTCGAATATGTTGCTCAACCTCAGCCCCCATCTTAGGCCAATAGAATCTGGACCTCACCAAGTCAAGTGTTCTGTCTATACCAAGGTGCCCCATATGGTTGTGTAAAGACCTCAGTACTAAGTCTCTGAAGGTAGTGGGCAAGACCAGCTGTTGCTTGTCTATTTGGCCCCCCCCAGTCTACTGTTTCTCTGTATAGCAGTCGATTAATCAGTTTCAGCTTAGGACCTTCCTTGTATAACAATGCAGTTCTCAAATCAGAGGAGTGCAACTTAGACACATCTTTCCATGCGTAGAGGCCTTCTAGAGCTGATTTGATCATAGGATCTCAGGATTGAGCCCTCTGAAGACTGTCATTGTTGAGCTGAGGCAGTGCACCAATATCTAATGCAGAAAAGTGGCAATACGCAGCAAGTATGCAATTCTCAGAGGGCCCCAAACAAGCCACCAGACAGTCCACTGCATCCATGGACATTTGTTCCTCCCTGTCAAATTTCTGGCAGAGTGCTCAAATATCAGGTTCTGACAGTCTGACCCAGTCATTCCGGGAAACAGGCCTCTGGGAGAGAGCATCAGCATCTACGTGGTTCAGGCCTGCTCTGTATTCAAGAGCATAATCATATGTAGATAATGCAGAAAGTCACCCATGGCCAGTAGCATCCAATCTGGCTGAAGTCTGCACATAGGTTGCAAGATTATTATCAGTTTTTGCCAGTATCTTAGCCCCATACAAGTACTCATGGAATTGGTCAACAATGGCCCACTTCAAAGCTAGGAACTCTAACTTATGTACAGGATAGTTCTTTTCACCTGGAGTCAGACTTCTGCTGGCAAAGGCCACTGGTCTAAGGCCATTCTTGTGCTCTTGGTACAACACAGCCCCAAACCTTGCAGGCTAGTATCAGTGTGTAGGACATAAGGTTTTGCTGGATCTGCATATGCAAGGACAGGAGCGTGATTGAGATGGTATATAATCTCATGAAAAGCAGCTTCACAATCAGGTGTCCATCGTGCCCCAAAACTTCATGGGGACAGAAATACACTCTCTCAGCCTCAGGGGAAGCCAACCTCTTATACTTTTTGTTAGTAGAAAGGTAATCTTGAGTAAGATTAAGTAGAGGATGAATCACTCTTGAATAGTCCTTAATGAACCGGCGATAGTAGCCACAGAGTCCCAGGAATCTTTGCAGCTCTTTTAAATTGTGGGGCTGTGGCCAGGTGGTCAAGGCCTCAACTTTACTTGGGTCTGTTTCTATTCCCTTGGTGGACTCGATGTGTCCCACATACTTTGCAGAGGTTTGGAAGAACTGACACTTGTTGATGGATAGTTTAAGGCCCAAATCTTCCAATCAGTCCAACACCTTGAACAATCTGCTCTCATGTTCCTCCAGAGAGCTGCCAAACACAAGGACATCATCTAGGTATACCAGGCACACCAATAAGTTCATGTCCCCCACTGCACGCTCCATCAGTCATTGAAAAGTGGCTGGGGCACCTGAGATCTATTGAGGCATCCTCATGAACTCATAGAAACCAAGTGGACAGATAAAGGCTGTCTTCTCATGGTGTCCCGGGGCCATCGGGATCTGATAGTACCCATTGCGAAGATCCAACACTGAGAACCACTTGCTACCATTCAGGCAATCTAAAGCATCCTGAATGCGGGCATTGTATACTGATCAGGGATGGTCCGCCAGTTCAAGGTGTGATAATCCATGCACATTCTCACTGTCCCATTCTTTTTCCTCATTACCACGATAGGCGAAGCATATGGGCTTCTGGATTCCTGTATCACACCAGCAGCAAGCATCTCTTGTAGATGCCGTCTTACATCATCTATGTCAGCAGGTGCCAGGCGTCGAGACTTCTCACAAAATGGCCTTTCATCATGCAATCGGATATGATGCTCAACTCCTTGCACACATCCCACGTCCCATTCCTTTAAAGAAAACACCTGGTCTCTCTGGGCAAGCTTCTCACTGATCCTCATTTTCCATTCAGCTGGCAAAGGGGAGTCACTGAAATCAAACAAGTTGGGTGTCACCCTGTCATTCTTCCCTGAACACTTGTTACTGGGTAACACTGCAGTATCTGCACAATGCACATTAGCCAGGGTGCAACCTCTATTTACTTAAATCTCTCTATCAGACATGATAATGAACTTGGACCACTACCCATCTGGCATAAGCATGGGCTCTGGCAGGAAAAATACTAGGCTTGACCAGCAGTCCTTCTGGCAATTTCCCATTGCCTGGTGCATCCAGCATGAATATTTTATTCTTGACATCCTTTCTGATACGGACCTCCCCCTGTAAGGTACACTGGGCATTTGGCGCCAGGATCAGGGACTCAGGAACCTTCTCCCAGACAATTCCAACCGATTCCTCTGGGTCCACTCCTTCAGCATTTCTCTGTGCCTCATATGCCTTCTTGATCAAGGCCGGAATTCTCAAAGCTTTACCAGTCCTTGACCCCTGTTTCTCATAACACAACTGTGCCAACCTTCCAAACATATGCGCATTTCTCCCAATTAGTAGAGGAACCCCATCATACAGTCCAGTAGGGGGACACACTAAGGCCAGAGTCTCTACTTGCTCTGCCACTCCAGCCACGGAGCTGGGGAAAGACAGCCAAATTTGGATATACCTGGAGTAGGGGGTACGCCTTCTCACTTAACCCCCAGACATGCAGTCATTCCAATGGTTGTAAAGGTACATCAGACAAATGCTTCTGATACCAATCCTGGAACATAATTGTAACTTGGGAGCCACTGTCTAATACAGCTCTTGTAGACACTCCATTCACCTTTACAGTGGCCTCCATGGAGGGACCCACCACTTCAGACCATGCCTGCGGCACTGACCTGGGTGTCGATCGGGCATTGGCCCTGGTGGCATAACTTTTCTGAGCAGCTCCTCCTGGTGGCTGGTTGGTATTTGGATGAAGCACATTTAATAGTCTGCCACGGACCCTCCTCAAATCTTCAGGCGAACGGCAGAAAGGGCGGGTGTGCCCATCCTTCCCACAGTGATAGCAAAACTGAGTTCCTCTAGAGTCTTTAATGGATGAGGAGGCCTTTCTCGGCTGGGGTAACTCAGGGGTACATCGAGGCTCTTCTTGTACTGGGGGCCTGCATCCTTGAACTTCTGAATCTCCACTACGGTTGGGGGTTAGGGCAGTCCTTTGCAGTTCCTCCACCATCGCTCTCAACTCTTGTATCTCTGCTAGCAGGTTACCCTAGATCCGGGTCTCAGTGGAAACAACATGCACTCCCACTCCACTTTTGGGCTCAGGGGGAGCCTGATACTGATCCAGTTCTCTGGCTACCTCAGTCAATTCTTTAATCAATTCTCTCAACTGATGGGCCTCATCTGAATCACTCCTTTTGGGGGTCTGACAAGTGTTCACAGCCCCAGCACAGGGCTCCCAGCCCTCTTCATCAGTTTCAATCTCACAAATTTCTTTCATCAAATGACAGTACTCTGGAGGGCTTGCCCTCCTGTCTTGCAACTAGAGCTTTAATATCATTACACTTGAAAATCTAGCTGACTTCAGGATGTGGTCTAATCTGACCCAGTTCAAGGCACTCCCCCTTTTCTGTGGACCCTCTGCAGAGCCCTCTCTATCCTATTGACAAAGGCAGACAACTTCTCATTTTTCCACTGTTTAGCTGACTTGAATTTCCACAATAAATCATCCCCTGATTCGGTGCTGCCAAACACTCCCTCCAGTGCAGAGAGGTATTCTGCTGCATTAGCCTCCGGACTAGTGGCACGTAGAAAACGGATGGCTTACAGGGCAGAGTCTTTCAAACTCTCCATCAAGCGCTTCCTCTTTTCCCCCTCTGAACATTGCCATTCCTGCACTAAAGGGGTAGCATAGTCCATCTAGGTCTCTAAATCATTCTCCCTCAAAGGCACTGGGACAGTACTGGAGAAAAGTCAGAGCCTTCTATAGGAGTCCAGCTGTAGTGGGGGAATTATGATGGGAAGGCAGCTACTGGGGAGATCTTGGGGGACATGGGGGATGTGGTCGGGGACTGCAAGGGCATGTGGTCCTCTGATTGGTCTAACACCTTTACTAGCTCATGAGAAGTTCTCCCTTCAGATGCTAACAGCTTGAGCAGCTTTTCTTTAAACCCATCTATACTAGGAGACCCACCCGGGGTGCCTGGGCCACTATGTAAATGGATTACCCTCCATCCCTTCTGATCACCTTCAGGTAGAATCACAGGGGGTACCTTCTCAGGGTCAATTGGGGAACTACATGAGAGCAGTACCATCATAGTCTGTTCAAATAAGTCTGCATCTCATCCCCTTACCTCTACCTGGCCCACACCCTTAATCTGCCCTTCAGTGGTTACTATGTCAGCATTACTTGTCCCTAAGGGGATATCCAATAACAAAATAGCCGTCTGGGGGTCTATCCCCTCAGCTTCACTCCATCCCATCACTCGATGCACTAGCAGCTTATGGGGAGGAATTTATAGCTATGGCGTAGTAAGCCCCTCCATTTTCTCTCCTAAACTGAACATATTGGGGTAATTCCCTCATGTGGCCACTAGAGGATGCTAATCCCAGCAGTGCCTCTGAGATGTAACCCCTAGGTGGTGCTATCCCAAGGGCTACTACCCCTGCCTGTATGGCTGGTGACAGGTTAAGGGGCCTAGGTCCAGTGATGGGTGCCTCCACCCAGAGGTCAGTGTTGGTAGTGGTTAAACAAGCTTGGGCACAACCCTCTGGGACACTGTAACCCCCCTTTGTGCCCACTAGTGGCCCACACAGTACACAGGAGTTACCTTCCCAATACCCCACATATGCACACTCATTACACATACAGTACCCACTTACCCTCCGGACTGATTCTGCAGCATGTCCCTGAGGACCCCCTGTAAAATAAGGTTAGGCAATGCCACAACAACTATGCAATACTCTATGCTATATGTACTGACACCACAAGTAGTATATAGTTCAACAAATATAAATCTGATTTATTCAGGGGAAGTAACAAGGAAGGGGAATCAGGTTGATTGGCAGTAAACACACAAATCACAGCACTGTGCATGCAATTTTGGATCCAAATGTCACACTCTCTGGGTACCCGGGATGGGGGGGTGCCTAGCCAGGTCTGTTGCCCAGGGTTGGCCATCTGGTTCAGCTGGTTGGGGCCCTAAAGAAAAGAAAGTCATGCACAACACAATTGTAATCCGGAGCAGACGCTCAGTTCAAGAAAAGGAAAGCACAAATAAATCAGATGGCACACTTTTGATTCATAAATTGTTGCAGGGGGTTGTCCTGAATTGTATTCACGATACCCAATACAGATTACAGGATGGATGGTGTTGTTTCTGGGTTTCCAGTATTCAGCACACAATGCAGAGTGAGGGAAATTAAGATCACAATCTCCCTCCAACTTAAAGCACATTTATATGTAAAGGAAAGTACTGTACCAAGCAGACTGCTCCATGATCCCAATTGCAATTACTGAAAAATACCTGAGAGCACGAAGAGCATCAGCAGTCCCTGACAGGCCGATCGCATTCAGCAAACTTTCGGTCTTCTTCAGGTTAAGCCTGGTTCCCACACTTCTACTTCTTCTTCCTCCTCCAAAACTCGGATTCAGTCTGAACTACGATTACCAACGGCCGCAGACCGACTTGGGGGCCTACACACGCACTTTCCACGTGAACTACTCGCCGCTCAAACAACAGGGCTCCTTCTTCCGTCACTGTCACCTCAGATCTGGCTTGCCAGCAATAGTTCAGTGCATTTCCTTTAGATCCACTCAAGTCCAGTTGGCTGATGAAACTGTCAGTCACAGCAGGGCTCCCTCTATAGGTGCAAAAAAAGGCACCATTGGACCAGAACTACACTTCCCAGGGGCTCCTGCCATTTAGCCCACTTGTAACAAGCTCCAGCTGGAACTCCCTTTCCTGATTGGCCCAAGCAGTCTCCATTTTAGGGCTCCCCCAACCCAATTGGTCCAGCTCGGCAGTTCAGAACCAAAATGGAGGGGCTTCTCAGAACAGCTCATGCTGCAAAAAGGCAGGTTAGAACAAACTACATTTTCATCATCTATCCAACTAATACTCAACAGACAATTACATCTTTGTAAAGAGCTCCCCCTGCACAAGTAGTGATGGCAGAAACGGAGTGATCAAACAGCAGCTGAGGCAGGATTCGGACACTGAAACACACAGTCCCCCCATTTCAATTAATTATGACTACAAGAGGTAGCTCTTAAAGCGACAGTACGTGGAGGCTCTAAAGCACTCACGGCGCCCACATTTAAATGGCATTTCGCCAAACGCCGCCAGACCTGGAGCACTCGGGCAAACTCCTGGAAGACTATTGGGAACCCCCATTTGCAGGGGGGGTTACATAAGGTATTCTGAACTTTTTACTTTTTTATGGCATATAATCAGGTAGAAAAAATATGTGATAACCTATTCATAGCATCTGTTCCTTTTTAAACAAAAAGTGAGCTACTATAAGGAATCATACATCTGTTAGACAGAATGATATAAAACCCAAGAGTTATAATTGTCTCTCAATAACATAAAATGGGTTTAAAATAATATACTAACTGGCTTCCCCTTTTTCCTATAGGGAAACCGTGGCATAATTTGCCATTATAAAGGAGCGTTTATAATGGCAAACACGTGCACGGTTTCCCTTGCTGTGTGCATGCCCATGGAGCAGTGTGACTGTTCCTGACTGCTCGCCACTTCCGTGTTCCCAAAAAACAGCACCGCAAGAAGAACTTAGCGATAAGAACTATTGGGCTCATCAACGGGCTTAAGGCTTATTGTGAAAGATGTGGAAGACACTCAGGCAGAGGTAAGCCATTTTTAAAAGACAGGGACGGATTCCCATTTCGGCACTGCACTAACACTAAGCCGAACCGTGGTTGCACTATAAGGTCTTTATTTTATATAACTGCTGAGGCGAAAAAGGGAAACCCAGCAATTATATAAAATAAAATATGGGTTAGTGTGTTTAAACTTGAAGTTTACACACACCCTCGGGGTTAGATGCTGACATAAACCCCTCAGGTGTGTGTAAACTTCACATTACACACACTAGCCCATACTTTATCCTCTATGTTATGCATTAATACAATGGTTGCATAACAGTATATAAATTCACAGCAATCAAATGTTTTGACATTTACCGTACATGCATTAGAACATTGTGGTATACAGGACTGTGCTAAAATTGTAATGGTTAAGTTGTATATTAGGTTCTACTGACACTGCTGTGCAGAATTGCATATAAGTATACAGTGAATATAATTTATGCCTATTTCAGTTAGTGTTTCATGTTGTGAACTGGATGATGTGGGGAATATTTATAGGTGTAGTCCTCGTCAAACCAATTAAAATACTGAAAAATATTAATATAGGGCAATAACAGTTAGGGATATTTGAGCAAAAGAAGTCACAGCACACCTACCTTTGGACCTGAAAATAATCCTAGAGTCACACCAGATCTGTTTCTCCAAAATCTGATTTCATGTATTTATATTCATCACAACAGTGTAAAAAATTACCTGAATGGCCTACAAGGCCTACGCCTGGAGTAACAATAGCCACAGACACCTCTAACATTTCAAGTGAATGGTCTTTGTCTATTTATTGATTTAATTTTTATACTGTGTAACCACTCAGTCCCCTGGGGTTACTAGAATCTCCTAAGTATCAGTGCTAGGCAGGGAGAGGCAGCTGGTGACTAGTTAAATGGGGTTTTCACCTGCTCACTCTTTTGTTTACTTGGCATCAGCTGAGATGGAAGTGATGAGCTCATTTGGAACTCTCACAGCAGCATAAGCCTTTGCCAGCTGTGAGAAGGGAGTTTAGAATGTTGAGACAGGAGTCAGTGTAGGTCTATAGTTGGAAGGGAAGTGAGAACTGCTCAGCTGAGGGCTCTGAGTTAAGGGCCCTGCATTCTCACCGTAGTCCTGGTAATTCTCCAGTTTGCCAATGGAAGTGGTGGAAACTGTTGTCTACAGCAAGATCTCCTGAGTTTCATCCTTGGAGGGATGAAAAGGACTGTTAGTGGACAGATCCAAGGGGCAATCCCCTTTTTGATCCAGGATGTTTGAAGCTGCCTGATATGTCTAACAGTGAGCAGGATCTGACTTTTGCTGCAGAAAGCAAGTGCTTGTGCTGTTGTGTTCTCTGGCTGAAAGGGAAGTGCACACATTTTGTCTGACTTCAGAAGTTTAAGACTGTTCTAATTTAAAGTTGGCTGAAGTGTGTGATGTCCAGAGGTATGACTATATCATATTGTTCGAGACTTTAGTTTTCCATGACCAGTCTAGTGATTCAAATGCTGGATGCCAATGTTTCATTCAATAAGCATTTTCCAAAGTGTGTTTCTGAATGTTTAAGGTGTAACTCTGAAAGAATGGCTGAGAATGGATTTGGGAGCAAAGGGTGGGCAGTCCCCCATCTGGAGTAACCAGTCCAGGACTAACAGGTTCAGTAAGGCACCTGGTTACTTAGGACCAAGGGCCAATGTCTGAAGAGAATGTTACCCCCTGAAGTGGGTTGTGCTAGTTATTAGCAAAATGTGTTTTCAGTTGTGGTCAGTACCACTAGAAGCAATGTTCAAGGTCCTACAACATGTGGGGAAACAAAGGGCAAGTGTCATATTAGCAAAAGTGTTTTCAGTTGTGGCCAGTGCCACTGGAAGAAATGTTGTATGTCCTATGGTATATGAGAATACAAGTGCAAGATGTTCAACAGTATGTCCTACAGTGTGGGAATACAAAGAGTTTTCTGTCAGATACAGTTGATTTGTTGTTCTGCAAGTTCCTTGTGCCACGATATGTAAATCTAGGGGGTCCACCCTTGCTTTAGAGAGCATCTTTTGGAATAAAGTCATAGCCTAGAACCCCAACTGTGGTCTGGACAGTTACATCACTGCTTCCTATGTGGAGTTACTGGGTACCCCTTCAGAGGGTAGGTCTAGCATAGGCCTAGCAAAAAAGTTCTCTCCTCAGGACCTTGTTTTTGTAGATACCTAATAGGTCATAATTGCTTTTGTACACCCCCACCCCTTGAACTCTAGAGTAATGAGCATGGTATACATTCCCAAAGCTAGGGATGCTACCAATTGTCTAAATGTTCCTGAAGTCTGTGCCCAGTTATGGGTACCAGGGGTAGCTAACTGTGTAATGTAGTGGGGGGTTACAGCTGTCTTAATGCAGATCTTTCACCCTGATGAAGGTCATGGATGGGCAAAACATCAGGCAGTCTATGGGGGATCTTTATTTGATGCATGAAAATAAACTACATATGAAGTATTGTGTGGACTGAGTGGCTGGTTTCAGTACTTTTGATCTCAGAAATTGGGGAGCCCATAAACCCAAAGACTGGAACCAGGGATTTATAATGTTGATATAATATGGAGAAGTGGATCAGGAAGACAGAGGTGGCTGCAAGGGGAGGAGAGCTACTGCTGAAGCTGAAAATTGGATATCTGTGTCCTCTAACTTTAAGCTCAGATTTTTCTATAACAGGTATGCCACCTTTGCCATAGCACACTGATCCATAATTTACTTATTTATCTGAAACTTTGAGCTCTTTTAATTCAGAGAGCCTTCTGTCTGCCATTTTTGTCCCCCCCGACACAGGGAGACCTGCTGGCTGGCCAAAGAAAGTGATGTAGCAAGACCTGGGAGAAGCCAGAGCAGTTGAAGCAGTTAGAGTCTTTTGAATGGCTTGTGTGGAGTACCCCCTTGCATGGTAAAAAGTCTCTTACCCCAAGTAATTGAGTAGTCTTTTTGTGAAGGTTTGGTTGAATTGAATTTATTGTTCAGTCACTTGACCATTACATTATACAAAAGGCATAAGACATTAAAACAAAAATAAAAATACAAATACAAAATATTAAAATAACTGTTAAATACATGGCATTTTAATGATAGATAAATACAGAGAAAGCAAGTTGTCCATGTATCATCCCTGACAATATAAAGTGCTCAGTGTAAAGACTTATAATCACAATTATCTTTTCCAGTGTAAAAACATAATTACACAATAATACAATCATGAAATAATTAGTAAGGGTTGCCCCAATAGTTAAAGAGCCACCAACTCCTCAAGAAGAACTTTGAAGAACATAACATTTGAATACAAAGCAGCTTATATTTCTCATTAGCTCTGTATTTCTTTTTCCATTATTTATTACTGAGGTCAGACGCCCTGAAAATGGAAGAGTTATTCCCAGAGGGTTCATCTGCTCTTATTGCTTCTTCCCAGCCTGATGTCATAATACTGTGTTTGTGACATCACAGATTCCCATAGCAACAGACTGTAATGTCACAACAGAGCTTTATGATGTCAAGTAGGAAGTAAGTTATAGAGGCAGATGGGCTCTAAGGGATAACGATCCAGTTTTTGTGGGAATTTCTTTAGTAATAAATAACAAAGAGGAGAAATCTATAGACAATATGTGAAATACAAGCTGAACTGTGTTCAACTATTATGTTTTCCAAAGTTTTTCAAAGGCGTCAGCAGCTCTTTAACTATAAAAAAATTCAGATAAAAAATATTTTCTTTGCACTAGCAAGAAAAATGTCTGTCCAGAGACAAAAGTCATATATCTTCTGGAGTAGTTCAATTTGTTTGAGACAGCTACTAATTAATATCTCCAAGCAAAACTATACTGTAAGTATTGAACTAAATTGTTTATGATCAGTTTCAAGAGTAAACAAAAATGAGTAAAATATTTGTAATGGGAAAGGGATTTATTCCTTTAGCCTCATTATTTATATTTAGCTCTAATTTTTGATATGGTGGCAAGAAGGCCTGCAGTTCTTTGAATTTTCACTTCATTGTTTGTGGTGAAGAGTAAATTTAATAAAAGTGACTCATCTATTGTTGTAATTTTTCCCATAAGGGCACAAGCCAGTACTGCCTCGGTTTTGCATACCAGGGACAAACTAGTATAACATGATGCAAATTTTCTACCGAAGTATTTGTACAAGAACAAAAACATGAGTGTAAATTAGATCTGTTGTATCTAGCTCTAAGTATGTTGCTAGGAAAAGTTCCAGTCTGAATCTTATATATAAGTTTCTTTGTTTAGGGTCTGTCAACACGTCCAGATAATTTTTATAACAATATGAGCTGTCATTGTGTACTGACCAAGGGGATATTTTCAAACTTGAAATTACTTTTAAGTTCAACTGTTTATAATAGTTTGCAATTTTTGAGCAATATAAGCTTTGTATTTCAAGCTGATGGTTATATTTTTAGAGTGATAATCTCTTAAAACATTCCAATCAGTTTCTTTTAAAATAGAGAAAACCCAGAGCAGCTATTTTGAGTTTCAGCAGCCAAAATCTACCCAGCTATACTTCTCTTTTAAACATAGGAAAGGAAGTCTAGTAGACTCCAAAGTGAGAATTTTGATTCAGTAATTTACCTTTTGGGTTAACATAAGAGCATTTAATCTAGTAACACCAAGTTCAGCTCGTATTAAGGACACTGGGAGAGTTTTGCTCAACCCTAGACTTGTTCTGTACAGGTTGTTTAAGGGTGTCTCTACTACTTCAGAATTTTGAAAGTCCCATACTTCAAAATGAAATAAGGCTTGAACATGATATTTGGATTTAACAGCTTCTAAAAGAGGTCTTATAGAATTGCCCCCATAATTATAATCAAAGGCATTAAGTGAATTGGCAGTTTGTTTTCATTTTATTCATAAGATATTAATGTGTTTAGTCCAGTGACCATTTCTAGATATCTGAAGGCCCACGTATGTGTAAGATTTTACAGTGGCCAACTTTTTATTGCCATTCCTCCAGAATGTATTTAATTTATTTGACCCAAAAATGAACACTTGTCTCTTATTTTCATTTATTATTCACTTATATTTAGCTGCATAAGCATTCAACAAATTGAGTTTGGCTTGAAGATCACTTTGTACAAGTGAAAGAAGGGCAAGATTGTCTGCATAAGCAAGTGCAGCACACATCTGATTGATTATATTAGGTGAATCTGAGACATGTTCTTCCAAGGACACAAGTAACTATATATATATATATATATATATGTATATGACAGAAGAGGAGATAGAACACATCCTTGTCTTACACCTCTATTAGTGGAAAATTTTGCTGGCATTTGCCCTTCTTTCCCATATCTGATGTGGGCCCAAGTCCCTGAATAGATTTCACTAATGATGTTGATGATCGCATGGCTAATATCCCAGTCCCTCATTAATGTCCATAGTAAATTACAAGAGATAGTGTCAAAGGCAGAACTAAAGTCTATAAATGCAACATATAGTTTTTGTTTTCTGAGGTTAACATATTTTTCAAAAAGATGATTTAAGATATAACAGTTGTCAATCGTGCAATAGTCTGGACGTAAGCCAGCCTGATATTCTGATAAGTCCCTTATGGTTTATATTATTCTTCAATGGGTCTACCCAGAATTATTTTGAAAAATAACATTCCCAGGTTATCTAATAGTAATATTGGTCTATATATACAAGGATCCTTTTTGTCACCTTTTTTGTGAATAGAGATAATTGTGGCACCCTTCCAAGCTTCTGGGTTTTCCAATTTCAAAATACAGTAGTTAAAGAGTGGGGTAAGTGTGCTGGACCATATGGAAGGGGCAGTCAGAAAAACTTATGCAGGAATTAAGTCTGGCCCTGGAGTCTTGTTCATTTTCATGGCTGCAGGGTGGTTTAAATTGGATCATATCCCCACTAAGAGGTAGTATATCAATTGAGTAATCAGAGTAAAAAAAAAACATTTTTTGTAATGATCAACCCATGTGTTAATGTGTATAAAAGTATCTATGTTTAACCTATGATTGTATGTGCCATTGGCAACCAACAGCCAATAGGACTGATGATCATTACCATTAATAACAGCCAGCATCTTATCCCATTGCTTTAAATGAAAACCTAGTTGCTTTACTTTCAATAACTGTTTATAAGTCTCTCTAGCTTTATTTAATATTTTACATTGGTTCATAGTTCTATTATTTTTAGCTACTCTGATCAAATGATTTAACGCTTTCTTGCCTTTGGAGCATTCGTAATCAAACCAGGTATGCATTTTCTTATGTTTTTAGAAGATTTTTTTACCTGTTAAGACAGAGCTTCTCTAATTTTTTGGAAGCATATATCCAACTCTTTCACTAATATAGGGCCATTAAAAGTGGTCCGTGGAATATCAGAGAAAGATGACTGTATAATGTACAATATATCATCAGAATGCAAATGCATCCATCTTATGTTTGATTTCTGATCTCAATGTCATAACAAGTTCAAGTAACATGTTCCTTCATGTCCATTAGCTTATAACCCAGTATTAAAGGGAAGTGGTCACTGTCAGCTCTTGTGATCACTTCATATGTGTCCCATAAATCCATGTTACCATTCTCCCCCAAAAAATAATCTATGACTGAGGGACCCTGGGCATTAAAGTAAATACAATTTCCTTGGGCTTCTCTCCTTAATCTACCACTGAGTGGTGCAAGATTGTATAGTTCTAATGCATCAATTTATTTATGTCCTGACTTGTTAATTTTACTGTCCCTTGCAGTTCTGGGAAATTTATAGGCATTGTCATGGCACCAGTTATGTATGTCACTATCTGAGTACCCATCAAATTTCCAAATTTGAACATTGAAATCACCGCATAATAATATAGTCTCACATGATGTTACAGACCAGCTTTTATACATTATGTACTCTAAATCTTCCCATATCACTGAATAATGATATTTGGAGCGGGGGGGGGTATAAGTGTTTACAAGACAGAATTCTGGTTTTTCAAAATGAACAAGTAGCGCCTGAGTATTAAAACTGGCAATAATTAGTTCAGCACTCATATCTTTGGTATGTTTAATCCATGTAACCAGACCACATGATGGTCTACCAAACTTTGTCTGTTTGGTGCCAGGAACCTGGCATGTGCTATAGCCATTTAATGCAACATCATTTTCTGCATAATGTTAAGTTTCTTGCAGACAGATTATTACAGATTGATTAATAAACTCCACCCACTCCTTATCTGCAAATTTGGAGAATAGGCCTGCCACATTAGAGGGCATAATTAAATTACCCTTCATTTGTAAAAATGTATTGGAGTCTTTAGACATTTTATCATCAAAAAGTCATACATCATCAGTATTTATAACGTCAAACCTATTGGTAGTAGGGATATTGTAAGTACTAGGAACTCCAGGGGCTTTTAATTGTCCATCAAGGCTATTAATATTGTGTTCCTTATTTTTCCTACTGCCTTAAATGGATGAATTTATATTTCATTCCAGGTCATAAGAAGGGACAACCAAATACAGTCCCATTGTATCAAGGGTGGACATATTATTAATAATTTTCTTAAAAAGACTATCACATATCACTATAAGCTGAATTTGATCACATTCTGGGTCATTATCCATCCTTGTAACTAGGATCACTTTTGGATCTTCTATGGAAATATTTAGCAACTGCTTTAATAGGTCTGTCACAAGTAGCTTTAATTTATGATCATTTTCATTGTTAGAATGACCAAACCTATAAAGAAACAAGATCTTGGTAACTAATTCTTCTTTTTTTGATGTAGGGCTATGACTTTTTCCTTTTTTGAGAATTCAGTATGGGACTGTCAATTATATGCACTTCTACTGTATCTAACACTGTAGCTTTCTTCAGGATTTTATCAGCAGTGTCATCTCCTTGTAGTATGACATTGACATGTCCTGCATTATTATCTGTTTTCCGTCTATGTACCTTATTGATTTTTATCTCTGTAGGCGAAATTTTTAGTGCATATGTGCAAGGATTGTAAATTGCATTTTTTGGTTTTCCTGTGTTTTCACTAGGGATTGCTTCAAGACAAAATATGCTAAGTTGTCTGGTGTTGCTTATTTTTTTCCTAGCATTATTCAAATCATTTATTTTCACAAAGTTAATAGTGCAACCACATTTTCCTAAGGCTTTGCTATTTAGCCAAGTTTGATTGGCAACCCTGACAGCAGAACAGAAAATGTATATACATTTGTTACCTTCAGTATCCATGTTATTCCAAATTTGCACAATATCAAGATCCAAAATGTCAGCACCAGTAGCTGCCCTTAAAAGGTGCTCAATCTTCTCCGTATTATATACCATAGAGCTTGGTTTTTCCCATTTATATCCATATAAAGTCAAAACTGCACACTCAGAAATATCAAACAATGCCCCTTTGTTTTTGCAGTCAGCAATTTTCCCATCATTTCCTTTGAAAGTAGTTAATGGTCTGGAAGTGTTAGAAGTTCCTGGATTAATTTTATTACACCATTTCTGCCAATCATCCCTGAAGGCCTTTAACTCCATATCAAAATGATTTAGTTGGGCAGAGATAATATCCATTTGCTGTTTTCCCTCACAGATGTTCGGTTACTTGGAAATTTTAGGTATCCCCTTATATGGGCAACTGAGACTGAATGACTTACAGATGAGTGACTCAATCTCTGTGCCTGCAATGTGAGTTACCCTGCTAGGGTAGCGAGGTGTGGCTATAAAACCAAGTTAGGGAACAAAATAGCGAGGTGGTACAAGTGTGAAGGAACAGAAGGGGAGGGTTCAAGAAGTAGAAGGTATGTGAACTGTAGTTTTGCAGTGTGCTGTCAAGCTGCCATTCTGGTGTGGTGGTGAGGGTGGTGGGCTGCAGTGAGGAAGGTTCAGGGTTTGGGGCTGGGTAGGGCCTCTTTTTTTTTTATTGTGTAGCACTTAAAGATTTTTTTATGTCCAAGTTTCTCTCCCTCCCTGACATGCACCCCCCCTAGAGTTGAGAATCTTAATTTAGAGGGATGTGGGGGGCACATCCCCCTGCATAGATAAAATGTTGTTGGTTTCTCATCACTGTTGTTGGGTTTGCTAGGGAGTGTAAATTGCCATTTTGATTTTCAGTGATGTAAACTCACTGTAACAGCAATCGCTGTTGTGACATGGAACTGAAGTTTTGTTGTGTTCATGCAGCTGTTTAGTTTGATTAGTGCTATGGGTAACTTTTTGAGCTGTCTCAGTCTTGTCATTAACAGGTGAAAAGCCTATACTGACCTCGGCAGAATTTGCTGTCTTGTTTTGAAGCAGAATCTGCTTGAATAACCTAAAAGCAAGATTTAGAGTTTACTGGAGGAGCACTTGGGGATTTTTTTTCTTCCTTTTAATTCTTTTTTTAGCCCCATGTTTTTAGATGGAGTTTCAGGAATACAGACTGAAGAAAAGTATGGTCTTAATTGAGGAGATTCCTCCATAATTAATGATGGGGAACCAACCTGTGGAACTAATTTATCTAATTTAGCTAATATATCATCCAATCTGAATCCATTAATGGCAATATTACCTTTGAGATTTTCAATCTCGTTATAAACTACAACCAACTGATCTACAATCAAGTGTGCAGCATATGGGTTTCTCATAAAATTTTTAAAATCTTTGTCAAGACTGAAAGAATACGTCTCAACTGGGTCATTTTTAATAACTTTAATATGTGATTAATACAATTGTGAGACATCTTATTTATTTCCTGTACCCATTGCATCTAATTTTTTTAAACTGCTTATGGCTTTGTGTAGCTCATGTGTTATGCCTTTTAACTCAGTATTCCATTTTACAGTTTTATTCGCTAAGTCACTGGTTGGTACTGGGGAAAAACCCATAGAATCAGACATTTCAGACAAGGTATCTTAATATAAATTTATAGAGGCTTCTTTAATGTGAGGGCTATATAACTGAACTGTTTCAGCATTGTGCTTTACATTGGTGTGTACTGTTTCTGCTAAAATATCTATAAAGTTACTACAGTCATCTGTATGAAAAGAAAAAAATATCATTTATCAAAGACTTTAGGTGTAGAGGACAGCCTTGAGCTTTCTTGAAATGTCTTCATTGGGCTAGATATTCAGACTGTGCCGGGCAATGGAGCAAGCCCAGGTGCAGCACAACTGAGCTGCACCAGGGCCAGGATCAGGCGATATTCCACATGGTGCAGCTACAGCCCACAATCGGGCATACCGGGTGGGTTCCACTAGACCACCAGGTCATTCTTTTTAATTACTACAGCCCGCAATTGGGCATTCAGGAGAGGTGAGGGTCCACTACACCACCAGGTTGTTCTGTCTAATTCCTACAGCCCATGATCAGGCATGCTGGGAGGGAGGGGGGTCCACTAGACCACCAGGGTGATCTTTGTTATTACTACAGCCCACAATGGGGCATACAGGAGGGGCAGGGGGGTCCACTAGACTACCGGGGGATCCGAGTGCTTGAGGATGGTGTTCCTGCTGGGCTGATGGTCACCCACAGCTAGCAGCTGTATTGTGCCTTGCACTACAGCCACCCACCTGTGGGTGGCCAGTTTTTGAGCCTATAATTAATGGCTCAACTTTGAGCACCAGTGTGTGGTGCATGTAGGGGTTGCACCAGCATATGCACCACACATCCCGGGCTGAATATCAGGATGTCCACATATGCATGGGATCACCCCCCCTGCATCTGCACTGCATACATTACCAATGCACCCTGGTGCATCAGCAATTGTGCTGCTCAACTTGCCCCTTTGAATATCATGCTGGGGCACATTGGGGGTTGTGCATGGCACCAGGCACAACCCCTTTGAATATCCCAGCCATTGTATTCAACAAGTCTTCTGATTTGTTTGCAACACAAGGCTAAGAAGCATCTAAGGTTATAAGTACATTTGCACCTACAGAGCTAGATTTCCCAAAGTGTTCTTTGATTTTAGTTTGCCTAACTCTGGTTTTGCTCTGATGTTTGGTGCTTTTGCCCTTAATTTCTTTTGATTTTTTACTTTTGTTTTTAGAAAGCTGGGCCTTTTTTTTAGCTTTTTTGCCTCTCCACAACAGAGGTTAATTTTGTGAATTTTGTGAGCGTATATCACTAGACTTATTATTCTGTAGTATGTCATCAGAATTATTAATAGTGATACAGGAATCCTGAGTTGATAAAGTAATGATATCAACTGGTGGTGCTCAAGGAGTATCAATTTCTGTGTCAGTTTCAGCAGTTTGTCTTCTAGTAAGAACCAGTTCCCTAAATTAGAATCTTCCAGGAATAAATAACAACTAAAAATACTAGCCAAGGTAAATATATAGTCTAGAATAGAACAAAATAGTGGCAAACAAAAATCCATTAAATGTAAAAATCTCTAGGATGTGTCACATTAATGAACTGCACTGAGTCCCAATACCTATAGCTCAAGATATACTTGCTTGTGAGTTGATTCACACCCTTTAGCAGCTTATGCAGTTCTTCTAACTTTAATATTCTTGTTCGGCAAACCCGTACTTCATGGAATGCTCAGATGTCCCTGTGTCCAAGCAGAATGTTCTTGGTCTAGTAAAACTGTGATCCAAGTCTTTTGTAAGAGAATGGACTTGCAAATATGCAGATCCAGTGAGGACCTGAGTTTGGTGGCCAAGGTAGCTTTTTCAAATCACATACTAGGATAAAAAAGTATTTTTGAACAATCAAAATAAGGAGCACTAAAATAAAAAATATTCTGACATGCTCTTCACTTAAACTTTGGCCACAGCTATGTCATAATCCTGCCAACGAGTCTCTAAAGCTCCAAAGTTACTTACTTTATATTTTAAAAAAGAAAGATTGGTAAGATGGGATGTAGCACCAATAAAAAATTATCCTATCTTAACAACCCAGCCTTAATGAGTCACCACTTTTCATTTTGTTATGATGCAAACTTACTAATATTCCAGTCAATATAGAACTAAGATGAAACCCGGTTCTTTAAAACACCAACCACTGGGCAATTGTTCCACTTTGCAATAGTACCTCATTTATGTGATAAATATTTAGGAGCTAAAGATAAACATGCTGTTGAAACAGCTCTGCTCTGTTTTATTGTTAGCTCAAAACTACTTTCATACTCAAACAGAAATGTAAAAGATGAAAAAGGCTAACAATCAGATTTTGTTCCAAGAATACAGACTGGTAAAGCGACGTTACAATGAAGTAGGGAGTGCTAAAAACACTTATGTTCTCTCAGAAGATCGCAACCAGAATGATCTGGATGCCAAAGCTGAGCATGCGCATTCAAATAGGAACAGGTCATGTGACAAGTAATGCCACTATGGCACGAAAAATAAAATAGTTACACCTTATTTTATTTATTGTGACAAAACATCTAAAATCTATCTGCACATTTAATTGTGTGTAAAAATTTACACTCCAGGTAGACAAAACTGCTGAGAGAAAAAAGTGAGGTTTAACTACACATCCAACACTTTTAAATGTCACTGAAAGAGTAACGTATTTATAAACACAATATCAATAAAATAGAATGAACTCCCCTATAAATCAATCCTTTTGCATTCAGTAAACTCTTTTCTTGAAGTTGATCAGAATAAAATAGGAAAGTTCTATCAAAATCCAAAATCTTCTCTCTCCATTGCAGCCACTAAACTGGCCTCCTTGCTCATTTGCAGATCCAACTACAGCAACCAGCACTTCACAGCTTTCTTCCTGTACATGGGTGAGGAAAATAGGGGAGACAATCTGACCAAACCAGGTGGTGAGTGCAAAAAGCTGGACTGAAAAGTTTGCAGTTTTCTAAGCAGTAGGTGGCATACCTTTAGTAAAAATAAAATGATTCTGGTTTCATTATGGGGCTGTATCAATATAATCAAGATGAATGTTTTTCCCTGTCTCTTTTATCCCCTTTCTCATCTTAATTCATTCATCCCACTATCCTGGTTCCAGAAAATGCATAGAGTTTTTACTAATTTTATCTGGGCGCATAAACACCCCCGATTGGCATATTATAAGCTTGCTGCCTTGAAAGCATATGGGGGACTGCGGATTCCTCACTTGGCTATCTATTACTGGGCTAGTCACCTCGCTAAATGCCTGAAGTGGGTGAATCCGGGTCCTGAGAGTTTGAGACCGGGCTTGGCTCAACATCGAATTAGATTTCATCCGGTCTATGAAAATGGACCCCCTGACTATGTTTTATGTTAAACTATCTCTTTTACAAGATACTAGTAAATGTCCCACCCTTATGACGTCACTAAAAGTATATGCACAACTTTGTTCCTTTCTGGGATATACTCCATATCTGGATCTGTCCCAGTCTATTTGGAACTCACCGGCCTTTACTTTAAATAAGCAGAGGATTTCCCGTACATGGTTACCCCAAGTGGGTGACGGGATAGTATCCATGTTTTTGGATGATGACGGAGCTTGGCTTCCTGTAGCTAAAATCACCCAGAAATTTGGTATTCCAGTACCTTTACAATTCAGGGTTTTTCAATTAAAGCACCTGCTTACCACTGTGTTGGGTAATACCCCCCTCGCCCTCCGGCGTTTGCACTGATTCCTGAACTTTCCCCCCTTATTGGGTTCTTCTGGTGCCATTTCTAAAATATATCAAGTTTTGTTTCATCGGCGGTATGGGGGCTTTTATGGCCCGACTAGATTCTGGGGTTCTTTTTTCCCTCAATATACCTTTTATTGGCCGGTTTTATGGAAGTTCTGTTGCAAATATGTGTCTCAAGACAGATTACGCCTTATGCAATATCATATTTTACACAACTTGTATTATACTCCTGCCAAACTGGCAAGATGGGGTCTCCTCAAATCAGATTTATGTATCAGATGCTCCCAAGGAGAAGGAACACTTCTTCACATATTCTGGATGTGTCCCAAAATAATCCCTTTGTGGGATTCAATTAAAAATAAACTGGACCCCTTACTGGGTCTGCAAGATTGTTTCACTCCAAATATTTGCCTTCTGGGTGACCTGTCCTCCATCAAGGTTAAAGTCCAGAGATTTCATATTTCCATGATCGCATTATCGATTAAGAAACTCATATTAAGGCATTGGAAAGATAGGGCTAGTCCAACATATCAGGAATGGGTAAATTAAATAATTGCTAACCTTCGTACTGAGAAGGGTATAGCTAGCCTCAAAAACTGATTATCTAGTTACAAACATATCTGGGATCCCCTTAACACCCTTAATTATGAGTGTACAGATATAGGTGTTGTTGGTTGTTAGTTATTCTTGCTGCTATATGGTTATTGTTACAGAATTTATGTTACAATACAGAATTATATTGCTGTACCGGGGCGGGAGGGATGGGGTGCAGTCTACATAAAGCACTGTGAACAGGTTGTATCTGTTAAAATTGCTGCCTCCTATATTGTGAAATTGTTTAATAAAATTTGAATAAAAAAAATAAAAATAAAATGAGTGGTGCAATCCTACAACCTGCATCTTCTCCACAAACGCAGATGCGCGTAGCAGAACACCAGTCTTCTCACAAATGCCAAGCCCACCAGCACAATGTTCAGTACTGCTTTGATCTGAAGGTTTGGTTCCTGCTTGTTGAGGCTCTTGTTTTAGACTCTGTACTCGACTCCCTGTTCCTGTCTGACTGTGCCATTGGGTGAGCAGTGGAGAATTGGCCCCCTGGTTCTTGCGGCTTGGAGTTCTGGATCCTAAATTTCTGGTGAGGCCCATTGAACATTGAGAAACTGTGGAGTATTTGGAAGACTGTGAACAATTTATGGGACTGTCTATTTAGACTTTACCCTCTTATTGTTTAGTTCACTAAAATGTTTAAAATCTACTATAACGTTTAAAAACTGCTCTTTACAAGACAGTAACAATAGTTAAAACAGCTGAAAACAGTTATAAATACGGCTGTAGGGCTGGACATTTAATAATTAACTGGATATTTTTTGGAAATTGTATGAAAGTTTAATTTTTCTTATTTTATCATTTATCATTATTTTAAAAATTAGCCATATTCATTAGCTAATTTGCAATTATGGCTATATAAAAATATTAATACCTTTGGTCACACCAACCCTTATAACCGATACATAGTTACTGCATGTTTCTGCATGTTATTTCAGCATTCTTATGGAAAACTTGCAGACCACTCTTTAAAAATTTGCATTTAGTCACAATATTGTAAAGCCTGCTGACAACTGTGGGGTTTCAAGCAACATGACACCACTACTTAGTTTTAAAGTGTCCAAACCCCACTAGCTAAATTTCCTTTTAAAATGTGATGCAGCCTTATTAATGGAGATAACTTTATGAATCAAGATTACCTCTCTTACTTCCAACAACACTGATTTTAAAGTTTAAAAAGCAAGACGCAAAGTAAGTTGCTCTGACTAATTTGCTTTTAGATATACAGTATATATACTGACTTATTTATAAGTTGGGTTATTTTTTAAAACACTTTTGTAACATAGTGACTATAACCACTTTTTATTTGTTTAAACTTATATAAAGTGTATCAGTGTTACTTGAGCATCACCCCTCACAAACAAAGAATATAAATATATCTAAAATAATTTGAGTTAGGGGACATGCAAAAGCCAGACTGTCAGTTTTCTTTTTTGTATATTTCAATGTTTTAGTTTGTGGGACCCTTTTCGATACTAACTGGTTGGAGGACATTGGAACCAAGGCCAAACAGAAATAAAGATTTGACTCTAGTATGAAATTCTACCAGAAGCTACAATCCACAGACATTTTAACGTAAGTACAATAGGGTAATAGTGTAATATTCCTTGTGCTAAAGTGCAATAGAGTCAAAGTACAGTAGGTAATATATTTAGTGCAATAGTGTAACAGCGCAACTGTTTTATAATGTAATAGTGCTAAAAGTACAATAAGTTTTATTCTTTTAAAAAACAAGCACTTATTGCATTGAATCATAGGACTCAGAATGTTTGACCTTAGATGTAATTGACTGTTTTATGAGGCACAGAATATGGTAATCACCACAAGGGGGAGAAAAGGATACTTTTTAGAATCTGACATGGATTCCCATGCGCAGCATATATAAGCTGAAACTCTTAGCCATCTGGGGAAAAGAGTGACCAAAACACAGAAAAAGGGGAAGAGAGATTTAAATAGTGCAGATGTTAGTCATGACAAGGAGGAACTTGTTGCACTAAAAGTTTCTAAGCAACCATTCTCCTCAGTAGGGGAAGATCCACACAGAGGCAAACAGACACTTATAAAAAATGTCATATACCTCCACACCACAATTACAAAAAGGGAGGGATGAGAAGGTTACACTGTCATAAACCATGATAAGGATGGAGGTAATAACTCTGTAATAATTTGAGGTGGGGAAACAAACACATTTTATAATACATCATTACCTGCTATTCTTTGTCAGAACAAAGAGGCAACTTGGTCCTCAATAAATTGATTGAAGCACCCAATAGCAATGTATGTTAACATAGAATATGATAAATTACAATCACCAGCCCCAATTGAATTTGAATGGGAACCTTTACCCAAGTCAGTCACAGGACTGGAACACTCTCTGGCCCCTTTTGAGAAATCTCCTGACTTGAAGATCAATAAATCCCGCAAATTTCATTTTCAGAATAAATGTTTGGATGAAAATCCTATGCAATCTAAAGAGAATGGGTACTCTGATCAGGTAAATAGCTACCCAACCCCTCTTTACCCCAGGAGTAATTGATGCCTTAAAGGACCAGCACATGGCAAACATGCTCTTTTTGGAGCAGCTCTATATTTTAAAAGATAAGATATCCACTGTCAAAACCACTGTGGCTCATCATGAAGGATTAATGTATTTGTTCAGAGAACTGGTCTGGGAGAATTATGCTTAGAAGGGGACTCAATGAAATTAAACCCATTGAGGAAAACTCAGGAGGATACAAGTACCCCTTGCATATCAGATTTGTTAAATCAAATATCTACACTCCCCAATTAGGGACAATACTTAAAAAAGGAAAAAAAAAGAGAAGAACCAAAAAAAAGAACACTAAAACAAAACATAAAACATGCCAATCAAATAAGACAACCCCAATACCTATCAGAGGGACCCACATACTCCTGGTAAAAATAAAAATAAAAGCTAGGGATGAAATCCCTAGAACAACCATCTCAACTAGAAACCAAGATAAGAAAGCTGATTTCAAGCAAAATGGCAAGGCAAGGGGGACCACCCCCAGCAACAAAAAAAAAAAACTGAAGATGGAAAACAACCCAATGTGGAAAAAGACAACCTAATAAAACACGGGAAGAAATACTAATAATACTCCCAGACATTATTTCAGAACCAACTTTGAATATTAGACAGGAAATCCTAGACACATTTCTTGTCAGGGTAGCCTGTCAAGCTGAAAATATTAGACACTTGAAACCCCTTACAGTTACAGAGGGTTTAAACAGCTTATGGCTGTCTGGAAATGAAGCTGTCATTTCAATACATGTATATCGAATTCATCAAAACAGGAATACATCAGATGAAACTGTGAGACTTCTTGTGATTAGGTTACTTGAGGAGGAATTAGTAATCCCAAATAGGAGGAATAAATTATTATATTTAACAAGAGACAATGGAAATATGGAGTCTCTAGTATGTCTGGTACTTTCTGATGTGGAGATTACCAAATGAATATGGGGAAACTCTGTTCAGTCAGCTATCAATGCATGAGCTCAGATCCACCCTGTACTATTTCAACTTGTTTGAAAAAACTAAGGAAGACTTCTCCCAAGGTAAAGTAATCACAAAACAGATCTAGAAAACTGCATCAGGAAAAAGAGAGGATCTCATAGAACCGGATAGCAGGGAAGAGCAATTCTTTTTGACTTTACCTGGGGTAGAAATATTACACAATGAAAATCAAGACTCTTTCATGAAAACAGTTTACTACATGGTAACAAATGTTTTGGGAATCAGGCTTGGTTACAAGAGAATTCAGTGGATTTGGAGAGAAAATGGGTTTGTAAATCAGGATCAAATTACATTTTCAGTTAGAGATAAACTTTTACTAAATCTTATTCTTGCTGAAGCATATAAGTTTGAAAAGTCAGATATCCTTATTTGTGAATGGTCCACTATAAATGAAACTAACACTTCCCAAGACAAAATAACTTACACCACAAGTAGTCCTAAAAACAATTATGGAACCACCATCCTCCCTACTCCCAAAGATACATATTCATGTGAAATCTTGAATATACCAACAGACAGTTGCTTTTAAGTTTTAGCGATTTTACAAAATTATTGACTTGTGGAGCAATATATTTCAAAACAAGACCAACATAATCATCTCAAGGGATAGACAAGGGAACTGAATAACTTTAAAACTATTATTTCCTGGAATATAGTGGGTTTTTAAAAATATGTTATGGATCCACTTTTAAAAAAAAAAATGTCACAATATAATATAACGTCTTCATGAAACTGAGGCAATTGATGAGACTTGGCTGGAAGATTACTCATGCATTTCAGCAAAGGCAAAAAAGGTAGTAACTCGGGGCAGATCAATAGGTGGTCTAGCAGTTTTTGTCAAAACAGGTACAGAAGTTGTAATCAAAGAACAGTGTCTAATATCTCCAAATATTCTCATTCATTTGGTCAAATTGAACACTGAGGTATTGCATATTTGTAGCTATTATATTCCACCAAAAAAATATAGACTATAATATGATCATCTGTGGGAGGAGTTGTAATATGAAATTCAGAATGTATCCATGACAATTCCAGAAGATGGTTTAATTATAATGGCATATTTTAATGCTAGGGTGGGTTCTCTGGCCCCAGATATTAATCTAGAACTTGGCTCTGACTCATGGAAAAGAAAGTCCTTGGACAAAGTTGTAACTGGAAGTGAAAGAAGACTTTTGCAATTTTTTGGATAAAGTGGGATTAGTAATACTTAATAGAACACTAGAAGGGGATTTTCCTGCCCAATATACAAGCTCCTCAGCTAAGGGGGCAAGTGCTGTTAATTATATAGTTGTGTTTTATTGGCAGAAATATTATTTTTTTAGAGCCATTGGTCATTCTGAAACCTAGAGTGAGCGTTTTCCTCTTTCATTAAAATTAAAATCTTGTTCTTTCTCATCTTCACGCAACATATTTTTCATGTTCCTCACATAGAGATTTGGAATAGTAATAGAGTGCTCAGTTACACTTTAAGTATCAGTTAACTACAGTGTAGCTGTGCTCTTTTCAAACAAACTAGAAATTGATCTCTCTAATATTTTGCTAAGTAATTAAACTGCAGAAGGTTTACAGGAACTCACAAATCTTTCCTCAGCACATATGATGTATGACATTATAAAGAGAATTTGTGAAGGATTTCTTCCACATCTGTATCATCGAGCAACTAAAAAAACAATGAATCACTTGGTTTAACCCTTGCTGTGCCGCAGAATGATGTATCAGTCCATAATCCCTATACATTGTAAATCTACTGGCAGCCTAAGGGTTAATACTGACTGTAAAAACTGTAAGGTTCCATTCTCAAAGTGTATTAGATTTGTCAGGCAGAATCCATCTAGAGAGAATTTTACACTACTTAACAATTATAGGAAAGAGTAGAAAGGACTTTTGCAGGTCCAGTAACAATAATTTCAGGTTAAACAGTGGGGAAGCAATGTATAAAGACATTCACACAAAAGACTCTAAATAGTCCTGGCTACTTATAGTAAAAGGAACAGGTAATTTTTCTTCAAATATCTCAGCTGTTATTACTCCCATAGATACATAGATGCTGTAGGCAGATAATGACTGCTTGGCCCATCCAGTCTGCTCATTTAAGTTGCCTAACGAAGTGGCCAGTGACCCTATCTGGTCTTTGGCTTTAGCTTTTTCTTCCTATCTCTATTATTCCTTTGTTTCTGTCCTACGCATGTTTAAAGCCTGTCACTGTATGGGCTGCCACCACCTCCTGGGGCAGGCTATTCCATGCATCCACCACCCTTTCCACAAAAAAGAACTTCCTTCCATGACCTGGATTATTTATTATCAGAAAATCTTCTATAATGAACAAGAAACTAGTATTTAGCAAAGAATTCTTCCACAGTTGCAATGATCCTCAGGTTCCTTAAAAATAATCCTATGTGAAATTTCAGTAGCAATTAAACAACCCAAAGCAGATAAAGCATGTGGCCCTGTCAGGGTTCTACCATACATATATAAAATTTAAACTGAATGGTGGAGCAATCTTCTTGCCACACTTTTCAATAAACTCCTAGCAGAAAAATGGCATTCCATTTGAATGGAAAGGTAACATCATAATTACAATCAATAAAGAAAGAGATCCTATATCTCTCTCTTTCTCAAAAACTATAGACACATAAGTCTGATAGAGTGCCCAGGAAAAAAATTTGCAAGAGTCTTTCTAGCCAGAATAAATCTTTGGTTAGGGAAAGGTGATATATTAAATCTATATCAAGCAGGCTTTAGAAAAGGTTACTCAACAGTTGATCATTTGGCTTTTATAGATTTTTATGGAAGCTTTTGATGGAGTTTGTAAATCACTGGGGAAAATTATTTGCATTAAAAATAGATAATGTAACATTAAAGGAAATTTATAAACCTTTATTCTGAAAACTGGACCTGTGACAGATGCAGACTAGAAGGTAATATATCAGAGCCATTCAAATCCAACATGGGAGTCAAGCAAGGATGTGTATTAGTTCCTTACTCTTTAATTTGCTTATAAATGATTTACTGCTATTTTTTTAGCAAATTCAAGCCATTCACCCACAATAACAGGCATCACAGTTCCTGCCTTAATGTATGCTATAGATGTAATACTAATTACAATTTTTCCAATGGGATTGGCAAAAAATAAACTCACCCAATTAAAAGAATATTGTCTTAAAGATTGTCTATTAATACAAAAATAGAGCCAAAGTATGATCTATGGCCAAAAAAAAAACCAAAATAAAAATGGCATATTAATAAGAACATATAGGACATTATCCCTTCCTACTGCTATCTGAGACTTACTTTTTCCAACAACAATAGTTCTACAAAGTGCAAAAATTATATAATAAATAAATTACCTCAAATTAAAAATGCTCTGCTTATCCCTACTCTTATGAAATAGTATGGCATCCACTATCCTCCAGTCATCTGGGATCACTCCTGTGCCCGAGGAGCAATTCAGTAGATATGTTAATGGCTCCAATAGGACTTGTACCAGTTCTTTCAACACCCTAGAAGGCAGACCATCTGTCTGGGTGATGTTTCAACCTTCAATCCCAATAAACCTTTGGGAACCCTCTCTTTTGAGATAGAACTCTTAGGCCAAGTTGGTTTCTCCCTTGAATGGAAATTATAGTTTAGAAGCAGATCTCCATTCTCAGCTATAACAACAGACTAAAGTACTTAATGGCCCAGATATTCAAAGGAGATGTGCCTGGCACAACTGAGTTGCACCAGTGCAATCCCAGAAATGTGCCCCAGGGCTATATTCAAAAGGGGGAATTGCACAGCGCACATCCTCATGTGCCGCGGTGCAAAGATAATGTATGCAGCACATCTCTAGGGGGTGCGCCCATGCATATGTGGCACATCTCGATATTCAGCCGAGCAGTGCAGCGCATCTGCCAGCACATCCTGGAGATGTGCTGCATACATGGGTACAGAGTTGAGCATGTATAAATCATGCTCAAGTGGTACTGTAACCATCCACAGGTGAGCTGCTGTATTGCAAGGCATAACACAGCAGCTGCCAGCTATGGGTGGCTACCCCCAGAACACCATACACAAGCACCCCCATTATTCCCTGATAGTCTAGTGGTACCCCCTTCCCATCCCATACCACAATCCCTGTAATAGAGAAATAATTAATTCCCTGGTAGTCCAGTGGTACACCCTCCCCATCCCATACCATGATCCCCATAATAAAGAAATATTTAATTCCCTGGTAGTCCAGTAGTACCACCTCCCCATCCCATCCCATGATCCCCATAATAAAGACAAATTTAATTCCCCAGTGGTCCAATGGTACCCCTCCCAGCCCGTAACCCCAATCACCTGAAAGCACATCCCACATCTTGGTAGTCTAGTGGTTCCTCCACCCACCCACCCACCCACCCACACAGGACCCCATCCCACCCCACTCCCCCAGGTCATCAGTTGGCAGCAGACCCACTCACACACCTCTATGGCTGCCAGCCAAATGACAGTGTACAGTACTTGCTGCAAGCTCATTGGTTCACACTGACAACCAATGGGCTTGCAGTGTGTACTATACTAGTCATTCATGACTTTGTGATTGAATGTCCATGGATGGGGAGGGGGTACTACATCAGTACCTGTGACAGGGACCGCCTGCTGTGCAGGGCACCAGGTGCATTTTGCTGGCCAGCCCTGCACAACTCATGCAAATAGAGTCATAATGACATGCAAATGGCCCCATTTGCACCTAGCATACATTATGGCCCCATTTGCATATTTGGGTCTGAATATGAGGAATTTTCTCCTGGCGTATCTCTGATGGGCTGGCACATTTCCCATTCCTGGTATTCAGACTGTCGGGGGATGCACTGGTGCATTGTATTTGCACTGCAGGCATTTTGTGATATTTTCAGATGAGATGCAGCATGGCACTTCTCTTTTGAATATATCCCTTTGTTGCTCTGGAGCAACTCAGTTGCACGGAGCAACCACTACAAAACCACCACCACTGTTTTCAATATCTAGCCCAATGAGTACTTCAGACTTTTGTTCATCCCTCTCAACCCAAGAGTCTCCTTTCCTTAATCTTTCCATGTCCCTTTTACTTTTCCTTCTTTCCTTTATGTATCAAAAAAAAAGCCTTGTCATTATCCTTCATACCCTCTGATATCTTAAGTTCTGTATTTGCCTTCACCTTACTTACAGTTTACTTGTATCTGTGGCACAGTTGAGATTTATTTCTTTACAGACTTCTGACTGAGAAGACTTATACTCCCCAAATGCAGTTTTCTTTGCCTTTACTGTCTCCTTGACATCTTTGAATAACCAGATTTGTCTGTTCTTTTTATTCTTTCCAACCTAAGACACTCTTTGCTAACCTCAGTAATTTTTGACTTGACATATTCCCATTTCTCCTCAACACCTACATACTGGCATTGCCCTATGAGCCATGTCCTAAGTTCATCCTCCATCATTCTGAAGTTCACTTTATGAAAGTTTAACTCTAGCATTTTTGTATTATGCTTTTTCTCCTTTAATGCTAACTTGAACCAAACGGGTCATTTGTACTGAACGGTTCCTCCACTGATACTTTACTAACACCATCACCATTCATCAGAACTAGATCTAGGATGCTTCCTACCCTGTATGTTCATTTATGTGCTAGATCAGGAAACAATCCTCAAATACGGTAGAATAGAAAATGAATGCGTCACTTATATTTAGTGCTTGCCACAAAGTGGCCATATGTGTGTAAATTTATTTTCACACTAAACTAAAAGTCCTCCATTCAGTTTAATGGGGAAAGTGCTAATAAGTGTAATTTTATTTTCGTGCTTCTAAGCACTTCAGCTAATATAGCAAAAATTAATTTACAGTGAATATTTCCTATTCTACAGTACCTCTAGTATTTTTTGGCTCCTGGTACTACGTGCTACTGGATGGTTCCAATCCACATCTGGTGAATTGAAGTCACCCACCAGTAAAACTTCATCTCCCCCTTTGTAGCTTTCTTGATTTTCAATGACAATTCATCATCCAATGTCTCTGTTTGGTTGGGTGGGCTGTACACCATTCCCATATGAATAAGTCTCCTTTTTTCTGGGAATAGTTGATCTATAATGTTTCTGTTCCCTCATTTTCACCTAATTTTTGTCCTCCATAACCCTGATGCCCTCTCTATCATATAATGCAGCTACTGCCCCTTACCTTTTACTCTATATTTTCTGAATAAGACACGATCTGGGACAACTAAGTCCCAGTCCTTACACTAAGTGGCCCTTGCCACCATAATTGCAATTATGTCTGGTTTACCCTAAGACCTGAAGAGCTCTCATTTTATTGCCCAGGCTTCTGGCATTCACATTTGTCACCTTCTAAATGCCCTGTTCCCCAGTTTTCCCTCTCTCTTGTTTTATGTTTGCTTGCACACATGCACAAGAAACATGTTGTGACAACTTGCTGGAGTATCAGGTTGTGGAGGTGTAGCCATGTTGTGGTCAATGCAGCCACTGCTTTTTGGGGCTTGTCTCTGTGGCACCAATAAATGAGCACGCTGTCTATGACAGCAGCTCAGAAGTGTGCCACCAACTTGAAAGAAATTCACTGCTGCAATGAGGAAGTGCCCCCTCATTGCAGGGCATGCCTTGCCTGGTGTAACATTTCAATAAACATGGCGGTGGCTGTCGCTGTCCACCTCTCACAGTCCCACAAAAGCCGATGTCAAGGGTGCCCAATCCCCCTGTCGGCATACCCCTCCCTAGTTCATTTGCTGATGGGGAGCCCAATCTCCATCGACTTGATGTCCCTGTAGTTTAATTTGTCTGCTGAGAGGGTGCCCAATCCCCTTCGGCATCATGCCTCCCACAAACACAGACCCATTTTCTTTGCTGATGGGGTGCCCAATCCCTGTCAGCTCCAGTTCCCCTAAAACACCCAGGTGGCACACTGGGAGCCCATCCCAACATGCCAAATGTACCTGTAAAAAGGAAAACCTTCTCACAAATTTTTTTTAACCTGTAAACAAGAAAATGGTCCCTCATTGTCTGTGGTGCCCCCTCCACCAACCTGCACCCACCCTCTGCGCACCCCACCTCCCCACAACCCCCTCACCCTATACTTTCCTTCAGAGGTCAGTGCCACAATCTTTGGTGGAGCGGGAATACATCTGCACTCTTCAAAGCTGACCGTGAACTGAAGAAATGCCAGTAAGCTGTTTGATGGCATAAATGGTGGGGGGGTCAACTTGGATGGATATCTCAGCCATTTTTGTGACTTTTGGCACCAAATTTTCATCATGGGATTTTTGGGACCCCACCTCATGAACTCTGTTGCTGTCATGTCGTTATTCAGTCCTGAAAGATGATTTTGCGTTCATTGCATGGAATCACCTTCAAGGAATGATTAATGAAACAAAGTGTCACTGTTCATAAGGTGGGCTCCCAAAAAGCCTATGTTACCAAATTTGGTAAAAAATTCCAAAAATGACTCTGCGTATGAGTATGTATTGCGCAGTTCCCACGCACGTCAGAATTTTAAGAATTTTTAATATTTTACCCAGATTTTCAACAGTGACATTTTTTCACACCTCCTTATGAACAGTACAGCTGTTTTTCACATCCTGTCTAAAATGTGTTTTCGCACATCTGGAGCACAATGGCACAGTCTTTGTGTGAAATCAACGTTCAGGACAGATTAGGAAATTCACATTGACAGTGTTAATAAGGAGAGGCCCCAAGAAGCCCATGTTGCAATTTTGGTGAACAAATCCCCCCAAAAATGACTGTGTTACCAGTGTGCATTGTGCAGTTTCTACGCATGCTAGTAACTTCACCAATTTTTTATATTTTCACTCCAGATTTTCAACATTGTCATTTTTGCACACAGCCTTATGAACAGTTGAGCTGTCATTTTTCACATCCTGCCTGAAATATGTTTTTGCACCTGTGGCACACAGTGGGTGTGGTTGCTGTGCAAAATCAACGTTTGGGACAGATTAAGAAAATTACAGTGCCATTGTTCATGAGCGGAGTTCCCAATATGCCTATGTTGAAAATCTGGTGTAAAAAAATTCCCCAAATAATTGTATTATGGGTGCGCATTGCACAGTTTCTACACGCACTCGTGACTTCACCAATTTTTTTATATTTTCACTAGATTTTCAACATTACCATTTTTTTACACCTCCTCATGAACAGTTCGGCCGTCATTTTTTGCACCCTGTTCAAAATGTGTTTTCACACCTGTGGCACCAAATGATGCAGTTGCTGTGCAAAATCACCTTTCAGCTAGCAAACTGATAATGTCACTGTTCATGTGGTGCAGTCACAAAAAGCCCATGTTGAAAACGTGGAGGGAAAATACCGAGAGTCACCCAGGGCATTAGGGTTTCTGACCATAATGCCCTACCCTGTAGAGACTGACAAGTGTCAGAGGTGTGACTTGGGACTGCCAACAGTAATGCTTATGCCATTCCACCCCCACACCCACCCTGCAGCCAGTGACAGGTATTGAGGTGTGCCTTGGACTCTTCAGCCCCAAAGTTCACCCCATTCTCCTATACTGCACACATTTCAGCATATTTCTTTATGGAATGGGATGAGTGTAAAGCCCAAAGACCCCAAGGCACACCTCAACACTTGTCTGTGTCTGCAGGGAAAGGTGAGCTGAAATGGCATGAGCTTTACGGGCAACATCACAAAGGCACACCCCAATGCCTGTCCATCTTTGCAGGGTGGGGGTGAGGTTGGTGTCAGTTCAATACTTCACTGCCATTCCTATTCTGCATCTGTCTAACTCCTGCACTTCCAATGCTAATGCCAGCAAGCAAACATTCAGCATTAACAAATGATTGTTTTTATTTATGCTAACTGTTGTACTTTGTCCAGATATTTCAACAACCCCCTTTCTATTTACTGGGCAACTCTTAATTCTGAACTTCACCTCCCCTACACCCAATCTAATTGTTAATGTTTGAGGAAAGCTTACCAGTTTACTGATCTGCAATTTAGCTATTAATATTATCCCTGGCCCAAGCCTCCCACATACTAGTTTAAATGCCCTTGTATATAAACTTTGAATTTTTTTCCCACTGCTATTGTTCCTTCCCTATTTGCAAGAAAACCATCAAGCTTAAATAATTGCCTATCTCCCCAGAAATTCCCCAACTCACCAATGAAATGAAACCTCTCCCCTGCTCACCAACATTTTAGCCAAGTGTTAAACATATGGATTTTATGCTTTCTACCCTCACCCTGTCCACGTACTTGTAGTACACCAGACAAGATTACAGACTCTGCCAGGCTCTTTAACTTGACCCCCAGAGCAAGAAAAGTATCCTTGACTGTATCAAGAGTGTTTGGTGACATTTTATTTATTCCCACATGAATGATGATATCCAGTTTCATACCCACTTCACAAACACCATCATCTAACCTAGTAAAGAACTCCTAAAACTGAAGTTGGACAAAGCAATGGGGCCTGATGGGATTCACCCCAAAATTCTAAAAGAACTAAGGGGAGAACTAGAGACACCACGGACTACCCTTTTTAATAAATCATGGGAGGATGGTGTGGTACCTGAGGACTGGAGGAGGGTGGATGTGATTCCCCTTCACAAGAATGGGAACAAGGCAGAGGCAGGAAACTACAGATATGTTAGTTTGACCTCAGTGGTAGGGAAATGATTGAATCACTTCAAAAGAAAGAATTGTTGAGTACCTAGAGGCCAGCAGGGCACAGGACCCAAGGCCACATGGATTCACAGTGGGAAGGTCATGTCAGATGAATCTAATAGATTTCTTTGACTGGGTGACCAAAGTAGTAGACCAAGGAAGGGCTGTGGACATGGCCTACCTAGACTTTAGCAAGGCATTTGACACAGTTCACATAAAAGATTAATAAACAAGTTAGCCAGTCTGGTAGTGGGTCCCAGGGTGGTAGCATGAGTGAAAAATTGGCTTGAGAACAGGACGCAGAGGGTAATAGTAATCAGAGTCCACTCTGAAGAAAGGGGGGTTACTAGCAGGGTACTGCAGGGTTCAGTACTGGGACCAGTTCTCTTTAATGTCTTCATAGGTGACACTGCAGAGGGACTGGAAGGAAAAGTATACCTCTATGCAGACTACACAAAGATCTGCAACAGGGTTAATACACAAGGGAGGTGGAAAGGATGAAAAAGGACTTGGCAAGGTTGGAGGACTGATCAAAAGTATGGTAGCTTGGATTCAATGCAAGGAAGTGTGAAGTAATGCACCTGGGAAACAAAAATCCAGGGGAAGAGTACACAATGGGGGAGGTATTAACAACAACAACAACAATGGAAAGGGACCTGGGTAGTCATATCAGATGATCTAAAGGTAGGCAGACAATGTGAGAAGGCAGTAAGGAGGGCTGGGGGAAACTGGGATGCATAGAGAGAAGTATCACCAGCAGAAAACAGGAATTTATTATCCCTCTGTATAGACAGTTGGTGAGGTGCCATCTGTAGCACTGAATGCAGTTCTGGAGACCCCATCTCCACAAGGACATAGACAGGATGGAGGCAGTCCAGAGGAGGGCCACTGAAATGGTGCAGAGTCTGCAAAAGAAGCCATACAAACAGAGACTAAAAGAGCTTAATATGCATACCCTCGAGGAAAGGAGGGAGAGGGGAGACATGATAGAAACTATCATGTACCTCAAGGCAATCAGCAAAGTCCAAGAGGGTAGCATCTTTCAGAAAAAGAGATGTGTAAGAACAAGGGACACAATTTGAAGATAGAGGTGAGAAGGCTCAGGGGCAATGTGAGGAAGTAATGTGTCACACAGAGGGTGGTGGATGCATGGAATGGCCTTCCTGAGGAAGTTGTGGGGTCAAAAACAGTGGAGAATTCAAGAATACATGTGACAAATATAAGGAAATTCTAGTAGGGGTAGGGGGAAGTAGGTTATTGGTTAACTAGGATCTGCAGCTTATCCAATAAGTAGGGAAATGGGCAGACTATGTGGGCCAAGTGGTCCTTATCTGCTGTCATAGGCTATGTTTCTATATAGTATGTAGGTTTTCTGCCATGGTCCCTGGCCGACAGCAAACCATAACACCTTTCTGTCCCTTTGCACACACAACAAACTCTGTCCCCCTAATGATGGACTCAACCACAATAAGCACCATTTTATCTCTCTGGCTAAAGTCTTTCTATTTAGGACTATTAACCACTTCTGTGTCTATAAGAGATTCACAACTTTTTCTCCTGATAAGGGATCTACTATACCACAATGTTCGAATGATAACAATCTGCTACACAATAGAATACTTGTGCTTCAGATACTCAGGGGATCATATTCTTTGGTCTCTCCTTTTCCACCACATTTCATCCTCTATCCCTAACTCCAGATCATTGCTGGGGTAGCGCAGAGAGTATAGGACTTACCTGCTACCATTCTAGCTTACTTTGCAAATCTCTAATTGAGGACCATGCCAATGATAATTCAGCCTGCAAAGTACCCAGGCTCTTACAGATTGGGCTACCCCCACTTTTCCACGTTACTTCCTATCTAAAAGTTGCTCCACAGTCTACACAGCTAATTAATTTCCATCCCCAATTTCTCCCTCCCTTACTTTTGCCTCCACTCAGCATAGTACCCCTAATCCTCCCTCTAACACGTTGTTGAGTGTTGCTTTTCTTAATTTAAAATTGCAGGTACTAGTTATACTCAGTGACTTCCTATGCATAAATAACATTTTCCTTGGTATCACATCTGTCTTAACATATAGTTAAAAGAGATAACATATGTGTATAAACCCTATAAAATAGTACAACATATGTACATAACCCAGACAGGGCAAAGAGAACAACCTGACCCTTCCGGTAAATGTAAAATGGTCTCACTCAATTAAGGGAAATTTAAACTAACCTTTCCTTCTTGTTTATTGTAAATGAGAATGAAATGGCAACTGCTTAATAAGTAGCTAACACCTGAAGATTAAATACCCTGCTAAACTAAAGTTAATTATAAACTCAGAAAATAAGTAAGTCTCTCTACTGTTCCAGCAGTTACATAGGGTGTAAATCTAAACAAGGGTTTACATGACCTTTAGTGCATCAAATATTCTTACACTTTACCACAGCATCACTGCAGGATCATTGTGTTATAACTCCATCAGTAAATTATAAATATTTACCCAAGACTTTTCTAAATGCTGTTCACTAACTCTTCAGAGCCAATAAATTAAACTTTAAACAATGTAAGTGTATACACTATCCAAATGATGTTTAGCAATCAAAAGACAGTAATACAATTTAGCCTTAACTTACTTTGATCCTTACTTTGATGTTGGATAGCTGTGGGTAATAAAATGCCTTTTGATTTCAACTGCAACTGAAATAGGCACATAATCCTAAAGAGGTCACTAAGTGAGGCAGTGCTGGTAGTGTTGGGTATTGGGGTCTGGGGGAAGAATACATTTGCGCATGTCAGAGCGTTCACTCTAACTTGAGCTGTGTGAAGTAGGACACTGTCTCCTCACTCCCCTTCCTTCTCCCCCTTTTTTTTTTTGAGAATGCTGGCTAAACTTAACTGTGCTCTGTTAATTCCCACTCCCTTTTGACCTGCTTTATTTCCTCACCCGTTTCTGCACTTCGGTTCATTTATTTTTGGGCTCATTTGGCCGGCTTTCATTCATCTCCAGTATCTCGCGGCCCTTCATACCGACTGAGCGGTTCAACTCGGGGTATGTCAACACAGTACCGTCGGGTAGCTGAAATTGTTCAGTCGACAGCAGAACTGGAATTTGAGTCACCTCAGAGGAAAGCAGGAACAGAGAAAGTTGAAATGCAGCCTCCTTGAAAAATGCCAGAAATCACAGAAATTACAGAGCCAGAGGGAGGTAACGCTTTCTTATGGGAGAAGCAGGTACAGGGTATTTTTGTGTTTTGTGCTGAGAGTTCTAGTCCAGCGGTTGGGGTTAGTGGCACTAATTTACAGGGTCAGCAATCTGTTACTGGCTTTTTGGGACTGAAATATAAAAGAAGAAAATAAATGTAAGACTTTTTCTTCTACTCCTACCATTCAGAGAGTTAAAAAAAACAAACAAAAAAACACTCCTTTTCAGGTACCCGAACTTTCTGAACCTGAGCAATGATCTGAATTTCAGCCCCTAAATTAAGCTCTCCAATTTGCCTTTAGGATATTTTCACAAAGAATTCGGATAACAAAAAAATGTTTCTACCCTTCCCCAATAAACCCTGAAATTCCTATATTTGTAGTGAATATGTCTTGGGGAGGGGGGGAACCAGCAGTAATAAAACTCAGGCGAAGGTTAAGGGGAATTGCAATAGTGAATTAAAGGATAAACAAGAAACTAATGAAGAATTAAAAAAAAAATGGAAGATGCAACAGGTTTCCAGCAAAACATTTTGAGTGAAATGAAACAAGGCTTCGAATCTGTAAATGCTGCTGTAAATCCTTACTAACTCTTAAGTCCTCAGATGTCATTGGAAAATTTGAGTCTCTTGCATTGAGAACAATGGATTGTGAAACTAGTGTTAGTGACTTAGAGGATAAACTTCCCAACATCGCAAAACAGCTTGAACTTAGTAATAAAGACATGGAACTTTTAAAGATGAAGGTGGATGATCTTGAATCAAGATCCAGGAAGGCTAACCTAAAACTTGCCAACCTCCTAGAGGGAATTGAAGGTGCTGACCCTGTTAAATACTGTGAAGAGCTTCTCTCAAATATAATGGGACTTCCTTATCCAACACAAATTATAGAGCTCGATAGAGCACATCGTGCATTTGGGGTGAAGGATAATCTTGATAGGCCGAGATTTATTTATATCAAGCCTACTAGATTTCAAGACAAAGAGAGAATACTGGCCAAATCTCGAATGGAGAAAGGCATCATATATACAGGCATGAGACTTCAAATTTATCCAGATATTCCCCCAGCTGTTCTAGTCAAAAGAAAAAGTTTTGATCCAATAAGAGATTTACTTCGCAAAGGGGGGGGGTTCCTTTTCCTTGTTATATCCAACAAAATTGAGGGTCAGTTTAGATGGGAAAATACTGTTTTTTCATTCCCCAGCTGAAGTTGAAGATGCTCTGAAGAAAATAGATAAGTATTCTTCTCCTCCACCCAGTAATAATGACCCATCTACTTTAAAAAGCTGATATATATATGGGCATAGATGGAATATGTCTATTAACTGATTATTTTCTATCACTTTTTTTTTACTCTCTCTATTTTGAAATGGAGAGCATTAGAAATTAGTGAAGAAGAGAGTGGAAAAGTGTAGGAAAAGAAAAGTGGTAGTTATATAAAGAAACAGATTAAAAACAACTTTAGTTACAGAGGGTTGTAGGATGACTAAGTGATACTAAGTACCGAGAGATGGCTGGTGGGGAAAAAGAGGTCAAGAAAGATTACTCTTATCTCTGTCTTTGATTTTTTTGATATTTTCCTTTTTCTCTTTTCTTGGGCTCCATATTGACAGTAACACAGAGACAGAGGGTAGAAAGAAAAGAGAAGAAAAGTGGAAAAGAGGAGAAGGAAAAGAAGGAAAGAAGGGATGGGAAGGAAGAGAGAGAGGGGTGTAGAAGAAACATGGGAAATCGAGAAAAAATTAGAATGGGATGTGAAAAGAAGGAGAAGACTGGGGAAAAGGGAAAGAAGAAGAAGAGAAGGGGAAAAGGGAGAAAGAGGTAGAAAATTTGGGCATGGGAGAGGAAGTGGGGAGTGTGGATTGCAGTTCCTACATACTCCACTATTTCTAACCACACAGCAGAAGTATAGTTACCATTAACGTGGGGATGCATCCATTCATTTTAAGGATGCATACAGTGAAACATTCAGCAAATCAAAAGTTGTTTAGACTGAATAGGGAGGGATTTTTTTTTTATATAAATGGGAAGGGTTAGGGATGGGGTTACTCAATTAGTAATTTAAGCAAATGTTTTTTGAAAAAACTTAAATGTGGGTGCTCCTTTATTCAAATATATATATATATATATATATATATATATATATATATATATATATATATATATATATATATATATATATTCAGCTCATAATGAATAACCAGAGTAAGAATGTTTTTGATGAGAATAAAAACATAAAAAGGAAGGAGATGTGGAGTTTGAAAAGATCTTCTCTGGCATGGCACAGCAGAGCATAAGAGAAAGTCTATAGTCTGGGTTTACTCATATTTACATGCTTCCATTTAAGATAATGACATGGAATCTTAACGGCTGTAAAGATAGAATTAAGATCAGAAAAGTTGTCAGAATTGCAAATAATAGAAAGGTGGACTGCCTTCTCCTCCAGGAAACTTATTTTAATAAAAAAGATGCTATTTATTTTGGCAATTTATTTAAGGCCAATGGGTATTATACTTCTTTTTCAAATTCAGCAAGGAGAACAGCTATTTATATTGAGAGACATTTATCTTATTCCTTAACTAAGACATTAATAGATCCAAATGGGCATTTTGTTCTGGTAGAAATTTTACACCTAAAAGAAAAAATAACTCTTGGTTCTCTTTATGGACCAAACACTGAAGATACATCTTTCTTTACACATTTTTTTGTTGGAATTATCCCAGTTTAGACAAATAATTATTCTTGGAGGAGACTTCAATTTCACATTCAAAGCAATTGGCAGAGCAACCTTAGCTCAGGAAAGAAAACAAAAAACATTAAAATTGGTAAGAGATTTCCTTCTGGATTTTGATCTAGTTGATCCCTTTAGATAAAGTTCCCCAGCCTCAAAAAATATTCGTATTACTTTAAAACTTATGACACCTACTCTAAAATCAATTCCTTTCTTGTTTCTCAGAAACTTTATAGAAACTTAGTAAAAATCTTATATGAGCCCATAAGAGTGTCAGACCACACCCCTTTAATTATGGAATTAGACATTAAACAACAGCTGACACCTCCTCAGTATGTTTGGAAAATGGATAACTTATTATGGGCTGATAGTAACTTTAAGGGTAAAATTATAGAGGAAATAAAATCATTTCTGAAAATCAATAGTTTAACAGAGTTTGACATTCAGACCATATGGGAAACCTTAAAGATTCATTTAAGAGGTTGGACTATGGCTCAAATAGGTATTAGGAAAAATAAAATCTGTGGAGACTCTTGCAAATCTAGAAAGGGATCTATCTTCTGTGGAAGATGATCATGGAAACCTTAGTACTGTACAGGCAAAAATAAAGGTTTCTGCAATTAGGAACAAGATATAAGGGATTATACAGGGTCAAGCTGATAGAGCTATTTATAAGGCTAGGGCAAAATATTACTATCAAGGAGATATGTCAGGCAAATTATTGGCTGATCAACTTCGCTCTGAGGCTAATCAGAATAGGATAGCATCTGTCAGGGGGAGAGTGGGCAACTCCTTTCTGAGGAAACTCAGATTAATGCAGCTCTTCAAACTTTCTGTGAAAGATTATACACTCCTAAGCATGAAGTATTGGAGTGGAGAATTTTATTAGGGACTACCTAGTATCTTTGAACTTACCAAAAGTTTCTGCCAATCACATGAATATTTTAAACACAGATATAACCTCAGAAGAAATTATGCAAATAATTAGTGACCTTCCCACTTCAAAGAGTCCAGGCCCTGATGGCCTTCCATTTAAACTTTATAAACATCTGGCTCCCACTCTCATACCTTTATTGAAGGCTCTTTTTTGGAGCTTCCTAAATCAAGGTAAGCTTCTTCCTCCTTCCGTTAATGAGGCTGACATACCTCTGATTTTGAAGAAAGACAAGCTACCAGACTCTTGTGCGTCATATAGGCTGATATTTTTGCTAAATTGTGATTATAAAATATTTACCAAAATCTTAGCAGAAAGGCTCTCTGGGATACTTTTGAATTTGGTGCACTCAGACCAAGTGGGTTTTATTAAGGACAGGAGGCTACAACAGAATACCAGAAGGGCCATTAATATAGTTCAGGCCTTCTCGGGGTCTGATATAGCACTTTTGTCACTAGATGCCAAAAAGGCCTTTGATCAAGGCCCCTGGAATTCTGCGGTTCTGCGGTTGCGGAATTTGCCGCAGAATTTGTATCATGCCACAGAATATATACAGTGCTGCAGAATTCATTGTTTTTGGTGAATTTTCATATAAATATACTGTTTTTCCATAGTGTCAGGCTTTCTTTCCCATCTCGTTTATCCTGAAGCCCCTCCTCTATGCTCAGCATATGATGTCATCGATGACATCACATTATATTTAGCCAATGACAGGACTGCATTCTGCCAGAGAAATGAATAAATCATGCCGGAGAAATCAGAAAATGCTGCCACAGAAGTCAAGGAGCCCTGCCGAAGAAATCAGAAATTCTGCCACAGAACACCAGGGGCCTTGCCTTTGATAGGGTCCAATGGCCCTTCTTGCTAGAAGTTATGAAAAGATTTTAAAAATAGAAGGAAACTTTTTAAAATGGATACAGTTAATATATGCAAAAACAAGAGCTAGAATTAAAACTAATCACCTATTTTCTCTTTTTTTTTTACTTCATCGAGGCACTAGGCAGGGTTGCCCACTCTCCCCCCCCCATTATTTGCTCTTTTATTGGAGCCCTTGACAGTTAAAATTAGATCATTCAGTGAGACACTGGGTGTTAAAGTGGAGGATGAATTTTTCACACTCATGTTATATGCTGACGATATATTAATATCACTTGTTGAACCAGAACGAACATACCCAGTTTTAAATAACATTTTGTGGGAATTTGGAAATCTGTCAGGTTATAGAGTTAACTGGGGGAAAAGTGAGATGTTGTATTTGGGGAATTCAGAAAATCTCTCCAACCCTGAGTTAAGAAATATTTGTAAGAACCATCTGAAATACTTAGGAATTATGTTGGCACTAGATCTCTATAGAATGATGCAACTGAACTGTGACCCCCTTCTCTCCAAAATTAAGAAAGATTTAGAAAAGTGGCAACACCTTCCCCTAACTTTATTGGGGAGAACCAATATTCTCAAAATGAATATTCTTCCAAAACTGTTATTTCTATTTGAATCAGTTCCTTTGACTTTGAATAAAAGATCCTTTACAGAATTAGATAAGCGGATTAGAACTTTCCTCTGGCTGGGCAAATGCCCTAGAATAGCTTTGGATAAATTTCAACAAAATAAAGAAAAAGGAGGTTTGGGTTGTCCAAATTTGTTGCTGTACTACTTAGCTGCTCAACTGGAGATTGTTTATTTTTGGTTTCATCATAAACAAGATTATTACATTGCAGGACTTAGTTTAAAAATATCTCTAATGTAGGGGGCCTAGCTTTGATCAATACTTTATCACTCGACCCACTACAATTAAGTAAAAGTTCTATTCAAAATACAACAAAATCCACTATCACAGCTTGGGCATAGGCTCTCAAGTTAATGGATTGGAATAACAAGATTTCAAAGCTTTCTCCCATTTGTGGTATCCCTTGTTTTCCTCCTTCAGTGAAGGATGCCACATTTAAAAAGTGGTACTTTGATAAGGCTATTCATTTTGTAGGCACCTTGTATCTACATACTCAGATAATGTATTTTGTACAATTTCAACAAATCTATGAGATTCCAGATAATCAGAGGTGGCAGTTTATACAGTTAAAGAACTACATATTTAAAAAAAATTAAAACTATTTTTCTCTATTAGATTCCTTTCTGGAAACCCTGTTCCATAATGCCTGTTACAATAAAAAATTGATATCCAGGCTCTATACTTTGTTTTTGGAATATACTCCTTTTCGGCTGAGAAACACAAAAAAAGCATGGGAATAGGATATGGGAAAACTATTATTGAAGTACAATGGGACACCTTGGTCAATTTAACTGTCTTTCCAGTAAAAAATAATAAATTGTTTCAAATTCACTTTAACACAATACACATAACTTATTTCACACCAGCAAGACTCCATAAAATGGACAATGCTCTGTCTATGCTATGCCAGAGATGCATGAACTCTAAAGGTTCTTTGCTCCATATGTTGGCTACCTGTGCCAGATTATGCAAATTTTGGGCTAACGTCTGGTTAACCCTTTCCAGAGCAATCGGACAAGATTTTCCCTTCAGTCCTGGAATAATTATATTTGGTTTGCAGAAAGACCGACAGGAGGTGTCTAACACTCAGAAAATATTGTTTAATCTTGGTCTTTTAGTGGCAAAAGAAAAATCTTCAAAAATGGAAAGATTTAGATCCTCCAACCTATTTGGAATGGATAACTAAAATGAACTGCAGTAGGGTCGATAAGGCCTTATATTTAATGGAAGATCAATTTGAAAAATATTTGCAGATCTGGCTTCTCTTCTTGAATAATGTAATTTAATTGATATATAATGGTAAAATATAAAATTCTAATGAATAGTTTGGCCTGGCTATGATGAGCGTGATTAAAACTTCATGAGAAATGACAATAATTGAAGCACCCATGTTCTGAGACTGAAAGAAAAAAAAAGGTGGTGCTGGGTATCATACTTGGGGTGCAGCATCTCCTGCCAACTGCCACCCATGCTGTTGCCCTAGTGTGTCACCCCCTAAGCTATGGCCCTTTAGCTCAAGGACCTCAGCAGATGACTGCTAGGTGAAGCCTAGAAATACTATGTCCAGGGCCCACCCCCAATTTCAGTTGCCTCCTGATTGGAGGACTGACAAATGGGCAGAGTCAGGGGAGCATTTTACAGCAGGCAGACGGTACATTTTGATAAGTCCCCACACAATGCCATTCCAGTTAAGATCTCTGCTAAAACAGCTCCCGACCCCAGAGTTCTCTCCCTGTGACACCTGACAATCTTAAAATTGGGAAGTGGCTGCTCATTCAATAGCCAAAATATATTTCTGCTATCATCCACAAAACTCTTCTGTGTCAGGAAAGCACCAACAAGCAGGCTGACAGTCCATTGTTTTAAGACATTTACAGATGCTATATTTTATGTAGGACACTGCATGACCTCACAGTTCCTGACTGAAGATGTTTACAAAAGACAGCTGACTGGCTTAGTCACTGGAACACAGTTTCTCTTTCAAAAGCCACACTGTTGTCAAGGCACCCACCCTCAATTCCAACTGCTTCCCAACTGGAAAACTCAAGAAGGGGCAGAGTCTGGTATGCACTTTACAGCAGGCAAACCATCTGTTTTGTTAAGTTCAACAGCAACGATGTTCCAGTTTAGATCTCTGTTCACATAGCTCTTGACCCCAGAGTTCACTCCTTGTGACAGATGAGTTTTAAAATTGGAAAGTGGCTGCTCACCCAATAGCCATGCTGTATTTCAGCTGCCCACCCAAGCACAAAAGTCTCCCGTTTAGAGGCTGGCATGATGCAGGGTCAGGAAAGCACCAACAAGCAAGCTGACAGTCAGTTTTCTTAAGACCTTTACAGAAACAGTAGTTATGTAGGACACTGCTTGCCTTTACAGCTCCTGACTGCACATGATTATGAAAGACAGCTGATTAAGTTAATCACTGGAACACAGCTTCTCTTTCAAAAGCTGCACTGTTGTCAAGGTGCCTGCCCCCAATTCCAACTGCTCACAGCTTCTAACCCCAGAGTTCACTCCCACTGACAGATGACAGTCTTAAAATTGGAAAGTGGCCACTCACTCACTGTATTACAGTCACCTGCTCCTTATCAGAAAAGTCTCCTGTTTAGAGATTGGAAAGGTGCAGGGTCAGGGAAGCACCAACAAACAGGCTGATAGTTCATTTTTATGAGGACCTTTACAAATGCAATATTTTTATGTAGGTCACTGCTTTCTGTCTCAGCATCTGACCAAATAATAGTGATACTACAGATGATAGGACTCAAAATAAAAATTGCATGGATCTACAAAAGTCTAATATTCCAACCAAAAATGAGTATTACAAAAAAGGGAAGATGCCACCATGATCTTCAAGAAAAACAAAATAAAAATAATTTCCCCCCAAACATGGGTTACACAAAATAATGAAAAACAAATCTGAATATTCATAATACATATATATATATATATAGGCGGCATTGTCATTTTGTAAGAAAGAAATAAAATCTACTAAAAACACTTTTGAAATAAAACTTGCTCTAAACAAAACTGAAAAGCTTTCTTTATGTCAGTTCCTAAAAGGGTAATTATGGTTCCATAGGTCCACTCGATATTAACATTGGGCCTGATGCACTAACAAAAACATTGCCTACGTGACACGTATCTGAGGAGCGTAGGCAACCTTACTTGTGAATGTCCTTTTGTGCACAGGGCCCAATAATCTTATTGTTAAGGGAAAAAAACTGGTGAACGAATTTATTTATTCATGTATTTATTTATTTATTTGAGAACTGGTGCCCGGGAGAAGCACACTGAGCCAAGGCTCCTTCCCAGATGTAACCTGTGGGAGGGAACAGATGGATCAGACATAGAATACACAATTACAGCTCAATTGAGCAGACATTTGGTAAACAAGTAGGTACAAACACAAGTAGGTACAAAAATAAATTGTTACAGAAAACCAAAGTGCAGTCACAGCACAATATGGAGTGCCTGTTCAAGTGCAAAATAAAACGGCAACAATGCAGTGTGCAAATTCTATAGTGACAACAGGCAAGAGACTTGTAGGATGATCATATACCTAGCTCTATGGTGAAGGGTAGAGCAGCGATGGAGTGGAAGTGAAACCAGAATGCAAGTTGTGGAGATTCAGGCCAGATGCCCCACCTAGGACAGATAAGGCCCAGGCTTGGGAGATCAGCAGGTGGGGAGGGGCTGGATTTTTTTTACTGGTGCCTGAGGGAGCCAGGGGAGGAGGAGGAGAGGTGGAGGGAGGAGAGGAGCTGGCTTCAGAGTGAAGGTAGTCAATAGGAAACATAGAAACATAGAAATTGATGACAGATAAGGACCACTTGGTCCTCCCAATCTGCCCAGTTCTCCCTACCTATACTATTACATCAGACCATGCCCGATTTACAGCTCTCTCTCCCTCCCCCCTTCCTTTCCACCATAATTCCTTTGTGCTTATCCTGTGCATTCTTGAACCCCGCCACTGTTTTTGCCTGCACCACCTCTGCTGGAAGACTGTTCCAGGAATCCATCACTCTTTCTGTTTCAGGAATCCACCACTCTTTCTGTGAAGAAGTACTTCCTTACATCTCTCCTGAATCTAACCCCTCCAGCTTCATAGCATGTCCCCTTGTTCTTAAGCAACCTTTCTTCTGAAAGATACTCACCTCCTGTACCATATTTACCTCTGTGAAGTATTTCAAGATCTCTGTCATATCTTCTCTTTTCCTCCTCTGTTCCAAGGTGTCCATATTGAGGTCCTTTAGTCTCTTTCTCCTAATAGGGCTTTTGATGCAGAGCCTGCACCATTTCAGTTGCCCTCCTCTGGACCACCTCCACTCTGTCTATGTCCTTCCAGAGATGTGGTCTCCAGAACTGGACACAATACTCAGGTGGGGTCTAACCAGAGATCTATACAGAGCTAACACCACCTCCCTCTTTCTGCTGGTGATACCCATCCCTATGTATCCCACTCTCCCACTTATCCTCCCTACTGCCTTATCACACTGCCTGGCCACCTTTAGGTCATCTGACATGATTACCCCACATCTCTTTCCTGCTTGGTGGTCATCAGTACCACTCCACCCATTTAGTGTTCTGCCCCTGTGTTTCTGTGCCTAAGTTCATCATTCTGCACTTTTTCACATAGAAACCCAGATTCCATACCCATGTCAACTCCTCTAGTTTTCTCAGGTCTCTGCCCATCCTTTCCACACCCCCCCCCCCCGGAGTGTCCACCCTACTGCAGATTTTGGTGTCATCCACAAAGATGCAGACCTTCCCTTCTAGCTCCTCTGAAATGACACTTACAAAGATATTAAAGAGGACCAGTCCCAGCACTGATCCCTGAGGCACCCCACTGGTCACCCTCCCATACTTGGAGTGAACTTTGTTTACAACCACCCTATGTCACCTATACCCTAACCAATTTCTTATCCAGTTTACCTCCCTTGGACCCACTCCTAAGCTACTCAGATTGCTTACTAGTGCCCTATGTGAAACAGTGTTTCTGTATCTTGGTAGGCCACGTTCACTGCTCCACCCTGATCTAGTTCCTTTGTCACCCAGTCAAAGAAATCTATCAGTCATTTGACATGACTTTCCCCTTGAGAATCCATGCTGCCTTGAATCTTGTAACCCACCGGATGTGAAATATTCAGTAGTCCTTTCCTTCAGCAGTGATTCCATTAACTTTTCCACCACAGATATCAGGCTGACTGGCCTATAATTGTTAGCCTCTTTCCTGCTATTTTTTGTGTAGTAAGACCAAGGCCCCTGGTGTTCTGCGGCAGAATTTTCTGATTTCTGCGGCATGACTTATTCATTTCTCTGGCAGAATGCAGTCCTGTCATTGGCTAAATATGATGTGATGTCATCGATGACATCATATGCTGAGCATAGAGGAGGGGCTTCAGGATAAACGAGGTGGGAAAGAAAGCCTGACGCTATGGAAAAACAGTATATTTATATGAAAATTCACCAAAAACAATGAATTCTGCAGCACTGTATATATTCTGCAGCATGATGCAAATTTTGCGGCAAATTCCGCAACTGCAGAACCGCAGAATTCCAGGGGCCTTGAGTAAGACTACATCTGCCCTCCTGTAGTCCTCCAGAACTACTCCTGTGTCCAGTGAGCTGTTAAATAGAAATGTCAGAGGTGCAGCCAGTATTTTCCTAAGCTCCCTCAGTACCCTTGGATGCACCCCATCTGGCTCAATTGCTCTGTCCACTTTCAGATTAGCAAGTCCCTTCAGGACTCTCTCCTCCAAAAAAAGGACTAGTGTCCACCACCTTTCCTCCAAAGCTTTTGTTACTTTTTGTGGCCCCTTCCTTTCTCCTTCCTCTGTGGACACTGAACAAAAGTATTTGTTCAGGATGTCTGCCTTTTTCTCTGCCCCCCTCTGCACAGTCCCCCCTTCCCTTCCCTTTTTAACCTTAAAATCCCACCCCTGGTCTTCCTCTTTTTACTTGCACATCTAAAAAATGTCTTGTCCCCTTCCATAGAAACATAGGCTTTATTGGCAGATAAGGACCTCTTAGCCCACCTAGTCTGCCCATTTTCCTACCTACAGGATAAGCTGCAGATCCTAGTTAACCAACAGCCTATTTCTTCCTACCCTCCACAAGAATTGCCTTATGCCTGTCCCATGCATTCTTGAATTGTCCCACAGTTTTAGACCCCGCGACCTCCTCAGGAAGGCTATTCCAAGCATCTACCACCCTCTCTGTGAAAAAATACTTCCTCACATTGCCCCTGAGCCGTCCCCCTTCTATCTTCAAATTGTGTCCCCTTGTTCTTGCACATCTCTTTTTCTGAAAGATGCTACCCTCTTGGACTTTGTTGATTCCACTGAGGTACTTAAAAGTTTCTATCATGTTCTCCCCCCCTTTTCCTCAAGGGTATACATATTAAGCTCCTTTAGACTCTCCTTGTATGGCTTCTCTTGCAGACCCTGCACCATTTTAGTTGTCCTCCTCTGGACTGCCTCCATGCTATCTATGTCCTTACGGAGATGGGATCTCCAGAACTGGACGCAGTACTCCAGATGGGGTCTCACCAACTGTCTGTACAGAGGGATAACAACTTCTTATTTTCAGCTGGTGATGCCTCTCCCTATACATCCCAGTATCCCCCCAGGCCTCCCTACTACCTTCTTACATTCCTTGCTAACCTTAGTGTCATCTGATATGATTACCCCAGGTCCCTTTCCATTTTTGTTGTTGTTATTACCTCCCCCCCCAACATTGTATAATCTTCCCCATGGTTTTTGTTTCCCAGGTACATTATTTTGCACTTCTTTGCATTGAATCCAAGATGCCATACTTCTGACCATTCGTCCAACCTTGCCATGTCCCTTCTCATCCTTTCCACACCTCCTTGTGTATCAACCCTGTTGCAGATCTCTGGGTCATCTGCAAAGAGGCATACTTTTCCTTCCAGTCCCTCTGCAATGTCACTTATAAAGACATTAAAAAGGACTGGACCCAGTACTGAACCCTGAACCCCACTAGTAACCCCTCTTTCTTCAGAGTGGACTCCATTTACAATTACCTTCTGTGTCCTGTTGTCCAACCAATGTTTTACCCAGGCTAACACCCTGGGACCCACTCCCAGGCTGGTTAATTTGATTATTATTCTTTTGTGTAGGACAGTGTCAAATGCCTTGCTAAAGTCTAGGTAGGCCATGTCCACAGCCCCATCCCTGGTCTGCTACTTTGGTCTCCCAGTCAAAGAAATCAATTAGATTCATCTGACATGACCTTCCCGCTGTGAACCCATGCTGCCTTGGGTCCTGTGTCCCACTGGCTTCTAGGTACTCAACTATTCTTTCCTTCAGAAGTGATTCCATCACTTTCCCTACCACAGACATCAAATTGACTGGTCTGTAGTTTCCTGCCTTTGTCTTGCTCCCACTTTTGTGAAAGGGAATCACATCTGCCTTCCTCCAGTCCTCAGGTACCACACCATCCTCCCATGATTTGTTAAAAAAGGTAGTCAGTGGTGTCACTGGTTCTCCTTTTAATTCTTTCCATTACCTCCTGGGCTATTCCTCTTCAGTCTGCAACTTTACATAGAAATACAGAAGCTGTCAGCAGGAAAGGACCTGTTGGCCCACCTAGTCTGACCTAAAGTATCTACCTACTATGGTACCATAGACCCTATTTAATATCTGGCCTATCTCCCCGCTGACCTGTTACTAAGGTCACCCTGTGTCCATCCCATGCATGTTTGAATCTTACTACTGTTTCTATACCCACCATCTCTGCTAGGAGGCTGTTCCTGGTGTCCACCACCCTTTCCATGAATAAGTATTTCCTCATATTCCCTCTATGTCTCCCCCCACCTTCCAGCTTCATATTGTGACCCCTTGTCCTTAAACATTTCTTTCTGTGCAGGATGCTTCCTTCCTGTACCTTATTAAAACCTTTGAGGTATTTGAATGTTTCTATCATGTCTCCCCTTTCCCTCCTTTCCTTTAGGGAGTACATATTTAATTCCTTGAGTCTTTCCTTGTAGGGTCTCTGATGAAGGCCATGCAACATTTTCATTGCCCTTCTCTGTACCACCTTCACCCCATCTATGTCTTTTCTGAGATGGGGCTTCCGGTACTCGACACAGTACTGAAGGTGGGGCCTCACCATCAATCTGTACAGTGGTGACACTACTGTCTTCTTTCTGATGGTAATACCCCTCCCTATCACCCCAGCATTCTACGTGCCTTCACCACTGCATTATTCCACTGCTTTTCTACCTTCAGGTCATCAGATATCATGACCACCAGGTCCCTTCCTGTTTTATGGTTGTAACCACCTCCCCCCAAAATGGTACATTGCCTTTGGATTTCTGTGTCCCATGTGCATAATTTTGCACCTTTTGGCTTTGAAGTCTAGTTGCTAAACCCTTGACCAGTCTTCCAGGTTTTTCAGATCTTCCCTCATGTGTTCCACTTCCCCTGGTATGTCCACTCTGTTGCAGATTTTTGTGTCATTTGCGAACAGGCACTCTTTCCCTTCCAGCCCCTCTGTGATGTTGCTAATGAAGACATTGAAGAGTACCAGTCCCAGTACTGACCCCTGTGGCACCCCGCTTGCCACTGTGCCTTCTTCTGAGTGAACCCCATTTACCACCACTCTCTGAGTCCTGTCACTCAGCCAACTATGTACCCATTTCCCTATCCTTGGACCCATTCCCAGGCTGCCCAGCTTGCTAACCAGTCTTCTGTGTGAGACGGGGTCAAAGGCCTTACTGAAATTCAAGTATGCCACATCCATTGCTTCACCCTGATCCACCTCTTTGGCAGCCCAGTCGAAGAACTTGATCAGGTTTGTTTGGCAAGATCTGCCCCTCGTGAATCCACGCTGCCTCAGATCCTGTAATCTACTGGCCATAAGGTATTCCTCAGTCCTTTCTTTTAGTAGTGTTTCTATAACTTTGCCCACCATGGAAGTCAGGCTTACAGGTCTGTAGTTTCCTGCCTCCTCCCTATTTCCACTTTTGTGGAGTGGGACCACATCCACCCTCCTCCAGTCCTTTAGAACTTTCGCCATATACAGAGATAGACAGAACAGGTCCATCAGAGGCACAGTCAGCACATTCTTTAGTTCTTTCAGTATCCTGGGGTGAACCCTGTCCAGCCCTATTGCCGTATCCACTTTTTAGTTCGCTAGTTCCTTGGGGACTCTCTCCTCTGTAAAAGGGCTAGTGTCCAACCCCCTTCCCATTATGCCCTTTTCCCCTATCTTTGGCCCTTTTCCTGCCACTTTCTTTGTGAATACTGAACAAAAGCATTTAATTAGTATGTCTGCTGTCTTCTTGTCACCTTCCACACTTCCCCCTTCCTGTTTTAGTCTAACCCTGCCTAGTTCTTCTTTTTTTTTGCTTATGTACCTGAAGAATGTTTTAACCCCTTTTTTACTGAATTGGCTATGTTCTTCTCTGTTTGTGCCTTTGCTCTTCTAATTACTTTCCCTGTCACCTTTTGTTTTTCCTGATGACCCTCCATATCCTCTTCCTTCTGAGTCGACTTGTATCTCTTGAATGCTTGTTTCTTCACCCTTACCTTCTCAGCTACTTCCTTGGAGAACCATAGTGATCTCTTTTTTTTCTTGCTCTTTTTCACCTGTCTTATGCAGAAGTTTATTACCTTCTCAATGGCCTACTTTATTCCTGCCAATTTTTCCTCCACCCCACCCATTTCCCCTGTCCTTGCTAGGGCTTCCCTGAGGCATTCTCCCATTTTCTTGAAATTGGCCCTCCTGAAGTCCAGGAGCCATATCTTAGTGTGGTTTGTTTCTGGTCATCTTTATATTGAACCACACCCTACAAAGATCACTGGTCCCCAGATGGCTTCCTACTGTGATGTCAGCGACACTGTCTCTGTTAGACAGTACCACGTCCAGTATCACCCCCACCCCATTAGTGGGTTCATTAACTAGTTGCCTGAGGAATGCCCCCTGCAGGGAGTCTAGGATTTCCCTACCTTAACTGTTGCTGCTGCAGGGATGCTCCTATCCTCATCCGGTAAACTGAAGTCCCCCACTAGCAATATCTCCCCCTTGTGTGCCATCCCTTGGATTTCTTCTGTCATAACCTTATCCCCCTCCTCCCCCTGTTCTGGAGGTCTGTATATCACCCTTGTTTGAATAGCTGCCCCCTTCCCTGTCTCCAGGGTGATCCACAGTAACTCTGCTTCTCCATGTCACCTCTGCATTTCTGTGGCCTTAATTATTTTCCTTACATAAAGAGCCACCCCACCTCCCTCTTTTCCTACCCTGTTCCTCCTAAATAGAGTATACCCTGGTATGGCTACATCCCAGTCCTGGTTTTCATTACATTAAGCAAATGGTTTCAGTGGTGTGACACTGATAACTTCTATCAGGTGTCAGACTACGGAAGAGAGCTCACCTTCCAAACATCAATACAGGCAAATGTTTGTGTGGCATGCTGATACTCACAAATGGCAGCAAACTCCAAATTGTGTCACACAATTTATTTTGAAGTATTCTTCAAACAGTCAGACAGTTTATGGTACAGTTCCCATTGCTTCAGTCCTACAACAGGTTCTGATGAAGACTTTTTGCCTGGTTTTCATTACCCCAGGTCTCATTAACTTCAGCTATGTCCAGATCTTCTGCTGCCATGGTGGTTTCTAGATCTGCCAGACTTTTGCCCAGACTTCAAGCATTTACACACATGGCTCTCCATTTCATACTGCTACCTCCTCATATCTTGCCCTTTTGCCCTCCCCCAATTTCTCCACAACTTTCCTTCCTTTCCCCCACTCCCTCTCCCTCCTTGACACCTGTCTGTGTTTGTTCCTTTTGGGACTTCTCACCCTCGGGATTTCCACTGCTGACCCAGTAAGCATGGGGGGTGGGGCAGACTGTGTGTTCCTACCTTTTTTGCCTGTCCCTTTGGCCAGTTTAGATTTATTTATTTATTTACTTACTTATGTATTTATTCATTTATTTATTCATTCATTCATTTGGTAACCAGGTTGGTGCACTGAACCAAAGACCTTTTTCAGGCATGTTCCAGGCCAGAAACTAGCACAAACAGCGTAAAATACAGTGAGAGAACAGCATGGATCATACAGGAAACATAACAGAGAATCCAGTGTAGGTCAAGCAAACAGAGAAAATATAAGGTAAACAATACCAGATACATCAACAATTGAGCATACCAAGGTATATAACATTTAGGTAAATAGTGTAAGGTTGCTTTATCATTCAACAATAGGAATAACAATAGTATTCAGGGCAGGAGAGTAGAACGAAGAACTAGAAGGAGGAGGGTAAGGGTGGGCTGCAAAGGAGGTGCAGCCATGCTAGTGGCCTGTGGACAGATGCAGGTCATGGAGGACAGAAAGTGCATTCTTAATAGGGAATTTAGATTTAGAGGGGGGTTGAGGGAATGTAGGGAGGAGGGGAGGTCATTCCATAGTGAGGGTCCGGTTGTGGAGAAGGCTCTTAGGCCCATCCTCATAGTCATGTTAGAATATTCTAGTTGGAGGTGGGAAGACTGGTGTAGATTATGTTAGTAGGTTCTGGGACAGATAAGAAGGGATAGTGGAGAGTAGAAGGGATTGTGCAAGGTATCACCAATGGCCCTAGCAAGCAGGTAGGAGAGCTGTGCTTGTGGAGGGAGCCAGTTAAGGGACTGGTACAGACAGCAGTGCTGAGTGAAGAGAGGGGCATGGAGAGCAAGACAGCATACATGATTGTGGGTAGCATCCAGGTGGTTCAGGTTGGTAATGGAGGTGAGGGAGTACCCCGGGCAGCCATAGTCAAGGAGGGGGAGGAGCTTGCCATGGGCAACAGCAAGGCAGCCTTCTAGTGAGAGGTGGTCAATCAGGCAACAGCAGAGCCCTATCTTCTGGTTCATCCACCAGAAGTCAGTGAGGTAATGTGGTTAGTGTAGGTTAGGGATGGGTCTCGGCTTACCACCAGATAGTTGAAGGTGGGAATAGAGTCAAGGGGAGATCCATCTGGGGATTTGACAGTGTGAAGGCCACTGTTGTGGTCAAGGGTGGAGAGTTTTGGTTTGGAACCAAAAAGCATGGCCTTTATTTTGGCAGCATTGACCAACAATTTGTTGGAGGGGAACCAACAATGTGCCTTGCAGAAATCATCGGTAAGAGTGGTGGATAGTGAGGAGGGGAAGGTAAATGCTTACCAATGTTGAAGTTCAAGTTCAAGTTTATTGCAGGAATAGTTCCACTGAGCAAGCTCATTCACAAGGAGTTCCTGAAGGCATATAACAGGAGCATGAACAAGCAAATACAAATAAAGGCAACTAGTATACATAAAACATAATACATTAACAGAGTACATACATGGTAGTATGAGGGATGTTAGGTATACAATGTTCAAAGCACACAACAAAGAATATAGAAGTCAACACAAGAAATTCAAGAGGCATATTTCAGGAGCATATACAAGTAATTAGAACAAAGGCAAACAGTATACATAAAAAAATAACACATAGTAGTAATATAAGGCATAAAATTGTTATATAGTGGATGTTTGGTATGTTGGTATGCAATGTTTGGTATATTGGAGTACAATACTCAACACAGCAATAATAAGTCAATATGAAAAAGGTCATAGAGAGTAGTTGTTGGAGTACGAGTCAAATGTCAAGGTAGAGGCTAGTGACAGATGCAAGTAGTTTTCAAGTTAGTAGTGGAAAAAGTTTTAAAGAAATTAACAGAGACTAGGCAGTAGAGTTTAAGTGCTGAATGGATCCGGTTCCAGGCAGCCAGAAGGGTGTAGGAGATGGCACGTTTACCAAAGGTGGTATGAGTTCTAGGCAAATCTAGAATGATAAGATCAGACTTCCTAAGCGAGTAGGAGCTGTGGGAGATACAAACAAGGGAAGAGATATAGCCTGTGAGTGGAGCTTGCTCAGGAGAATTTTAAGTGTCCAGGTCCCAGAGTGAATCAAGTGTCTGGTGGTAACTGCCATCCAGTCGACAGCTGCGTAGAGGTCACAATGGTGGGTACGAATGGAGGAGTTGGTGATGAACCAAAGGGCATGATGGTAAAGGACATCTAGTTTATTTAGATTTGTGGCTGCAGATGAAATGTAAATTATGTCAGCATAATCAAGTAAAGGTAGGAATGTGGTCTGTACAAACCTGGTTCTGATTTCAAATGGAAAAAGAGACCTGTTCCTGGAGAAGAAGCCTATTCTATATCTTAGCTTACTGCCCAAATTATTTATATGTGCATTGAAGTTAAGTTTGTTGTCTAGCCATACACCTAGGTATTTTAGTTTGGGAACAACCTCAATGGATAAGCCTAGTGCGGTGACGATAAAGTCAGTAGGAGGAATTAGTGTGGAACAGGGGGAGTTATTGAGGACAAAGATCATGGCCTTTGGTTTTTTGGCATTAAGAAGGAGCTTTGAATTAATAAGGTTTAACTCGAGTTGGCAAAGTCCGCTTGTAATGCATCTCTTACTTCAGATAGGGTTGAGCTAGAGGCATACAGAACTGCATCATCAACAAAGAAACGTAATTTGGAATGAGTTATATTGTAGTCGAGGTTGTTAATATAGAGTGAAAAGAGGATAGGGCCTAAAATGGAGCCTTGTGGGATGCCTCTACTGACTGGTAGGGAGGTTGAGAAAAATATCCATCAGTCTTAACTTCCTGGAACCTCACTGACAGGTAACTGGTAAACAACTGGGCAGTTGGGGGGGTAGCTCCTATACTAAACTAATAAGGCTACTGGTAACTAGGTTGTGGTCAACAGTATTGAATGCCTTACTTAGGTCTAGGAAGACTGCACCAGTGATCTTTTTGGAGTCCAGGGCTGTAATCCAGTCATTTGTTACTTTGGCAAGGACAGCTATGGCACTATGGTTGGGACAGAAGCCGGATTGAGCCAAATTAACATAGAAACATAGAATTTGACGGCAGATAAGGACCGCTTGGCCCACCCAGTCTGCCCATTTCCCTACCTGAAGGATAAGCTGCAGATCCTAGTTAACCAGCAGCCTACTTCTTCCTACCCCCACCCCCTAGAATTGCCTTATGACTGTCCCATGCATGCTTGAATTCCACCACTGTTTTTGACTCCACAACCTCCTCTGGAAGGCTGTTCCATACATCCACAACCCTCTCTGTGAAAAAATACTTCCTTAAATTACCTCTGAGCCCCCCCTTCTATCTTCATATTGTGCCCCCTTGTTCTTGCACACCTCTTTTTTTGAAAGATGCTACCCTCTTGGACTTTGTTGATTCCCTTGAGGTACTTGAAAGTTTCTATCATGTCTCCCCTCTCCTCCTTTCCTCAAGGCTATACATATTAAGCTCCTTAAGTCTCTCTTCATATGTCTTCGGTGCAGACCCTGCACCATTTAAGTACCCTCCTCTGGACAGCTTCCATCCTGTCTATGTCTTTTTGGAGATTGGGTCTCCAGAACTGCACATGTACTCAGATGTGGTCTCACCAGCTGTCTGTACAGAGGGATAATCTTCTTGTTTAATACTGGTGATGCCTCTCCCTATCATCCCAGTATCCCCCAACCCTCCTTGCTGCCTCTCACATTGCTTGCCCACCTTTAGGTCATCTGATATGACTACCCCAGGTCCCTTTCCATTTTTGTTGTTGTTAGTATCTCACCCCATTGTTACTCTTCCCTGGGTTTTGTTTGCCAGGTGCATTACCTTGCACTTTAGCATTGAATCTAAGCTGCCATACATTTGACCATTCCTCTAACTTTGCCAAGTCCCTTCTCATCCTTTCCACCCACCTTGTGCATCAACTCTGTTGCAGATCTTTGTGTCATCTGCAAAGAGACATACTTTTCCTTCCAGTCCCTCTGCAATGTCGCTTATAAAGACATTGAAGAGGACCGTCTAATACTGAACCCTGCGGTACCCCACTGCTAACCCTCCTTTTTTCAGAGTGTACTCCATTTACTATTACTCTCTGTGTCCTATTCTCCAGCCAATTCTTTACCCAGGCTGTCATCTTGGGACCCACTCCCAGGCTGGCTAACTTGTATATTAATCTTTCGTGTGGACAGTGTCAAATGCCTTGCTAAAGTCTAGGTAGGCCATGTCCACAGCCCCTCCCTGATCAACTACTTTGGTCACCCAGTCAAAGAAATCTATCAGATTTGTCTGGCATGACCTTCCGCTGTGAATCCATGCTGCCTTGGGTCCTGTGCCCTGGCCTCTAGATACATAACAATTATTTCCTTCAAGTGATTCCACCATTTTCCCTACCACTGAGGTTAAACTAACAGGTCTGTAGTTTCCTGCTTCTGCCTTGCTCCCACTTTTGTGAAGGGGAATCACATCTGCCCTCCTCCAGTCCTCGGTGCCACCCCATCCTCCCATGATTTGTTAAAGAGGGTAGTCAGTGGTGTCACTAGTTCTACCCTTAGTTCTTTTAGAATTCTGGGATGAATCCCATCAGGCCCCATTGCTTTGTCCACCTTCAGTTTTAAGAGCTCTTTCAGAACTCTTTCTTCTGTAAATGGGCTGGTATCAACTTCTGTATCCAGAGTGTTTCTACTGTTTGTTTTAGGTACCTCCCCCTCTTCCTTTGTAAATACTGAGCAAAAATATTTGTTTAGTATCTCTGCCTTTCACAGTCACCCTCTACCACCCTCCTCCCCTTTATTAAGCCTCATTATCCCTCCTTGGTCTTCCTTGCTCCCTGATATACCTATAAAGGTTTTATCCCCTTCTTAACTGAGTTGGCTATCTTTTCTCCGTTTGGGCCTTTGCTGTTCTGACTGCCTTTCCAGCTTCCTTTTGCTTTAACTGATACAGTTCTCTGTCCTGTTCCTTCTGTGATTCCTTGCTTCCTGAATGCTTTCTTTTCTCTTGAACCTTCACTGCCACTTCCTTTGAGAACCATAGTGGTGTCTTACCTCGTTTCATTTTGTTTATTTGCTTTACACAAAGGCCTGTTACCTCTGTGATGGCAGTTTTTATTATTCCCCATTGTTCTTCCACCCCTCCTTCCTGCCCATTGCTAGTGCATTCCTTAGGCACTCACCCATTTTGGCAAAGTCAGCCCTCCTAAAATCCAGTACCTTTGTCTTTGTATGGCTTGACTCTATTGCTGTGTTTATTGTGAACCATACTGTTCGATGGTCGCTAGTTCCCAAATGGCTACCCGATTCTACATCTGTGATCCTCTCTTCATCTCCATTTGAGAGAACCAGGTCTAAGATTGCTCCCTCTCGAGTGGGCTCCAATACTAGTTGTCTAAGGTATGCCCCCTGTACGGCATCTAGAATAACCCCACTCTTAGAGGTGGCTGCTGCAACTGCACTCCAGTTAACATCTGGCATATTCAGATCACCCATCAGCAATATCTCCCCTTTATCTGTCATTCTAAGTATCCTTTCTATCATTTCCTTGTCCATTTCCTCCCCCTGAGAGGGGGGTCTATATACAACCCCTGTGCGTATTGTGGTGCCATTGCCTGCCTCCAAATTGACCCACAATGCTTTTTCTCCTCCCTGTTTACCCTTTTGTTCTGTTGCTTTGATTTCTTCTCTTATGTAAAGAGCTACTCCTCCTTCTCTTTTACCCTCCCTGTCCCTCCTGTAGATAGTGTATCCTGGTATGTTTACATCCCAGTCATGGTTCTGTGTGTACTATGTTTCTGTGACTGCCACGATATCCAGATCTTCCTCCTCCATCAAGGCCACTAATTCAGGAAGCTTGTTGCAGACTATGGGCATTGGTACTCATTGCTCTCCATTTTTGATGGCTTTACCTTCTGTAGCTGACAACCCCCACTGACCTTTCTACCTTGGTCTTTTTCTCATTTAGTACCCTGTTTTGTAGGGGAGGCTGGATTTTCCTTCTGCTTATCAGTGCCTCCCCTTAACTAGTTTAAAGGCTTGCCAATGAAGCATTTAAACCGATTGCCCAAAAGACTTGTTCCTTCCTGGACAGATGCAGACCATCCTGCCAGTATAGGCTGGTGTCCTCAGGTGGAACCCAGTCCCAATGAAGCCAAACCCCTGTGCTCCACCCCATTTTTTCAACCATTTGTTAAACTGCATGGTGCAAAGTACTCTCGCCTCACTCATGCCACTGACAGGCAGCACCTCTGAGAAGGATACTGTGTGTGCTACTTGTCTTAAGCCCCTCCCCAACTCTACAAAGTCCTTTTGCACTGCTCTAATCTCATGATGAGCCAAGTCATTTGTCCCTAGGTGGACAATGACATCCAGCTCAGACTCCCGTGCAACTGTTCTCGTGATCCTAAGGATGCACTTCCTGTCCCTCCAAGCCATGGCACCAGGCAGGCACCTTACTTCAGTTTTCCCTGCTCCCCCCAGTTCTATCCACCTAATAATTGAGTTCCCCACCAGGAGCTGCTTTCTTTCCCTGTGGTGCCCTCTGCCTCCTTCCTGAGGGCCTTCCTTGTGACAGTTGTCTGCACCCTCCTTAGTCTCCTCTGTGGGTGCATCCATAGGGGAACTATGCTCCCCCAGAATGGTGTATGGATTGTGGAGTGTAACAACTGACTGGATGTGCCTCTGTTCCACCACCCTTACCCTCTCTGAGCCCACTGTGGTCCAACTGCTGTGCTTTCTTCGCAACCTCTGAGGTAGTGGTGGTGGCTGTGGTGCTCCCTGGATGGGGGAGGTTCCCTTGCCACTGTCCAGTGTGGCCTGAAGATGGGCAACTTCCTCCCTCAGGGCAGATAGTTGTCTGCAAACAGGGCAGCATCTCAGCCTCCAGAAAGACTCCCAGAAGACTGCTGCCCCACAGCCATTACATTGTACTACTTCCCACATAACTGTCTACCTTGTTTAGTTTTTTTTTTGTGTGTGTGTGTGTGATTGGTGCGTTATATAGAAATATATGTATTTATATAATGTGTATGCTTATATTGTCAGTGCAGTGTGCTAGACAGGATATGACAGTGATGTGTACCTTGCCCTCTTGAGGAAATGATGTCAGAACCCCAGGTATAAATGAACTATTTTCAGGGGTGGGTGGGGTGAGGGTGGGAAGGGTTGGGCCTAAACTGTGCCCTCACTGAAACAATCAGCTAAACGCCTGACCTACCGATGCGATATGAGTGCCTTCCTGTCAGCAAGATGCCATACACCCGACAATTTGTAATACTGCTTCAAACCAATTTGACAGAGAAAATACCCTGCTAATCAAACAGAGAAAAATCCAAACATCCAGTCAGACACAGGTAAACCTCCCCAGCCCCAAAGAGCCTGGTGACTTGTGCTCTGAAAACAGTCAGCCCCAAAACACTCAGCTGTGCAGAAGGGCAGACACAGAAAACAGTATTCAGCCTATGTGGGTTTAAACTCTTCCTGCACTGAAAACCTTAACACTTGTAACACAAGTAAAGCAAACTCCACCTCCCTCTGTTGATTGAAAGACTGCCTTTTCTGATAATTCTAAGTTGCTTATTTCACCCTTCAGTTAGAAGTATCCTCCACCTGAAGAATATTAACTTTCCTAAGGAATCTGCTTCAAACCAAAGACAATTGTAAATTGTAAGGTTCACCTCCCTCTGTTGTGAGCACTACTCACTTTCTTGCAAATCTTAAGTCCAGTGTTGCAGCTTGCAGCCAGAGGTAGCTTCACCTGAAGACTATGAGGTTATTAAGGAGGGAGAATGCCTCAAGATGGTGTTTAAGTTGAGAGTGAATCAGTTTCTCAAAGATTTTGGAAAGGACAGGCAGGATAGCTATGGGCCTGTAATTGTTTAAATTGCGTGGGTCACCTGATTTAAACAAGGGATGCGTGCAGATTTCCAGCATGAAGGTACTGTGGCTGTGTCTATAGAAAGATTAAAGATATGAAGCATGGGGGCTGTGAGGTGATAGTAGCCTAACTTTAGGAAGAATGGTTCCAGTTTCACATCGCTTTTCTTGGTGTTCAGTTTAATGAGCAGGTCTTCGACTACTTTGAAAGAGACCTGCTGTAGTTGGAATGGGCAGGGTGGAGCAGGGGTTTCGGGAATAACCCAATGCTGAGCACTATTCACAAGGCCAGCATACGGTGAGGATGTACAGTAGCTTTTAAACTGTTCACTAAGGATCTCAGCCCCCTCCCGGATGGATGCAGGCCATCTTCCCTGTACAGGCCTCTATCCCTCCGTGGTGGGGCCCCAGTCCCCAATGAATCTTAATCCCTCTTCTCTGCAGCATTTCCTCAACCATGAATTGAAGTCCCAGGTGTCAAGCCTCCTGTCATCCACCTTGTCATGGACAGGTAGCACCTCCAAGAAAGTAACAGATTGTGCTACATGCCTAAGACCCCTCTCCAATTTCCTGAATTCTTTCTGAACTGTTTCTGGCTCTTTCCTAGTGAGGTCATTTGTTCCCAAATGGACAATGATGATCAGCTTTCCCTCCCTCTCTGCCTCTTCAGTGATTCTTAGGATCCTCTCTCCATCCCTTCAAGCCGAGGCACTGGGAAGGCACCTCACTACCCTCTCCTAACTCCTGCCTATCCTCAATTATATCCCCCTTACTATCAAGTTTCCCACTAGGATTTGCTTCTTCCTCCTCCTCTGGGGTCCTCTGCTACCTCCTTGGGGTCTCCACCATGAAGGACCTCCATGTCCATCCTGGTTATTACATCAGGAGCCCTGTGGGACAGTCCTGCACTGCCAATATGGCATAGGAGTTCAATAGTGATATGGAATGTGGGATGTGCCTTTGTTTCACCACCCTAACTCTCCCCATGCCCACCATTGTCCAGCCGCTCCTCCTTTCTGGCACCCTTGGAGGCATCGGACGTGGACTAGGTGGTCCCTGCATGGGGGGAGTAGGTCCTCCTAACCCAAGCCAACTCTGCCTTGAGTCTGGCAACCTCATCCCTCAGCCCAGAGAGGTGCCTGCAGATGGGGCAGCACTACAATCTCCAGAATGTCTCCCTGAAGACTGCTGCCCAACAACTGCTGCAATGCACCACTCCCAGCATAGCTACTTACCTATTACTAGACCTTACCCCCACCCACTAAAAAGTGTGTTTTGTTTTTTTTATTTTTATTTATTTATTTATTAGAATATCAGAATTACACTCCTTTGAGTCATAAACTCATTTCCAAAGGCTTCTCGTCGGATGACATAAATACAGACATGACAGTAATACAGCAAAGACAATGTTACATTACTAGTTGGATGGTAGATGTACAAACATTATTAGGCATTATAATACATTGATGAGTACCTATACAGAGTATTAGCTAAGCAGTTACATACATCCTTTGCAGTACTAAGCAGTTACATACATCCTTTGCAATGCAGTAGTGCAGGCATGAAAATACATTGTATTGTTTCTCTCTCCCTCTCTCGCTCTCTCTTCTTTCTCTCTCTCCCGCTCTCTACCTGAGGATACTATCACCCAGATACAATTTTTACTTCTCCCACTCAGTTACCAATCCCTTAATTGTAAAATTAACCCCCAATGACATCACCAACTCCCAGCTGCACTATTTGCATATACCCTTTTAGAGCTCATTTTTTTTTAATTTACTTTCCTCTCTCCCTTTATCTTTCTTTCTGACTTAGTTATCAAACTCCCGTTTCACTATTTAAACCCCCAACCACAGGCTAACGACCCTAGATGCACTATGTACACACACCCCTCTAAGAGCTACCCACTTTTCTAGTTGAACATTTTTTCCAGCTTAGTCCAGTTTATTAGAAGTGACAAATACAACCCAGTCGATTTGCCCTCAATGCACCGAAGTCCCATTTATCTGATTTACCACTGCCTCCCCATTGCTGTTATTGCTGTGCTTCTGACTTCCTGTCACCCAGAGCTCCCACTGCCAATCACTTTCTAGCCTATTTCAGTGATTGGGTGGGTGAGGGGTGGGAGAGAGGGCAAAAATTCCCTGGAGCAACTGCCTGGCAGTATTGGGTTTGCAGCTTGCAGAAAAATAACCTTCCAGTACCAGCTGAAGCCTGTGGTTTGGGGTGAGGGCACATAGAAGAAACTATCAGCTGTGCCCTCCGACCACTGCAGCAACTCCATCAGTGACTTCAAGCCCAGGTCTTTAAGGGCTCCTGTTCTCTTGTTAAAGTTGGTGCCCTTTTTGATGTCTCCAGTGGGTGATTGGTTAAAATGAAATCCCCAGGAGCATCTGGCTGGTGGTATCGGGTTTGTGCCTTGCAGAAAACACAACCTCCCAGTACCTTATGCTGTCAGCTGAAGCCTGCAGTTTGGGGTGAGGGCATGTAGAAGAAACTATCAGCTGTGTCCTACTTTGCACTTCTTACTGCTTTCCCTGCTTCCCTCGATTTCCCTTGATACACCTCCCTATCCTCCTCCCTGTGAGTCTCCTTATATCTTTCGAATGCTAACCTTTTGGCTTTTTCCTTTTCAGCCACCACTTTTGAGAACCATGGTGGTCTCTTTTTTCCTCTTGCTTTTGCTCATTTGTTTGACTGAGAGGGTTGTTCCCTTTACCATGCTCCCTTTTATCTTCACCCATGGTTCCTTCACCCAACCCAGGTCATTCACCCCTGCTAGTTCATCCCTGAGACATTCACCCATCTTTTTCAGATTTGCTGTCCTGAAATCCAGGATCATCACAGAAAGATAGAAAGACTGAAACATTTAAGGTGACAGCAAATAAGGACCGTGTAACCCACTTAATCTTCCCCTTTTCCCTACCTAATGCAATTCCACAAACCCTAGTTGATCTGTGGCTTACCCTCTCTTCCGTATTGAGAGTGCTCTTATGTTTGTCCCATGCATTCTTGAATTCCCCTACCATTTTTACCTCCACCACTTCAACAGGGAGGCTGTTCCAAACATCCACTACTCTTTCTGTGAAAAAGTACTTCCTCACATGACCCCTAAGCCTACCCCGCTCTAGCCTCATATCATGCCCTCTTGTTCTTGTACACCTTCTTTTCTGAAAGATGCTACCCTTCTGTTCCTTATTTATACTCCTGAGGTGCTTGAATGTCTCTATCATTTCCCCCCTCTTGCATTTGTCAAGCATGGGATTATAACCTGTTAGGCAGTGTACCACACTTCAGGAACAGGCATTTGATTGGTGAGCCATGAAGTTAGGGCCCTTGTGTGGTTTGATTCTGCAGCCATCCTTGTATTGAATCACACCATTCAGTGATCACTGGTCCTCCAGTGGCCTCCCACCTTGACGCCTACAACACTGTCCCTGTTAATGAGTACCAGTTCCAGTATTGGCTCATTATGACTGGGTTCACTGACTAGTTACCTAAGGAATGCCCCCTGCAGAGTCCATGATGTCCCTGTTTCTAGCTGAAGCTACTTCTGGAAGGCTCCAATCCACACCTGCTTGGTTGAAGTGCCCCATCAGCAACACCACCCCCTTTTCTGCCATCTTGCCAATGGCTTCCACCAGTACCCTATCTAATTCCTCCTTCTGTTCTGGAGGTCTGTAGATCACTCCAGAGTGAAAAGTGACTTAATTCCCCATCTCCTGAGTGACCAACAGTACTTCTGCCTCCCTGCGTATTCTTTGTATCTCTGTCACGTTTATGCTTTCCATCTCATAAAGCACAACACACCCTCTTTCTTTCTCACTCGGTCTTTTCTGAACAGAGTACTGTATAACTTGGTATGGCCATGTTTTTACTGTGCCATGACTCTGAAATGCTTTATGTATCCCAGTATGGCCATGTCCCAGTCATGGTTTTCAGTGCACCATGACTCAATAATTTATTTGGGTTTTGGTAACTGGGTAAGTCCACTGAGACAATTACAGTCTCTTTTTCAGGGTCAACCCAGGGTCAAGAATCAACCACGAAGGTACAAGTGCAACAAGCAGTGCAGCTCTCATGTTACAAGGTTGGCATAAGGCAGAGTACATGTTGGCCACAATATCCAGGTCAGCCTCTACCATGATGGCCTCTAGGTCAAGAATCTTAATTCCTAGACTTCTAGCACTCGCACACATGACCTTCCAGATTTTGATTCCACTCTGCTTGTTGCCCTCTTTTTTTCCTTTTTGCCCTTCCTTCTTCTTCTTCCCACCTCTCTTTTTAATACTTCTGTTCCTTTCCCACCTCACCTCTACTACCCTGCTTCCTTTATTAATTTGCACCCTGGGTGATTCTGCTTCCCTTGAATTTTCCTTACTCTCTACATCAGGCTGTAGGGAAGGCAGCTTCTGACTCCCCAATTCCTTCTGCGATGCCCCTCTGGGAGTTTAAATGTTCAGCAAAGTAACATTTAAACCATTCACTGAGGACTGCGGTTCTCCTCCTGGATGGATGCAGGCCATCACCATTGTATAGGCCCTTATCCTCCAAGGTGGGTCCCCAGTCCCCAATGTAGCCAAACCCTTCCTCTCTGCACCATTCCATCAGCCATGAATGGAAGCTCCTGGTGCAGAGTTCCCTCTTCTGTCCCCTGCTGTAGACAGGCACCTCAATGAAAGTCACAGAGTAAGCTATCTGTCTAAGACACCCTCCTGAGCTCCATAAACTCCCCCTCCACTATTAGTGGTGGGCAAAGTGGCCTCAATTCGCTCTGCAAAGTGATTTGCGGAGCCAAGGTGAATGTGTGGAGTACTCTGGAATGCGAAGCAGGATAATAAGCATTATAATGGGTGACACGAAGTCCATTGAAAACAATGACTTTGCATTACTGCACCTTCCCAGACCACTACTCCACCAATTGTAAAGGTGAAGTGCATTGAAAACAATGTACTTCGCCTCACTTCACCTTGTTTTTAAGCTCCAAAGATGAATTTTGCAGTGATTCATGGGATATCAGGTCACATGGGCTCTATATTGATCTGCACAGCCTTAGTTTGGGGTAGTGTGTGCAGGAAACTGTAGGTGACAGTGTGCTCTGAGAGCTGTCAGTAATCAAAACCTTCAAAAAGCTGTTAAAAAAGCCTTTTTGAGTTATCTTTTTTTGCTCAAACTCTAGTTCATCGATTGTAGGAATCCCTTCTGTGCTCATATCATTGAGCATTTTTGTTTGTGTATGGATTTTGAATGTTAATGTACAATACTGAGTCTGTGTAGTAAGAGACAGTGAAAGTGTGCTTTGGGGGAGGGGCGTATCTGTGGTGTAGGTAGATTTAAGTTGGAGAAATAGGGAGTTCTTTGTTTTTTGGTTATATTTTTGTTATATAACTGACAGTGTTAATATACACACAGTAATATTGTCAGTAATTATTGACATTTTTTTGCTGATTGTGTGTTGTGTGGATCTGGTGCAGCAGTTCATAATTTCAGGTTGTTTACAATATGTGGTATATTACTGAACTTTTCAATTTGCTACGCATTACTTGTAGACAAATTGTGTATGTGTGTGTGCGGAGCGTGACATCAAATAATACACCTGTTATTGTGCCACAGTGTAATTGCAGGTGCAGCAATGTGAACCTGCTATCCACTGCAGCTGCGTGATTTTGTATTGCCATTGTGGTATCTTTTCTTTGTTTTGCTGCTTGCACCGCCATAAAAATCTGCAGTCAGTGCTCCCCCCCTCAGGCAAAAGGAATTATTTTCCAGATTTGATGGTTTGTGACATCAGCACCACTGGTTAGTTAAGGTGTTGTTTTCACTTGTGAATTTGTGTCTGTATCTGTTGCTGAAGCCACAGTTGTTTTTTGGCTTCAAATCCAGCATCCCCCTCCCAGAGTGAATGTCCCAAAATCTAAATTTGTTTAGAATACTGTTGTTGATCCCCCAAAATTCCCTCAAAGAGACATGCAAACAAAGCTGGCTCTCGCCATGGCACAGCTGCCAGTGGTAAGATTGCCTGTGGGTATGGTAGTACACAGACTCAGAAGTGCATTGTTGATGTGAGAAAAGGTATTTCTCCTGCAATGTTTTTCACAGCCCAATCAGTAGCTTCACTCATAGTTGGAGAAGATGATGTTGTCCAGGCCGGTGGTGTTAGTGCAGTTGCTGGTGGTGGTATGAGTACTGCTGCCTCAAGTTCAACTTCTGACCAGTGTACTGTGTTCAAAAATATAGTGGCGTGTGAAGCAGTGCAAGTGACTGGCAGTGTAGATGATGTAATACTTCCCAGTAACATCCCAGTAACTGAACATGAGGATTCTGATAATCATGTCAACGATAGCATACGATGTGACATTTCTTCCACCGTGGTTCAGGTCACTCATTTTCCATGCAGTGATTCATAGAGTGGTGAAAAATGTCAGGTGATGGTGGTGTTGATGATGATGATGAATCTGATGATGATGATGTTGCCGTGGTTGCAACATGCAGTCCACATGCCAGCATCCAAGCAGAAGATGTGGATGTTGGTGATGTTGATGAATATGATGATGATGTAATTGACCCCAGTTGGGAACCAGAGAAAAAGAAATTCAAGTTGGCTGTGTCTGGGTCTTTTTGCATTAATCCCCTCCTCCCATAAAAACTTGAGATTTACCAGTTTCAGCTGATGGTGATGATGATGATGATGATGATGATGATGACCCAGTAATAATGATAGGTAGTCAAGGTGGTCAACTGCAGTCCAAGTGTGTTGTGCCAGAAAAATTATGTAGCACCTCCCCACTTCATGGCTTAAAAGAACAGAGTCCAATAAGCAGCATCAAGGACATGTTAAAAGAAGAGCATTACAATCCCTTGTTTGATATTTTTTTGTGCAAGATGCAAATGATGAGTCAGTTGCAATCTGCCATGTTTTCCATGCGCGTGTGAGTTGAGGTAAAAAGGGGAGCCATCTGGGCACAGGAGGACAGCATATACATCTTACAAATAGGCACATGGCCCTGTGGACCCAGCACAAGTTGGCAGCTAATACCACAGTGGGGCATTCACCCTTGTCATCAACCATAATGAGCATGTTATCCCCTTCCATAACTGTTGAATCCAGTAGGAAATTAAATGTGTTCAGTAGTGAGGAAATAAGAGCAGAGGATTACTTCTACAGGCACGATGAGGTGGAGAGCATACTGATTTTAAAATGTTGTCCAGTGCTGGTGAGTGTAGCAGTTTTGGTGGTGGTGGTGGTGAATGCAGTATGTCTAGTGCAAGTGGTATATCAACCCCAGTTGGTAAATGTGGCAAAATAACTGCATTTGTGGGTTTGTCATCATCAACACCTGTGCAACCATCTTCATCAAACATGCACACTCCACCCCTGCCATTCACAGAGCAGAACCATTTGTCATCACACCCCATGTGAAATGTTTAAGTCAGCCCATGTTACAGAGTGTTTTTGCGCATGAGCTGAAGTACCCACCCAATCATACAATGTCACGTGAACTTAATGCTGCTGTAACTGAAATGCTGGCAATTGATCTTTTACCCTTCTCCTTTGTGGAGAATTCTGGGTTCCGGCGGTTTGCTGCAAATGCCTGTCCAAAATGGAAAGTCCCATCCAGTACATACTTTTGACCCGTACTGTCCCCAAGTTGTACCGTACTGTGTCCGACTCAGTAAGACATGCCCTTCAACATTCCTCCTCTCCATTCATCCATTTAAGTATGGATATGTGGGCAAGTGGCAAAACAGCGGGGAGTTCATATTTGTGTATAACTGCACACTGGGAGCAGGTGCCAGGGGTTGTTTGTGCTGTTGGTAGTGTGAATAATCAGTGCAGTAAGGTGGAGTGTCATGGTAGCAATCTTCCAGGAATTCAACAGCATGCAACGATTGCTGTGTGCAATGTGACCTGTTCACACACTGGTGAAGACATGTTGGACATGGTACTGACTGAAATTGACAAGTGGTTGAACTCCCTGTCCCTGAGAGCTGGGTTCATAGCAAGTGACAATGGGTCAAATGTGGTGAAATGCATCACGAATTATGGCTTTTTTCGTGTTCCATGCATGGCCAATTGTTTAAATCTTGTGGTGCAGGAGTTTCTGCAGCACCCTGATGTAAAGGAAATGCTGACACTTTATACATGGCAGAGAGGTTGTATGCACAATACAAAGCCATCTCAGAATATCTTATGATGCACTCTAGCCGTGACAGTTCCGGGGCCTCCATGTCTATGACGACTGAACAGTGGCACCTCATGGACTCTGTAATAACAATTTTGCAGCCTTTTGGACATGCCACACAGTCAGTGAGTAGCGACTCTGCCTCCATTAGCCAATCAATTCCACTGCTGTGGGTGCTGAGGCAGACATTGATGAATGTACAGCATGGCCTTAATGTTGCTGGAGACAGTGCTAGCAGTATGTTGCTGAAACACATGCTGACAGTATTTGACCAGAATGGTCACATTTTGAGCATTCAACGTAGTGACAACTTTGCCATAGCAACAATGCTGGACCCACGATACAAACGTGGAATTGTCTTAGTAGTGGAGGGAGGGCCTGAACAGGTAAAAAATGTAAGTGGGCAACTGGTGCACTTGGTTCATGGGGCACGTAAGTCACGTGCCAAGGTCAGCAAACCACAGCAGCATAATCAGGCTGAAGGTGCACCTGGAGGAGTATCAAGCATATCCTGTAAGGGGAAGTGGACTGCAGTTCCAGGTTGTCTGTCATCCAAAGTGGTAGGCGTCAACCCACTTTGTGAGGCTTTGTCCAAAGTGGGGATTTGTGAAATAAATGATTCCGGAGAACAGGATGATGCATCAACCACTGGACTTACTGTGGCACAGAGAATGGTTGAGTCATATTTGTCTGAAAACAGGCATCTGACAATAACTGATGATCGTCTTTTGTACTGGAGAGGAGAGGAAAGGCCAGTAAATGGCCAGAGCTGACTGCTGTGGCACTGAAGTACCTCACATGCCCACCCACCAGTGTAAGTGTCGAGAGGGTATTCAGCTCAGCAGGTGCAATAGTTAGGGATCATCAGACAAACCTCTCTCCTGCAAATGGTAGTTTGCTAACATTCATAAAAATAAATGAGAGGCACATACCAGCACAGACTGCAACCTCAGTATTCATACCCGGCCTAGTCATGGTGGTTTTGGTGATGTAGAAATGGACCATCCTGGTGGCACTGGCAGCATGAAACGGCCTAATAGTGACTTAGATGATGACATAATGGAGAAAGAATTTCCCAGTGGTCAGACGTCAGACATAAATGACTGTGAGGGCAGCTTTCTTTATGAGGATGATGATGAGGTTAATGTTGGCAGGTTTTAACTGAAGTTGTTAAAAAGTGGTGACATTTGCTGTATGATACATGTTTTCTTTTTCATGACTTTTTGGGGCCCCTTGACCACCATCACCAGGACCGCTGTTAGCAACTGCCACCATAAGGAATGACTTTGTGTGCCCCCCCAGACCACCACCACCAAGACCGCTGTTAGCAACTGCCACCACAGAGAATGACTTTGTTTGGCCCCCCCGGACCACCACCAGGACTGCTGTTAGTCACTGCCACCACAGGAAATGACTTTGTGTGCTCCCCGGACCACCACCACCAGGACTGCTGTTAACCACTGCCACCACAGAGAATGACTTTGTGTGCCCCCCGGACCACCATCACCACTGCTGTTAGCCACTGCCACCACCACCAGATGCAGGAAGGTGTCACAGGGAATGTCATCGTGTGTCACAGCTATGACCACCAGCACCCACCACCAGTGTCATTCTGACAATGCTTTCCCATTACATTGACCATGCCAAGGCAGAGGGAGCCGAACAGGAGAGCACATCCATCAGCCACATGCACAAGACTTCTTAATATTTAAACTACAAAGTGAGTATGTGTACTAATTTTTTTCATGCTAGTCAATTTCCTTTAGCTGTGTGATTTGTTTTCTGTTGCTTTTCTGAGCTGCAATGGTCAAACACATACTGTAAACTTATTTTGTTTTTTTACAGGTTAACAAAAAACGATTCTCCTTCACTAAAAGTCGGTATCAGTGGTACTGCAGCAGTACCGTACAAAGGAACCTATGGAATATCCATTTCAAATCCATACTGGTAAGTATCTATATTTTATTTCATCTGTTCATTTTTTTTTTTTTTAGAAGAGTGCAACAAATCCGACTGAGGAGGATTCATAAAGTAAGTGATGTGTACGTCGCAAAAAATATTTATGCAAGATATCATGCACTGTATTCTGAACTTGCAGCTGTGCAGCCATGACAATGTTGAAAAAGTTGCACACAGAAGGTCACGTGATGGCAGCCTTGGAGGAAAGACGTGTGCTGAGCGAGCTCCTGTACCTCTGCCTAAACATCATTGATTTTTTGCCATCCTATCTGCCTGATTTTTACACTTCAACTGACATCTTGCCCATATTTCATCAGGAAGCTACTTACCTTGTGGTGATTGCTCTGAATAGAGACAGAAATGCACGAATTACCACCACAGCATATGCCACCAACTACCCCAATGAGGGACAAGCAGACCAAGTGGGCTAGATCCCAAATAAGTACTGCAGCACCTTCATCCACAGCCCAGACCGCACTGACAGAAAATAAATTCCAGGAAGGTCTTGACTCGCTAAAATAAATATTAACTACTCTGTCTTCAGATCTTCACACTATTAAATCCACGGTAGAACAACTTATCACTCACACCGGGGACAACGAGGCCAGAATTTCATCCCTCGATGACTGGCGTAACAAGACTGACCCGAGCTAACTACCCTACGTCACAGGGTGAAGGAAATAGAAGAAAAAATAAAGGACTTAGAAGGATGATCTAGATGAAACAATTTGGTCATCCTGGGCTTACCTGAGAAGGAAGAGGGTTAGGATGCAATATTTTTTGTACAAAAATTTGTGAAAAAATTGCAGGCCCTTCTCCTAATGGACCCGCGTATGTGGTGGAGCAGGCTCACAGAGCTCTCAGTTTGATTCCTCCACAGGGTTCCCTGCCACGACCACTTATTTTCTGATTGCTGAATTTCTTAGATGAACAGCATGTCTTGGGAGTCATCAAGGATATTAAGGAAGTTCAATGGGAGGGGAAAAATGTTTGTATTGCCCAGGGTTTGCTGTACACGGTCCATCAGAAGAGAGCCGCACTACACCTGGTTATTACTAAAATTATTGCTGCCAGGATCAAGTTTAGAGTTAAATACCTGGCCCTCCTTCAGGTATATTTAAAAGACCAGTGGCATTCCTTTGACTCAGCTGAACAAGTGATAGTGGCCCTCAAAAACATGCTCCCAGATCTCTTTAAGAAGTCTGAAGTCCCAGTAGAGATCTTTGCTCTTGTGGTAAGCGTGGACACTTTGCTGTTTCTTTATTACCCACCGAACTCTCTGGTGAAATCAAGGAAAAACCCTGTGATTTTCAGTTTAAGCATCTGCTGACCTATGCAGATCATAAAAGCTCTGATCTGCTTTTTAATGCGTGAAGCGGTGTATGTACAGTATCTCATTTTTTTCTGTCTGAACCTGGAATGGTTATGAACACTTTTTTGGCTGGTACTTTGGGGTTCTTATTTGGTTCCGCATGTTAAGACAAAGTCAAGGTTCAAAATAATTTTTAATTTGAGACAGACCTAAATTCACAGGGCACCAGATGGGCTTCAGACAATCTCTCCTTTCAGTGGTGAAGAACACAGACTCCACGTTGTAGCCACTCGAGGATTCTAACTAATAGACTGTGCGCATGATGTTCAAAAGGCTTTTCCCCTGCAAATTTACTTGTATTATTGTCTTTTAATTTCTACAATACATGCATTCATGCAGGGATAGCACTGAGTCTTATTTCATAATTACCTGAAAATGGTCAGTTTTGCTTATTATTTGAAAAGGATGGTAATAGCTGTTTTATTTTATCTAAAGTGCACACTTTTGGCATTCTACATATCTGTCTATATAGGGAAGAAGATGTTTCTATAATTTGGCCCCCAGAGCTTTTTGGAGGATCACATACTACTAAATGATTTTTTTTTAACCCTAATAGCCTCAGGGCTTTATCCCCTCCCCCCTTTGACACCCAGTGGCAACTTAGACTGGCATTCCCCTTATGTGAAGGCCTCCTTCTATGTTTCTTATAAAGGAACCAGTATGTCAGCACTCATTAGTCTTGGGCAGGGATGGGGAGAGGCATGTACTCTGGGCTGTGCAGTGAATCACATCCCAGGATGCATGGAGGTTCAGTCAGTAGGAATGGGGTGGATTTATGGGGTTCGGAGAGTCTCTAGGGTTGTTTTGAATTTTTTGTTGTTGATGGTTATGTTTTATCTGTTGGGATATAGTGTTACGGTTAGTTTGGGTATGGGGGGGAGGACTGGGGTGGGTTACCCTGACATGTCAGTGGGTTGTGATCTCTACTCCCTATCTAATTAGGTTAGAATCAGAGCATTGTCGGAAATTTCCCCTTGTTTCCTTTAGGGATACCTTATCCTACATGTGCCATGGGAAGTCATTATAACTTTTTAAGTTGGAATATTAAAGGGGCCTAGGATAGTTGCAAATGAGCCACTGTTTTAAGGCATCTTCAGCACCTGAGGGCTCACTTCGCTTGCCTCCAAGAGATGCATCTAAGACAGGAAGCTTTCCCATTGCTACAGAGGCTCTGGGAAGGCCAGGCCAGGCCTTTGGGGCTGGGTCCTCTTCTAAAAAAGGGGGTACAGTGATTTTGGTAGTGAAGGCAGTCCCATTTGTCATGCTGCTAGAACGATGGGACCAGCAGGGAAGATATGTCATTCTACAGGGCACTCTGGAATCTTACCCTATAGTGTTAGGGTCTATTTATGGCCCAAATGCAGAAACTCCACAATGTTTCCTTGACTTATTGTCAGTACAGTAGCAGACCCCCCTAAACTTACCATATTAGGAGGGGACTGGAACATAGTCCTTCAAAATAATATTGACTGGTCAGATAGTAAGAAAGTGGGCCTCTCCCCAGCTCAAAGAGCACTCAGAGATCTCATGACAGGTACAGGGACACTTGATGTATGGTGCACTCTCAATCCTATGGCCCATCAATACAAGTTTTTCTCTCCCCCACATAAAACTTTATCCCATATTGATTTCTATTTGCCCAGCATCGCCTTTCTCCCATGGACGGTGAGCATGGATATCCATCCCAGAGCCCTTTCTGATCATTCTCCAGTCAGCATTTTCCTCCTTAGTATGCCTGGCCCCAGGAGAGACAATCTCTGGTGCCTTAACATGAGGCTACTGCAGAAGCCCTCCCTCGTTGAGCATGTTCAATGCTTTATCTCCATTTTTCTGGAGATCAACAAGGACTCTGTATACAAGGTGGATCTCGTCTGGGCTGCACTCAAATGCATGCTCTGGGACGATCTTATCTGTCTATCATCTACTCATGCAAGGCAGAGTAAAGCCCAGCTGAACTCTCTCCTAGACAGTATAAGACAGAACATTCACTGCATAGATTATCCCCAGAATCTGAATGGACCAAACTCCACCTTCTACAGTCCCAGTATGCAGAAATGATGCCTCAGAAAGCAGCGCTCTCTCTGCACCAGACCAAACTACAATATCTCGAGTCTGGAGAGCGAGCTGGGAAACTCCAGGCCCTCAGGTTTAGGCAGACTGAAGCGGCTAGATTTGAGCCTAGTCTGTGTCCATCTCCTGACAAGGACATCACCTCCGACCAATTGAAAATTCTAGAAATTTTCGGTAAATATTATAAAATGCTCTATGCAGTTGAGGACCCCCTTAATCCCGAAAGTTTTACAATAACTGATTACTTAGACTCTGTAGCCCTGCCCAAACTCCCTGACCAGAGAGTTTCCGACTTGGGAGCCCAAACTACTTTGTCTGAGGTTGAGCATGCTGTTAAACTTTTACCTACCGACAAGGGTCCTGGGCCGGATGGTCTTCTGAACAATTTGTATAAACTCTGTTGTGCCCAATTGGAATCATTTTAATGGAGGTGCACAATTTCTGGTTTGAAAAAGGACTGAGCAACTAGTCTTTCCTAGAGGCCCTGATAACTTTGATTCCTAAATCAGACAAGGACCCCCTACATCGAGGCAACTATCATTCAATTTCTCTCCTTAATTCTGATGTTAAAATACTAGCAAAGATACTGGCCACCCACCTTGCTCCACTCATGGGGGACGTTATTGGGTGTGACCAGGTAGGGTTCACATCGGATCACTCCTCAGGAGTCTATTTGAGCAAACTCCTGCATCTGATCCTGGCGTTAAGGGAGTCCGAGGTACCTTCTGCCTTGGTCTCCCTGACGCTGATAAAGCTTTTGATAGGGTCTCTTGGGACTTCTTATTCACCTCCCTTGATAAGTTTGGGATTCCCAATGAATTTATTAAGTGGGTCTGGATACTGTACTCTAGCTCCACGGCCAGGGTATGGTGCAACGGATACCTTTCAGACTTATTTCCTTTACAGCTGAGAACCCATCAAGGTTGCCCGCTCTCTCCACTTCTTTTCAACTTTTACTTAGAGCATCTTATTTGTAGATTGGTCAACTCTGAGGCTTGACTAGCATCCAACTTGGAAACAAAAGATCAGCCAAGTTTCATTCAACAGCATCTGAAGTGCATCGCAGCGAGAGGGAGGTCAGCCTGTTTAATTTCATCAGTCAGAGACTTTGTACCTGTTCTTTACTTCATTGTATGCTGAACCCCAGTGATTAATCTGCTCGGGACTGAATCTATTCCAGCTGTCCTGCATTGACTTCACCCCTAGCAGATGCTGGTATAGGGGGCTCTGCAGTGAGCCATAGGGTGAGTCTGCAAGTGGATGAGGGACACTGTGGCATTTAAAACTCGCGCTGCTTCACTGTGCGAGTGCGAGTGAGCGCTAGTGTGAGTGGCGCGAGCGCCACTCAGCACCAAAATTTTATATTTTATTTTCTTAAAATTAATGATTTTAGCGCATTAGTTTATAATTATTTAGGAATACTTGTAATACTTACATAGTATATGGTAAGTTTATGTATTATTTAAGTGGTTTATGGTTATCTTTTTGTGCAGAATTGAGTTTTAAATTAATAGGGAAATATAGTAGTAATACATTTTTTAAACTAAAGGTTCAGGTCAGAAGAAAATTATATAGGCATAGGGTGTTTCTGCTTTACATATTTTTTGTTTTTCCCAGCTTAGGAATTTAAACAAGTATGTATACTTACAACGATATTTGGTTGTTCAGTTTGCTACTTTTGCTAATTTGTATGTATACAACAACAGCCTATGAGAGAGGGCAATTGGTAAGGGACACTAGTGGTGTCTCAGGATATCATGGCAAGGGTGTAAACTGGTTAATATCTTCTCAAGTTATGACATCGGGGGTACATGAGATGTTATTTAAACTAAGTTGTATTCGTATAGGATTTGTAGACCACATGCAGGTCTGTATTTCTTTGGTTAATATCTACAATAAAATAATTAAAAGAGTTATAAGTAGAAGTTGCCTACAGAAGAAAACATGGGTTAAACCTGTTTTTGTTAACACATTGTTGTTCCTAAGTGGAAATATACACTTGAACCCAGGTCCACTACAAAAAGAAGCAGTTTCCATGGACACTATAAATGGGAAAGATTTTTCAATTGTACTTTTCAATATGTGCAGTTTGGGTAATAAAATGGATGTTTTTAGAGAATGGGTATTAGAACATCAAGTAGATTTAATTATTTTAACTGAGAATTGGTTAAGTACAAAGACTGCATCTTCTTTTTTTCAGATTGATGGCTATTTACTGTTTAGACAAGATTGCAATAAAAAAGGTGGTGTAGCAATATATGCAAAACAGCAATTAGACATTAAAATCTTACAAAATGATATGGATTTCCAGGGTATTGAAGAACTAACAATGGAATTAGGATTTCCCTTTTCCTTACCCATAGTGATACTGGGTGTATATAAACCCCCTAAGATCCATCCATCAAAATTTGGGATTTTGTATGATTATTTATACAAATTTAAAACTACACATGAAATATTGTTGATTGGCGATTTTAATGTGAATTGGGAACACGTTACAATTGATCATGAACTTGTTGACTTATCTAATAGACTTGGATTAAATCAGCAAATTAATGGGGTAACTAGAGTTAATAGTAAAAATAGTGAGATCTCCTCAACTCTGGACTTAATTTTTACCACAAGAAAGGAAAAATATAAAATGAGTGGTGTTTTGCTAGACACCTTTAATGATCATCAGGGGGTGGTGTGTGTGAGAGCTAAAGAAAAAGGAATTAAAACTGGATATTGGGTTCCCAAAAGGACGTTTGGGCATTTTGATTATATCGCCTTTATGCAGGATTTGGAAAAAGTGAATTGGGAGAGAATAGCTTTAATTCCTACCATAAATGAGGCATGGCAGTATTTTCATGAGGAATTTGAAAATGTTTGTAGCCAGCATGCACCTATGAGAAAGGTGTATCGTGGGTTAAAAAATGCTATTTGGTATAATGGGAACTTGCATAATTTGCGTAAAAAGAGAGATAACCAATGGCAAAAGGCAAGAAAATCAAAGACACTGGTGGATTGGGATAGTTATAGAGCCTTAAGGAATAAATATCTTAAGGATGCTAGGAAGGCAAAGGCAGATTATTATAAAATATGTATTACATGATTCACAGTTTTCACATCCTGGTAAATTTTGGAACTTAATTCATAAATTACAAAATCTGGGTAAAAATGATTATCCAAAAACCTTTTGTATTAATGGTGGAGATATGGAACAGTGTTCAGAGGTGGCCAACTGTTTTAATGACCTTTTTGTAAATATGGGTGCTGAAAAGGATGTTATAGATGATGTTACCTTAACTGAGAGACAAAAGTCTTTTAATAATAAAAGGGTGTCAAATCAGGTGTTTGATTTTGGTAATAAAAACGTAAATGCGGTGATGTTAGAACTGCTGCATATTAATGAAAGAAAGACAACAGGATTAGATGAGATTAGTAGTAAATTGTTGAAATTTGCAGCCCCGGTTGTTGCCTATCCCCTGACACAAATTTTTGAGTTATCCTTATATTCAGCCGAAGTACCAGATGAATGGAAACTTGCTAAAGTAATTCCAATTTTTAAATTCGGTTATAAGCAAGAGATTAGTAATTATCGTCCAATATCTTCCAATATCTTTGATACCAGTAGTAGCAAAGATTTGTGAAAAAATGGTAGCTAAACAGGTTAAACAATATATAAAAGAGCAGGGTATTTTGCATGATAATCAATCAGGTTTTAGAGAAAGATATAGTACTCAAATTGCATTAATAAAAGTAACAGGAGATATTCAGATTGCTATGGATAATGGATTACTAACAGGGGCAATCATGATTGATTTGTCAAAAGCTTTTGATTCTTTAAATCATGACATACTGATTGATAAATTGATGAAAATGGGGTTTTCAGACAACATTGTAGCTTGGTTTTCTAATTATCTAAGGGGTAGAAAACAAAAAGTGTTTCTAAATTCATGTTATTCAGATTTCAGGCAAATAAGACAGGGGGTACCTCAGGGATCAATCCTGGGGCCCCTTTTATTTAATTTATATACAAGTTATTTAGAATTTAAGCAAGATAAATTAGTATATCATCAGTATGCTGATGACGTTATCATGTATGTTTCAGATATGGATATTCATAGTATACAATATACATTACAATTAGCTTTTGATGATATACAGGAATACTATGTTAAGAGTAAACTAGTTTTGAATACTACTAAAACCAAGGTAATGTTATTTCAGCAAAAAAGTAAAAAGTCATATATAAAAAAAACCTTGGAAATAATAGTGAGGGATGTTTCTATATTACAGATGGTAAATGAGTATAAATATCTAGGGTTATGGATGGACGTAAACTGTAAGTGGTCCGTTCATATAAATAATTTGATCAGGAGATTAGGGCAACAACTGGAGATGCTTTCTAGAATAAGAAGTAATTTTTCAAGGAATACAAGGCTCCATGTGATTAATACAATGTTAGTGCCAATGATTGATTATGCGGACATAATTTATGCGGGGGCAAATAAAGCTGATTTGAAAAAATTAGATTGTCTATATAATAAAATGGCCAGGTATATTACAGGGTTACATAGACTTACACATCACTGTGAGTTGTATAGAAATATAGGATGGGATCATCTGTGTATTAGGAGAGATCAACATATAACTAAAATTATATGCAGGTTTATTGAAAATAAATTACCTGAATATATTTCTAAAGATTTAAAAATTAAACATCCAACTAAGGGTTTGAGATCAGCCCAGTATATAGAGTTTGAAGTGCCAAAGTATAGGACAAAATGTGGGTGTGCAACGTTGTTTTATTTGGGTCCAAAAATTTGGAATAATCTGCCTTTTGATTTAAGATCTTATGGTGTTAAAATAAATAGGACGAAGATTAGAGGTTGGTATCATAAGCAAAGTGAGGAACCTCATGAATGCAGTATGGCATTGGAAAATGGATAAATGTTTAATTGGATGATTAGTTTGTGTCCATTGGATGTGATTTAAATATGTGGAAATGTATTTATAGATTATATGTATATTTGTATTTTTTGTATTTTTGTATGTCTGTAAAATTTTCTCCTTATACTGTAACCAGGTTATGCATTTTAGAATGTGTCCCTTGAAAATGAGTGTACTTGTGTACTCAATGGGATTGTTTTACCTTGTTCATTATAATGAATAAAATCATTACTACTAGTACTAAAAGATAACTCCTCTCGGCCTACGTGGACAACCCTTTTGCTCCACATTGAAGACCCTGTTTACACAGTGCCAGACTTGCTGGAGGAACTGACTTTATTCTCCAGGCTCTCCTCATATAAACTCAGACTTTCCAAGTCCCAAATTTTCCCCCTTCACCACTGTCTCACTAAAGCCGAGCTCTCGGACCTGGGCTTGGCATGGATGCCCCACATCCTGACTTACTTGGGGATTCAGATTACTAGAGATGTGTCTTCTTTGGTGAAGAAGAACATTACTAGACTGATTTCTACACTTAAATCAGACCTAGACAGGTGGAGCGAGTTACCAATGTCCCTTTGGGGCTGCATGAGTACACTTAAAAAGAACGTGCTTCCATGTATCCTATACCCCTTGGGTATGCTGGGTCTGCCCCCCCCAAGTCATGGTTTACCCAGTTGCAAAGAATGTTCAGCCAGTTTATATGGAAAAACAAGTGAGCCCACAGGAGATATACTAAACTCACTTCACCTAAACTACTGGAGGGGCCTTGCTCTTCCTTCCCTCTTCACCTATTACGGGGTCCAACACATTAATAAATTGGCTAAGTGGGTGAAAGATCCTGCTTCACAGCAGGCTACCTCATATACCCCTGCATGGTTTGGAATCGAGAGTGCCCTAGTGAAACATGTTCGCTGTTCTCTGAAGGCACTGGTGTACCAGCTTCCCTCCTGTCTCCCATATTCTCTTAGAAACTCCCCCAGGGGTTGGTCTCCCCGGGCATTGCACCATATACAGACACACTTTTCTCTTAACTGGCATCAGTTGGTAAGTCAACCCCTTTTTAACAATCCCCACTTCCTTATAGACAAGCGTACAATCCCACCCTCTTTTTGCCCTCAGATTCAATGTAGTGTGCTGAGGACCTTCACAATGGGGGCTACATAATACCTTTCTCCTCCCTACAAAGGCAATTTCAGTTAGCTAATTTTGATGTTTTTAGATATTGGCAAATCAAACATGCTATCCTCACCTTTCTAGGACCTAAATCCTGGGCCCCTGCCCCGTAAAAGGATTTACCTGAAGTTTTGAAGGTGGAGAATCAACCACATTCTGTTTTGGGGGAATATAAATTTCTGCAGGACTTAGATCCCACTCTGCCTTCTGGGGTTTGTTTTTATTGGACACCAGTGCTATCCCCTTTAGACAACTCGGACTTCTGGGGAAAAATTTGGAAATCTACTTATAAATTTATTAAGCAGAATAGACTGAGGCTTATCCAGTTCAACATAATGCACAATATGTATTACACTCCTTCCAGACTGTATGCTATGGGATTATGTGTGTCCCCACTATGTCACAGGTGCGGGGGGGTCAGGATCCCTCTACCATATGTTATGGGAGTGTTCGAAAGTTCAGAAGTTCTGGTGAGCCATTAGTGAAACCCTCGATTCTATTTGGGGCCTAGAACCCTTGTTTACCCCTGAATCCTGTTTGCTAACCCTGTTTCCACAGGACACCCCAACATTAGGAAGGCCCATTTTACCCTAATTGCAGCTACTGCTAAACTGGTTATCCTTAGGCATTGGAAAGATGAATCACTTCCCTCAGTTCTTGAATGGTATCGGGAAGCCCTGACAGCTATCCAACTAGAAAAGTATATTGCTAGTATGCGACACAGGCTTGAGGCCTACTGACCATTATGGGAGCCTCTCATGGCATTACTGTCCTTTTGGCAGCCCTAAAAGACTACTCCCTGAACTTTTATCCCTTTTTTTAACCTTTTACCTCCTGACACTCAGGGTGGGGGGTTGTTTGTTAATCTTGTATTTTCTTGTCTTTTTCTTTTCTGTTTGATGTTTTCCTGTCTTCTCTTTGTGTGTTTGGGTATTCATTCCTATGCAGCTGTTCTAGTTTTCTCCTTGTATAACTGTAAAATGCTGCTGAAAATTAATAAAGTAGGTTGAAAAAAAAATAGAAAGAAACAGTTGCACACAGGTTTTGTTACTTGACAAGATGTGGTTTTGAAATGTAACTTGAGTTCAGATTGAGAACCAGGGACACTGGTACAGTATACTTGTTACACAGCCTGGTACTAAATTAAGCTGTGATTGATCTGCTGATTGCAGTGTGACAGCTAACTATCTGCGTTAATAATCCAGATACCCGTGGAACAGCTATGGCTTAAACATAATGTGTAACTGCTGCAATCAAGTTGTAATAAGTCCTTCATTTCTTGTTTTAGGAAACTTCCAGATGCTTTGTTGTGGCATAGTTGCCTTATCCAAAGAAGTTCTTCAAAATCAGGTGCCCCCCCCCGGGCTGGGGCAGACATGCAACATGCAGAAGTCATTTCAGTCGATGACCATGAACATCATTACCAATCAGACTTGAGAAGGATGCAAATGAAATCTGTGAAGAAGTAACCAAATAAGAAACCATTAATGAGACCTGCCTGCAAATATTCTACCACCTCCCCTCCAAAAAAATAGTTACCTTCATTGGCTTGAGAGTTATCCATTTCCAATTTCACCGCAAGAAGTTCTCATCAAGTACTGGAATGTGCATACCAACAGTATCTGTGACCTGTTATACAAAACAATACAACGAGTATACGTCTGTATATGTCAACATCCCACCTACAAAATACAAATATATATATATATATATATATATATATATATATATATATATGTCAACTCATCAAGGCTGCTATTAGTGTACAGACAAAGGGCACCCTTCCATCCGGTTGAGATGATCACATCGCATTTGAGGGAATTGCAGCACACTTTGGACTAGCAACAGTTCGCTCACAGTCATCATTTCTGATGGGACTTTGCATGTGGTGTAACTCTCCCATTTCACTTCATTGGCACTTCTCAATTTTATGGACACAAGACAGATGCATTTTGGGGATGCAGAAAAAATCTGGGGACTCTGTGTGACCACTGCGTGCATGAGTGACTGCACAATAAATTCTGGGGGACTTTACATGTGGCGTAATGCTTCCATTTCACTTTGTTGGCACTTGCCAATTTTCTTGGCACAAGACAGATGCATTTTGGGGATGCAGAAACAATCTGGGGACTCTGTGTGACCACCAAGCACATGAGTGACTGCACAATAAATTCTGGGGGACTTTGCATGAGGTGTAATGCTCCCATTTCACTTCGTTGGTACGTGTCAATTTTCTGCACACAAGACAGATGCATTTTGTGTGTTGTGATTGTGAGCACATAATGTCATACTTAAATTATAAATTAAAGCAGCATTGCAACAATGTGGTGACAATTTTGACCTATATTTTTTTATGCTATTTTACATTGCCAGCCTCTAGTTACCTCCTGACTTGTATGATGCCCTTCTTTTTGCAATGTGTGCTTGCTTTACTACTTTTTCTTATGTCTGAAAAAAAGGAGTACAGCTTTTAATATTGTTCTGACAAGGTTTTTATCACTATTTGCAGCTGGTTTTGAATAAATATTGTTCTGTGAGGTCATAAAACACTGCCTGCTGCATAACTGTTAATTTTGCAACAGAAGTGATATATAACAACTGATGGAGAAAAGCAGCAGGAAATACTGACAAAGACCTGGTCCGCACCGTATTGAAAGGAGTGCTCCTTTTATTATTTCAGACATAAAAAAAAAAAAAGTAGTAAAGCAGACTCAAATACTGGAAATAATAGTATCATACAAGTCAGGATGCAAGTAAAGTGGCAATGTAAAATAGCATTAAAAAGTATAGGTCAAAATTTTCAACAGATTGTTGCACTGCTACTTTAAAGAGATTCACCTAGTTACATAGTTATTATAGAACTGCACCTAATATATTGCTCCACATGTCCTTAGTGCAATGCTTTTCTGGCAAAACACTCATAATTTCATTAAAGTGGGTCACGGAGGACTCCCCATTCTGAAGAGCCACCCAAGTTCTGCCCTCCGCACTCAGCAATGTTATGACGTGATGCCAGGGAGAGCGTGGGGAAGCACTCCATTATACTTTATGGCTGGCAGTTTTCCCAAATGTTTCTTTATGTTATAATGGTCAGTTTGTGGTGAAACATGGGCATGTTTCCACTAACAAGGCTCTTGTTAGTTGAAACGTGCCCATGTTTCACCACAAAGTGACCACTATAATATAAAGAAACATTCAGAAAGCTGCCGGCCATTCAGTATAATGGAGCATGCCCCCATGCTCTCCATGGCATCATATCATAACGTTGCTGAGTGCGGGGGGGCAGGACTTGGGCAGCTCTTCAAAATGGGAAGTCCTCCATGACCCACTTTAATGAAATTATGGGCATTTTTGCCAGAAAAGTATTGCACTATGTAAGGACATGTGGAGCAAGAAAGATTCCCCTGGAAGTAAGGTGCCCATATATCGGGTGCAATGTTGTAACTTGGCAAATCTCTTTAATGTCTATTTAAAAAATGAAATATTTATGGAGCCTCAGTAATGTTTACTTTGTGTCGGGACTCATGATTTGAAGTGTTTTGCAAAAAACATGTCTGTGCAGTGCAAGTATGTTGTGCTAAACTGCATGTGTGCCGTCAGTGTTCTTTCTTGTCTGTGCATACATTGTCCAGCTTCATGCAAACATACAGTATATATGATGTGACTTGTTGCAGTATCTGAAGAATAAAGATAAGAGCCAGCCCGGTGGCACTGAGGGTTGAGGCACTGGATGACACACCTCGTGCCACGCTGGCGACCTGGGTTTGGGAATGAGCCTACACTGCTGGCGGTCAGCAGGGGAGAGTTAGGATCGAGCATTTGAAGGACTGCTCTCCTCTCTTGGGGAGGGATCCAGGGGGTAGCCCGGTGCAGCAGCAGCCCCCGGTGGAGACCAGTGGCACTGCAGTGCACAGGGGCTCACAATCAGGGAAGACGCTGGGTGGCTGCCTTCCGGACATGAGTGGGAGCACCCATGTCGCCGGCTGACAGCATTGCATGTCCCGCATCTGGGGCATAAAAAGCTATGTAGAAAAGCCCCACCAGCCTGGATAGGTGATGACCATCCCAGTGCCGCACCGCCTCACGCCCAACGCTGGAGCCCTGCCACTGTCCTTTCAGACTCCTCAGCCCCTTCATCCTCCTTGGGGCTCGGGGGAGAACGTAACATCCTTGAAGATGACAGGGCTCACAGTGGGCGGTAGAGCAGCAAAGGAGAGCAGATAGGCCTGAGAGAGTTCAGGTGCCTGGGGGAGACAAACAGAATTAAAAAAAAAAAGAAGAAAGATAAGAAAGAATACATGATGTATATTTTATTTGTACCATCAGCACCAGTGGAGTAAGTGATATGATATTTTTTCAGCAGTATCGGGTCACTGTGCACCTCAGTCACTCACAGTGCACACATGGCGTAGCAGAGTTCATAGCTCAAAAAGCACATGCTCTCCTAAAAGTCATGTGTGCAGTATGTGACTAAGGTGCACACTGGCCAGACACCTCTGAAAAAGTATCGTATCACTTAGTCCGCTGATGATGATGGTGATAATAAAATATACGTTATTCTGCTAGCTATTCTTTAGACCATAAACACTACTACAAGTCAGCAATATAGGTTTGCAAGAAGCTGCACAATGTCTGATGTCACACACACACACACACACACACACACACACACACACATATGAAACAACACTGACTGCACACATGCAATTTAGCACATCATTCTTGTACTGCTGACACCAGCTTTTCCACAACCACTCCACAACAGAAAGTAAACATTACTGAGGCACTGGATTATAACAACAGGGCAATAGGAGCATGTATGACTGTCTATTATTAAACATAAAAAAAATCACAAAACACTACAGCAGTGGGGGGGGGTGTCCAGAAAAAATAAGTTAATGGGGGATTCCATGGTGTTGCAGCAGCAGGTGGAGCACTGACACTATCTGCAGCTGGTGTTGCTCGATCTGCTCCACCTGCTGCTGCACAGCACCCACCCTCTCATTGCTTTCCTCAAGCGCCACCCACAGCAGAGCAATGTCTGCCTGCATTGCAGGCACTGTGGCAGGGTCCACTGTGGGGTAGAAAGCCAGGTAGTGAGGGTGGTGCTGATGGCTGTGGTGGCGGTGATGGTGGAGCAGCTGCTGCTGTTGCCCTCCTCCTGCTGCAGCAGTGAGGCACAACACCCCCAGCACCCTCTGCCACTGCCACAGAAGGGCCAGCAGTTGGAGGCCTGGCCTGTTCAGTGGCAGCCTGCCACTCCACCTTGTGGTGGTTTGTCATATGTGCGCGGTGCCCACCGGTTCCCAAATGTGTCCCCCAGGGGCCATGGCACACCTGCATGCCACATAAACGACAAACCACAATGGTGCTGTCCCCCCCACACAGTTAAAAAACTGCCAGACTGAGGAGCTGTGGGGGGGGGACCAGGCACAGGAGGGGCAGATGTACTGCTGGCAGCACTGTCACACACCTGGGGTTCCACCTGCGGCTGTGGAGGTGGTAAAGGGGGTGCTGCTGGAGCCACTGCAGCTGCTACTGGTGGTGGTGGTGGCGGAGTTGGTGGATATGCCGCTGGTGGCACTGGTGGTGCTGCTGCTTCCAGGGGAGGAAAGGCAAGATCAAACAGTCAGGAGTAGTCCAACAACACCCAACTGCCCCCACACGTGTGCACTCCTCTCTGCCCACACCCATGGGCCACAGACTCTCCTCCTGGGTCCATTGTGCACAACCCACTAATTCTCTCTCCGACCGATGCCTCAAGCAAAGAAAGACTGCTTCATACACATACACACACACACACACACACACACAACAAAACTTATAAAACAAACATATCAGAAGCAAAAAAGAACTGAAAAAACACACTACAAAAAAAAACTAAAGATTTAGTTTTTAAAAAAGCTGTTTATTTTTAGGCAATTTGCAAGATAAGAACAAATATACAACTCCAAACTCTTCTCTACACACAAAAGGCTTCCTCCTTCTACCACTGCAAAGGAGAAAGTGAAACTAACTGCTTTTAAGACTCACTTCCTTCCTGCCTGGCTAAAGCATGTGACTTACAGTACTGTAAGACATGTGATGCATGGGGGGCTGCCTATATTGTTGTCACTTCACCTTACTTCGTGTTAAGGCAGAATGGCAATGTGAAGTCATAATGACAAGGTGAAGTGAGTACTTTCCAATGACCACTTCGCGTAGCGTCAAGCTAATGCGAAGTGGCCACTTTGCATCCACTTTGCCGGTGGATTTTAAATTTGCTGCATCTCTATCCACTATCCCAGCCCCATCCCTAGCCAGGTCATTTGTCCTCAGGTGGACAATGACATCCATCTCTCCCTCACATCCTGCTGCCCTAGCAATCCAGGAAACAAGAGTAAGAGCATTCCAGGCTATGAGAATCAAGTCTCAGACTCTGACTTAGCGTAAACAGGCAATTTCTTTATTTAAACATGATGCAGACACAAAACTGGAGGTCTTGTCCCCAGTGTTTCAGCCCAGCTATTAGGCCTTCATCAGGGCGTGTCCTCATACTCAGACCACATACCTATTTAAGTGCACTTCTTAAAGTGATACACTGCGAACCATTTACATATCGTAATTAATTAATGTAAAAAGTCACATCATATAAAAAATCATAGCCATGATTACTATGAATGCAAGGCATGATGGTGGGGGCATAGGTGTTGGGGGGGAAGAGAATGAAAAGGATTGAAAAGTGAAGGGGGAATAGCTAGAAGGAGGCTAGAAGTTTCCATGTTTCAGAGGAAGATGAAGCGGTGTCTAAGTTCATGTGTTCACACTCACAGGAATGTCCATAATTCCGTAGTAGTTTAAAGTCAGAAGACACAGTACAAGAAATTATACTTGTGAGTTTGTAAGCTGCTGCTATAGCCCATTGGATTTCACTCACTGTGAGTGTTTGGCAGCACCTGGTAAAGCAAAATACAGTCCAGAACACACTAAGTAGGAGCGTCTCAGGATATATCCAGGGTGCTCACACAGGGTTTACTATCCCCAAAACTGCATACAGGAAACAGGAGTAAGAGGAACTGTGCCTGAACTCTACAAACGCTACATAGATGACTATGTGGGGGCCACCTCCTGCTCCAGGGAGACCCTCCAAGTCTTTCTTGACAAGTTTACCACGGCCCATCCTTCCCTTCAATACACTGTTGAAGTATCCTCCTCTACACTGCCTTTTCTGGATATCCACCTGTCAGTACAGAACACTGGTCTGAAGACATATGTTTATTACAAACCCACTGACTCTCACAGTTTCCTCCTCCATAGCTCCTTCCATTCTAAACATGTCAAAAATGGCCTGCCTTATTCACAGTTTCTTAGACTTCGCAGGTTATGCAGAGAAGAGGATGATTTTGTTGAGCAGACCCAAATAATGCACAGTTTTTTTATCAACAGGGGATACCCTCAAAGCACAGTGGACAGAGCACTCTCCCGGGTCAGTAACATGCCCCGTAACCTTGACCCCCGCAGCAAGGATACTGTCACGCAATAACAACGGCGAATTCCACTAGTGCTTCCTTTCCATCAGAGCACACCTTCTCTTCACAGGATCGTCACCAGTAACTTTACCATTTTGCAAACTGACCCTAACATTGGTGCTTCCTTTACAGAACCACCTATTGCCTCTTACCACTGGCCACCTAACCTGCAGAATCTCCTGGTTAAAGCAGCCTACCTACTCCTAACAGTTCCTCCCTACCAGGTACTAAACCTTGCAACAGGACTTACTGCTACACCTGAAAATTTGTTTCCAGTGTGACTGAAATTTGGGGGCCTACAAGTGTTTTTCACATCACCAAGGAGTTCTCATGCACCTCCACTAATATGGTATATTGTATTCTTGGCAGGAAGTGTACAGCTATTTACATAGGAGAGACTGGTAGGCGCCTTGCTGACCGTTTCAGGGAACATTACAGAACAGTCAGGAATGGTGACACTGCTAAACCCATTGTATCCCACTTTATCTCCAGGGACCACAGTGTCAATGACCTTTCTGTTTGTGTCCTTCAGCAGAGCTTCTGGGATTCTGACCATAGAAAAAACATGGAAGCCAAGCTGATCATCCACCTTGGCTCCCAGCAGCCCTCTGGTTTAGATGATAGACTTATTTTCCACTAACATCTTTCAGCCACCCCTTATTTTCCCTATAGTCTGTTTGTGTCTACACACATTTAATTTCTTTTTCATTTTCACCGTTAAGTCTCCATCTCTGTCTCCTTCTCCCACATTTGTCACCTTTCAGCCTTCTTACTAGGCCCTGTTAATTAGTCCCCACCTGGGGACTTCTCTAGCTCTTTCACTCCTATTTTGCTTTATCTTTCCCATCATCACCTTTTTGTTTCACAGATTCTCTCTTAATCCTGCCATTTATCATTTCTTCTCCCTGAGCCTCCCCTTTTCTCTTTCCCCACACATATATATATATATGTGTGTATATATATATACATATATATATATATATATCCCTCACTTTACCTCCCCTCTACACTAACTTTTTTTCTCTTTTAGATATTTCCTGAAGAAGACTTAAGGTCGAAATGTAGATTTTTAACTCTATTTTCTATTTTCAGTGTGCATTTAATATAACCATTTTTTTGCTTTTAGACCACATGCTGATGCAGCACCTTGTTTTTGTTTTACAAGAGTAAAGAACTCCAGGCTATGAGAATCAAGTGTTGGACTCCGACTTTCTCAAACAGGTAATGGTGGAGGGATAAGTGTGGGGGGTTGCGGCGTGTGGGGTGGTTTTGGGGGGTTGGGGAGGGGGATGTAAAGAGCAGGTTGATGGATGTGGGGGAGAGAGCGAAAAGGATTGAAAAAAACTTGGGTCTTTTCTATATTTGAAAAAAATTGACTTAAAATGGGATAAACATTCCCTCAAATCAAATCCAAAACTTTAAATACTGGGAACTTTAACATCTTATCATTGCTATTTGTCCTGTGCTTATATCTGTACCAATGATGTGGAGAATTTTGCCTGGACATTTTTGGTGGTCCTGCACCCATCTTTCCTCCCTATCCCCCCATCATTGCTTTATTCCTCCTTTCTTGCCTCCTTCTATATATTCCCCCTTCACTTTTCAATCCTTTTCGCTCTCCTTCCAGCTCCCCTATCCATCAACCTGATCTTTACATCTCCCTTCCCCAACCCTCACAACCCTCCACACCCCACAGCCTCCCTCCACATCTCTTTGCTCCCACCATTGAGCCTTATATTCATAGTAATCATGGTTAAGATTTTTTATATGATGTGCTTGTTTTGTATTAATGAATTATGATATGTAAATGGTTCACTGGGTGTATCACTTTAAGAAGTGTACATAAATAGGTATGTGGTCCGAGTATGAGGATACGCCCCGATGAAGGCCTAGTTGTTGGGCCGAAGCACTTGGGACAGGACCTCCAGTTTGATGTCTGCATCATGTTTGAATAAAGGAATTGCCTGTTTCTAGTAAGCTGGAATCCAAGACTTGATTCTACTGGCCTGAAGTACTCTTACTCTTGTTTCCTGTATGCAGTTTCGGGGATAGTAAACTCTGTGAGAGCACCCTGGATATATTCTGAGACACACCTGCTCAGTGTTTTCTGCCCTAGCATTCTGCAAGATTCACTTCCCATTCCTCCAGGCCATGGCACCAGGTAGGCAACTAACCTGCCTCTCCCTCCTTTCCTATTCACAAGTCTATCACCCTGAAAATTGAATCCCACACCAGAAGTTGTTTGAGGCTTCCTCCTCCTCCTCCTCCTCTCGGGTCAGGTTGCCCATCCAAGGAGAGGGGGTGAGGAGTGATGGAAGTGCAGTAGTTCCTGGAACAGGGTGAAGAACAGGCAGGGGAGATCTGGGAGAGGAGAGAGGAGTGGTAGGAGGGAAAGGAACCAAACAGTATTTGGAAATGAAGTGGGTTCAGTGAGCAGGGTGATGTGAGGGCACAGGAGAGATAGATAGAGTGGAATAGAGGGGAGCAGTGGTGAATATGAGGGGGAGAGTTTGTAGCAAAGCAGTAAAAAGCATTACAGAGATTTTCTAGTCTGGCATGGAAAACATAGAAGCAGAGAATTTGACGGCAGATAAAGACCACTTGGCAAACCTAGTCTGCCCTTTTTCCCCTATCTACATTATTACCCCAGACCATACTTGATCTACCACTCTTTCTCCCTCCCCCCTTATTTTCCACTAAGATTCTCTTTTGCCTTTCCCATGCATTATTGAAGCCCACCACAGTCTTCACCCCCCACTACCTCTGCTGAAAGACTGTTCCAGGAATCCACCACTCATACTAAGGTTCATACTACTAAGGTTATTGAAGAGCAAGGAGGCCAATGGCCCATGTAGCTCTTATGCTATTTTAAAGCGCAATAGGAGAGGACATACCCTGAATTAATTAAATTATCAAGATGGAATTTAAATAAGCTTTTAGTTTCACTTATGACTACCTCAAGGGGCTGTCTGTTCCGGGGTCCAACAGATCTAAGATTAAAGAAGAATTTCCTACTTACATGATGAAATGGTTTCCCGGCAAGCTGTAAGGGGTGCCCCCTAGTATTGTGAGTATCATTCTTAAATTCAAGACCAAGCTCTGTCATGAGATATGGATCCTGGATTAAGTCAAACAGGAACAGAGGTCCCTCTAGTATGACAGGTAGCAAGGATCATGAGATTAAGAGAACAAAGTCTGTTTTCATAAGGTTCAAGTTGAAGACCGTATATATGTTTTGTGAATTTTCTTTTCACCTTTTCCAATAATTTACAATCATTTTTTTCTATATGGGCACCAGAGCTGTGATACATATTCCAAATGCAGCCTAGCATATGCCCTGAAGAGTGGCATCATAACATTTGGGTCCCTGGACTTAATAAAACAAACAAGGTAGTATGATCTATTTTATGTAATATTAATTACCTTGTCTACATGTTTAGAATGTGGCAAATCATAAGATATAACAATGCCTAAATCTTTTTTCATCTGTAGTGGAGTTTAATACAGCACCTGCGAGTGTGTATGTGTATAATGGATTCCATGGTCCGGGATGCATAACTTTGCATTTGGATGTATTAAGCTTCATCCCCCAAGTGTGGACCCAGGTAGATATTGTATCTAAATATTTCTGTGTAATTGAGGCTTGAAACTGGTTAGTGCAGGGTCCCCAGTTTTGATATCACCTGCATATTTAATGGTCAACGAATGGCAGTTGGCAGTCATATCAGCAATAAATGCTTGAAAAAGGCAAGGGCCCAAGACAGACCCTTGTGAAGAATACTTCCTAACATCTCTCCTGAATCTTTCCCCCTCCAGTTTCATAGCTTGTCCCCTTGTTATTGAGCACCTTTTCTTCTGAAAAATACTTCCCTCCTATACCTCATTTACCCTGTGAGGTATTTAAAGGTCTATTTCAAATCTCCCCTCTCCCTCCTCTCTTTCAGGGTGTACCTATTGAGGTCCTTTAGTTTTTCCTCATAGGGCTTTTGATTCAGACCCTGCACCATTTTAGTTACCCTCTTCTGGACAACTTCCACTCTATCTTGGTCCTTCCTAAGATGTGGTCTCCAGAACTGCACATAGTACTCTAGGTGGAGTCTTACCAGAGATCTATACAAAGGTAACACCACCTCCCTCTTTCTACTGGTGATACGCCTCCTTATGCACCCCAGCATCCCACCAGCTCTTCCAACTGTCTTGTTGCACTGCCTGGCAAACTTTTGGTCATTCAATATGACTACCCACAGGTCTGTTTGCTACTTGGTGGTTGTTACTACCACTCCACCCATTTCGTACTCTGCCTCTAGGTTTCTGTGCCCTAAATGCATTATTTTGCACTCTTCTGCATTGAAACCCATCTGCCATACCTTTGACCACCCCTCTAGTTTTCTCAGGTCTCTGTTCATCCTTTCTACTCCCCCTGGAGTTTCACCCCATTGTAAATTTTGGTGTCATCTGCAAAGAGGCAGACCTTCCCTTCCAGTTCCTCTGCAATGTCATTTATAAAGACATTAAAGAGAACTGGTCTCAACACTGATCTCCAAGCCACACCCACTGGTCACTCTCCCTTCCTCGGAGTGAACTATATTTACCACCACCCTCTGTTGCCTATTCCCTATCTAATTTCTTACCCAGTTTACTACCTTTAGACCCACTCCTAAGCTACCCAGCTTGCTTACTAGTCTCCTATGTGAAATAGTGTTGAAAGCCATACTGAAATCTAAGTAGGCCAAGCCCACTACTCCACCTTGCTTTAACTCCGTTGTCACCCAGTGAAAGAAATCTATCAGATTCATTTGACATGACCTCCCTCTGTGAAACCAGGCTGCCTCTGGTCTTGTAACTATGAATGGGTGAACCAGTTCATCAAAAATACGAACAGACCTGAACATGCCAAAGTGTTCATAAATGAACAGCTTCCAAACACTTTCAGCTGTTTGGATCAGTTCAGACAGCTGTAGAATCACAGGAAATGCAGCGTGAGAAGTGGAGGAACCCACAGGAGGGACCAGAGACAATACTCTGGTTCCTCATTGGATGGCCGAGCTGTCCGTCTTCCTAAGGTGGCACCTGATTGGATTTGCCCTAGCAACCCACATGGTCCATCTTAGGAGCTATGCAGAGGAATACAGGATGGAAAAGGAGCAACAGCTTCTACAGGCTACTCAGTGAATCTGTGCTTGTGTGAGCTGCTTGCATTTCCCATTGTGCAAGAAAGAAGTCGACTCATGGGCTCAAAAAAAAAAGAATTAAATTTTTTTTATATTTATTTAAAAAAAGAACTAAAAGAAAACTTGGGTGTGGGGAGTTGGGGACTCGGGATTGGGAGGGGATTAGAGCCGAGGACTGGGTCGGGTGTGAATGTGGGAGTTGGGGATTGGGGAGTTGGGAGAGAAGACTCGGGGAGGAGAGTAGGAACTTGGAGCCTGGGGGCAGGTGAGTGTGCAAGAAAGACAAGAAGAGATAAGACTGAAGTGCCAGAGCCAGACTACCAGTTTTGTGGGGGAGCAGCAGAGGGGATAAACTGTGCCACCCATAACACACCACTCCCATTTAGCCTTCTTGCTGTTTGCCCAATTGTCCCCAACAACAAGTCAGCTCTCAATTCTCCTGCCTGTGCTCACTGCTCAGTCACTTCAGTAGGGATTTGTTATTTTTATTATACAATCTTTGGCTCAGTGGGCATTCCATCACATCACATGGAGTAAATAAAAATAAAATTGAAAGGAAAGTACTGTGTCAGAGAGGGTTAGGCCAGGCAGAGTCCTTGACTGCATATTGTCTGTGTGAGCCCCCCCCCCAAGAAGCCAGTGATCTGTCCTCTTCCTTCCTGTGCTCGCTCAGTGGGATGCTGTAAACTTTGGCTCAGTGGACAGGGCTTTCCGTCACATCACGTGGAATAAATAAAAAAATAAAATAAAATCCTTGCAGGGAAAGTACTGTGTTAGAGATGATTAGGCCAGGCAGGGTCCTTGATTCTCTGTTGGTAGCAGCAGTGCCTGCAGCATCAGCCCATAGCCTAGGTGGTGTGTGAAATAAATTCTGTGTGTGTGAAATAATAATTGGCCAGCCAGTCACAAGTGCCACTTCTTGCATACTGTCTGTGGTATGAGTGGTATCGGACCAGCTCACAGAGTATCTATCCAAGTATAACCTACTCTGTTCCCAGCAGCACGGGTTCAAGTGTGACCACTACACTGTCTCTTCCTTGGTTGACTACACCTTCCAAATCTACGATGCCTTTGAAGATGGCTTGGCAGTGGGGTCTGTCTTTATAGACCTTACGAAGGCATTCAGCACTGTCAACCATCAGCTCCTACTACAAAACCTTCTCTCTATAGGCCTGTCCAGTGACGTGGTGACACGGTTTAATAGCTACCTCTCTCACAGGACTCATTGCATCAAAATTAAAGGTAACCTCTCAGAGCCTAGAGAAGTGAGCCTAGGTGTCCCCCAAGGGTCTGTAGTAGGGCCATTCCTCATCAGTCTCTTTATTAACCCATTACCCACAGATTGCCCAGCGCACATTGTGCTCTATGTGGATGATGCGGTAATCTATATCAAAGGAAAAAAACAGGCCTCGATCTCCACTGAACTGCAAATTAATTTCCACAGGCTTGAAAAATGGCTTTCTGATAACAAACTCTTGCTCAACTATAAAACAAGTATTTGTCGATGCCGAATGTTGTCTTGCTGGCATTGACATTGGTAGTGCAGGAGTTAGAGAGATGCATAATAGGAATGACAGTGAAGTATTGAACTGAGGCCAACCCTACCCCCACCCTGCAGAGACTGACAGGCATTGGGGTGTGCCTTTGGGTCATTAGCCATAATGCTCACACCATTTTACCTCACCATACCCTGCAGATACTGACAAGTGTCGTGATGTGCTTTGGGGTCTTCAGGCATTATGCTCACCCCATTCCATAAAGAAATATGCTGAGATGGGTGAAGTATAAGATAATGGAGTAAACTTTGGGGCCGAAGACTCCAAGGCACACATTGATGCCTGTCACTGGCTGCAGGGTGGGGGAGGGGGGAATGGCATGAGCAATACAGCCGATGATCCCAAGTCACACCCCTGACACCTGTCAGTCTCTACAGAATGGGGCATTATGGTTAGAAACCCCAATGCCATGGGTGTTTGTTGCTATTTTCACTCCAAATTTTCAACATGGGCTTTTTGTGACCCCACCTCATGAAGAGTGGCACTATCCGTTCGTTAGCCAAAAGGTGATTTTGAACAGCGACTGCACCATTTGATGCCACAGGTGCAAAAACACATTTTGGGCAGGATGTAAAAAATGACAACTGTAGTATTAATGAGGAGGTGTAAAAAAATGGCAATGTTGAAAATCTGGAGTGAAAATATGAAAAATTGGTGAATTCACTGTAAAAGGGCATGAAATGGTATGCCAGCAGGCTGGAGTATTTCATGGAGTGTCCCCCTTGTTTTGTTTTTCTGTATTTCTGTTTTTGCATTGTTTGTGTACATGAGATGGCCACCCATGTTTATTTATTTATTTTATGTTGTCTTGTTGTCTGGTGCAACCTCCCCCTCCCCCATGGTTACTTGTCAGCCTTGTGCCTGAACTGGTAACTGCTAAAACAACAGTAATAGTAAAAAATTAAGATTTAGCAGGGCAGCCTCTGTGAAATTTCAAAGGAAACAAGAATGTATTTATTTGGTAGCTTCCCCCCTTTTTGATTTGCTAAAAAGAAAAGCCTCGTTGTAATTTGTTTCATCTTCCGTTTGTTTTTTAAGAAAATAAATGAACTGAGGATTCATTTGGTTAAACTTCTCCTCAAGTGCTTTTGCAGTGAAAAAGCCACCCTATGAGGATGAAATAAAATGTAATTTTGATTTTTTGTTTCTCAGCTGTCTGACTAGCATTATGCAAGACCGACTGGAACCAGGAGGTGGAGTGGGCTGTGAGCATGTTAAGCACAGCTGCCGATTATTTTACAAAACTGTTGGCGTAAAATGATACTAAGAGCGCTGCCAGAGAAAGCATTCTATTGATCTGAATTAGAAGAATGCTTCTCGGTTGGACGGCTCACTTTTCTAAGAATTATACGGCTGTAGGATACCCATTTGGCTGAGCTTAAGTTTGAATCCAGTCTGTAAGCCTCACAGAGACAAGCGGTTTGCCTTTGCAGACAGTCAGGGCAAAATGTCTATAAGAAAAAGAAAGGAAATACAGTATTGGGTTCATAAATGAGCATTTTAATTACCCCTTTTCTGCTTTCTTGCTAACACAGCTGAATAAAGGAATTCTCTCCAGTAACCCCTCCCTGCAGGTCCTCTCTAAGAGCCTGCCGACCATTTTTTTTTCATTTTTATAGACAGGACTACTGGGGGAGGGGCTTACCTGAGGAGTTGTTTGGCTTATTTTAGATATAAAGGTGAGAATATTGAATATATTGTCATTTCAGTAATGAATGTTGTTGTGAAATAGATGTTGGAACATAATTGAGTGTATTAAAGCAATCTATAATAAAAAGTTATTTTCCTGAATTGATTGACAGAGAAGGTGGACCTATCAGAGAGCCCTGCTCTCTTTATATTCTGTTCAGGTAAAAGTATTCTTCAGATTCGAGCAGGGTGTTGTAAGGGAAGCACCTGTTCAGACCAGTTACTGCTAGATCTGCTGTATTCTTAACCTTCTTTGAAATTTTGCTGAATTGAAGCTGATTTTTTGTTTTGTTTTATTTTATTTGACAAAACAGTCCATTATTATTTTGTTCTGTAAATATTTAATAAATAACATTGGATCTTTTGCAACTGGAAAATCGGTGTATATGTCCATTTGTTATCCCACAGCCTTTTACGAGCATGTGTAGAAACTGCACAATGACACACGTAACACAATAATTTAGGGAATTTTTTTAACCACATTTTCAACATAGCCATTTTGGGACCTCCCCTCATAAACAGTGACACTGTGATTTTGTTAATCTATCCCGAATGTTGATTTCCCACAGTGACCGCTGCCATTGTGCGCCACAGGTGCAAAAACACATTTCAGGCAGGATGTGAAAAATGACAGCTATACTGTTCATAAGGAGGTGTGAAAAAATGGCAATGTTGAAAATCTGGAGTGAAAATATAAAAAAGTGTCAAAGTTACGAGCATGAGTGGAAGCTGCGCAACACACACTCATAATGCAGTCATTTTTTGGAATTTTTTTCACCAAATTTGCAACATGGGCTTTTTGGGACCCCACCTCATGAACAGTGGCACTGTCATTTCATTTATCAGTCCCCAAAGATGATTCCATGCAGTGGCTGTGAAATCATCTTTCAGGGCTGAGTGACAAGATGACAGTGCATGTGTTCGTGAGGTGAGGTCCCAATATCCCCATGTTGAAAATCTGGTACCAAAATTCCCATAAATGGCTGAGATATCCACCTAAGTTGAAATCCCCCATTGCCTGCCATTATAAAGATTACCTCAATTTGTATAGTTCCAGGTCGGCTTTTGAAGAGTTCAGACGTATTCCCACTCCACAGAAGATTGCAGCGCCAGCCTTCCAGAGGTAAGTATGGGGTGAGGGGTGGGTGCAGAAGGTGGAGTGCCCAGAGGATGGGTGCAGGTTGGGGAGGGGCTCAGCAGGATGATGAGGGACCCTTTTTTTCACAGCTAAAAAAATAGAAACTGGACATCAGGGGACTATTTTCTTTATTTACAGGTAAAGAAAAAGGACTTCAGGCACACTGGGGTGGGCTCCCAGTGTGCCATAAGTTGTGGGGGGAGACACGATGCTGACAGGGATTGGGCAGCCCCATCAGCAAATAAATTGTGTGGGAGGGGGAAACATGATGCCAATGGGGACTGGGCCCTTCCTATCAGAAAACAAATTGAACTGAAGGGGGGGACTTGCCGACATGGGGATTGGGCATCCCCAGTGTTGGCTTTGAGGGGATTGTGTGGCGTGCAGCAGGAGACACCATATTTATCAAAGTGTTTCACCAGGAAAGGCATGTAACAGAGCCTTGGCATCTGATGCTCCAGTGATGAAACTGCACCTCATTGGAGCAGATTTCTTTCAATGCTGTGGCTTTCTCTGAAACTGCTGTCATCACCAGTATGCTCGCTAATTGGTGGCTGAGGGATGCATCCACTAAAGCGTTCCCTTCATTCGCCACAACAGTGACACACCTCTGAATGTGCTACTACCACAAGATGTTGCTTGCGCATGCGTGCAAGTCAACATAAAAACTAAGAGCATGCTATTCACTATTCAACAGAACAAAAAGAAGTTCGGGCCTCTGCAGATACACATCACCAAAAATGACACCCTGGAGTACGTGTGCACCATTAAATATCTTGGTGTTTACCTTGATTACACCTTATCATTTGGAACTCATGTTGACCATGTTGTTAAAAATGCTAATGTAAAACTGGGTGTCCTCTATCGCCACCAGCATTCTATGACTCTGGAAGCCCTGAAACTGGTCACAAGTTGCTCAGTCTTATCCACCCTTGATTACGGCCTTGTTATCTATGGGGCTGGTACTGACACTGTCCTCAAAAGGGTTAAAACGCTACTTAACAAAACCTGTCACCTGGTTCTGGGAGTGGATTACTAGACAAATACATGCACTCTCTATCAAAAGACTGGGTGGCTCCCTTTACACAATCAGATTGTTTACCAGTCATGCCTACTTGCGAAGAAGTCCCTTTTAGGGCTTAACCCTAGATCAACATCCAGTCTATTCAGACCAGCACAACCTTCCATTACGACTCGAAATGCGGACAAGGGTGGGCAGGTGGTGCCATTTAAGAGAACATCTCAAGCCCAGTGATCCTTGTCTTTCTGAGGTCCCAGGTAGCTTAACAAACTCTCTAAGGACTTGTTAGAAAGTAATAAGATTAGTCAATTCAACCAAGCCTAAGAGCTCACTTGGTCCAGGAGTATGTCAGTAAATGTCTTCTAACCATAACCTTTTTCCTGCACTTACCATAAGAGTGCTCCCTGGCTCCCATCCTACCTCCTCCTTTGGAGACCTGTGTTACCTGCTAATTTACCCCCCTGTCATCGCTGCACCAACCCCACTTCTCCCCCTCCTTTTTCTAGCCCCTCCCCCTCGCTAAACCCCACTTATTCCCCCTGCCCACCCCAAGACTGCCAGCCAGTCACCAGTGCACCAGTGCCACTTCTTGCATACTGTCTGTATGACCCCCCCCAAGAAGTAGGTCATCTGTCATCTTCCTCCCTGTGCTCACTCAGTGGGGTATAAGATTTGGCTCAGTGGGCAGAGCATTCCATCACGTCACATGGAATAAATAGAAAATAAATAAAATCACATTCACAGTCATCATAGTCATTAATTTCACATTTGGCAACTATTTCTGGAAGTTCTGTTCCATCCAGCTTCTGAAGCTCCAGGAAGCACTGCAACTGTTATTAATTCCTCATCCTCACGACGAATCACATTCTTGGTCATCACGGTCATGAAGAAACTCAGTTCCATCAAGTGTTTTAAGCTCTTGGAAGTGCTCTCACGGTTACACAATTCCTAATCCTCATGACAAATCACGTTCACATTCACGATCATCACAGTCGTGAAGAAGCTCAGTTCCACCCAGTTTAAGAAGCTGTGGGAAGTGCTCTCACTGTTACACAATTCCTCATCCTCATGACAAGTCACATTCACGGTCATCATGATCACAAAGAAGATCAGTTCCATCCAGTATCTGAAGCTCTGGGAAGTGCTGCCACTGTTATACAATTTCTCATCCTCGTGACAAATAACATTCATGGGCATGGTCATCATGGTCACAGGAAAACTCAGTTCCATCGAGTGTCAGAAGCTCCGGGAACTGCTCTCACTGTTACCCAGTTCCTTATCCTATGATGAATCACATTCACAGACATCATGGTCACGATCACATTCACATTCAGGGTACTCACAGTCACAATTTTCACATTTGCCAACTATTTCTGGGAGCTTATTTTAGTACAATACCCCAGTAGTAGCAAACCCTTCAAGTAGGGACAGTGTCCTCAGCTCTGAGATACAAAACTTTTACATTTTGTCTTCTTCAGAAAGAGAAAATGTATCATTACAACCCTTTGAGTTCTTGTTGTCCCATTTGGGAGATTACAAAGAAACTATCCATTCTTTAAACACATACTATGTTTTGTTCTGTTCTCATAAAAGAGACATTACTAAGAAAGTATGTAAAGGCTGCATAACAAAATTTACCTCTGATTGTACTGACATAAATCCTACAAAAATACACCTACAGTACCTGTTCCACACTTCATGATTACAAAAGAAACAACTTTCTTTTTGGTACAACCTTGGTTGTTTTTTAATCTTCTGTTTCCTCACAAATCAGGACACGCAATTTTCATGTCACATCACTCAAGAGCCTTGGTCCAGTATGATGCTTCTGCTAGTGTTCACATTTTGCATGATGCCCTACTAGCAGATGGACTCTAATCTTTGTCCTCACAAGCTGGCTGTACTTAATCCAGTAGCTATAATCTTGGAGCGAACATTGTTTGTAGCATGTGTGTGTTTCTCAATCAGACAATTCCGGTAAGTACAGCCGTAGGTACAGTAGTAGCCACAGACATCGCCAGCTATTTCTAGATATTTCACAAAATTTCTAAAGTGTTTCTTTCTGCTGCCCCTACTGTGGAAATGCAGGAAGCAGGAGATTTCTCTAGAAATATCACAGAAATTTCAGGAAATATCTGGCGTTGTCTGTGGCTACTACTGTATTTCACATTTTTTTCAATGGCAACTATTTGTGCAGGCTCAGTTCCATCCAGTTTCTAGTGCTCTGAAAAGCACTGCCAGTGCCAGCACAACTCACATCATGTTACAATGAATCATGTTCACAGTCATCACGAATCATACCACTTCAACTTTTTTTGGTGCAACCCTGTTTTTTTTTTTCTTTTTTAATCTTCCGTTTCATCACATACCAGGACGCCCAGTTATAATGTCACATCACTCACGAGCCTTGGTCCAGTACGATGCTTCTGATAGTGTTCACGTTCTGCAGGAATCCCTGCCTGTTGTGTTTCATACTGAGAGCAGTTGCCGAACATAATTAGTGACATACAGTACATTACAAACACGTTGTTCCCTTCTGCAGAAAGTCAGACTCAGGAGACTGGTTTAAAAAAAATAGAGATCTGGGACTTGCTTGCCTTTGGACCATATCCGTCATCCTCCAGCAGGCACGTCCACAGTCACATTATTCACTCCTCATCTCATGTCACTACTCATGCATTTTAGTACTACTGAACAGTAGTTTAATTGCTTTTTTCTATAGATACGTTGATTAAAAGCTGTTTAAAATGATTTTTTCACATGCAGTTACCATAAAATAATAAAGGTTATAAAAGGTTCGGGTAAGGTTCAGATAAGCATTCAAACCATTTTTGCTTATCAGAACCTTTTAGAACCTCAAAACCTTTTGAGGTTCTCCCATCCCTACTTGTAACCCACTGGCTTCAAGATATTCCACAATCATTTCTTTCAGCAGTGAATCTGTTAATTTTCCCACAACGGATGTCAGGCTGACTGGCCTATAATTGCCAGCCTCCTCCCTATTTCCACTTTTGTGTAATGGGACTACATTTACCCTCTTCCAGTCCTCCGGAACCACTCTTGTTTCCAATGAGCTGTTAAACAGGACTGTCAGAGGTGCAGCTAGTATTTCCCTGAGTTCCTTTAATACCCTTGGATGCACCCCATCTGCTCCAATTGCTTTGTCCACCTTCAGATTAGCATGTCCCTTCAGGACTCTCTCCTCCAAAAAAGGACTAGTGTCCACCTCCCTCTCTCTAAAACTTATGTTACTTTTTTTCTGGCCCCTTCCCTTCTCCTTCATCGGTGAACACTGAACAAAAGTATTTTTTCATGATGTCTGCCTTTTCCTGATCCCCCTCTTCACATGCTTCCCTTCCCTTTTTAACCTTACAATTCTACCTCTTGTCTTCCTCTTTTCACTTGTAAACCTAAGAAATGTTTTGTCCTTTTTTGTTACCTTCTGGGCTATTCTCTCTTCAGTTTGCACCTTTGCACTCATTACTGCTTTCCCTGTTTCAGACTGCTTCCACTGATCCACCTCCCTATCCTCCACTTTCTGCATCTCCTTATACCTTCTGAATGCTGCACTTTTTGCCTTTACCTTTTCAGCCACCTCTTTTGAGAACCATGGTGGTGTCTTTTTCCTCTTGCTTTTGCTCACTTGTTTGAAGCAGAGGTTTGTTGCCTTTACTTTACTCCCTTTTAGCAAAGCCCACTGTTCCTCTATCCCTCCCAGGTATGTCCCCCTGCCAGGTCATCCCTGAGGGATTCACTCATCGTTGTTAAATCTGCCCTCCAGAAGTCCAGGACCCTCACCCTCATCTGGCTCAATTCCACAGCTGTCCTTATGCTGAACCACATCAGATGGTGATCACTGGTCCCCAGGTGGCCTCCCACTTTGATGTCCACAATACTATCCCTGTTAGTGGATACCAGGTCCAGTATTGTCCCCTCATGAGTGAGTTCACAGTCTACTTAAAGGAGAACCACCCCCTGCAGAGAGTGCAGGATGTCCATGCTTCTAGCTGAAGCCACTGCTGGGGGGCTAAGGTTACCACCTACTCTGTTTTTGACCGAATGATTCGATTTTCTAGGTCCAGATTCGGTCCTCCTGTTTTCACCATTGCAAATTCGGTTTTTATGGTGGGTCAAGCAGCACCTGTGAGATTCCCCACTAATGTTTCACTTTCTTCTCATCTGACTGTAAGCAAGTGTCTGACATTTCAGTGTGATTGCTTGCTTGCAGTACATGCTAATCAGGAAGTGCCTTCAAGTGCAGGGCACTTAAAGAGCCAAATGTGTCCCTGTCTGCTCAGTTGTCACCTCTAACTTCACACCAGCAAACTGGAAGATTATTCATGGGAAGGGTAAACAATACCACCTTAATTAACACCTTCATTTTTCTGAAACCCTTAGACATTCAGACAGGCACCACATTAGGGTTGCCTCTTGTCCAGTGTGGACTATACAATGTGTTTCAGAAACATTACCTGCTAATCCAGTTTTATTCAGAGGTACTTTTTCAGTCATTTTGAATGCTCACATACTTGTAAAACAGATTCTGTTAAATCCTTCACCATTTTACTTGCATGTTCATATTACAAACAAATTCTGATGTCATGTAAACCTTTGTTTGTATACTAGTAAATTAGAGAGGTGTAAAGTAGGGCTGTTAAGACCATTAGCAGCAAATCAAACTAATCCTTTCTAGGCTGCATTGTGAGTATGGTCTTTGACTGCTGTGCCAAGGGATACTTTTATACCTTTAAATGCTCACCATTTTTTCTTTTGGGGTCTGTCCTATATTTTAATATTTGTTACCCCATTTGTTGTTAAATTAATAATCTAATATTTTATTTCATTTCTAGCAGTACTACTTCTCTCTTGCCTCAGTAGTTATTGCTGTCAATTTTCATACTACCTGGATATTCCAGGAAGACCATTCCAGGCATCTCAGATGAACAGCACAGAACAGTGTGGCTAATGTCATGCTAAGCCACAGAAATGAGAAAAGGAATAGAGAGAGAGAGCAGCAGCTGGTGAGGAGAAAGGAACACAATCTAGATTTGATGGCACTGCAAATTTAGGTAATTTATCAAACATTATTATTTTTTTTTTACCAGAAGAGACACACTAAGCTGAAGCTTGTTTACAGGTGCAGCCTGGGAGCACAAGGGAGTGAAATGATTTGTGCAGGGTCACACAGTATGCAAATCTGGGCTGTGGGATTCAAATCCTGGTCTCCAGAATTGCAGCTCAGAGCCTTAAACCACTGGGCTATACTGCATCCATGCTACATATCACATCAATCAATCAATCAATCAATCAAATCTTTATTTATCCAGGCGATCACCATTGAGCAAGCTCATTTACAAGGTGGATGTGCTGTGGTCAAGGACAAATATACATACATACAGTAAAGCACAGGATACAAAATGAGAATCAGGATACTAAACAAACAATTGTACAGCAACATGTTAAATGCAATATATACATTCTATTTGTTCACAGAGATCCTACATGTGTTACATAACATTAATGCAGTATTTACAACCTTCTTGTACACAGAGTTGAGGTATCATGAGTATTATTGCCTACATGGAAGGGTACAATTATTTTCATTTCAGCCCTCAGTAACTGTTTATATGCTTAGGTGAGGGTCCCAGTTTACAGATGGACCCACAGTGAGGACAATATCTCCTGCTTCAGATGCGGCAGAAGAGTAGAAAAAGAGATGCCAAGGTGCCGAGGGCCAGAATGGCAGCTGGTTAGTGACTAGTTAAATGGGGAAAGATAGAACTAGGTTCATGGCTGAGTGTGATGGAACCAGAGGGGGAACGGTCTGCAGGACTGCCAGTGACTGTGGAAACACTTACAGTTTTTGGTGAATGCTTTATCATAAATAGTCCTGAAAAGGGCAATGCTGACTAGAGAACTAAGTCTCAGCGATCTTTGTATCTTATTCCAGAGTGTGGGTAGTGCGTGGCTTATGGCAGCCCTACCAAAATGGTTACTGATCCTGGGGATTTTCAAAGTAATTAGTGAGTGGCTTTGTAGATCATAGTTACTCATTGGATTTAAGGGGAGACAGGCAATGATGTAATCTGGGAGCTTGTTGGTGAGGGCTCTAAGTGTCCAGAGGGCTGCATTTCTACACCATCTGTATTGCAGGGAAGGCCACCCTACTGCTGAATATAGGGAGCAATGATTTGTAGAGGACTGGAGATCGGTTATGAATCTTAAGGCTCTATGGTACAGAACATCCAGTTTTGCAAGGTATGAGATGGAGCATTGGCTATAGATAATGTCAGCATAGTCGATTAATGAGAAGAATGTACTTTGAACAAGCTGCCTTTTAGCGTCTGTGGTCAGGAAGTGTTTAATTCTGAAAAAGAGGCCAAGCCTCTGCCTAAGTTTTTTCATCAGGGCTTCTGTGTGCTCCAGAAAGGAGAGTTTGTTGTCAAGACATATGCCCAGGTATTTGAATTTAGGTACAAATTCAAGCTTTTTGCCTAGTAAGGTAGTTATGGGAGGAAATGTACCAGCGGCAGCAGTAGAGGCCCCAGTGCTATGTGGTGAAAATATCATGGCCTTGGTTTTTTTTACATTTAGTAGTAGTTTTTTATGGAGAAGCTGGTTCTGTAGTGTATTGAATTCTTTTTGTAAGTCTGAGCATGCAGCTCCAGGTGAATCACGGCTTAGATAGAGCACCGTATCATCAACAAACGGGTGTATACTAGCTTCCTTGATTCCCAAATCCAAGTTGTTAATGTAGATTGCGAACAGTAGAGGGCCAGTATGTATCCCTGTGGACTCCTCTTTTATTGGTTTGAGTGGAGAGAGCTCACCTTCTGCCTTGATTTGTTGCTGTCTGTTGGAGAGGTAGTCCTGGAACCAATCCAATGAGATTGAGTCCATGCCTATAGATTTTAGGGTGGAGAGAAGTAAGCAATGGTCGATGGTATCAAAGGCCTTGCTGAGATCTAGAAACACCGAGCAAACAAATTTTTTATTGTCAAGGTCCCGTTGACAGTCATTAGTGACTTTGGCCAACGCTGTAATAGTGCTATGCTTCGCTCTAAAGCCGGACTGCATAGGATTAAGCAATGAGGAGTCATCTAGGAATGCTCTCAACTGTATATCCACAATTTTTTCCATCAGTTTCGAAAGTATTGGTAAAAGAGAGATTGGCCTGTAATTGTTTAGGTTACTTGGATCTCCTGCTTTAAATAGTGGGATGACATGAGCAGTTTTCCATTCTGCGGGGAGAGAGCCTTGGGCTTGGAACAAGTTGAATAGGTGTGATATAGGTGGGGCAAGTATATGGTATGCAATTTTCAGAAAGTATCGGTCAAAGGAGTCAGCTCCTGCACTTTTTCTAATATCTAGCTGTAGCAGAAGGGCTTCAACTTATGCTATACCTGGTGTGCTATACCTGGTTAAACAACTAAATAAAAAAAACAAAAACAAAAAAAACCTTCCTTAATGGTAGTTGGGGAAAAGGAGAAATCATATCTTTATTACTTGGTTCAGGGCTGAGCTTTGAGCTGTGGACGAGACTGCTTACTGGTGCATTATCGAATCGCCATGCCTGCAGTGGCAAAGTGGTTGTTGAAGGCTTGAAGAATTTCGGATTTATTAGTGATAATTGTCAGTGGTAATTTTGGAGGGTAGTATAGTACCTGGTGAATGTCCAGACAGTTCCTTTATGGTAGACCAAAATTTGGCAGGGCTATTGATGCAGATAGCAATCCATTTTGATAAAGTTGGCCTTGGCCTGTCTGATTTGTTCTGCAGGCATTTCTAGCTGTCCTAAAGAGACACCAGTCAGCTTCTGCATGTGATTTCTGGACCTTTTTCCATAGTAGGTCTCTTTTGAGTAAAGCTTTTTTCAGATCCGGTGTGAACCACCGGCAGGTTTTAGTTTTTATTCGAGTTTTGGTCAATGGAGCATGCTTACTTAGAGCACTGGCTATGATTTTGTGGAGCAGGTTATAGGCATCATTTACCGATTTAGCCAGGTAGAAACTCTGCCAGAGTAGTGAGTTTTTTAGATCGTTGAAGTAGGCCAGAGGGTCAAAGTTCCACCTAGCTCTTCTGGTGGAGAACTTTGATGTATTTGGTGGCTTAATGATCGTTCTTATGCCAGCTATCATGCTATCTGGTAATTATGACTGATATGGAAATAAAATAGGGTATTTAACAGCATAGAATAGTTCCTACCACTTTTAAAAACTTCTGTGACATTACAAATGGCTTTAGAGTAGGAGCAATGGGAAGGACAGATGATATTTGTAATTACAGCTCGTTCACCATTACTGGTGTAGTTTATTTATTTATTGAAAGAGTTTTACCAGAAAAGGCCACCTGTTCCAAAATAGCTGGTAGTCAGAGGTGTCCTTGTAGTCACTCGATGTGTCAGTTAAGCTGTGTACACAGAATGGAAAGTCCTCTGAACCCCATCTCTAACCCCACCAAATGTTAACACACACTGAAATTTAAAATATTTAAATCTAAATCAAACAAACCAAAAAGAATAATCATGATGTAATTTAATCAAACAAACCAAAAATAATAATCATGATGTACTTTAAAGAAGTTGTACACAATGCAATATCAGCAGCAATTCTGACTAAATCAAGTGAATCAGAGTCCAAGTGATGCCCTCATAAGTCATAAAAGGGGTGGAGTTTGGGGGTGTGGTTTAGTATTCGGTTTTCATCTCATCCAAAGGTGGCAACCCTATGGGAGGCTCCAATCTACATCCGGCAGGTTGAAGTCACCCACCAGCAGCACCTCCCCCTTTTCTGCCATCTTGCCAATGGTTTCCACCAATGGAAGTGGAAGGGGGTGCCACAGACCACAGTTGCATAGTCAAAGACAAGGAGTATCATTTAGTATCAAGCACACTGTGCACCTGCAGACATAAGCAGTCTTTGTTTTGGTACAGAGCACCAAGCTTGGGACAGAGTTCTGCATGGATTGCATCTATGTGAGCTGAGAAGTCAAGCTTACTGTCAGACTACACACTGAGGTACTTGAACGACTGCACTGCATCAAGGGGGGTGCCTTCCAGTGTGGTGAGAACCAGCAGTGAGGGGCATGAGTCTGGTTAGTGTCTGACTTGTACCACAGGTGATGGACACAGTTTTTTTGAACTGACCCTGAGTTGGTTGGATTGGATCTAGTGCAGAATATTGTTGAAGTCCTCTTGATGCAGGTATTCAACAGCTGTGATACAGGGACCAGAGGTGAATATGAATGCGTCATCAACATACAGTATGCATGAATATGTGAGTTGACACAGGCAAAGGGAAGATCATTCAGGAAAATGAAGAAAAGAATGAGACTCAAGATGGAGTTCTGCGACACCCCAGCCTGGATAGGTAGTGGAGGTGACAGGATGCCTCCTACCTGTACTGACTGTTGATTGCCATGTGGTAGTATCAGAATCAATCAACAGCAGGAGCTGAGATGCCAGCAGAGCTCAGCTTGTCCAGGGGGAGAATGTGGGACACCAAATCAAATGCTTTGGCCAGATCAATGAAAATAGGAATCATAATGTGCCCTTGATCTATCTTGGAGAAGATGGAATCAGTGACATGCAGCAGGGAGGAAATGGTGGAATACTGTTTCTGGAAATCAGACTGGAAGGGGGACAGGAAGTTGGAGAATGACAGATAGCCAAGGAGTCTAGAAAGAACAAGCTTCTTTTGCAGCCTTGAAAGGGAGGGGAGGAGGGAAATGGGATGGAAGTTGTAAGGAAGAAGTCACCCCTTTTATGAAACAGAATAACTTTTGCCAACTTCCAGGACTGAAGAATCACACAGAGGGAGAAGGAAAGGTTCAGCAGGTGAGTAAGGGGAGATGAAATGGCAGGAACTGAGAGGTGGAGGAGCTTGGGGTCCAGCCCATCAGGGTAGGACCTGGATGCATTGAGGGAGGAGAGGGCAGGAAGGGTTTCCTGGATGGTAACAGGTGGGAAGTGAAAACCCAGGGAGGAGTGGAGAGGGGAGGAAGGGGGCAGGGCAGGAGGGGAAGGAGAAGAACCAGAAGGGGAAGAAAAGGGATGACACAGTAGTGAAGAATTTGAGCAGCAACAGAGGGAGGGTCAGACACAGTGGGCCATTAATCACAAGGATGGGGGAGCAGATTGAGCAGAGGAGTCAAAAAGGGAGTGGATAACCTTTCAAAATATAGCCAGGGTGTTAAGGTTTTTCTGGAGGTTGGCCTTGTAGTAGTTTGATTTCAAGCACTGGATAGCCTTGGTATAGTTTTTCCTTAGGGTCCTCTTAAAACCACTTGTCATAGGAAGGGACAGCTACATTCAGGACACTACAAATTTCTTGTGTAAACTGGTTTTAGGGACTTACTACCTAATACCATATTAGCCACAATGGATGTAACCTTCCTCTACACTAATATCCCACATACTAAAGGCATTTCAGCCTGTCTTAAATATCTACAACAGGAAGAAAAACACCACGACATCCATCCAAAATTCATTGCGCAACTCATTGAATTTATTCTTACCCACAACATCTTCAGTTTTAATTATAAACATGTTCAAACTATGGGAACAGCAATGGGCACCAGGGTGGTTCCACAGTATGCCTGCCTTTTCATGGCTAACTTGGAGGAGGATTTCCTGAAACAATGCACACACAAACCACTTGCTTATTTCCGTTATATTGATGATTTATTTATAGTTTGGACAGAGGTTACCTGCACACTTAAAACATTAAATCAGGAACTTAACAACCTCCACCCATCCATTAAACTTTCCCTGGAGTACTCTGACACTGATGTACATTTCCTAGACACCACAGTTAGCATCAAAAATGGAACCTTGCATATCTGTGTTTACAGGAAACCTACAGACAGACAAAGGTACTTACATAGAGACAGCAATCACTCTAGGCACATTAAAAAATCTGTCATGTGCAGTCAAGCGCTTCGATACCACTGTATCTGTTTGAATGAGGAGGACATAGACAAACACCTGGCCACAATGAAAAAAACATTTATTGGGCAGGGGCATTCCTCTTGAGAAATTGCAGGGCAGTGGAATGTGCTACACAGATACCAAGAGAACATCTACTACAATACAAAGAAGAGACTACCACCAACCACATAACCTTAGTTGCTACATATAACCTAGGTCTGGAGTCGCTATGTAAGGACATCCAACCAATATTTAGTGAAGACAACCCCTTGAAATGTATTTTCCAACAACTACCACTAATGTCTTAAAAAACCTCCTAATTTATCCAACCTGATTGTCAGGAGCAAACATACACCTGACCAAAACAACAGAGAACTGGGTTGCATTAGACCCTGCAATAGTCCTAAATGTAAGACATGTGAACTCATTTCCACTTCAAATTTTAACAACACACCCCAAAACAGACAATTCATGATACAGGTAATTACACATGCACATCTCAGAATGTTGTTTATTACACCCAGTGCAACAAATGTCCACATGCAGGTTATGTGGGGGAGATTGGACAACCTCTTCTGACACATATGAACTCCCACAGACATGGTATTAAAATGAAAAAGATTGAAAAACCAGTGGGACATTTCTTTCAGTCTGATTATTCTATTCCTGACCTCTCTGTACTGATTCTCAAAGGACATTTCAAAAATACACTACATAGGCGAGCATGTGAGGTTAGGCTCATTTCCCTTTTGAATCTGGTGAAGGACAGAATGAATCAGCACAAAATCTTTATGACACATTACTTTGAAAATTATTTTTTTTGGTACAATACATGGACAGATATTTTCACATGTTTCAAATATGCCTTCATAGAGAATGGTTCTATCTAGTCTACATACGAACATACAGACATACGAATGTGCCAGCAGAAACAGATCACCTGGTCTATCTAAGTCTGCTTGAGTGTGCAGCTAGCACCCCTAGTTTGCAGCTGCCCCACTCCGTTCCCTTTGTCATCCCACTGCCACCCCCACCTCCCCCACCCTCACTCTCCCCTGTTCCCTGTCCCATGCCCTTTTGAAGCTGTTCACAGATTTACATGATACCACCCATTCTGGTAGGGCGTTCCATTTTGCTACCACCCTCTCTGTGAAATAGTGTCTCCTCATTTTCTTCCTAAATCTTCCCCCCTCTATTCTTAGCCCATGCCACCAGGTGACCCTCCCCATCCTTAACTTAAAGACCCCCATCTGCCCCATCCTTATTGATTCCCCTCAGATACTTGAATGTCTCTGTCATGTTCCCCTTGTCCCTTCTATCCTCCAGAGTGTACATATTCAGGTCTCCCAGCCTGCTGTCATAGTCTCTCCCCTCTGTCGAGAGGTCTAAACCTCACTTTCAGATTCTTGTCGATATTAGGAATGCAAGTAATCACAAACAAGTTGCATTAGAGTAATAGACAAATTTATTACTACCAAAGGGATAAATCACAGTTGCCCTAAGCAGTTCTTACCAATACGAACCGGGAGCCAGTGCTAAGCATTCCCTACACCTCGAGGTTTCTCTGTAGTCTCTTGGGGTCTCTCGGGTCTCCGAGGTGTAAAGCCTGTGCATTACATTATATACCTATGATAATTACTATGGTTACCAAAAGATAGAAACATTTCTAGTTACAGAGATGAGCCCTATTAGCTAAATTAGAGGTGGCTCCACGGTCCAAGATAACATTATATGATTCTGTGAAGTCATCAGTTTTAGAACAAAGAAGTTCTTATACAGAGTCTTACATAACTAAGTGTAGTAGTACAAATCACCAAAAGATGGCAATGCCATCTTACATATTATAATGACTTCAAGGGCAGGTGTCTTGGCATCTGACAAGTAAGAAATAGACAGAAAATACATGGTAAAATATATGTGCATTAGCAAGCAAAGTGGATTACAACAATATGCATTTATATCCTGACATCTACTCTTGTACGGTAGATGCCCTTAGCCCTAAGTATTAGTATAACCTATATCTAAGCATTAGCTGTCTATGGTGTATCTCTGAGGGTATCAATTAGGGTGCAGGGACCTTGTGTAACAATTCCCCCCCTTGTTGCCTTCAAGGGCAACATAGGCAAATGTCTAGGGAAAGGACAGGAGCAGTGGTCGTTCACAATCCCGATGTGCGAGCCTTGTAAAGGAACTCGAGCTGCTCACAGTGTTGGCGTAATGTACGTCGTAGGCAGCAGAGCATAATAATCAAAGTGAAAATCAAAAATGCTTGTATAATAACAAAACCTTTAAAAGTAATTTCTAACCAGGTGTTAGTTAATGCATTATTCATATCTCCATCATTAATCAGGTCTAAAACAACTTCATTGGCTTTGGTGATATTATTGCTGATGTGGATGAGGTGTGTGTCTTTCCTGTCTAAAAGTGATTTCAGTGTAAGTGTAAGTGGGTCTATGTGTACATTAAAGTATGGAAAATATTCTGATAGTGTGAGTAGATAATCTGGGTTACCACCAATAATATCTGCATCCATAAGGGGGATGGGGGTTATAACAGTATGTCCAATAACAGTCTTCTGGTGGGGAATAAAACAGAAATTGGAGTATTCAATAGCACATGTAACAGAACCATATGTATAAGTCTTGTAATTTGTGACAATACAATATTCGCCATCAGAGTTGTACTGTGAACGCACAGTAGGCAGTCTCCACTTTTGCAACTGGACAGGGCAGGTGTAGGTCGTCTTTGAAATCCGTGTTGACAGGCAATGAACCTCCTCACGATAGGATTGGTACAGCTGATCCGGAGCCAAAGTTGCATCGAAAGAGTTGGTGCCATTCTCAGTGATGTCATCATCCATGGTGAAAGTCCAATAAATACTGTCTGGAGAGTAGCCACAAATAGGCCGTAATACGTCAAACACATCACAGCGGCACAGATAGATATATTGCTTTTTCGCACAGCAGTCCGTGAGCGGAGCCACCCAGGCATCCAGGAAATAATGGTAGACCAGCAGAGGCGGTAGATCCAGGTGTTCTCTGTAGATGTCTTCATCCAAATGCCCTATAGAATGTACCAGTGCAAGCTTGTTGAACAAAGCTGTAGTAGGATCAAAACGTGGTAAGGAGACAGTGAAAGAAACAAACATGGTATCTGTTATGGAACATTTCTTAGTAGTGAAACAAGGACCAGTATTAGGGTGTCTGGTCACAAACCTCAAATTCCTAGCCATGGAGAGAGGAATAGACAAAGTCTGTTGCATACACATGGAAACACAGCTAGTGGTTTTACATCTTGGACAATACCACTTGGAAATGCATCTATTATGTATGATGTCAGGAATTCTTCCAGATTCTAGATCACGGAAGAGGTTGTTGATGGTAGTGATAATGTAAGAGCCATAAGCAGAGCAGAGTATCTCCCTAGCAATGTACTGTTTATCTGCTTCTCTGTTGTTCTGTTGTATGAATGCCTTAATCTTATCTTTAGAGTCAGTGAATGCCTTAGCAATGTCATGCATGTTGTAAACAGTGTATCTTTCTTCCTGACTAAGGACATCCACACCATGCAATAATGGAGGTAAAACATTGTTAACCAAGCCAGTGGAGAACTTAGCAGAATGACTTTTGATAGCAACAATGTCTGCTTTATTCCTGATAGACATAGCCGTACCAAAAAGACCTGTGACAGTACCTGTTGCACCTGTGACATCAGAACTGTCCACTTCACGTTTGTTACGTTTATGGTTCAGATAATCAGGACAGGTCTTCCTCCTGAAGTTGCCTCTATGTTCAGTAGAATAGACCCCAGCAAAAGGATCATGCGTACAAATCTGAAATGCAGCTAAACTATCAAGCAATAATGTACTATAAAATGCTGATGTATTAGTATTGTGACACATACCAAACTCTTTCATATTCCAGTATGTAAGATTAAACAAAACAGGTATATGCATAAACTGTAAATTGTTAATCAAAGAACCTGGGAGGACAGTGGCTGTGAGACCACTACGAGGGCCAGGGTTATGCTTTGGACATTCCAAAAGCTGTTTATCAGTAGGCGGTAACACAGAGAGATACATGGCTGCAGAGGCCATGTGGTGTATAGCACAAAATCTGCGAGCAGAATCTTTGGACAAAGAATTAAAGTAAGAAGGATCTATTAAGGCAGTTATATTGTACAAACCAAAATGTCTTAATGCAGTTTGTAACAAGGACAATGAACCATTTGGGGATAATTTAGCATTGGGCCAACCCTGAAAAGTTCCTTTGGAGAGTTTGGCCACAGGGAGAATTTGTCCTTGTGATGTGGTTTGCCACTCAATTTGAAGGGTAGATTTATCAGGATCAATAACCGAGGCAGTGAGGTAAGCATCGGAACCTTCCTGGACAGTGATCTTGCTATCTGGTATTTTGATGGATACTCCCACTGAAGGAGGTGCTGGAGGGTCGAGGTGTCATAGGAGGTCCAGTACCGTGCCTTGGATGCAGGGGATCACTCCTGAGAGGAGGAAATAAAGGAACAAGATAGCCATCTTGTCAGTGTATCTGAAAAGGAAGATCAAGGATTAGTTTGTTAGTACAATTCCGCCCAATGGGGTGAGAAAAAGTGAGTTAAGCTCCTTTATACAGTTTCAGCTGGTTTGCATGTAACCATTCATCAGTCAATTTGTTGTTGTGAAGGAGTCTAACTTGATAGACTGCTGGACTGAGCTTGTTGACAATGGGGTATGGGCCTTCCCACTTGTTGGAGAAGGAGTGGGTGGGATGTGCAAATCAAAGTACCATTACCTGATCTCCAACTTGCCAATCCACTTCTTGTGCGTGTTTGTCAAATTGTATTTTGGATTGCTGCTGGGCTCTGCCCATGCAGTTTGCAGCATACAAGTGTGTGTGTATGAGGTATTTTCTGAGTTTTTCCACATACTGATCCACAGACACGTGGTCTGCAGTAGGGGTGTGCAGGTCAAACAACAGGTGTTCAGGTGATCTCATCTGTCTACCAGTCATCACCTCAAACGGTGTAAGCTGGGTGGTGGCTGATGGTGTGCCCCTAATTGCCATAAGCAGTAAAGGCAATAGGGAATCCCAGGTTTAGGGATTGTCCTCAATGAATTTGGAAAACATTTGCTTAATCCGTCTGTTGGCTCTTTCTACTTGACCTGAGGATTGAGGATGGTAAGGTATGTGGAACTTCTGTTGAACTCCAAGGAGTTCAAGGGATTCTTTCATCAACTCACCTGTAAAAATGGTTCCTTTGTCAGAGTCTACCTTAAGGGGTAGGACCCACCTGGAGAAAATCTGTTCCACCAGGATTTTGGCAGTAGTCTTCGCTGTACATGTCTTAGTGGGGAAAGCTTCCACCCACTTTGAGAAAAGGTCAGTTACCACAACAGCATACTTATTATTTCTGCTGGTATTGGTCAGAGAGCCAATAAAATCAATTTGTATGGCATGCCAAGGGCCAGAATATCTTTGTGGTAAAAGTTTGGCATTTCATTTTTTTGGAATGGGGTTGTTTTGCCCACAAACAAGACAATTGTCTATGTACTGTTTAACATCTTTGGTGATACCCGGCCACCAGGCGGTGGTCTTGAGTCATTGGATGGTATTTTATGCTCTCCCTGGTGTCCACCAGTAGGAGTGTCATGCACTTGGTGCAAGAATTCAGATCTTATGTGTCTGGGAACTACCCATAACTTGGTGGGAGAGTCATCTGGTTGAAACCAAATGAGCTTGTCATCTGGTGACAAGCGTAACTTATCTTCATGTCTCCGATAAGGGTTATGTGTAGGAAGTTTTTCTTCAGTACCTTTGTCAAGGAATCTGAACACCTCTTTGAGTTCAGTGTCCAGCTGTTGGGCTGTGGAGAGGTCCAGGGGAGAAAAAGATTCAGATTTCTTCTTGAGTGCTGCAATGTGCACAGCTGCATTAGCCTCTGGATGGTCCATCATCCAGATGTCCCCACTTGGGCCCCTTCCTTAGCAAGGGTGTCTGATGTGTCATTGAAGGCATGCTAGAGGTCATGGAGAGAGTGGGCTTTAACCTTGTGTACATAAAGTTTGTGTGTAAATTTCTGTGCCAGTGAATGTATGTATATTACCAATTCTTTGTACTTCACTGGACTGCCATCAGAAGAGAGGAAGGAGTTCTTCTGCCAGAAAGGAAGAAATTCTGTAAGGGAACAACACACCCAGTTAGAGTCTGTAAAAATGATGGTATCCCCAGTTCCATGTTGGATGAACTTGAGGGCACAGGCCACTGCTGCCATCTCTGTGTACTGTGATGAAGCTACACTACTGCGTTTAGATATCTTGACAGTGTTCCCATAAAGGTAGATCACCAAAATACCCATCCCTGCAATCTGTTCTCCCTGATAGTAATATGCTGAACCATCATTAAAGACACGGCACAAAGAGGTACTCTCGAGTACTTGTGGCGTGGCAGGGAAGAAAGGACCTGGATCCGGAAGATCAGGTGACTGTAGTGTACAGTCATGGAGTTCTCCCTGGAAAAGAAAGCCATGAGCTAGCATAGATGGAACTTTAGTCAGGTGTACCTGTATGTCTCTGTCCTGGAGAAGAAGTGACCAGTGTGTCAGCCTGGTATTAGAGACTGACCCGTCCTTCACCCTATCTGAGAGCAAAAAGGTGGTTGGTGTATGGTTAGTGTTGATGATTAGTGATGAGTACCCAATGATATACAGGAAGTGCTTGACAGCCCAGTAGGTGGCCAGAAGGTTCCTTTCACAAAGGCTGTACTTCTGTTCTACTGGGGTCATGAGCTGTGAGGCATATGCAGTGGGTCTCAAGGTGCCATGCACCTTCTGGGCCAGCACTGCTGACATGGCAATGTCGGAGGTGGCACACTCCAGATGGAATGGTAATGCTGGGTTGGGGTTTACCAGTGTTGGGGTGGAGGCCAAGGCCTGCTTCAGTGATGTCACAGCCTGGGTGTGAATAGGGCCCCAAGTCCATGGTACATTCTTTTTGAGTAGTTCGTACAGAGGAGCAGCTTTCTGGGCAAAACCACAAATGAAATCTCTCGAATAATTTACCATACCTAGAAACCTTCCAAGAGTTGCCACACTGGTAGGTAATGGCAAGTCTTGCAGTCCCTGTACCTTCTTCCAGGTAGGGCTTTGACCTTGATCAGTTATTTTTAGACCCAGGAAAAGTACTTCTTTCTGACACAGTTGTGCTTTTGCTGGGTTGCATTTCAAGCCTACTCTCTGAATGAGAGTCAATAGTTCGTCCAAGAGATCCAGATGTTGTTCCTGTGTGGCTGTGGCCAACAACAGGTCATCCACATACTGTAGGAGACATTGGGGGGGTAGAGAAACTCTCAAGGGCATCCATCATGTGAAGATGGAAGAGGGATGGACTGTTATGGAATCCTTGAGGTAAGCAAGTCCAAGTGTACTGTCTTCCTTCAAAGGTGAAGGCAAATTTATATTGACTCTTAAGGGCCAATGGCAATGACCAAAAACCACTGGAGATGTCCAGGGAACTGAACCATTTCAGATCAGGGGTTAGAAGTCATAGCACATCTGGTGCTGATGCGACAGTTGGTGAACAACTGGGAGTGACCTGATTCAGTTTCCTGTAGTCAATAGTAAGTCTCCAGATGCCTGTGGGCTTCTTCATGGGCCACACTGGGCAGTTAGCAGTGGAAACACAAGTTCTGATTACTCCTTGCTTGAGGAGTGACTTGATCGTTTCTCTAAGGGAAGGCAAGGCCTCAGTTGGGAAAGGATATTGCCTTTGCCTCTCACGTGCCGGGCCTGGCACTTCAATGACGGTGTGCATTCTACCACAGTCATGATTGTTAACTGCAAACGCCTCTAAATGTCATTGCAGAATAGGTAGGAGTTTTGGGAAAAATTCATGATTCTTGAACAAATCTATGACGTCATACTCTTTGTCATTGGCAGATATCATTGCCACAATGTGTGACTCAGGAATAAAATGGTATGGTATTGACCTTGAATCTGTATCAGTAGCACATTAGCTAGGTCCACCACACAGCCGTGTGGCGCAAGGAAGTCGATCCCTATGATACTAGGATGACCATGCAGTACCATTAGTTGGAAAGTATGTGAGGCTTTTAAATGGTCTAACTCTACCGGTAAGGGTAGAGAACGGTATGTAAGCAGCCTAGTACCATCGACTCCTGACATGTTGGTCTTCCATCCGGTAGACCAAGGAGATGTGTCCGGGTGTTCGTCATGTAGCACAGATACAGCTGCACCAGTATCTAGTAAGACTACTAGTTGGCGGCCCCCGACCTCGGCCTCGGTGCAGGGCCTTCCGTTTGTATCCAAGACCAGCTTGTTTACAATACAGAATGGGGCCTGTAATTGTCAATCCGTATTGCCGGAAGCATGCAGAGGTTGGGCATGACTTGAGTGAATGACTTCACCATGCTGTATTGATGCTATATAGGGAGGAGCCTCTGGGTTCAGGCCAGTGTGGGCCTGAGGGCCTGTACCTCTGGTGTCTCCATGGCCGGTTGTGGCCTAGGCTGCCGGTTGTACCGTCGCGAGGGTCTGAGCAGGAACAGTATCCGTCACAGAACACACTTGTCCCAGGAGCTCTCGAAATGTCCGATTTTCTTCAGCTATCTCCCTCTATGAAGGACCCATTCTCTGTTGTGGTTTACCTCTGCCCTTATGCTTCCTGTTTTTATGCCAATTCTGGTTCCCACCCCATTGCTGTTGTTGATGTGTTTGTTGTTGGGCCTGTTGGGGGTGTTGATTACCAGCTGGAGGGGCCGGTAAATGTTGGGCCTGTTGGCGTTGGGCCTGCCCTTCCACTGTGTAGTGTGTCGTGGTTCCTGGAGCGGGCTCCACGGCAGCTATCTTCTTTTAACTGGAGCCCCAATCACGAATATACAGTTGGTACACCCTCTCGATTTTCTGAAGAATATCAGCAAACCTATCCGTATTTGGGTAAGTGGTTGGCTCTACCTTTTCTCTTACCACTGGAATCATGTTCCTAAGGAACAGGGTCTTATATTCAATAAGATCTACATCCGCAGCTTCTTGTGCCAGGTGCTTTTCTGCTTGGTAGGCCATCCAGAGTCTCTGGTGGTAAGTCGCTGGACTTTCTTTTGCATTCTGCTTCACAGGGTATGCAAGCATCACTCCTACAACACCTGGACTGTGATCAGAAATGAGCTCAGCTGCAACCTCGTCAAAGGTAGCGTTCCCGTCCTGGCAAACAGCTTCGGGGAGTTTGGCCCACAAACCAGGATCGATTGTCTGGCGTAGTATCTGGACCTGATACTCTGCAGCGAGGCTGAGCATCTCGCATTTAGAACGTACCTTTTCCAAGTGACAGCTGAGGTTGTCGGATGGGCTCATCCGACCTATACTGTCAGCAATTTGCTGAACAGAGTAGGCCATTTGTAGAGGATTAGTGGGTCGATCAGGCAAAGGCAGATTGTCTCGAGCACCATCCAAGGCTGCACGAGCTACAGCTTCAGCCGCAGTGTGGACAATACCTTCCTGAGTGCCAGCTTCTTGAAAAAGCTGCCTAATCTGAGTTTTAATAGCCTTCATGCTTCTCTCAGGAAGAGGAACATTGCCTAACACTCTTTCAATCATGGTTTCTATCTCTTGCCTGTCTTCCACATTAATGACAGCTACCGGAGGCGCCGTCAGGACCAAGTTTGGGCCTGCTCCCCCCTATCATGGGCGCTGCCATGTTGGCCTTTCTCATGATGAGCGTCATGACGTCGTCAATGTGTGACGTGGGGAGTTGGGGCGGGGACCTGCCATGCTGTAGATGGCTGGGTGGGGAGTCTGGGCCATAGTAAGGGCGTGACTGGGCGTTGTACTGTGAAATGTCATCATCAGATAACTCCACTTCTGATGACGAATTAAAGGCGGGGGCTACGCCTCCCATTCCTTAACATGTCTAGCCAGAACCTCTTGCTGATGGCGCAGTGTCGCCATCTTAGTTCTACATTCCTCATGATTCACACTTGCAACATCCATATCAACCTCATCTTGCTTTTGCTTCTGCAAAACTTGATACACGGCGCTCAATTCGCGATTGTCCCTGTAGGCTACCTCTAAATCATTACGTACCTGGTTGATCTCGTCCTGAAGCTCACCCGTTTTGTCACTCAACTGAGCATTCACAGCACTCAGCAAATCATTTATCTGCACAACCTGACTCTTATCCTGTCTCAAACTTTCACACTCCTGTTTCAACATACATAGTTCCTGTTCACCAGTCTGGGCTGAATGATGCAATAGTGAATCTTTTCATTCCGCAGAGTTTGGAGTTCAGACTCCAAGTTCTGCTGCAGTCTGATACATTCTGTTTCCTGTAAACCCATCTCTTGTTTAAGAGATGAAATCTGCAGATCAAGGGTTCGAAACCTCACTTCGGAGGCTTCCAAAGCAGCGTAGAGAGCGGCGACCATCAACCCTTTAGCGCGACGCTTATTGGTTGATTATCGTGTCTCTGTGTACTGGGTTGAAATCCCCAGTACAGGGTTATTGGATTGACTTGCGTCCCACGTGAAATCAGCCCTTCCTCCATGGGAGGCAAGGAAGTTAGAGACATCGAGTCTCCATTCTGCACAGATATCTGATACCGTGGCCATTATGTGGGAGGAAACGAAAATTCAAACTGTAAAAAAGACAGCGTGCAGCGTATCGATCCACCGCACGAGTACTTTAAACACAGCTGGGCTACTGTATAAGTTGTAGGCTTGCAATTCAAAACTGCTATGGAGTGGGTCGAGACGGCATCGACCACACCCAAAAAGTCAGCCAGACTTTGCAAGTAGCTACAAACTGGTTTTAAAATGGGAGAGGTGTTACAGGAATGTACACCTACTGTCCCTGTGGGGAAGGGAAAAGTTTAAGCAACAAGTGAAAACTTACAAACACCAAATATTGTCTGCACACGGTCTCCAATTTGTCGAGAGGTCTAAACCTCACTTTCAGATTCTTGTCGATATTGGGAATGCAAGTAATCACAAACAAGTTGCATTAGAGTAATAAACAAGTTTATTACTACCAAAGGGATAAATCACAGTTGCCCTAAGCAGTTCTTACCAATATGAACCGGGAGCCAGTGCTAAGCATTTCCTACACCTCGAGGTTTCTCTGTAGTCTCTTGGGGTCTCTCGGGTTTCCGAGGTGTAAAGCCTGTGCATTACATTATATACCTATGATAATTACTATGGTTACCAAAAGATAGAAACATTTCTAGTTACAGAGATGAGCCCTATTGGCTAAATTAGAGGTGGCTCCACGGTCCAAGATAACATTATATGATTCTGTAAAGTCATCAGTTTTAGAACAAAGGAGTTCTTATACAGAGTCTTACATAACTAAGTGTAGTAGTACAAATCACCAAAAGATGGCAATGCCGTCTTACATATTATAATGACTTCAAGGGCAGGTGTCTTGGCATCTGACAAGTAAGAAATAGACAGAAAATACATGGTAAAATATATGTGCTTTAGCAAGCAAAGTGGATTACAACAATATGCATTTATATCCTGACATCTACTCTTGTACGGTAGATGCCCTGAGCCCTAAGTATTAGTATAACCTATATCTAAGCATTAGCTGTCTATGGTGTACCTCTGAGAGTATCAATTAGGGTGCAGGGACCTTGTGTAACACCTCCATTCCACATATCATCTTTGTTGCCTTCCTCTGCACCCTCTCCAGTAACCTGATATCATGCTTTAGGTATGGCCTCCAAAACTGCACACAATACTCTAAGTGCGGCCTTACCAGTGACCTGTAGAGGGGCTAGATTGCCTCTCTTTGCCTGGATGAAAAACACCTCTCTATGCACCCCAGCATTTTGTTTGCTTTTGCAGCCACTCTCCTGCACTAGGCAGTGTTGTTCATGGTCCCTGTTATCATTACCCCTAGGTCCTTCTCCTCCTCAGTGATCCCCAGCTAACTGCCCCCCCCAGCCAGTATTCTCTCCTTGGGTTCTTCACCCCAAAGTACATAACCTTACAATTCTTAGCATTGAACCCCAGCTGCTACCTCTCTGACCACTCCTCTAGCTTGCTTAGGTCCCCTTGCAGCTGCTTCCATCCCTCCTCTCCATCCACAACTGCTCTGATTTTGGTGTCATCAGCAAACAGACTTACCTCACTCACCTCCCCATGTGCAATGTCTGATATGAAGAGCCCAAACAATACTGGCCCGAACACAGAGCTCTGTGGCACCCCACTCATCACCGGCCTTGGAGTTGAGAGCTCCCCTCTCACCACTACCCATTGCAGCCTCCCAGTCAGGCAGCTTGTAATCCAGTTCATCATTTTTGCCCCTACCCCTACATCTGTTAGCTTCCCCCAAGCCTCCCATGAGGCACAGAATTGAAGGCCTTGCTAAAGTCCAAGTAAAGAACATCCACCACATGACCCTTATCCAGCTCACCTGTCAATCATAATATTGTATGAGGTTGGTTTGACAAGACTTCCCTGAAATTAACCCATGCTATCTCACATCCTGGAGGCCATTGTCCTCCAGGCACAACACCAGTCTTTCCTTTAGTATTATTTCCATGAGTTTGCACACTATGGAGGTGAGACTTACTGGACGATAATTACCCGGTTCATCCCTTGGTCCGCTCTTGTGTAATGGTACAAAATATGCCATCCTCCAGTCCAGTGGCACATATCCTGACTCCAGTGAGGTGCTGTACAGAACTGCCAGTGGCTCTGCCAACACCTCCACCATCTCCCGCAGCACCCTGGGGTGGATACTATCCAGCCTTGGTGCCTTGTCTGCCTTCAATGCCCTCAGTCCCTCTAGGACTCATACTTGCCTCAATTCTTCCATCTGTTGCCTCCTCTCCCCCTGTCCCCACCCTCCCAGTCCACAGTGATAGTGGTACCCCCTTTTCTTCAATGAACACTGAGCAAAAGTATTCATTCAGTGCTTCTTCCTGCTCCTCCCCTTCTCTGTCCACTCCCTACCCCTTTTTATCCACAATTTTGTCTCCTTGCACTTCCATTTCTCCCTGATGTATCTGAAAAAATATTTCTCACCCCCATTAATTCCCTGTGCTAATCTCAGCTCCCTCTGGGCCTTGGTTTCTCTCACTTTTCTGGTCACCTCCCTGGACCATCTTGCATACTCCTCCCTGTCCACTTCCTTCCCCCATCCTCCTATACCTCTGGTGCACCTGTCATTTTGCTGTCACCACCTCCACTACCTCGCTGTTCAACCAGCATGGTTTTCTTGCTCTGCTTCTCTTACTCTGTGTCTTGGTGCCTCTGTAATCCCCCATTTAGTAATATCCCATTTCTGCTCTGCATCCATCTCATGCCTTATGCCCTCTAGTTTCCCTTTCAGTACTTCCTGCCTCCTCCTAAAGTCTGCCCCCCTGAAGTTTATCTCCTGAGTAACTGATTTCTCTTTCTCCCCACACATCATGGTATTAAACCACACCATTTGGTGATCATTGTCGGGTAGTGGGTCCTCCACCATTATTTCCCTTACTTCCTCCCCATTCTACAACACCATATCTAAAGTGTTCTTTAGCCTAGTAGGAACACTAACCAACTGTGTCAGAAGACCCACCTGGATTGCATCCAGCAGCACTTGCTCCTTAGCACTGGAGGTGACCGGAATGCTCCAGTCAACCCCCGGCAAGTTGAAATCCCCCATGATGACCACCTTCCCTTTTCTACACACCTTTCTGATTTGTCCTGCTAATTCCCTGTCAAGCTCCTCAGACTGGGACAGTGGCCTGTATACCACCCCCAACCTCAGTTTCCTACCCCTTGAGTCTAGGAGCAGCAGCCAGATTGCCTCTGTTTTCCTTTCTTCCCCCTCATCCCTTGTGCATTTGATCCCATCCCTCACATAGACTGCCACCCACCACCCCTCCCTTCCTTATGGTCCATCCTGTATAATTTGTATCCTGGAATTGCCTGATTCCAGTCCCAGTGCTCAGTTGCCCACGTTTCTGTGACTGCTGCAATATCCACCCTCCACACTGCTAAGAGTGCCTGTAGTTCAGCTGATTTGTTGCCTAAGCTTCTTGCATTCAGTGAGACCACCCTCCATCCTGCCCCCTTCCCTTCATTGGCCTCGATTTCCTTCCTTCTACTCCCTCCTTTTTCAGCCACCCCGAGTCCTTCCCTGTTAGCCTGGGGGGTAGGCTGTGACTCCACTCTATCAGACAGGGCCTATATATTGTGTATGTATACTTTTTCCTTTAACTGGTGGGTGAGGCTGTCATGATTTTGAAATTTATAAATGCAGATCTGTTATTTAGTAGCAGAAAATATTGTTTTTATACAGGCATATATTGATACACTGACACCATTATGGCTACAGAGTCCTATTTACTAGGCAGTCTCGTTTCAGGTTAATTTTAATGTTTATCAATAATATTGAAAATTAACACAAGTTTATGGACTGTACATATTTATAAAGTACAAGCTACTATTTACTGATGACACTGACAAATGAACACCTAGATACAGACAGAAACATGTTTACCAAGTGTCAGCATTAAAATTGTCAAACAGAAAAAAGTGGTTTCCAGGGGGTAATCTGTGTCCATTTTCAAGTTTATTTGGGTGTGGAGCTTGGTTGCTGGAGGTGTGAGGTCAAGTCAGAAGGAAGAAGTGCAATTGCTCTGGCTAGAAAAAAGCCATACACTAGAGTCCATTCTGGATATATTTCTTCATTTTCTTTATTCACTCATCAATATTAAATGCGCCCCCAACATTTCACTATTCAGTGGCTTTTTCTGGGGAACTATTAAACAAGTAATAAAAATTATTTTAATATTTTTCAATCAAGATTATTAGAAATAATCAAAAATAATAATTTTGTGTTTCTTTATCAATCTTAAATCATCTACGCCTTAAATCAGTTCAGTTAAAAGCATCTCAATGTAATGGTTTTGTTACAGTTATTAATGTCAATAACTTGGATATCAGGCATACAGCTAGCTATCACCAGTAGTCTATTGTGCCATGATTGGCTACCTGCTTTTTATCTGGGCTTTTGCCTCCTGTTGCCTGCCACAGGTCTTTCTTGTATTTTGTTCGTTCTACCTTATGTGAGACAAATGCCAATGTTACAGACACACTGTATTAGCTGTTTAGCTAACTATGAATGTTTTGTTCTGAAACAAGTGTTACTGTATCTTTAAAATCCATCGTTAGTATTCTTTTTGAAAATGCTTTATGAAACAAAGTTTCTTAACATATTCACATAATTCTAGTACATTTTCAACTTTGTGGTGTTATTAAAAGCTTATGAATTCATTTTTATATAAAATTTAGATACATTTCAGTAGATTTACTTACTTATTGTTTCATGCTTCACCAGACATGCCTGTATGTGTAAACAAATGATGCTAGAACAAGCCTGAACATATTGTGTTATCGTTTCCTTTTAAACTGAAATGCTCTTAACAAAGCTGTAGTGTTTCTATATAAACTCAATTGTTCCATCATTTCTACAAAGAACTTGATGGTTTTTACACACCCTGCACCTCATGCTGAGCGTTAATGGTTATAACCAGCCCCAAATATGCATGCTTACTTCCACCAGAGCGCAAACTTCTAATAAAGGCCGTACAGTCATGTAACGTCTGAGGAAATGACAACACATTTGCTTTTTAAAGGTTAGCTAAGATATATTTTAGTTTAAATCTACTGATACACTTTTTTGTGATTTTCTTACTTGTTAATGCTTTTATTGGAGCTCATGCTTCTAGTGTAAGAATCCTAGTCCTTCTAGCCTTAGCTTGTTATAATCAGTAAAACAAGCGTAAATGTTAAAAAAAAATATACAATTCCACCTATTTGGAAAAGTTTTTAAGAGAAGTTTCTTTCTGTGTGTACTCTCTGTTGGGCATCGAAAGACACACTGAGTTTGATTGTGGCAGCAAGAGTGAGGCAAGGGCCCCTCAGTCTCTTGTACCCATGTGGCGTCACGTGCTGAACTCGTCAGCAGATGTAACAATAGCCACATCATTGCATAGCAACTAAGTTGCCTAGCAACCGCTTTTCCACCCGGGTACTATTAGCTAGTGCCTGACAATGTGTTTCATTCCATGGATTACTTTTTCAAAGGTTGCCTTTTAGAAAAGGAGATTCTATCATGTTTAAATCCCTAGCTGTTCTTACCAGTCTGAATGCTCTTCCTGCCTTGCTGTTTTCAGTTTACAGGTGGAGGGGGGAGGAAAGATCCTCATGAAATGAAAGATCCTGGAGGCGCAGGACAATGTAAAGGGGCTATTAAATTAAATTTAACACTGAGATCAGATTATTATTCACAGTGTTTAAGATTCCCAGCATACCTGCCAATTAATTTCTTCATTCAGGTCCCATGTTTGATGATAGGTGACCGACTCAAATATCCACAAAGTTTCCCTATTTTTGACTAGTTTTTTCTTAAATCAGCACCTCTGCTTGGTCCCTGCAGTAGTCCAAGTCCCTAGCATCTAAGCTGCACAACAGTGTGTCCTCATTCATTGAAGTGTCCGGCTAATGATGAACTTTCATCTTTTACTCTGATTCTACTTTTGTGCTCTGAGATTCAATTTTTAAGCTCTCTTAGAGTTTTCCCAACATATAAATGGTCGCATGGACATTGTAGAATATAAATGATCCTCATAGAATTGCAGTCAATATGTTGTCGGATTACATATTCCTTACCTGTGTAAGGGTGTTTAAATCTATCCTTTTTTGAAGTATTTCCACATGCAATGCATTTATTGCATGGGTGCATCTCATTTCTTGAAGGACCTAATAAAAGCTGACCATGTATGGATTTTTCATATCTGTGTTCTGCCTTTACTAATTTGTCTCTCATATTAGGTGCTTTGTTTAGATGTAACAAGAGGTTTGTGTTGAAATGTTTTTTCTGTACAGGGATTTTCTTGTAAAATCTGCCAGTGTTTCATGATGATTTTCCTAAGTAGAAGCATTTCATTGCAATAAATTGTACTAAAAGTTAGTTTTCTGTCCTGTGTTAACTCTTTATTCTTACTGGCTAATATTTCCTCCCTGGTAATCTGTGAAACCCTTATTTGTGCTTCCTTAAGTGTGTGATGTTTATAACCCCTTGTTCTAAACCACTCCAGAGTGTTCTCCTATTCTCATGCAAACTCTGTGTGCTGCAGTTATGTTTTTTTCTTAGGAGCTGAGAAAATGGAATACTGTCTTTCAGCCTGGTGGGATGAAAGCTATTGCTATGTAAAGTGGTGTTCCTGTCTATTTCTTTATGAAAAAGCTTTGTTTCCAATTTTGAATTTTTCTTCATTACAGTGATATCTAAGAAATTAATACTTTCATTAATGTATGTTGCAACACATTTCAATAAGGATCACATCCATTGATGTATTCAAGAAACTTACTCAAATTGTTCTCATCTCCCTGCCAAAGGAGGAGAACATCATCAATAAATCACTTCCACAATGTAATGTTTTTTTTTTAAATCTGTTTCCCTGTTCTTCTGTATGTAAAATGAACTGTCCCTCAAATGATTGCAAATACGCATTGACGTAACTGGGGGACTTTGTGCCCCCCATTGCTGTCCCTTTCTGTTGTACATAGAATGTCACCTCAAATTTAAAACAGTTATTTTCCAAAACTAGTTTTTCCATCTCAGTGATGAGACTTGTTTTCGGTCTCCTGTCTAAAGGCCTGATGCCCAAGAGCTTACCAAGTGCCTGTACCCCTCCTTCATGAGGAATTGAAGTGAGTGTACAGGTCTTTTACATCAATGATGACCAGAATTATGCCATTGTCTATATTCATCTGTGTGTTAACATTTTGGATCATTTGCAGTATATGAGTTGTATTCCTAATGTATGTGGAGGTTTGTATATGAGTTGTATTCCCAATGTATGTGGAGGTTTGAGTGGTGAGTGACTGAATGTGGAAATCAACAAACTTGGAAAGAGGCTCCAATATGGAGTCTATTCCTGAGACAATAGGTCTTCCTGGTGGGTCTGTTGGATCTTTATGAATTCTGGGAAAAGAATAGGACACTGGTGTCCTATGAGAATTTTTAACTAGTACTTCTGCCTCCCATGTGCGGAGCCAGCCTACTGTCTGCATTTTCTTCCAAAAAGTCCTGTATTTTGTGTTGTATGTTGTGAATAGGATCCTGTGTTAGTTTGATGTAGTTTTCCTCTACATTAAGTAACTTCAAACACATGTTTCTATATTATTCTATGTCCATTAGTACTATGGCTCCTCCTTTATCCGCTGGTTTTCTGACTAGCTGTGTGTCCTTTTCTAAATTGCCTAAAATTTCTTTTTGTTGCCTAGTGATATTGTTCCTAATGGTTTTAGAGTGTGTTTTGTCTTTAGCCATCTTATTGAGCTCTTTTTGTAAAGTACTAATGTAGGTTTCTACTGCATATTTTACACCGACAGTGGGCATCTATGAGGATCTAATGCTCATAACCAGCCTCAGTTTCATTTTTTCCAGGTTTTTTTTTCTGTATCTGCAAATTGTGCTTGTAGTCTCAGATTTCTATAGAACCTTTGTAGATCAACCTCAATTGGAATCTATCAAGGTTTTTGTCATAGAATATGAGAGTCCTAGGCTCAGTTTGTCTATTTCTGCTTTTGTAAATTGTTGCTTGCTTAGATTAAAGATTACTGTCTCCCTCTGTTCCCTTTGTAGGGAGATCTTTGACCTCACCCTGCATTCCCTCCATCTCCTCCTCCTCCTTCTGTTTCTGTTCCTATTGTAGTTTTGTCTCTTAGGTCATATCTCTTGGATGGACCTGGGAGTGCCTGTTGATCCATATGGGATTCTCCTGATGTACCTGGTTGTTCTGTGTTCTGTTTCTGCCTGTTCTTGAATGTTTTCTTCCCTTAAAAAGGGCCTCTTTTGGGTCCTTGTCTAAACGTGCTTCTTGTGCAGCTGTCAGAGCTGTTTCCATCATTTTGTGGGTTTTGATGCCTAATCTTTTTGAACATGTAAACTTTAATGTCACTGTAGTCTACGGTGTCTTGTTGAAATGTTTTCTTTTTTATCTCTTTAATAATTTTTTCATAGTCCAGTAATTTTTCTTTTGTATCCACTAACCATTTGCTGAACTCTATCTTGTGTTTCTTCCTGCTTGTGTACTTCTTCTGCTAGTTTTCCTCTGGTCTTAATAACTTCCTCAATCAGGGCATACATAAAGTCTACACTGCATCTATTATGAATACCATCCCATTTCTTTGTTAATGTATCATTGTTAATACCTAAATTTGGTTCAGTTGCCACCCTCAGGCCCCTTGGAATTCATTTAAATTCCAAATATTTAGCTAACATGAGTTTCAATGTACAGTACAACTCACATTAAACTGTTCCACTAATGAGTTGGTTTAGCATTGTTTTTTACAGTCGGCAATGCATTGGCAACTCATAATGCTTTATTTTTCAGTGCTTAACCAGCTCAAGTGTAATGTTTGTAAAATGTTTTTGCAGCTCAATTGGAATGCATCTGCAGTCCTGCCATAATGCAATCCAAAACAGGGTTTTAACTCTTAAGAAATAGTTTGTGCACAGCACTGATCTGGATCCAACAATGCTTATGCAACTCAATCAGAAATGCTACACCAACTCATTGAAGAAACAGTTTAATGTGACTCATACTGTAACTGTAATGTGTGTCTAATTTCATCAAGAGCACACGCACACACACACACACACACACACACAGTCTTCAGTTTAGCTCTGATAAGACTTTAAACAACAAATTATTTATGGCCTCCTTTAAAGTAACATTTCTTCTTTGACATTTGACCTACCCAGAACTAGAGTTTTAAAGAATGTTTTCTCATCTCTGGTTGTGTTCTTATCTAATTACTTCATTAGTCAGTCACATTCACATGTAAAATGCTTAAGCTCTGGGTATTTGAAAAAGAGCTTTTATGAAACCTGCCTTATTCTTTCTGAAGAAGAACTATGTATCATACAAAAGCATACATATTTTTCTGTAAAATTCTGTTAGTCCAATAAAAGGTATTAAATCCCATATTTTGTGCATCTTATTGTACAAGGACCAATACAGCAACAGACATTTGTTTACACCCTTAGAGCCCTGTAAGAGATGAAGAAGAAGAAAGAGGAGAAGACAAAGAAGAAGGAGAAGAGGAAGAAGAAGGAGTAGAAGAATTAGCATTTATATAGCACTTTTCCTAGACACTGTATTTTATTTTTTATTTAGCATTTTGTTGACCGGGTAAGTGCACTAGGCAAATTCTGCCTATTTTCAGGCACAACCCGGAGGAAGGGGATACAGATAAATGACAACTGACCTTGAACCAGATGAAACTGTTGGTGGTATTTTTAGTGAATGAGGGAAATTTGGCCAGGACATTGGAGAAATTCCCCTACTCTTGCAGTAGGGGGACCCTGATGCTGTAAGCCGTGGTAATTTTGGACCAGACCTTGGAGGTGGTAGGTCTGCAGGAGAGGGCTACGATGGCCCAGGAAAGTGTGGAGATGGAATTACCACTGGAAGGGGGATCCACTGCAGAGTCAGCTGGAATGCACCCATTGGGTGGCCAGCACATTGCCCAAGCTGGTGGTCCCTCAGTGGTGGAAGAAGAGCAGCCTTTAAGTTTGGTAGAAAAGCATCGCTGTTTGGAGGAAGAATTACACAGAGTGAGTGAGCTCCTCATGATTGAAGGGTGAAAGCACAATCCAGAGGAGGAGGATCAGAAGTGGAAGTGCACTGAGAATTCACCAGGTGCTACAGCGACATCAGGCCCCAGTAATATCCATGTGGCCGAAGAGCAGCCTGAAGCGCTAGTAGAAGGGGATGCAGTTTCCTCTCGGAAGGATTGGGGTGACATTGTAGATGCAGCTTGGTTGCTGGATAGGGCCCTGCAGGATGCAGGCTGGATCCCTATGTCGGATGGTCACTGGAAACCTGTGGGTGTTGTCAGTGGGATAACAGAAAGCTTCAGTTTACAGATAAGTAACAATTCTACAGATTTACAAGTACCTGAGTTGGGAAAGTGTGTTGCTTCACATGATTTAGAGTCTGCCCCATGCTGATCCAGAGGGTGGGTCGAGTGCTGGGGCTGCTAATATCCATATAGATTCAGTCCAACTGCCAGCTTCTGAGACACCTGACAGGGCTACTTACACCAGTCGCCATAGACAGCCTGTGGAGTCAGCAAAGCGGCATAATGCCATTCGACTATGATATGTGGGTCCTCGTGACAACCCCCCCGATAGATTTTATGTTGAGAAAATACTGTTAAAACGAAGTATGGGTTTTTCTCCCTTGGAGGTCTATGGTCTGATTCATGTCCAGGGAGAATTTACTTTCAACATCAGTTTTCATACACCAGCTTTATTGGAAACATTTTGGTGTCACTATATAAATCTGAAAATGAACCCCCTCTGGTCAGATTTTATTGTTCTGCTATTGCCTAAACAGCCCTTCTGAGTTATAACTATCCTTTTTAGGAATGAAGGCGTTAATATCGTTGATATTGTACACTGGTTGGAGAAGAGGTGTAAAATCCAGGGCAATCCTGTACCTATTTTGGATGCAGAGGGGTTTTGGAATGGGGGTTGGAAATTTAGAGTCAGGTTATCTTCCACTGATACTGACCTCATTCATTTGCCAAATTGTTTTTTCCTTGGAAGGGATAAGGGATTTCTTTTTTTATCCAGGGTAACCCAGACTTTGCTTTAAGTGTGGGTCTAAGATGCATATTAGCACCTCTTGTGATTTACTTAAATGTACACACTGCGGAGAAACAGGTCACCCTAGAACCCACTGCTTCCAACAATCCAGATGTAACCTATGTGATGAGATAGGAGATGCTTTTGGGACCTGCCCCATTGCTGCTTAAAACACAGAAGAAGCAGACTTTGGAGTGCAGGACCACTATATACGGCTGGCAATCAAGCTGGGCCTTCCTCCCTTGGGGGGAGTATCTCATGTAGCCCTTCCAAGGGAATGCAGCCAGCTAAGCAGACTCTGGGAGATGGGTTAGATCTTGCCCCTAATACTGTTCCTTTACCTATGGTTTCAGTGCCTATAGATCCTGTAATGGGGGTCTCAGAAGGTGCTAGTGTCCCCCCCCAGCACCCTGAACAGCCATCCCCTGATGAGGGCTACACCATGGTTGTGGGTAAGAAAGGGAAGCTGTTGAAAGGGAAAGTTAAAAAATCAAAAAAATCTAATATCCCTGTCACAGCCCTCCCTCTGGCAGACTCTAATTTATATGATGTGTTGTTGGATGAATCAATAATTATGGATGATACTGCAACATCTACTATGGCACCCTCACAGCCTGGGACACTGGTACTTCCAGAAGGTCAAATGGAACCAAGGCCTCAAGACTGTAAGAGTGGCAAAGTGACTAGGGCCTCTAGTAAGGTGAAGTGAAGGCCAACTTACTGTGACATATGGCTCCATTTTGCTTCTGTGTGGCATCCTTGAATGCTAACAGCATCAAATCCCCTGCTAAACGTCGAAACACATTTTCACAGTTTGTACATGAGAACTTAGACTGTGTTTTTTTTCAAGATGTCAGGTTACACTCTCCTGAGGATTTGGCTGCTGCTACTAAGAGGTGGATCTGGGGAGACTGTTTTTGGTCTCAGGGGAAGGATTTATGCAGTGGGGTTGGGATTTATTTTTTTCTTTCTCATATTCAGGTGGTACATCACATAGAGATTTTGGAAGGTAGAGCTTTGGTATTGGATATTAAGTGGGCTACTACGTTTATACATTTATTAAATGTATATGCCCCTCAAAATAAATTTGATGGGGTTGCTTTGTTTAAATCCCTTTACCCATTTTTTGAGTACTTGCTATCCAGTTCTTCTGTGAGGTGATTTTAATTGCTCCTTGCCCTCCCAGATAATTCTGATTTGGGGAAGAAGGTTTATTGTGATGCAATTTGTTTAGCTCAGTTAATTACTGATGTTGGTTTGGTCGACGCTTTTGGGCCTTATGTAGGTGAGAATAGCAATACCTATTTTTGTGAACCCAGGGTGTCCAGGATAGATTATTTGTTTCTCTCATCTGAGTTTATTGTACAGTTGCAAACATTACAAGAAGTGGCTATGTCAGACCATAGGCTTCTTAAGCTTGTATTGTGTGATGTGCCTGAGACCCAGAGAGGTCCTGGGATTTGGAAGGTAAACATAAGTTTGTTGGATATCCCTCTAGTAAAGGAGGGGTTTCGTTCTCTTTTGGTTGCCTGCCAGTCATTTTTTTCTATACGATAGTAAGGATAAATGGTTGGAGGACACTAAAAAAGAAATAAGGGTATATTTTCAGAAGATTGGTCATATTAATGGGAAACTGAGGTATGATGAGTTAAGGTATTTGAGAGACCGTATTAAATTCTGGACAAATTTTAGACAGCATTTGGGGTCTAAGTGCCATGACAAGATAAAAGGTTTAAAAACTGAACTGGCTCATTTACAGTTAAAAGTTTTAAATAATATGGAACAGAAGCATAAGTATGGGATTTCTGGGAAAAAGAGGGACACATTACTATTTGAATCAGCACAGCTTCTAAGAGAATCCCGTAGCATGACGTATTTGAACACTGCAGGGGGAGGGCGAGTGACGTCCAATGAGTGCATTTTACAGGAAATTCACACTTATGCTTCTAAATCCTTTCTGTTCAAACCCCTTCCGATGTATTCCATGCAAAATTGGTTGGTTAGTAGGCAGTTACCTCAGTTATCACCAGAATTGCAGGATACTCTGATAAAACCCATCTCGCAAGAGGAACTCAGGCAGTAAGCTGGTCACTTAAGGCAGGCACTGCTCCTGGATCTGATGGGCTCCCTCATGAAGCATATAAAGACATCTGGGAAGCATTGGGGGTAGAACTGGGTGAGGTTTTGAATGTTGGATTGCAGACTGAGAGTCTCCCTGAAAGTATGCTATAGGGTCTTTTGTTATTGATTTTTAAAAAAGGGGAACGGGGAAATTTGGAAAATTAGAGGCCTTTGTCACTTCTTAATACAGACTATAAAATCCTGATGAAGGTTTTGAGTAATTGGCTATGGAGGGTTCTGGATACCTTGTTACATCCCTCTCAATTTAGTGGAGTCCCTAAAAGGCGGGTACAAGATGCCCTTATTCTTCTCCGGGAGATACTGCATAAGAGAGTCTCACAGGAGGTATTTGGTCATTTTGTTTGCCTTGATCAAATGAAAGCTTTTGACCAGGTGGAATATGCATACCTCTGGGAGACCCTGCATAGTTATGGTTTACCTTTTAAATTTATAGGCTGGTTGCAGACATGTTACAGAGGCATTAGTTTGTTACCCAGTATTAATGGTTGGATAGAGCAAGACGTCATGGTACATACGAGTGTGTGACAGGGGTGTCCATTGAGTCCTTTGTTATATGTGATGTCCTTGGACCCCTTGCTGTATGCCCTGAACATGACAGAAAGGGTTACGGGATTATCTGTTGGTTGTGAGGATAAACAGATTGTCTCTATTGCTTCTGCAGATGATTTAGTTTTGGTTCTAGCTGATAGTTCTTCTGCTGAAGCAGCTCATTTGATATTGCAGACTTTTTCTGAGATTTCTGGATAATCTATTAATGATTTAAAGAGTGGGATCCTACCATTAGGATATGATGCTGCTGATGTTGCCTAGATCTGGAATATGCCTGTAGATTTAGGATACAGAAGGATACTTGGTATCTACTTTGGTGGTATAGATGCTCACAGGTATAACTGGGATAGGCAGTTGCTGGCAGCTTGAGATAGAGTGGTCCTTTGGAATAAGGGACAGATGTCGAAGGCTAAACATATTTATCTCATCAAAACATTTTTATTGTCATATTCTTTGTTTTTGGCAGTGGGTTATCCTCCCCCACTATCTTTGGAGGCTTCGGTTTATAGTGTGTTTTTCTATGTTTCTGGGGGAGTAGATTGAACCCAGTGAAGAGGAGTATCACAAAGCTACCTATCAGTGAAGGTGGACTGGGGATGTTGAATCCTGTAGTATTTTTACATGTTACTTTTATCTTTTATAATTTGATACCTCTCTTGAAGGGGGAGAACAAGGTATGGACCCAATGGGTGGAGGATGGTATAGGTCAGCTACTAGACAATTGGGGCCTTTCTGAATTTTTACCCTGATAGACTAGGATGTCTCAGTTTCCTAGTCATTTTCAGGGGATGATTGAGAAATTGAAGGCCTGGAAAGTAGTTAAAAGATCCCTTTGTTTAAATTCCCAAAAACAGTTTTATACTGAAGTAGTACAAGCTTTCTTTTATGCTGCTCCATGGTTCCTGGAATTGCCCATTGCTGACCAAAAGTCCAAGCTGAGGTTTTTGACTAGCAAGATGATTCCTAAATATTTATGGGACTTTTTATGGCTCTTTATGCACAGAAAATTGGGGGTAAAGGGCAATTTAAAGCATAAAGAACTATCAGAGAGGTTTTGGCCCAGAGAAGAGTCATGTCTAGGCGTGGCTGAATCTTTGTCACATTCTTTTATTGAGTGTCCTTTTGCTGTGTCTTTTTGGTATAACTTTCATGTTACCTGGCTACTGAACCCTTTCCATGGACAGTCACCAGATCTATGGACCGAGGGTGTGCTTCCTAGCTCATGGGTGATTCATGATGTGACCACAATATGACTTCTGATGGGGTTTATAGGCTATCGGCTTTAACAGGCTCGCTGTAGTCTGACACTTTGGAAACAGTTAAAAACAGAAAGTCAGATTTTGTTCAACATTAAGAAAGATGTGATAAAGTGGCAGATGTTAGAAAGGGAGAGGGTGCACCCAGATTTATATAAGCTTTGGTTGAGAAAAATGACTTGGCTGGATACAGGTTGAGGTTCATGTCAGCTATCCTTTTCTTTTCTTGCTGTTGCACTTCCCTGCCTGCTCTTATTTGACGTAGGCGTCTCATCATTTTGGTGAGATTGAGGGGTGGGTCTGCATCTTTGAGGTTTATGAATAGCACTGTATGAAGTAATCATTATTTTTTTTCAGAATGATTTTGTATTTTTTTTGAGAGGGGAGAGATATTTTAGATTAGCTTTCTGTTTTCTCTTGGGGAGCTTCATATTTACCTGAAAAACAGGTTGAGAATGCGTTGAATTAATATTTATGTATTGTTTTCTGAATTTGTACATTATTATGGAAGACTCATGCTGTTTGATGAGGGGATTTATTGTTGTATCCTTGGGAGGAGGGGACAGAGATTTTTCTTACAATATATGGTTTAGAGTAGCTTTTACTTTGTTCATATGTTACGTATGTTTCTTATTTTTTATGAAGGGGGAGTATGAATTAATAAATATTTGTTTGCATTTTTCCTTTGCTTAATTTTGTGATGTAAATTGTTCCTTTGGAGGTTAGGATTTCTATATTATACAGATTCTTTATATTTGAATTTCATGTATGCTGTAATATCTATTTTTGATTTAGATTTCTTTGCTTATGATTTTGTATGAAAAAATACATTTTGTTTAATTTGTTTTGCAGTTTTCAATAAAAAATCTCCATACTCTCTTTGTGGGGACTGTTTTCACATTATTCTTTCTACGTCGCTCTGATAATGTATGATTGTAATACTTTTTTGTTATTATCTTCTATATGATTTATCTATTATTTTGTGTGACTTAAGAATGTTTGTATTCTATTTGGTTTGCTGATTATGTTAATAAAAAATCCCCCATCTCTTTTCAATAAGTGCCATGGGATCTTTAACATCCACCTGAACTACCACCAATCCAGGCAGATGGGACCTCAGTTTAACATCTCATCCGAAAGATGGTACCTCAGAAGTGCAGCACCCCTATCATGCTGCACTACAGTGTCAGTACTGGGATATTAACCCAAGTGCCAGATGTGAGAACTGAACCCACAGCCCTCTGATCTCCCAGCCTCAGAGGTGAGTGTGCTACCTACTGAGCCACTGACAGTTCCAAAAGCACGTAATCCCAAAGCACTTTACAAATAATGCTAGACTGGTAATGAAGTGACTATAAGAGGAGTGGCAGCCATTTTGCACATCATTCCCACACACTACATTGAATAATTGCATGAATTAGTTTTATGGGAAGGGGAATGTTGGCCAGGACACAGCAGACAGTTCCCTTCTCTTGTGAAATGTGCCTCGAGTTCTTTTACTTCCACCTGGACAGCCACCAGGACAGCACCAGAGATGGGTAAAAGGGACCTCAATTTAACAACTCATTCAAAGAATGGCACACCCTGACAGCCCCAGTACTCTACTCAGCTTCCATCATTTAGGTATGAGCCCAATCCTGATGATTTAAGGAAGGCAGTGAGATAATTTATAGTGGGCCCAGGCAGGATCACAGAACTTGCACAGGCCAATGATTTCAGAGATAATTCAGGGATGCTGGGAAGTTTTGACTGTATATTTCATAAGGGGGCACACTTGTTCTAGACAGATGAGAATTTGGAGTGAAACAGGGCAAGGGCCATGTCAATATCAGAAGCATAGAGGATGGCTAACCAGTCTGTTGCAGCATGGTCATTCAGCAGAGCATAGAAGCTTTATGACTGGAGAGACATTGTCTTAATGTATTTTGGAGAGGAAAGGATACACCTGATTTTTCTGTTGCTGAACATCATGAAATGTTCACTGAATGAATCAGGCAATATACCTGCTGCAACAATGTGGTGGGGGTGGAAGGTTAAAGCCCAGTCCAAAAGGGTATGGTTAGTTGAGTCGGGACTGAGCTGGGTGGGTTCTGAAATAATTTGGGAAAGATTAGGGGACTTAATCTGATGAATGGTAGATCTGGAAGATGGTGAGATCCAATTTATGCTTAAAATCCACAAGAAGGATGAGTTCATATGTGGAGGAATGAGAGGTGATGGTGAAAAGGGAGTCAACCAGACAGGTGTTTGCAGTTTTAGGAGAGGTGTAGTAAATCTCAAAGAAAATGGGTATAGAGGACTGAAATGAAAGCCTGACTAGGAGAAGTTTGTTGGAGGAGGTACATCCTCACTGATGTCCATAGTGATAAGAAGCTCTCACGAACATAGACAGCAAAGCCTCCTCAGCATTTTCCCCTGTTACTTTTGTTCTGTTTCCACAAGATATTAGACAAGATAACAGCGTAATTGATCAATTTGCATGTGAAGGGAACTATAATTTAATACAACAAGAAATGGTGAAAAGAGTATTTTTGGTTTAGATATAAATTTGGAAAAGTTCTGAATGACTGACTAGAGAAGAGCAGATATAATACCATTACCTAGAAAAAAGGTATCAAACTACAGACCAATAAGTTTAATTTTAATATTAGTAAAATAAATGGAAGCTAGAATCTAGTCATTTCTGGAAAAGAATGTGAAATAAACAGCATAAATGATACTACACATCACAGATTAAAAAAGGGAGATCCTGTGTGTCAACTTTATTATATTTCTCTGAACCTATTAGTAAAAGTTTTGGTAACAGTAATTCTGCAGATACTATGTACCTTGATTTTAGCAAGGCATTCAATTTAGTGCCACACAACTTGTTTATACATAAATTGGATAGTTTGGGTATTAATAACATAATATGATGGATTGGAGAATGACATTCTACCACAACACAATGATTAAACGTAATGGCTTATTTTCTGACTTTGGTCTTATACTGAGTAGAGTTCCTCAGGGATCTATAATCAGCAGTACATTGTTTAACATATTTTTTAGAAAATGGGCTTAAGAATGTAAGGAATATGACTGGCTGCCAGGCATGCTAGGAGGGTACATTAACTTGCAGTTAGAACCCAGTAGGTAACAATTGCCAGCCCAGCCTGCCTCACTAGTAAAGTAGTATCCCAGTGCCAGTTAAAATTTTAAATTTCAGCAGCTGCCATTTTTTTCTTGCTCATTAACTGACATTATGACTGTCCCACTGACACAAGTCACAGCTGAGTAAAGCAGTTTAAAGTTTCCAAAAGAAAGCCATGTACCTGTCTTCAGTGTTCTTAAAGCAGGTTTTCCATTTTTTTTTGTCTTCATGAAACCTGTGCTGCCACCACTTGCTCATCACAGGGCTCTGTAACCATTCTGTACTTCCCAACCACTCTTGGCATTGGCTCCAGACATTGAGACATGCAATAGCCCTCAAGCCTCTCCACCCCACCCTGTTCCACTGTACTGTACAAACTGTCGCCTGTTAGAATAAGCCCCACAATTTAAATGCCATAAACTCCACACATTATAGTACCTTTTCCCTCTCTTGCTCAGTTCTGCTCCTGACTCCAGCCTTGCTGCCCCAAAACACACATGGCAGCATTGTCACTGCAGCAGTTACACACTTGCTCCCCACTTACATTGTCACAACAGAAAACCATTTTTACTGTGAAAAAAACATGTCTAACAGTAGCCTCATTCAGCTGCTTTCACACTGACACTACAATGTAATCAATAAGAAAGAGTGACACTGCAGTGTAAAAACAGTAGTGTGATAAGCACCAGCACCATCTACTGATGATTCAACAGAGTACAGGGACTATTTTTCAGCAGATGCTCTTTCTATTTATTTTTATTAATATTTCACCATCATTGTCCTTCCGTGATTATATTATTTAAAAAAAATTTAAAGGAAAGCCCATTTTCTAAGCACAATAATACCCTCCAGGGTGGGCTGTATGGGCAATACTGGACCTTCCAGGGGCTATAAGGCCTTCTGCCTGTGGTGTTGGGCCTCATTACACCCCTGAGCAGTCTGGTATTGCCCAATACCACCCAGCCTTTTGGGTATTATTGCTTGCATATCAGACCTTGGGAATGATATTTCAAATAAATGCTGTAAATCTGCAGTTGATGCTAAATTATGAGGTTCACTAAACAGTACCGAGGATTACACTTTACTACAGAGTGATCTGGATAAATTTTGCGATTAGACCAACAGGTAGGGTATGAATTTCAATCCAGCAAAGTGTACTGTGATGCAACTGGGGAAAAATAAAAATGTATTTAGTTATAAATTATGTGGTATAGACTTACAAAATTCCACAACTGAAAAAGATCTAGGAATTTACATTACTTTGGATTTAAAAAAATCAGAATAACATTTTATAGAGCTAACTACTTCCTAAATACCATCCAGTGTCACTTTGTGCATAAATCTAAATATGTTTCACCCCTCCTACCTTGCTTCCCTCTTCTCCCCCCAAACCACTTCTTATCCCGTTCACAACACTGACTGTCACTCTCTTGCACTCCCCTCAAAGAAATCCACTGCTGTTTGAGCTGCCGTCTACTTCCAGTTCACCAAACTATGGGTTCTCTCTCTCTCTCTCTCTCCCTTGCCATCCAATTTGCTTCTTTCCACCTCTCACCCACCTCCCTCCTCCATTACTTCATTACTCACTTCTTCAGTTGCTCCTCATTCTGGTCCCTACACAGTTGCCCACCACCCTCTTATCACTGCTCCCCCTTCACTCCGCACCTACACTAGGGAAGTCCCCTCTTCTCCATCCCCAGTCTACAACCTTTGTTTCCACCTTGAAGTCAGTACTGTCAAGGCACATGAAAAGGTTGTTATCCTCCAGCACTTTAGTTTATTGTAATTGAAAATGCAGTTACCCTCCGGAACTTTATTATAGTGTTATATATTTTACTTCTCACAATCCTTGTCTTTGCACAGCTGTTATTTATGATGCTTATTCACCTATTATTGTATTATTGTTCTTAGTGTTCCTCATTGCCCTCCCTTCCCGCTCCCCTCAAGACACATCTGGAAATGAGCTGTTGCCAGCTCAGTATGTGTTTCCTGGCAAAACTTTAAAAATAAATAATACATAATTAAAAAATACAATTTTCTCCATTTATAATTCTTATGTGAGATCAATAACCAACTATGGATCACAATTCTGGGGTGGTTAAACATGGGTCAAGCACAAAAACGCAAAAGAATACAAAGGAAGGGCACACAAATGATGAAAAGGTTAGAGAACACAGATTATGAGAAAGACTGAATATTCTAAAGTTATAAGGTCTGTAAGTCTATAAAATAGATGTTTAAGAGGTGGCTTATTATTATTCATTAATTTAAAACAGGATAATGAAATATTACACCAGTAAGACCTTGAATTTATAAATACAACAATGAATACAAGATGTCATAATTTGCTAAGCAGGACAAACACATTTTAAACTGATAAAAGAAATAGTTGGTGTTTGGAGCTCTTTACCTCAATACCTTAATGATAGCAAACATCTGAATTGTTTTAAAAAGAACATTATTGACTTTTAAGTCCTCTACTGTCTCTAAACTTCAAGTATTACAAGTATTAATCCAGTTTTCACAAATAATATTCTACTTACCAAGAGATTCAGTGGATATCCTGAAAAGTAGAAGAGGTAGGGAATGCCATAAGTCAGGACATGTTTTAAAAGCATACTTACTCATGCATGCTTATAAAGCTGGGGGTAGTCATGGAGGTCCCATAGTCCCTTCCAATCTTATATTACTGTGTTACTACATAGTACACCCTGTCATGACTTACTGCTAAATCATTGCTTATCATAAATCTACGATATGACTTGGAAACCTGAAACCTGAATGAAAGTTGGTTGGCATTTCATGATACAGCACTTGTCCCTCAGCTTAGCCATTACAATATAAAAGAATAACAAATGAAACACAATTGTGTGTCATAATAGGTTTTTAGTGTTTGGTTGGCCACTTCTCCCATAGGGCAATGGTGACATCACATCCTTGTTTTACCATCAATGTGACATCTCAGTGCTGTTGTACCATCATTCTGACATCAAATTGATGGAACACCACCCCCAAAAGACAGATCTAGATCATGTGACCATTTGAAATAAACTAAACTGTGACTTTCAGTGCTTGAAACTGAAAGAAGAAGGTGCTCTACATTTAGGCCTAGCGACCAGACCTGCACAATGAAAAATAACAAATGATCAAAAGAAGTGGCTGTGAAGCGGCATTCTTCTGGGAGACATTCAGGAGGATGCAGTTTTGTCCCATCTGCAGGCACCTCTGTGGGCTGAGGGAGGAGGTTGCTCATCTCCAGGCTGAGTAGGCCAGGATTTTGGGGACCTCCTCTCCCACCCAGGGACCACCAGGACTGCCATCTCTGCTTCAGAGGTTTCCAAGAAAAAGGAGCAGTTAGACCATAGTAGGCTCAGGGAGGGTGAGGGCAGTGGAATGGAGGCACATCCCTACAGTTGTGCCTCTCCACAATTTGAGCACCATTCTGGCAGAGTGTGGTACCTCTATGGAGGCACCTGCAGTGGAGACCAAGGAGGATGCTGGGAACCTCCACAAAGGAGACCCACAGAAGGGTGGCATGGGACCCCACAGAGAAAGGAAACAACTCCTGGTGGGGGACTCCATTGTTAGGAAGGTACAACTTGGGGGGGAGAAGGAGATAATGTGCTTGCCTGGTGCCATAGCTTGAAGGGACAGGGAGTGAATCCTCAGGATCATAGGACCAGCTGCACAGGGAAGGGAGATGGATGTCATTGTCCACCTAGGGACAAATGACCTGGCTTGGAAAGAGATCAGAGCAGTGCAGGAGGAGTTTGTGAAGTTAGGGAGGGGCCTTAAACAAGTAGAATGCACAGAAACCTTGTCAGAGGTGCTGGCGGTCTATGGCATGGGAGAGGTTAGGGTGCTCCACACCATAGGATTCAAGCAATGTTTGAAAAACTGGTGTAAAGCTCAGAGTTTTGGCTTCATTGGGGACTGGGGGTCCACCTAGAGGGATACAGGCCTATACTGGTGCAATGGTCTGCATCTGTCCAGGATGGGAACTAGGATCCTAGGTGATAGTTTAAATACTTCATTTGCAAGCATTTAATCTAGCCAAGGGGGGAGGCACTGAAAAGGAGCAGGGAAGTCCTAGCCCCCCAAAAAACAATCAGGGTAGTTAGTGAGGTAAACACCAAGATAGAGAAGTCAATAGGGAGAAGGGCATGGATAAAAGGAGAAAAAGGCAGAGGCAGTAAGGACTGGGATTGGGCAAAAATTATTAAGGCTATCAAGAAATGGAGGGTAATGAGTACCAATGCCCATAGTCTAGGTAACAAGCTCCCTGAACTGGTGGCCTTCATGGAAGAGGGATGCCTGGATATCATGGCAGTCATAGAAACATGGTACACAGAGAACCATAACTGGTATGTCAACATACCAGGGTACACAATCTACAGGAGGGACAGGGAGGGTAGAAGAAGAGAAGGAGTAGCTCTCTATGTAAGGGAAGGGATCAAAGCAATGGAACTAAAGGGTAAACAGGGAAGAGAGGAGGCACTGTGGGTCACCCTGGAGACAAGAAATGGCACAGGGGTTGTATAGAGACCCCCATCTCAGGGGGAGGAAATGGACAAAGAAATGATAGAAGGCATCCTTAGGATGGCAGAAAAAAGGGATATATTGTTGATGTGGGATCTGAATATGCCAGATGTTAACTGGAGCACCTTTGCAGCAGCCACATCCAAGAGCAGGGTCATTCTCGATGCCCTACAGGGGGCATGCCTCAGATTGCTAGTGTTAGAACCCACTCTGGAGAGAGCAATCTTAGACCTGGTACTCTCAAATGGGGATGAAGAGAGGATCTCAGATATAGAAGTGGGTGGCCATCTGGGAACAAGTGACCACCAAACAGTGTGATTCACGATAAACACAGCCGCAAAGTCAAGCCATTCAAAAGTGAGGGTACTGGACCTTAGGAAGGCTGACTTTGTCAAAATGGGAGAGTGCCTCAGAAAAGCACTAGTAAACAGGCAAAAAGGAGGGGTGGAGGAACAATGGGGAAACATCAGAACTGCCATCACAGAGGCAACACGCCTTTGTATGAAGCAAATAAAGAAATTGGAATGAAAGAAAAAGTCACTATGGTTCTCAAAAGAGGTGGCGGGGAAGGTTAGGGAGAAAAAGATAGCATTCAGGAAGTATAAGGAAACATAGAAGGAGCAGGACAGAGAACTGTACCAGCTAAAGCAGAATGAAGTGGGGAAGGCAGTCCGAACAACAAAGGCCCAAACCAAGGAAAAGATAGCCAACTGAGTTAAGAAGGGGGTAAAACCTTTATAGGTACATTAGGGAGTGCAGAAAGATCTAGGAAAGATAATGAGGCTTAATAAAGGGGAGGGTGGGTGGGCAGAGAGGGACAGTTGAAAAGCAGTGATAATAAATGAATACTTCTGCTCAGTATTCACAAAAGAGGAGAAGGGGAGGTACCTAATCCAGTTAATAGAAGCACTCTGGATGGGGGGTCGATACCAGTCCTTTCACAGAAGAAAGGGTTCTGAAAGAACTCCTAAAACTGAAGTGCCTGAGAGGATTCACCCCACAATTCTAAAATAACCAAGGGGAGAACTAGTGACACCACTGACTACCCTTTTTAACAAATCATGGAAGGATGGTGTGGTACCTAAGGACCGGAGGAGGGTGGATATGATTCCCCTTCACAAAGGTGGAAGCAAAGCAGAGACAGGAAACTATAGACATGTTAGCTTGACCTCAGTGGTAGGTAAAATGATGGAATCACTTCTGAAAGAAAGAATTGTTGAGTACCTAGAGGCCAGCGGGGCACAGGACCCAAGGCAAAATCAAATCAAATCAAATCATATTTTATTTATGAAGCGCTTTTCAAAAATCAAAGTGCTTGTACAATATTTAAAACAACAAGTAAACAATTAAATGCACAATATTAAAAACAGCAAATATAAGACTAGGCAGCATGGATTCACAGTGGGAAGATCATGTCAGATGAATCTAGTAGATTTCTTTGACTGGGTGACTAAAGTAGTAGACCAGGGAGTGGCTGTGGACATGGCCTTCCTAGAATTTAGCAAGGCATTTGACACAGTCAACACAAAAGATTAATAAACATATTAGCCAGCCTGGCAGTGGGTCTCATGGTGGTAGCCTTGGTCAAAAAATTGGCTGGACAACAGGACACAGAGGGTAATAGTAAATGGAGTCCACTCTGAATAAACGGGGGTTAGTTGTGGGGTAATGCAGGGTTCAGTACTGGGTCCAGTTCTTTTTAATGTCTTTATAAGTGACATTGCAAAGGGACTGAAAGAAAAAGTATGCCTCTTTGCAGACGACACTGAGATCTGCAACAAGGTTGATTCACAAGGGGGTGTAAAGGATGAGAAGGTACTTGGCAAGGTTGGAGGAACGGTCAAAAGTATGGCAGCTTACATTCAGTGCAAAGAAGTGCAAAGCAATGCACCTGGGAAACAAAAACCCAGAGGAAGAGTTCACAATTTGGGGGTATTAACAACAACACAAATGGAAAGGGACCCGGGGGCAGTCATATCAGATGATCTAAAGGTAAGCAAGCAATGTGAAAGGGCAGTAAGGATGGCTGGGGGGTTACTGGTGTGTATAGGGAGAGGCATCACCAGTAGAAAACAGGAAGTTGTTATCCCTCTCTACAGACAGTTGGTGAGACCCATCTGGAGTACTGCGTGCAGTTCTGGAGACTCCTTCTCCACAAGGACATAGACAGGGTGGAGGTAGTCCAGAGAAGGGCAACTAAAATGGTGCAGGGTCTGTAACAGAAGCCATATGAAGAGACACTAAAGAAGACTAAAGAAACTTGTGTGGGCATGTGTGATTTTGTATTTTTTTTAAAGAAGCTTAATATGTATACCTTTGAGGAAAAGAGGGGGCATTATAGAAACTTTCAAGTACCTCAGAGGAATCAACAAAATCTAAGAGGGTAGCATTTTTCTGAAAAAGAGATATGCGGGAACAAGGGGACACAATTTGAAGATAGAGGGGCGATGGCTCAGGGGCAATGTGAAGAAATATTTTTTCACAGAGAGGGTGGTGGACACATGGAACAGCCTTTCTGAGGAGGTTGTGGAATCAAAAACAGTGGGAGAATTCAAGAATACATGGGACAGACATAAGGCAATTCTAATGGGGGGCAGGAAGAAGTAGGCTGTTGGTTAACTAGAATCTGCAGCTTATCCAATTGGTTGGGAACTGGGCAGACTAGGTGGGCCAAGTGGTCCTTATCTGCTGTCAAAGTCTATGTTTCTATCTTTATATGAAGCACAGTAGTGGTGAATTCCCATTTTGGGCAACCTGTTGACATCATGGACCAGTCAAGTTTCACTCCTTATCTCACATGATGCGTTGTGGTCCAGTGGGAGTGCTGCTTTAATTTCCATGGCTTAATAATCTATGGTAATGGCCTGTGTGCTCACACCTCACCACACATCTGTAATGTCAATGGCCTTACCAGTTAGCTGAGCTAATTAAGTTTGCAATATTTTTAACTGAGCATTACTGATGAAAATTTTAATGGTCAAAATATTTACCCTTGGGGCAGTGCTAGGAACCTACCAGAATTGTTGCTTAATTTTTTTTTCTGCCCTACCCCTGAGAATAAACTTCTAAATTTTCACCACAGACCTACCTGAATGTAATTTGTGTGAGTGCCACTGAGTCAGTAATCCCTGCAGCACCCTTTGAATTTTTTTGAAATTCAGGAGTGGTGCTTCCACTGGCAAACATTGACCAAACAGTGTGGCTGTCAGTGCAGCCTGCACATTGCGCATCTCGTCCTCATGGCTACAGTCATAGCAGGAACAGCATTTGGCAGAATGGTGGGCCACAAAGGTACCTCCCTTGGCTACATCATGTCCCTACTGGAAACCCTTATAGCGGACCAATCAGTGAGTGGGGTTGCTTCAATAGGCGAGGCTTCAAACCCCCTTTAAATCCACATGCTCATAGCACAGCGCGAGCATGAGTTTGACTGGCACCACTTGGTAGCAGTATTTTCTAACCATTTTGAACTAAAGGGCTAAATTTCATAACTTGCCGCTACATACAGTATAACTTGAACTGTATATTCAGGTAATACCTTGATAAAAGAATATTTTAGGTGTTTTACTACTTTTTCCTTTTTGTTTTTCAGGTCCCTGTGTTTAGATTGTAAACAAAACTTGCAGATTTATATATTGTTTTATAGGTTTATTAAATAGACCTCCCCTTTATAGGCTTTGTTTTTTGTCACATATAATTTATATATTTCAATATTTGTACCAAGACAATCAGATATTACAGCTTAGTCTAGTAAATAGAAGTCTCTGATGCTCCTTGTCCTATTGCCCCCTAGCTTATATATTTATACTAAGTTGAAAATACATATTGGAATATTTAAGATTCACAGTTGTATCTGGAAAATAGATATACTAACTTTCTCTGCCAGCATTATATGAAATACATAGATACATAGATACATAGACAGTGTCGGCAGATAAGGGCCTGTGGCCCACCCAGTCTGCCCATTTGAGCTTGTAAGCTCAGTTTATGTTTTCCTAGAAGTCTGTTGTCCCTTACCCCTGACCTCCAGAATTCCTTTATGTCTATCCCATGCATTCTTAAATCCCGTGATTGTTTCAGCCCCCACCACTTCCTCTGGCTGGGTGTTCCACTAGTCCAGCACCCGTTCTGTGAAGAAATTCTTCCTCACGTTTCCTCTGAATCGTCCTCCCTCCAACTTCATCCCATGCCCTCTAATCCTGGAACATCTTTTTCACTTAAAAATAGTGTATTCCTGCACCCTGTTCCTCCCTGTAAGATACTTGTATGTCTCTATCATATCCCCTCTCTACCTCCTCTCCTCCAGGGAGTACATATTCAGTTCCTTCAACCTGTCCTCATAGGACTTGTGATGCAATCCATGTACCATCTTTGTTGCCTCCTCTGAACCTTCTCTACCCTGTCTATGTCCTTACGTAGGTAAGGTCTCCAGAACTGTACACTGTACTCCAGGTGGGGCCTCACTAGTGTCTTGTATAGTGGAATTATGACCTCCTTTTCCTGCTGGTGATGCCCTGCCTATGCATCCCAGCATCCTATTTGCTTTACCTGCTGCCTTGTCACACTGTTTCCCTACCTTGAGGTCATCAGAGATGATAACCCCAAGATCCCTTTCCTGCTTGGTGCATGCTATATCCTCACCCCAACTGATATATTGTGCCAGGATTTTGTGCCCCATATGCATTATCTTGCACTTCTTTGCATTGAATTTCAACTGCCAAACCCCTGACCATTCTTCAAGTTTCTGCAGGTCCCTTCATTCTGTCTACACCCTCTGGTGTGTCTACTCTGTTACAGAGCTTTTGTGTCATCAGCGAACAGTGAAATTCTGCCTTCTCGGTCCTGCGCAATGTCACTGATGAAAATGTTGAATAGGACCGGTCCCAGCACTGATCCCTGTGGTACCCCACTGGTCACTCTTCCCTCTGTGGAGTGACAGCCATTTACCACCACCCTCTGTGTCCTGCCACCCAGCCAGTTACCTACCCACCACACTACTGTCCTGCCCACACCCATATTCCCCAAATAACTATTTTACCTGCATTTGTTTACAGAGAGGGTGGCAGATCCATGAAACAGACTACCAGTGGAGGTGGTGGACGTGAAAACAGTACAGGGATTCAAACGTGCATGGGATAAGCATAAAGGCACCCTGCTGTACAGCAGAGCAGGGGAAAGGAAGTCCAGATAAGAATAGGGATTGCCAAACCAAGTAGGGAAATGGGCAGACTAGGTGGGTTGTATGATCCTTATCTGCTGACAGATTCAATGTTTCTATTTATACTTGTAGTGTTTGGAAGTGGGTAGGAAATGAAGCTGCTGTTTTATCTCTTGGGCCTAGCATTGGCTGTGTTCTTTTCAGGGAGGAAGAGTGAACTACTATAGAGCACAAGTTTTCTGGCTTTTCAGAAAGGTACCCAATAGGGACTACTTGAAATTGACAGAGACAGCAATGTTTATAGAAAGGAAAGTAAGAAAAATAAATTTGCTATAATACGTCTGCAAGCCCTGAGTCAAATAAAGGTGACAATACTTCCTGTACTATTATTACAACCAAAGAATTCAAAAACCATAGTTTGTCTAACCATATTGTTAAGCAGGAGATAGAGAAACAAATCCGGGCCCTAAAGAGTGTAATATTAAAATGTTATATGACAATGCAAGAAATTTAAAAAATAAAGTGGACCTTTTGAAAACCTGCACAGCTGTCAAAAAAACAGAGGTCTCAGAAGAGGAAGCTGAGGGACTGACTGGACGGTGGCTGATTCCATGAAGGAGGATGCCTTGACGAGTGGTGCCAACCAGGAAGCCAGCAGAAGAAAGAATGTCAGTAAAAAAAAAACAAAATAAAACAGAGGTAATTTCATTTACCGAAACTTGGTTAAATAGTAACATAAATAATACTGAAATTGAACTTGAAGGGTATTACACTCATAAACTAGATATGGTAGGGAAGCGAGGGGAGGAGTTTTGATGTATACCAAATGGGAACTAGGTCAAACAGTGATAAAGTATACAAAGAAATTGATAAAATTGAATGTCTATTATTAGAAATTCAGGGTTTAAATCTAATTTTGGGAGTAATCTACTCCCCCTAAGGTGAACACAGGTTCCTTCAACTCTTTTTCCCAGATTGTAATGAATAATTCAGTGGGGAAATACCTACTACTAACAGGGGACTATAACACAGCCTGGGGACAGATGAGGAGCAAGGCTTTGAAAAAAAGCTTCTGGTCCTTAAATGTAAGCCAAGTTGTGGAAGCCCCCACCAGAAAAAAGTAATTTAACAAATAAGGGAAACATTCTGAATCAAATCTTCATTTCTCAAAGGGTCAAATCTTTGGAAATAAAGGTGGGCCAACTCATCCTGGGTGATCATAGGTCAATAGTAGGTTATTTCACAGTAAAGGAACAAAAATCATGTTATGTAGTATCAGAACCTGTGGTTAGGGTAAGTAGATCCTTCAGAAATTATACTAAAGATAGATTTATTGCTGAATTTGACAAGATAAACTGGAACCAAATATTTTTGATTCCAGATTTAGCCTTAGCCATAGAGGACTTCATACAGTCTTTCTTACAAGTATGTAACAAAGTAGCCCCATTTACTAAAAAGGTGCAACAAAAAAGAACAGGCCCCATGGATTACTGAAAAATTAAAGAAGGAAATCAGAATTAAAAATCACCTATGGAAACTGGCTAATAAAACATTAGAACCAGAAATATGGATTAAATATAAAACAGCTAGAAATAAACTAAAGCAACTTTTAAGAAAGGCAAAGCAAAATATCTATAAAAACAAAGTTCAATCAACTACAAATCCAGGCCAGTATTGGTCCTTAATAAATTCTATAGAATCCCCAGTTAAAAATAAGCCCCTAGCACAGATGGTTAGAAATGGAGCAGTGCAGAACTTAAAAACATATTTTACCATTTTGCAGATGTAAACATTCCAATATCAACAACCAAAACTAAAAACAATCCAAAGGAAAAGGCAGATGTGGATAGACCCAATTTCAGGTTTAGGGCTATACAGTGTTGCCAGGTAAAGAAATACGTAAGACAGTTGCAATCAAGTAAGGCATGTGGTTCGGATAGCATGGAAAGCAGATTTTTGAAAGATTCAAATAAAATAATAGCCCCTACAATAACCAGATTGCTATACTAGAGTTTAATGGAAAGGAAATATCCTAGCTCCTCGAAATTAGCCATAATAATTCCTATATTTAAAGATGGTCAAAAAACAAAAGCAGCAAATTATAAGCAAATTGCATTACTTTATATAATATCTAAAATACTGGAGGGCTTGGTCTAGAAACAGTTAAAAGATTACTTGGAAAAATATTCATTGATTTCTACGTATCAGTCTGGATTTAGGTGGTGGTGCTCCACAGACACACCACTCACCGACAATGATGGACTTGATTTCTACCACATTAAATGATGGTTAGGAAGTGGGTGCAGTGTTCGTGGACTTATCTAAAGTGTTTGACACAGTGGATAATGTCATTCTGTAAAATAGACTCTTGGACATTTGCATAGCGGCTGATACCATACAGTGGTTTGATTCTTACCTAAACAGCTGGCTACAGCAGGTCAAATTAGGAAATGTACTATCTAAGAGAAGACCAGTAAGTAGGGGTGTGCCCCAGGGGTCTATTCTGGTGCCTACCCTATTTCTGATCTATATAAACCAAGTTGCGGATCATATCAAAAATACCAGCCTGTGTTCTTACGCAGATGACACAGTACTAATAGCAAGCAGTAACAACTTAAAAGAAATGGAAAACCATCTTCAAAAGGACTTTAATGCCCTTTGTGCCTGGTTTGCAGATTCAAAACTGGTGCTTAATGGTAAAAAATCTCAGACAATGGTCTTTAGCTCATTAGTTAAGAATACAGTAAGAAAAGAAATGTATATCAAAACAATAAGGGAGTGATCACCACTCAGTATGGCTCACATTGGACATGGGCAAGGAAAGAGTGGAATCTGGCACAAGAGTGCTGGACTTCAGTAGGGCTGACTTTGGGATGATGGAGGAAGTGGTAAAAGGGTACCTAGCTAGAATTCAATCTAGTATAGACACTAATCAGAGGTGGGAGCTCACAAATCTGGGAATAGTGGAGGCAACCAAAACCTGCTGCAAGGCCCAGAGCAAGAAGGCTAGGGCTAAGAACATGAGCTGGTTGAGCAAGGAGGTCATGGTAAAGGTAAGGAGGAAAAGAGCTGCCTTTAGGAGGTACAAGAAAACAGGGAAGGGGAAGGACAGGGAGGAATACTTGACAGAATTGAAGGAGGTAACAAAGGCAGTAAGGGGAGCCAAGGCATCTACGGAGCTCAGGCTGGCACAAGACATTAAAAAGGGGGAGAATGACTTCTTTAGGTACATCAGAGAGAAAAGGATCTGTAAGGACCACATAGTAAGGATTAGAAAGGAGGGGAGTTGGGTGGAAGCAGTGTGCTATAAGACAGAAGCACTAAATGTTTACTTCTGCTTGGTATTTACTAAGGAGAAGAGTGGGGTGACACTCAAGGGGGGAGGAATGGCAGAAACAGGGAGAGGGGTGACAGATGGGAAAATCTTGGAGGGCAGAGTTCGGGAGGGTTTGAAGGCACTGAGAGTGGACAAGGCACCAGGCCCAGATGGCATCCACCCCAGGTTACTGAAGGAGTTGGCAGAGGTCCTTGTGGGACCTTTGGCAGACCTGTTTAATGCCTCACTACACTCAGGGTGTGTACCTCAGGACTGGAGGAGGGCTCATGTGGTGCCCCTCCACAGGAGCAGCCCCAAGGATGAACCGGGGAACTACAGACCAGTGAGCTTCACATCCACCATGGGTAAGCTAATGGAGACTATCCTGAAGGAGAGGCTGGTGGCCCTCCTAGAGGCCAAAGGACTACAGGACAGCAGACAGCATGGCTTCATATGTGGCAGATCCTGCCAAACCAACCTGGTGGAGTTCTATGACTGGGTAACTAGGCAACTGGACACGGGCCATGCAGTGGATGTCCCGTATCTGGACTTCAGTAAGGCATTCGACTTGGTGCAGCATGGAAGGCTGAGAAGTAAGTTAGGAGGCACAGGGGTGGGTGCAAAGTTGGTGAGATGGGTAGGGAACTGGCTTCAGGGAAGGCAGCAGAGGGTGGTGATGGGTGGGGAGCTCTCACACTCAAGGGTAGTGGTGAGTGGTGTTCCACAGGGCTCGGTGTTGGGACCAGTGTTGTTTGGGATATTCATTGCAGACATATCATTGGACATCAAGGGCAAGATCAGTCTGTTTGCTGATGACACCAAGGTAGGAGTGGTGGTGGACAACCTAGGGGGATGGCAGGGGTTGCAGGATGATCTGGCAAAGCTTGAAACCTGGTCAGACACCTGGCAACTGGGGTTTAATGCCAAAAAGTGCAAGGTGCTGCATTTTGGGATGAAGAACCCAAGGAGGAGGTACCAGCTGGGGGGAGTGCAGCTAGCCCAGACAAAGGAGGAGGAGAAGGATCTGGGGGTGCTCATTACAGGGTCAATGAACAACTTGGTACAATGTAGGAAGGCAGCTGCAAAGGCCTGTGGCCAATGCTGGTGCACACAGGGATACCGCTGCTGTGGCGAACCTCACACAAATGGTTGACTCACCAACCAGGAAAAATTACAGGACCAGCACCAGCACACTCTTGGACTGGATCCTTACCAGTCACCCATCGTGGATCTCTAACACTAATGTCCTCCCTGACTCTCTCAGCAACCACTCCCCTGTTAGCTGCACCTGGTCAAATAAATTCATCAAACAACTGCCAAAAACTATCACCAGCAGGGTTCTACCCAGTGGTCATCTTCCTCGACTCAATTCCCACCTCCTCCATCAAGACTGGTTCCCTATCTTTAATGCAACCAATGTAAACACTGCCCTTGACCACTTCATAAACATCTTCACTGTGGCCTGTGATACGTATGCTCCTATTAAGAAATACAAAGTCAAATCACTCAGTAACCCTTGGCTCACAGGTGACCTCCTCAGGATGCTAAAAACAAGAGACCACCTATGAGAGCTGGACAGAAACTCTGGAAGGCAAAATGACATCCAAAACTACAAACGTGCCCGCAATGACTGCACCAAAACCATCTGGCAAATGAAGTCCGTCTACTATAAGCATGCCCCTCAAACTCCTGGGGCAATGGTTAGGAATTCTGAAGAACATAAGGAACGCACCGCCGGAACCCCACCCAACCCCCCATCGATACTCAACATCAACGAATCACAGCCCTCAACTCCAAAACCATTGCGGATACCTTTAACAAGGCCTTTACTGACCTCAGAACTGTCCTACCCCAGGACTACTTCAAAGATGGTGAAGCCCCTCTGTCCGCAATGAACACTACTCCCACCAGCTCCCCCCACTTCTACTTTAAAGTGGTCAAGTACGCAAATATGTTACCAAAGCCCTTGGTAAATCAAGATTCAGTAATGACTCCCTTGATCTCAGAATCCTGTCTCTTACACTTGATGAGGTGCTTAGTCCTCTGACCAGAATTTTCAACCTCTCCCTCAACCTTAGCCAGTTCCTGGACAGATGGAAATCTGCCACTGTCACCCCAATCCATAAAAGTGGTGACAAAACTGCCCACAATAACTACAGACCTATCTTCCTACTACCCCTACTCTCCAAGGCACTAGAATGCATCGTCTCGGACCAGCTCACAAAATACCTGGATACATACAACATCCTGTGCAAGCAACAACATGGGTTCCACAAAGGTCACAGCACCTCCACAGCCCTACTTGAATTCACTGGCACAATCCAAAATGCACTTGACTCCAGTGAACTACTAGGCTCAATCTAGATTGACTTAACTAAAGCCTTCGACACTGTCAGTCATCACCTCCTGCTTGTCCAGCTTCAGAACACTGGGCTGTCAACCGACTCCATTGGCTGGTTTAAGAGCTACCTGGAAGAACGGTCCCAAACAGTATAAACTGCTGATACACTCTCGGATCCTAGACTGGTCCACTCGGGAGTCCCCCAGGACTCCATTCTGGGACTCCTCCTGTTCAGTCTATTCTTAAACTCACTACCAGACAGCTGCCCAGAACAAATAATTCTCTACGCCGACGATGCTGTGATCCTCATCTCGGACCCTGATCCAATCCAATTACAAAATAAGCTTCAGCGGGCCTTTTCCTCCATCAAATCCTGGTTCCTAAATCATAAACTGCTTCTCAATCAGAAAAAAAACAAGTCTATGGTCTTCTGCAGCCTCCACAACACAAACAACTCCACCGCTCCATTGCAACCGAACAAGGAGCCATCCTAGAGCAAACGCAATCGTTCAAGTACCTCGGCATCACCCTTAATCCCCACCTCTCATATGCTGTCCATATCAACAATGTTGCAAAGTCTGCCAATGCGAGGTTAGGCATATTATTCCGGCACATGAAACACCTAACCCCAGAAGCACTGTCAGTGGCCGTCCAAAGCTCCATTGTCAGCATCATAGACTATGGTCTTATCATATGTGGGTCTGCAACTACCACTGCTCTCAAACATATCACAACCTCCCTGAATAAGGCCTGTCATCTCATCACTGGCTCACATCACCGTACCCACACATGTGACCTTTATTCCCAATCTGGATGGCTTCAACTGGACAAACACGTAAAATACCAAACCTGCATCACAGCCAAGAAAATTATAATGGGGCTTGCCCCACCTGGTGTCTGTGCCTTCCTTAAGCCTAGACATAGGAACATCACTACAAGGAGATCCAATTCCCATCTACTACATATCCCATGATGTTGCACAACCCAAGGACAAAGATCATTCACCTATCGGGCATCCAACTGACTCAGCTCTCTTGGCAGCAACATAGCGACTGCTCCAACACTCGGCTTCTTCAAGTCCAAGCTATGCCTCTCACTGCTTGTATCCTGCGATTGCCCATCTTAACATTTCCACCATTCCAGCTGCACATGCCCCAGCACCCAGAACTTACAATCAGTCTTTTCACCCCTAGCACCTAACTTATCATATTCCCTCGACAAGGCCCCCTGGCTGCACTGTCTCCTACCCTCACCCACCTCCCCCCCATCTCCACTCCTGCCCCTGCCCCAACCACCTCCCATACTCCACCTTACCCCTGCACCTCCTTCCCCTCAATCTCCTACCCTCTCTCCCCCCACCCACCACATCCTTCCCTTGTCTTGCTCATAGCTCAAGTCTTTGTACTGGTTATTACATGTCTGTAGGTCAATAACTATATGTTTGTAACTAAAAATGAAGACTGTTGCACACGCTGATGTGGAACCTTTGTAAAAGAGCCTTGGCTCAAAGGTATTGTAATCCTAGATTGAAATAAATAAATAAATAAAATAAAAAATGCTGGGTTGCATTGCAAGGGGTATAGTCCCGAGGAGAGAAGAGGTGATTCTGCCACTGTATAGGTCATTAGTTAGACCACACCTGGAGTACTGCATGCAGTACTGGCGCCCATATCTGAAGAGGGACATTAAGTTACTGGAGGGGGTGCAGCACAGAGTGACAAAGATGATCAAGGGGCTGAGGGACTTATCATATGAGAGGAGGCTGGGGGAGTTGAGCATGTACTCGCTGGAGGAGAGGAGGGATGGGGGATCATGATTGAAACCTTTAAGTACATGAAAGGAATAAACAAGACAGGTACAGAGGGGCTGTTCAAAGTAAGGAAAGGGAGGGACACCAGGGGCCATGATATGAGACTGGAGGGAGGGAGGAAGATTCAGGTGGGAGATGAGGAGACACTTTTTTACAGAGCGGGTGGTAGCTGGGTGGAATGCATTACCTGCAGAAGTGGTATCCAGTAGAACAGTGGACTGCTTCAAAAGGAGATGGGACAGGACAAGGGGGAGGGTCAATGGAGGGGAAGGATGGAAGGGAGGGGCCGCTGCAGAACAAGGGGTGCTAGCTGCACATTCAAGCAGACTTGATAGACCTCTAGGCCTTTATCTGCTGGCAAATTTTGTATGTTCATAATAAATGAAGAGGCCCTATCCCAGGTACAAGCGTAGAAATACCTAGGGGTTTGGGTGGACTTAAATTTAAATTCTGAACATCATATCAACCAGATAAATAAAAAGGTAGATTCAAGACTAGGGGCATTCAGGAGATCTTGCCATTGCCTAAATTGTAAGATGCAAGACTATTGTAAACCAGTTATTACTTCCAATCATTGATTACAGTGATCACATTTACAGTTTAACAAATAAAACTGTCCTAAGAAAAGTGGATAAACCATACAACAGATTAGCAAGCTTTGTTTTAAAATGCGACTTCACTACTCATCATTGCACCTTATATAACAAACTGAAATGGTTAGACCTAGAAAATAAGAGAAACATAAAATAGACTGGCTTGATCTACAGAACAATTAGAGCAGACAACCCACTATATCTCATTGATAAACTGAGCAAAAGAGAAAGCAAACACCATCTAAGAAACAGTAACTCTTACAAATTCATGCTCCTAAAATTAGAAACAGATATGGAAATATGATCTATTCCAATATAGTGAATCAACCAATCGATCAAGTCTTTATTTATCCAGGCGAACACCATTGAGCAGGCTCATTTACAAGGTGGAGCTGCATTACACAAGTCAAGAATTACACTTTTATGTACAGATAATAAATAGACATAATTATACAGAAATAGAAAAAAAATACACAGAGCAATAAAAATGTATTTCAGGTATAGGGTAAACAAAGTTAGGGAGAATGGTATGAGAAGGAGAATTAAAACATTCTGAAACAGCCAGTATATTAAAACATTTTCAAACAGCATGGCATATCATTGGTCAGGACATATACAAACTTAAGGGGCAGATATGGAGGGGAAGGGTACAGGACTGCAGCTGTTCTAGGAGGGGTGCTATGGTAGATGGGCTAGGAACATATATGTTAGGAGTCTGTGGATAAGAAAGGTAGTGGATTAGCAGAAAAAAAGGGGGGTATAGGTGGAGACTAAAAGACTGAATAAATACTGGGGAAGTTTAGTGGCCATGAGGAGGAGCTGAAGTTACATCCAAAACTTTTTCATGCTTAACTAAAAAAGAACAAAACAGTAAATTATTGAAATTGTCAAACATGAATATATGTTTTGTAAAATGCATTCTAATTTGTATGTGTAACAATCTATTGTCTGATTTTTAAATTGGTCGGACTTTGCCTTTGTTATTTATAAACTGTTTGTCACTAGAGACCTGGAAAAGTTCTGTTTTAGAATCACTGTAATTACACAACTTGTAAACTGTTTTTTAACTAAGCTGTGGCATATCGATTACTCTTAAGGCCTACGTCTATAATGAATGTAACATTTTATTATCTGCTTAAATATGTTATTGTTTGTTGTCTATGTTATTTGATAACTACACAAGATCATCTTGAAAACAGGACCTTTTTGGCCCTAATGATGTATTTATTCTAACATCTTCCTGTATAAAAATAAAGACTTTTACTACTACTACTATTACATGACCCAGGTCAAAACAGCAACAGCCACTACAATGGAGCATGTCCAGTACTTAATGGAACATGTGAACATTGCAAAGCTGCATCAGGCAGACATCAAGGACACTCAGCAGTGCATTCTGTGCCACCACAAAGATGAGGTGAGGCAATTAGAGAAACTATGGGAACAGGCAGAAGACCAAGAGAATTGAGGATGCTGCAACAACCTTAGTATCCTGGGTATTCCTGAAGGGATCAAGGGCCCCTGTATGGAACAGTTCCTGCAGGATATTATACTGCAACTTGTGACACCAGCTTGGCAAGAGCCTCTTGCTTGAGGTGGAGATAGCCCACTGCAGCACAGGGCCAGATCCACAGTCGGAGGCAATGCAGCACCTTTCAATTGGCTACTTACTACACTTCTTGTTGAAAGAACATCTGCTGAAAATGGTGAGAAAAAAAGGTCAGCATATGCGGCGTGGCTCCAGAATTTCTCTAAACCAAAACTGCTTGGCTCAGGTGTGCACCATAGGGAGAAATACACCCCAATCCAAACAGCCTTTCATAAAGAAGGCTTCCCATACAAATTCAGAGACCTCACTGTTTTTCTCATTTCATACAATGGGCAAGAAAGGGAATGCAGGAGTCCACAGGAGGCAAGATTTGTGATTTAGAACTGGTGGCCCTCCATGCATATAGACATTACAACACTCAGAAGTCTTTGGGGAGACAAATATCACAGGGGCTAGCAGAAGGGTGCTTGCACTCAGAACCTACCATCTCCCAGCTCATGCCTGACAGAAGGACCTGAGCCCTACTCAGGAGCAGGCAACATGGTGGCCTCCAGTTATTTGGACAATTGGGAGACTCTGTCTAGGCATCAAGGGCAATCAACACCCTGCAGCAGTGGCTGAGGTGATAAGAAATGAGCTGGTAGAGACAGAAACTGGTTCCAAACCAGGATCTGTTAAAGTCACATGAACTCTGATCACTCCACTATCTCACTACCTCCAGCCAAAGCTACTAGAGAGTCACCCACTGAGCAAACACCCTACCTCCCTACAGTCCAGCCTGCACCAGTTGACCAGGATAAAGTTGCTCCAGCTCCCACAACTGGAGCATCCCCTCCATCATTGGCCTTGATAGTCAACAGGCTGGCAGTATAGCCTAGAGGTTAGAGGAACGAGGTGTGAATGAGCTTGATACATCCAGCAGACCAGACCTGAGTTTGACTCTCACAACCTCCACTTGCATACTGTGTGACTCTGAACAAGTCATTTAACCGCCCAGTGCTCCCAGGTCACCCCTGAAAACAGGCACTTGTGCCTAGTGGGCCTTAACCGGTTACCAAAGACTAAAATAATTCAAAAAAAAAAAAAACAATAACTGCGACATGGACACAATGCCCCCTGCCTATATTCTACCAGCTCTGATAAAGCAACCCCAGCTACCTGCTGAGAGCTAAGACATTTCACATGAGACTGTGATTCCCTTTGTTTTGTTTTTTTCTCTGGAGGTTTATGGGATTGCAGGACTGGGGATGGGTTCTACTAATGTATTCAGCTTGCTCTGTGAGTTTTACACTGCTAACACTAATTGTTTTTCACTGCATGGTCTTCCTCTCAAGTATAGGATGTTACAATGGGGAGTGGGATGGGATGGCTCAAGGATATTGTGTTTATACACTGCTCATGCTGTGTTGGCATTGTCTTCTTCATGTCCCCACAGTCAGTGCATCAGTTCCACAGTGGTTTCCAGGGGATGGCTATCCTCCATCATTGACATGGCTGCCATTCCTGTGGACACCCAGCCCATTGTATCTAGCTCATTCAGGGGTCATGCCATACAGGCATGACAGAATGGTCTCTTGATATTGTGCCTAGTAGCTCCATTTTGTTGCAGCCAGGATGTCCGTTGCAGGGCTTGTGTGGATGATGTGATTTCTCAGTGTTTCTGCAGGTGTATTATGCCCTCTGCCTTGAGGCGTCAGGCAACTGGTATGGCTGAGGAAATGAAGTGCAGCCCACAAACAAGGCAGAATTGGGAGCCCAATAACTCAGAAACAAGTGTACTACCCTACGATAGACAAGTTTTGACCTGTTACCAGAGTAGCTGGTCATCTACCATACCTCTCTCAGACAAGTTATGTTGGAGCATCCCTTTACAATTTAGCATGTCTGTCCTTGTGTGCTTTACCATTGAGAGTGTCCATAATAATGGTCTCATGGCTGGAGTTGGGAGCTGTCATTGAGGTGGGGGGGTGCACAGTCACATCAAGTAGGTGGCATTGGAATGCTACTGGCTCTACTATATATTCGACCCCTTGGAGCAATGAAATCTGTTAATCTCACTCAATCCTCGTACTCCCTCCCCCCCATTTCCTCCCAGATGACCCCCTCCCACCTTTACTTAAAGCTCTGGGGACAGTGAAAGCTGCAGTGATCCATCCACTCTACCAGTAACTCCTTCCATTTCATACCCGACCACATGTACTTCCACACTCTGGAGGGGTGTTAGAAATTCAGCATCTATTCCAGATACAAGATGAGAGTTGCGGCAGATACCATTTTTGTCTTCTCTCACTAACCTCTTTAGAGCCTCTATGACCGGGCCCGCAGGATGCATTTCTTCTTTCTTGCATAACGCAGCAGGTGTACCACTTTCTGACTTGCCAGGTTTCTATTTTGTTCACCCATGAGATGTGGTTTACCAGCTGCGATGAATCCACTTATTGGACCACATCCTGCTTTGCTTATCCCTGGTTACAGTCTCTTCCTAGAGCTGAGGGCACTGTTAGTTAATACAGGGTCTTGACTTCCTAGTACAGTGTTTCACCCCCTCTTGTGGTCAGTATGTTGTATTTGCATATTACCCCCACTCTGTTTTATAAGGATCTTTCTGATTTTTCTGCTGTTACACCTGGTATTGCCCCACTCTTGCAGAAAGGGGCCTATGGTATGTTTTCTTTGCCAGGTAGCAGTTTTATAGGCAGATCAAACAACCATGTCAAGCCAGGGGGTTGGCTGTCCCATAAAGAGGGTCTCTTACAGTAATACGGAACATAGACTATATTGGCAGAAAAAGACCGGCAGGCCTATCTAATCTGCCCTATTTTGCCTGCCTGTCACTACACCCTGGACTCTATTTGGTCACAGGTGTCCCTGCCTCTTCCCTTACCTCTGTTAATTATGAATATGTGCCTATCCCATGCATATTTGAGGCTCCCCACTGTCTTCACCCCTGCCACCTCTTCTGGCAGGCTGTTCCAGGCATCCACTACCCTTTCTGTGAAGAAATATTTCCTCACATCTTTCTTAAACTCCACACTTCAGCTTCATAGTATGCCCCTGTGTTCTGGTGCTCCTCCTCCTCCTCCTCCTCCTGTGAAACAGACTCTCCTCCTGCAACTTGTTCAGCCCTGTGAGGTACTTATAGATCTCAATCATGTCCCCTCTCACTCTCCTCTCCTCTCTTCTCCTCTCTGGAGTACATGTGAGCTGCTTTAGGCTGTCCTCGTATGGTTTCTGATGCAGATCTCGCACCATTTTAGTAGCTCTCTTCTGGACCTCTTCCACCCTGTTCATGTCCATGCAGAGGTGCGACCTCCAAAACTGGACACAGTTCTTCAGGTGGGGTCTCACAAGTGAGTGATGCAGAGTCAATACCATCTCTCTTCTGCTAGAAATCTCCCTCCTTATGCAACCCAGCATCCGTTTCACCTTGCTTATTGCCTTGTTGCACTGCTCTCCACCTTCAGATCATCAGATATGATCACTCCAAGTTCCCTGTCTTGCTTGGTAACTGTAAGTATCTCACCCCATCTTATACACAGCCCTAGGGTTGCCCCACCCCAGTGTGCATAACTTTGCACCTTTTGCCACTGAAACACATCTGCCACTCCCTGGACCACTTTGCTAGTTTCCACAGATCCCTTTGCATTCTCTTCACCCACTCCTGGGTGTCCACCCTGTTGCAGATTGTTGTGTCATCTGCATAGACACACCTTCTCATCCAGTTCCTCTGCAATGTCACTTATGAAGACACTGAGGAGGACAGGATCCAGTACCAGCCCCCTTTGGTACTCCACTGGCCACTCTCTCATCCTTCAAATGACTGTCATTTACCACCACCGTCTGCCTCCTATTTTTCAACCAGTTAGATACCCAGCTCACCACCTTCTCCCTCCCCAGGCTACTAAGTTTCTTTATCAGCCTCCTGTGTGGTACAGTTTTCTGAATCCCGACAGGCCACATCAACTGCCCTCCACAATCCACCTCTCTAGTTACTCATGCAAAGAAATCTACAATATTTGCTTGATATAACATCCCTCTGTGAAGCTGTTCTACCAGTTGTACTGCAACCTGTTGGTCTCCAGGTACTCCATCAGTCTCTCCTTCAGCAGGGACTCCATTAATTTCCCCTACCACTGATGTGAGACTGACTGGTCTGTAATTGCTAGAATCCTCCCTGCTTCTGCTCTTGTGCAGAGGGACCATATCAGCCTTCCTCCAGTCTCCTGGAACCACCTCTGTCTCCAATGAGGTGCTACATAGTGTTGCCAGAGAAGCAGTTGTACTGCACTCAATTCCTTTAGTACCTTTGGGTGGTTCCCATACGGCCCCATTGTCTTGTTTTCCTTTTAGGGTTTCCAATCCCTGATGAACTTAACTCAATCTTCTGTATATGTACTTGTGTCTACTCCCCCTTCCCAGCTGTGCCTACAAATGCATGTTGGTCTGCTCCCCCTTCCACTGTGAAGACTAAGCAGAATAATTTGTTTGAAACTTTAGCTTTTTCTTGGCCCTTCTCTGCATAATTCCCCCCTCCACCAGTCTCCTGATCCTCAGTGCACCACCCCCTTGACTTCCTCTTTTTGCTCCATACCTGAAGAAAGTCCTGTCCCCCCCTTTTTACGTTGATTGTGCACAGCACAAGAAACAGATTGGCACAGCTTGCTGAGAAGCAGGCTGTGGAGGCATGGCACTGTTGTGGCCAATGCTCCCATAGTCTGCAAAGGCTTGTCCTGCTTCCCCCAATGCCGTTGCAGGCTGCTGGTGACACAAGTTTGGAATGTTCACACCAACTTGTGACAAATCAGCTGCTGCAATCAGGGGCCGCCTAGTCATTGCAGTGTAAGCCATCCGCTGAAATAAGGGAGTGACCCGTCATTGCAGGGCGGATCTAGCAAGTCTGATATTGTTTGTGAACATGGCGGCGGGTTGCCACCCTGTTCACAAACAATATAACCCCCCGCCCACAATGTTTATGTGCCGACGGGGGAGCCCACTCCCCATCGGCATAATGTGCCCCCCTGTTTCATTGTCTGCCGACGGGGTGCCCAATCCCCGTCTGCAAAAAGGAATTATCCCCCCCTTTGTTATTTGCCAATGGGGTGCCCAATCCCTGTCGTCAGAAAGGATTCCCCCCCTTTGTTATTTGCCGACAGGGTGCCCAGTCCTCATCAGCAGAAAGGAATCCCCCCTTTTGTTATTTGCTGATGGTAGTGCCCAATCCCCCATCGGCTACAGCGCCACCAAAAAAGCGAAACTCCAAATGCCCCTGTGAAGTTAAAAACCATCCCACGTTGTCTTTTTTTTTTTTACCTGTAAAGAAAAAATGGTCCCTCGTGGTCTCCCAGACCCACCTCCCACAACCACTGCATACCCTGCCTCCCCACACACCCCCCACCCCATACTTACCTCTGGAGTCCAGCGAGACGATCTTCGGTGGACTGGGAACACGTCTATACTCTTCAAAGCTGACTGCGAACTGAGGAAATGCTGGTAAGTTGTATAATGGAGTGAATAGGGTTTTTTTCAACTTTGATGCATATCTCAGGCATTTTTTTGGAATTTCTTCACCAAACTTTCAACATGGGGTTTTTGGGACCCCTCCTCATGAATACTTCAACTGTCATGGCGTTAATCGACCCCGAAAGTCACTGCGCGGTATCACCTTTGGGAGCCAATTAACAAAACAACAGTGCCAGTGTTCATGAGGTGGGCTCTCAAAAAGCCTATGTTGCAAATTTGGTGGGAAAAATCCCAAAAATGACTGTTTTACGAGCGTGCACTGCACAGTTGATATGCACGCTCATAACTTTGTGAATTTGCAATATTTTGATGCCAGATTTTCAACACTGGCATTTTGTCACACCTCCTTGTGAACAGTCCAGCTGTCATTGTTCACATCCTGTTGGGAATGTGTTTTCACACTTCCGGCACAGAATAGCGCGGTCGCTGTCAGAAATCAGTGTTCAGGACAGATTAAGAAAATGACAGTGACACTTTTCATGAGTAGAGGTCCTGAAATGGCCATGTTGAAAATTTGGTAACGATACTCCATAAAATGACTGTGTTATGAGTGTGCTTTGTGCAGTTTGCATGCACGCTCACCGCGGCACAGAATAACGCGGTTGTTGTGGGAAATCAGTGTTCAGGACAGATTAAGAAAATGACAGTGGCACTGTTCATGAGCAGAGGATCTAAAATCACTTTGTTGGAAATTTGGTGTCAAAACTCCATAACATGACTGTGTTACAAGCGTGCATTCAACTGTTTCCACGCACCCTTGTAACTTCGCAAATTTGTAATATTTTCATGCCACATTTTCAACAGTGGCATTCTTTCACACCTCCTTATGAACAGTACAGATGTCATTTTTCACATCTTGACTAAAATATGTTTTTGCACTCCTGACGGAGAATAGCACGGTCGCTGTGGGACATCAGTGTTTGGGATAGGTTAAGATGGAACGCGTGGGAGGGGGGAGTGACCGAGCTCAACTGAGCTCTGTTGGGACTGCTCCAGATTTGTTTGTGGGCAGAAAAAGGCCTCAACACAAGAGGCCAGTACAAAAGGGCAGCCTGCAGCACTGGGAGAAACAGAACGAGAGAGTGAGTGAGGGAGGGGGAGTGAGCGAACTCACTGGAGCGCTGTCAGGACTGCTGCGGATTTCTTTTTGGGCAGAAAAAGGCATCAATGCAGCAGCGGCCCAGTAGAAAGGCCAGCCTGCAGCAGTGGGAGAAACAGTATGAGTGAGTGAGACAGGGGGACTGAGTGAGTTCAACGGAGCTCTATCAGGACTGCTGAGGATTTCTTTGTTGGCAGAAAAAGGTGCCAATGCAGGCAGGAGCCCCGTACAAAAGGGCTGCTTGCAGCACCAGGACAAACAGAATGAGCGCGTGACAGAGGGAGACTGAGCGACCTCACTGGAGCTTTGTCGGTACAGCTGCAGTTTTATTTGTGGACAGACAAAGGTGCCAATGCAGCCAGCAGCCCCATACACTAGTGCAGCCTGCAGCACCAAGAGAAACAGAATGAGTGAGTGACAGAGCGGTAGTGAGCGAGCTCAACGGAGCTCTATTGTGATTGTTGCAAATTTCTTTCTGGGCAGAAAATACGGCAACACAGGCAGGAGCCCAGTACAAAAAGCCAGCTTGCAGCGCGGGCAGAAACAGAATGAGTGAGTGAGAAAGGGGGAGTGAGCGAGCTCAATGGAGCTGTGTCGGGACTGCTTCAGATTTCTTTCTGGCCAGAACAAGCCACCAATGCAGGCAGGAGCCCAGTACAAAAGGGCAGCCTGCAGCGGCAGGAGACACAGAATGAGTGAGTGAGGGAGGGGGAGTGAGTGAGCTCAACGGAGCTCTGTTGGGACTGCTGCAGATTTGTTTGTGGGCAGAAAAAGGCAGCAATGCATGCAGGGGCCCAGTACAAAATGGCAGCCTGCAATGGCAGGAAAACCAGAATGAGAGAGTGAGGGGAGTGAGCGAGCTCACCAGAGCTGTATTGTAACTGCTGCAAATGGCAGCAATGCAGGCAGGAGACCAATAGAAAAGGGCAGCCTGCAACGCCACCAGAAACATAATGAGAGAGTGAGAGAAGGAGAATGAGCTAGCTCAACGGAGCATTGTTGGGACTGCTGCAGATTTCTTTTGGGCAGAAAAAGGCGCCAACAGAGCCAGGAACCCATTACAAAAGGGCAGGCTGCAGCGCCAGGAGAAACAGAATGAGTGAATGACACAGGGGAAGTGAGCGCCCTCAACGGAGATCTGTCGGGACAGCTGTGGATTTCTTTGTGGGCAGAAAAAGGTGCCAACACAGGCAGGAGCTCAGTACAAAAGGGCAGCCTGCAGCACCGGCAGAAACGGAACAAGTGAGTGAGAGAGAGGGACTCAGCAGGCTCAACTGACCTGTGTTGGGACTGCTGCAGATTTCTTTGTGGGCAGAAAAAGCCACCAACAGAGGCAGGAGCCCAGTACAAAAGGGCAGCCTGCAGCGCCAGGAGAAACAGAATGAGTGAGTGAGAGAGGGGTAGTGAGCCACCTCAACCCAACTTTGGCTGGACAGCTGTGGATTTCTTAGTGGGCTGAACAAGGTGCCAATGCAAGCAGGAGCCCAGTACAAAACAGCAGCCTGCAGCACCAGGAGAAACAGACTAAGCGAGTGACAGAGGGGCAGTGTGCAAGCTCAACACACCAGTACAATCAACATTCGGCATTGACAAATGCTTGTTTAACTATTATTTATAGATTTTATGATATCACAGATATCTGTATTACATAAAATACATAAGAATAGGGTGCATAGACCCTTCAATTGGATGTACATGATATCATACATTGCAGGATATGCGATTGTCTGTAAGTCCATACTATCAAAGAGCTGCTAAGCAACAAATCAAGGAGTTCAATTTGTTCCAGTTATATTGTAGAGCTATTACACTCTCACCTTCATTTTATACACTTTACAATTTTTTCACTAATGCATATGAACTCCTGCAGAAATTGAGCCTAGGAGGGTGCTCATCTATTAGGACAAGTAGATATCTTTTTTTTTAAAGAAAGCCTGGGTTCAGTTAAATTTTTAAAGTCTCCCCACAGCACGACAAGACAAGGCAGCCTGCTCTGTGGGTTCACAGTGACCTTCTTAGGATGTGTAGTTTGTTCACAAACTGAAATGGTGCGAATCAGCACCTACATTTAACCGTCTCTACTGTGCTAAAATGTCTATTAACATAAAAATGTACTGGAGCAGCAAATGTGCTATCAGTAAACAATCAACATTATTTTATAATCTTGAAACAGTGATGTTCTTGTAGTTCAGTTTACTACTTGGGACCTCTCATAAAAATTAGGGCTCTCAAATAAAATGCAAAAACATTTAGGCACTAATGCAAGGTACATTAGATAGCAGTCCCAACTTTAGTAATTACTGTTAGAGTACTTAGCTAGTCCATTAATGATTCACCCTTCGTCTTCATCTGATGCTGTTTCCCTTGGAAAGCAATAAACCAGGATTTTGTGCAGTGTCAGTGGCTCAGTAGGTAGCACACTTGCCTCTGAGACCAGTCAATTAGAGGGCTGTGGGTTCAGTTCCCACATCTGGCACTTGGGTTAATATCCCAGTACTGACACTGTAGTGCAGTATGAGAGGGGTGTTGCACTTCTGAGGTGCTGTCTTTCGGATGAGATATTAAACTGAGGTCCCATCTGCCTGGATTGGTGGATGTTAGAGATCCCATTTCACTTTTTGGAAAAGAGTAAGGGAATTTCCCCGGTGTCCTGGCCAAATTTCCCTCATTCACTGAAAATACCACCAACAGCTTAATCTGGTTCAAAGTCAGTTGGCATTCATCTGTATCCCCCTCCCCCGGGTCATGCCTGAAAATAGGCAGGATTTGTCTAGTGCACGTACCCGGTCAACAAAAAATAAATAAATAAAAATTTTCTCTAGAAAGGCAGCTGCTGCAGATGAGTCAATGAAAACATGGTCCTTTGAGTTGTGGTGCACTTGCAGGCGAGTGGGGTAATTGAGCTGAGCTTCAGCACCATTTTGAAGTAGCTCCTTTTTTATCTTTTGGAGCTATTTCTTCCACAATTGTGTTTGGGCAGCCAGATCTGGAAAAAGGTTGATTTTGCTCCCTTCCCACTCAATGTCCCCTCTGGTATGGGCCGCTTGCAACAAAGGTATCCTCATTTCTGGGGGAGACATGGTGATGATTGCTGTCATTGGCCGCCATGTAGGATTCCTCTCGCCCTCGCCCATTGTGGAATCACAAAGGCCTTGGAAATCTGAATGGTGGAGTCTTCAGGCAACAACTTAAGGTCAGTGAACCCCCCTACTTAAGGATTCTCAACTCTGGGGGGTGCATGTCAGGGGGGTGTAAAACTTGGGGAAAAAAAATGAAAACCCCGACAAAAAAACTATCATGCCCTGAACTGAACCCAGCACCCTCCTAACCCCAGCCTGCCACCTACCCACCACACCACACAGCCAGCTCTGTAGCTGACTGCCACACTACACCCCACATACCCTCTCTCCCCTTCCACCTATCATGCGACTTGGATCCCCCCCCCCGCGTGCATGTATATATAGCGGCATCTCGTCGCTGTACTCGCCTACCCCTGTATCCGGTCAATACCCTGCCAGGCAACCCAGAACACAGGTGACATGATTGAGTCACCCTTTTTGAAAGCACTCAGTCGTGGTTGCCTTATTCACTGGATACCATGGCCCATCATTGTCCAGCTGCTCCTTCTTCCTGGCACCCTCTGAGGTAATGGTGGTGGACTTGGTGGCCCCTTGGTGGGTAAGTGGTCCCCCGAATCCAGGTCTACTTGTCCTGGACTCTAGAGACCTCGTCTCTTAGCCCACACAGGTGCACACAGATGGTGCAGTACCTAAGTCTTCAGAAGGTCTCCCTGAAGACAGCCGCTCTGCAACATCTGCACTGCACCACTCCCATTATTCCCAAATCTACTCCCTTTATTACCTGAAAGTTTCCTTCCTGCTGGCAATTGTTCAGTTTGAGAGGCAAATTGGGGCAGAAACCCCACAATTCTAACATTGGCCTGGCACTGGACATTTTCCAGGCTTTCCAATTTGTTTTTCAGGAAAGTTTTGTCCCTTACTTTGGCGGCAGTGCACTCTGTTTGACTGCCATTTGCTGCCTGGAGTTTCAGAATAGCAATAGTGTTGCCAGATATTTTAATCTCCGACTCTGCAATTTTGCATTCAAGATTAGCCATCCGCTTATTTGTATCATCACTGATGGCCTGTATTTTTGTTAACTTCACAAGAATTTGGCCCATTGGGAGCTCAGGTGCGGTTGAGCTGGTAGCTGCCACAGGCCCCGAGGGTTTCGAGGAGCTGGCGAAGGAAAGATACACATCAAGATTCTGCGTTGCTTGCCTTGAATCCTTTTTTGGGCACATTGCATTTCTGGATCTTTCCTGTACCCTGTGATAGTTTCAGGTATCCCAAAATAGTGGATTTAGTGATTTTAATACTGTTTGTAAGTTTTAAACAACTGAGCTATTTTAAAGTCTCGCTGCCATGTTGCTGCTCCACAGCACCCCTGTCTTATCCCCCTTTTTGACCTCCTGAGAGATCCTTTCTTCACTTTGAGCCTTTGGTGTCCTTACCCTCCTTCCTGCCTCACATTATCTAGATATACCTCCCTGCCCACCTTCATTATGGTCTCCTTGTACTTCCCCAAACTATTTTTTTCCCCTTACACCTTAGCCACCTTCTTTGAGGATCACAGTGGCATCTTTATCCTCTTACCCTTGTTTACTAGTTTTAAACAGATTGCCATTGCCTTGGTTATTCCCTCCTTTATTCTCTTCCATTGCGCCTCCACTGCACCCCAGCTATCCCCTCCCCTTGAAGGTATTTCCTAAGGCAGTCTATCATTTCTTTAAACTTTGTTCTCCTGAATTCTGAGACCTTTGTCCTAGTGTGGTTTTTATCCTGTTAGACCACACTGTATGATGTTCACTTGTACCCAGCAGGCTATCCACTGTGACACCTGCAATGCTGTCCCTGTTCGTAAGTAAAAGATCCAGCACTCCCCTGCCTCTAGTGGGATCTGTAACCAACTGTAGGGGATCTAAGATGACCCCACTCTTAGCTGTAACTGTGGCCTGGATGTTCCAGTCTACATCTGGCAGATTAAAGTCCCCCATAATTACTGCTTCCACCTTGCTTGCCATTTTGCCTATGGCCTCCCAAAGATCCCTAACCAGTTCCTCCCCATCTGTTGATAGCCTGTACACCCACATGTATAAAGGCCCTGGACCCATCTCCAAGCCAGCCCAGAGAACCCCTGGACCCTCCTTTTGCCCACTGTGTCCTTGTAGCTCTATGGCCTTTATACCTTTCCTTACATGTAAAACAACCCCCCTTTCCTCCCTGCCCAATCCTTTTGCAACCTGTAGTAACCTGGTATGGCTATCTCCCAGCTATAGATGTCAGTGCACCAATATTCTGTACTGGCCATCAGATCCAGGTCCACCCCTGCAATGGTAGCCTCAAGGGCAGAAATTTTGTTTCCTAGGCTCCTTACATTGGCACATATGGCTCTCCAGTTGTGTTGACCCTCCCTGCTTGCCCTTCCTCCCTGAGTCCATATTTCACCCTCCTCTTTTAACTGCCCTTCACTTTGTTTATCGTCCCTCTGCCCATGCTCCCTAGTATTTTTTTCAGCCTTAGGTCCACCTCTCAACCATTCTGCCCCTTTCCCCCTTGCTCCTACTCCCTACTACCCCTGGGTAATTTTTCCCCTTTGCTTTTCCTTATTGTTGCTCTGTTTTCAGAGGGGACATTCAATGCCTCACTTGTTCCTGCTGCTTTCCCCATTGGCTAGTTTAAATGCTCATCAAAGAAGCATTTAAACCTCCCACCCAGGAATGCCATCCCCCTACAGGATAGAGAAAGACCATCTCCTTTGTACAGGCCTTCATCCCTCCAAACAGGACCCTAGTCCACAACATAGCCAAACCCCTCCTCCCTGCACCATGCTTTCAACCAGTCATTAAAGACCATGGTATGATGTTCCTTCTCCTCCCCCGGCTGTGAACAAGTAGCACTTTACTGAGGGCCACTGTGCATGCTACCTGCTTCAGGCCTATCCCCAGCTCCCTAAACCTATCCAGTACCACTTCTGCTGCTTCCCATGCCAGATAATTTGTTCCCAGATTGATAGTGACATCCAACTCCCAAACCTGCTCTGCCACCTTAGCAGGCCTATGGATGTGCTCCTCATCCCTCCATGCTGAGGTATCAGGCATGCACATTACCACCCTCATTCCCTCCCATGGTATTCCCAAAACAAATTCCTAATAATTTAGTCCCCCACTAGAGGTTGCTTCTTCTTGTGCTAGAATCCTCTTCCTCCCAACTTGGGGGTCTCCTCTCTAAAGAACCCCAACATCCTATCGTGCCACTACAACTGTTGTCTCATCTCAGTAGTCCCATCCCGACAAAGTGGCAAAAAAGTTCTGTAGTGGCACCAATGGAGAAATGTGTTCCCATCCCCCAACCCCACCCTCCTGTGGCCCATGGTTCTATGTTATAATGACGATCGTGAAATAGCAATCACCGTTTGGGTGCATGTACATCACCGAAAATTAATTAAAGTGATGTACACTCACAGTGACTGGAAAACTGGTGACTGGTTTTCGATGTAATAAGGGAGGCTGTGCCCCCTGCACCCCCCACACTCCCCTACTTAAGGATTCTCAACTCCAGGGGGTGCATGTCGGGTGTGTGTGTGTAAAACTTTAAAAAAAAAAAATGAAAACCTCAGCCCAACGCAAAAAATTATCATGCCCAGAACTGAACCCAGCACCCTCCCAACCACCTACCCACCATGCCACATGGCCAGCTCAGCAGCTGACTGCACTGCACCCCACATTCCCTCCCTCCCTCCCCTTCCACCCATCACACGATGTGGTCCCCGCCCCGCGTGCATGTATATGCAGCGACATCCTGTCATTGTACTTGCCTACCCCTGTATCTGGTCTCTAGCTGCCAGGCAGCCCAGAACACAGGTGCCATGATTGAGTCACCCTTTTCGAAAGCACTCAATCACGGTTGCCTTGTTCACTGGATTCCATGGCCCACCACTGTCCAGCCACTCCTCATTCTTCTTGGCACCCTCTGAGGTAATGGTGGCAGACTTGGTGGCCCCTTGGTGGGTAAGTAGTCCCCCAAATCCTAGTCAATGTGTCCTGGAGTCTAGAGACCTCCTCCCTTAGCCCAGAGAGGTGCACACAGATGGGGCAGCACATAAGTCTCCAGAAGGTCTCCCTAAAGACAGCCACTCTGCAACTTCTGCAATCCACCACTCCCATTATTCCCAAATCTATTCCCTTTATTAACTGAAAAAATAATCTATGCCCTTACCCCAGATAGGATGTTTCTTGTGTTCTCCTGGAATGTGAATAGCCTGAATCACCCAGTTTAAATAAATGTGGCCCTTCGATACCATAAATTTCATAGAAGAAGCATAGTTCTCATCCATGATCCAGGAGGCCCACCTCAAGGGAAAACTGCTCACTAGCTTCATAAATGGTGGGTGGGATGATGCATGCATAGCTAAGCCTCCAGTAAATCAAAAGGAGCAGCAATCCTCATTAACAAAGCCTTCCCCTGGACCTTTGAGAACTCTAAGTCAGATCAAGAAGGCAGGTGGGTGGTGGAATGACTAGCACATACTGGGGAAAAGTAACATTTTAGTCAGTCTTTAAGCCTGAAATGTGGATGACGCTAACTTTTCCCCTCACCTTAGCCAAGTGATGGCTGACATTATAGGAGAGAGCAGCACATCCCTATCCTGGCAGGTGGTGACTTCAGCTTAGTTCCCGACTCATTCTTTGACAGGTCCAATGTGGGATCAAATAGCCATTCAAAGGCATAGGATGCTCTGCAGACCATGATGGCAAAGAAAAATGTGGCTGATGTATTGATAAGGGACAGTACAACCAGATGAGATTATTCATACTCCCCTGTCTATGATTGACACAGCTGAAAAGATTTTTGGCTGGCTAACACCACTGCCTCCCTTGGAACCCTCAGTCCTAGATAGGCTGATTTATCATATTGGATCATGCTCCCATGACTCTTTGTTTCCATCCTCCAGGCACTGAACCTAACACTCAATGCTGGAGGTATAATCTGCTATTATTGACAGATCAAAATTTCAAAGAATGATCCTCCAGGAGGCTAACCTTTTTATGAACTCAACAACATGGAGGAGGTGGGCTGGGCTTCATATGGGTGGCTTTCAAAGCCTAGCAAGAAGCGTGAATTATCTCCTTCACTTTGGAATGGAGAGTGAAAAGAGAAGTGGAGGTTAAATCCCTTCAGGACTCCCTGAAACAATTAGATGACCAACGTAAGGCACAGAGCACATCCTATGAGTCTCTTATCACCTAAATAGTAGGAATCAAATATAAAATAAACACCATTCTGCACCGCAAAGTTGAGTGACACCTGCTAAGATCTAAACATAACTATTGGGAGTTGGGGGAGAAGAAGGGTACACTCCTTGCCCTCAGAGTCTGCAAACAGAAGGCAGAGTCACACATTCCAGCCCTGAGAAAATACGACAAGTCCATAGTCAGCCAGGCCAAATATATAAATGTGGTCATGTGAAAATTCTTTCAGGATCTGCATGCCATGAAGAAGATATAACACTCCTCCACCATATATCAGGAATTCCTGGGGATGGCTATCCTTCCCACTTTCCCAGACCATAACAAGGATAACCTTGACAACCCACTTACTGAAGCAGAGCTCTGTGCTACTCTAACCCAACTTGCCAAGAGCAAAGAGTCTGGGTGAGATGTATTCACCAATGATCTCTATCTGCTCATGCAGGAAGTGATCTTCCCCCCCTACTGCTGACTGCTCTGAAAGAATCCCAACAGCACTGAAATCTCAAGTCCATGGTCAAAGTCATTATCATGTTGCTTCCTAAAACATCAGATGGTCCCCTGGACTGTGTGAATTACCATCCAATATATCTTATTTCTATCAATACTAAGATACTGACAAAAGCACTCGCCACTAGGCTAGAACAGACACTGCTAATCATGATCCACTATACACAGGTGGGGTTCCAGAAAAGTGAATCCAGAGTGGACAACCTTAGGACACTGCTTAATCTCAAGCTATAGTCACAGTCTGCTGACTCACCCATGGTTGCCTTGGTGGTACACTTCCACAAGGCCTTTGACTCTGTAGAGTGGTGCTACCTCTATAGGGTACTTGAGCTTTATGGTTTTGGACCCTCATTTAGGTGCTGAGAACATACCCATTGCAATGACCCTATGGTCATAATCTTAACCAGTAAAACAATCTCTTTCCCTTTCACCTATGACAAGGCACTCACCAAGGTTGCTCTCTCTCCCCTCTCTCCTCTTCTTGCTTGCCCTGGACCTCCTCACTAGGAAGCTGCTGGATACTGCTATGATCTAAGGGATCAAGGTGAAGACAAATTGTACCTGATCAGCAGACAACCTCCTGCTCACCATGTCACACCTCTCAACATATTTCCCCCCAACCCTAGCCCTACTTTCAACCTTCACTAACATATCTGGACTCATTGAAAATTCGAAAAGAAAAAAAAAAAGAACACACTCTCTCACCCCTTAACCAGGCCTGTGATAACTCCTGCTGCCACAGCACCCAGGTGATGTGGGCTGTTGATGGTTTCAAAGATCTGGAGATCAAGATCACCATCAAATAGATGGCTCTAGTAATGGCCAAGAGATCTCCCTTGATCTAAGACATTGAACATGATTCCTTAAGCAACCTCAAGCCAAATGTTGTGTTCAATAACCTGATTTCCAGAAATACTTTCAGATTCAGTCTACTTTACAGAGCATGAATAGGAACTCTAACCACCCCCCACCCGGCATTGCTGGAAAAATGTGATTCCTGACCAGTGATTCTGGAAGGTTGCAGCATAAAATGGGAGCTATATCTGGGCCACAACATTCCACACAACCAGTGAAAATCATGTATCATCATGGCCCACCATGTCTATGGAGATACTAGAAGCAGATTGATCCAATCCAAGACACTTCATAGTATAGTATCCCAAGGCCCTGCAGATTATGGGCACACTGCTCAATTCTTCTTGCTGGTGTTGCAGTGAAAACTCACTTGCTTCATATTCTCTGTAGCTGCCTGAGACTCATTACTTTCTGGAAGGGGGTCTTGTAGGACTATTGTATGATCTCTGGTCTTACTACTTCCCATGCGCTGTACCTGGTACTGCTGGGCAGCATGGCACAAGTTGGGTCCCTCATAAAACCCCCTCATAGCTGGCTTCTCAGAGCACTAATGAAAGCTAAGCTACTACAGTGGTAGCGCCAAATTTGTCAAGCAATTTTGTAAGATTTTCTATTTATCCTTCACAAAATTTAGGGAAAAAAATCCTCTAAAATTCTTTTTGTTATACCTACAGAAAGAGGCCAGTTCCTATTACAGTACTTAAGTGCCATCTGGTAGATTTTCATCTACACTATCAGATGAGACAACCCTCTATGGGTAGCAGTGAACACACTAACAAACCAACAGAACCCAGATAGACCATCTTAGAGTAGCTGGTTCATTTCACTGGGGTGTCATACAGATGAGGCACACTGATGAGTCCTGGTAGGCGATACATGTGTCTGTGTCTTTCTGTTGGCACCCTTTGCAAACTGTGTGAGAGGCCTTTAGGCACCATGCATTTCTGCTTAAAGTTGAACCAGCATAATATTCTGTGGTGATTTGCATATACAGCCCATGATGCTTTGCATTATGGGGTATGTGTGATTTTGTATTTCTTTGAAACTTGGCTTTTCCGGCCAATGCCCTTTGGGGTAACCATAGCCTCAGTGCTTGTGCACTGAGGTTCTTTGTCTTCACACTAACAAACAAAACAAAATCCCTATCTAAAGATTTCACAATTCTCAATAGGGGTTTTTAAAAATCCTTAAAAATCCTTTGACTAATTTGGTGCTACTACTGTAATACTGATGCAATAGATGCAAGTGGTTATGCCCTCTCTGATTAGCTAATATTCCTCCCTCTCCAAAATGACTCTTTATGAATGGCTCTCTTTCCTAGCAGGAGCTAGGATGGGTATTTTCTTTAAGAAATGAGGCCCCTTTCTGACATGTATCCTGTGCTCTGTACTCATCTAGCACTTGAACAACATTCCATTGTGTGCAGCGCGCAGGAACATGCACTCTCCCTGACCTGAGGCAACAACTCTAGGTGGCAGGCATCACAAGATAAGGTTGTACAGGAAGATAGTATTGCACACATTGTATTAACCCAGGCCTATCATATTTTTCCTTCTACTTATGAACTCTGATTCTTTAGGTTGTCTCTGTAACAGAGCTGTGGGGAATCCATATGATTCCCTATGTAACTATTGTAAAGGTTACTATGAGGATCCAGTGTGTAAACTGCTAGGTTATATTTAGAAAATGTTTTCAGTAAGACAGACAACTACTTTTAAAGCTGTGATGTAGAGGAATCCATTTTGTGGACAAGAAGGGTGCTGTGATGATATCACTACCTCACCACCTCTAATGGTTTTATGTGATAAGGGCAAGTACTTTTACTCACCGATAACAAAGAGCGACAGCAAAACCACCACCTCCCATCAAAAGAACAGCTAATAGTAGTGTGGCTGTCACAAACAGAGACAGCCTCTCAGTCCAGCAATAAAAACACCCAAATATGTCTTTTTATGTGGGAGGCTACGCCACCCGCACACCCCTTTGCGGGAGACAAGCCACCCGCACCCACCAAAATAATGATTTTTAACTCCAGGTGAAGTGGACAAAGAAAAAAATTAGCAACTCCCCCAGGAAGCAAAATAGCTTCTGGCACTGGGATCTGAACCCAGCACTTCAGCCTCCAGGAGCAGTGGCTCTTGCCACTACACCATGTGACCAGCTCTGCAGAGCTTGGCCAAATGAATCTATTTATATTCTCACTAGCAAGTGTAACACATCCCTCAGTGCTACACTAGCTGTGATCATTCGGTGCTTTTTTTCTCCTCTCACTCTACAGGTGAGCAGTATTATTGAGTGGCTCATATTGAGCCACTCAATAATACTCACCCATACAGGGGTGTTACTGCTGTAACAGTGTGCAATGAAACAAGTTAAAACAAACTTCTCCTACAGGCAGAGATCCTGTTAAATCATGAAGAAAATTGTTGGATTCTTTTCTTACTCTCTGCCAAACATAAAATCCAGGGTGTTCTTCAGACTATAATAGGATTCCTAACAGCACAGCCAAACTGTTCTCACCTGCTGCACTACACACAGTTAACACTGGTGAGGCAGTGACATCATTACAACACCCTCCCTGTCCACAAAATGGATGCCTCCACATCCCTGTTTAAAAAGTATTTTTCAATGTTTTATTAAAGTCCTTTTCTAAATGTATACTTTTCAGTCGATTTCTGTACACCTGTGGTAACTCTTGAAATAATCATTCAGGGAATTGTACAGATTCCTTTTAAGTTTCAAGAAAAGTATACATTGTGGTTGCTCTTTAAGTCCACTGCTTGACTAGTATAGCTGCCTTTTATTAAAGATCACATCTCTCTATTTACACTTTGTATTGAGCATCTTTACTAACCAAGACACAGCATGTACAGTAATGCGGAAATACACCTTATGTAGCTGAACTGGCTACAAGGTTTTATCATTTCTTGTATTAAATCATAAATTTTCAATAAAGTTTTTCATGTTAAAATAAAAATATTGACTGTAATTACAATTTTTTTATTAACATTTGGTTACCAGATAAGTGCACTAGGCTATAACCTTGCCTATTTTCAGGCACGACCTGGGAGAGTACAAAATACAGTGATACATCAGGACAAGGTAACTGGACAATCACAATTTCAAAACATGTTACATTAAAATTATTCACGTGGGGATATATAGGGAATTTACAAGATTGGCACAATTTGTCCATACAGGGATGTAGTAGATCAGACAAAGAAAACAAAAATGAGGCAAATATTTTATTTTTTATTTATTTAGTTTTTGTTGACCGGGTAAGTGCATTAGACAAATCCTGTCTATTTTCAGGCACGACCCGGGGGAGGGGGATATGGATGAATGCCAACTGACCTTGAACCAGATTAAGCTGTTGGTAGTACTTTGAGTGAATGAGGGAAATTTGGCCAGGACACCGGGGATTCCCCTACACTTTTCGATTGGTGCCATGGGATCTTTAAGATCCACCTGAACTACCACCAATCCAGGCAGGTGGGACCTTGGTTTAACGTCTCATCCAAAAGACAGCATATCAGAAGTGCAGCACCCCTCTCATGCTGCACTACAGTGTCAGTACTGGGATATTAACCCAAGTGCCAGATGTGGGAACTGAACCCACAGCTCTCTGATTTTCCAGCCTCAGAGGCGAGTGTGCTACCTACTGAGCCACTGACATTGCCATAGTACATATTAATTACAGAACTGAGTGCAGACAGGTCAGCTAGAGAAAAACAGAAAGCCAAACAGTTTGTTAAGAGCAGTCACAAGTGCCAAGTGTATATAGGTGAGAAAACAGGGCTTTCTTGAAGGCAAAGTAAGACTGGGAACTCTTAATGTGGAGAGGAAGGGAATTCCAGAATTTAGGAGCAAAGTGGAAGAAAGCTTGCTCACCCATTTAGTGGAGCAGTGCAGGACAGGGAGGAGTGGAGAGGTTGAAGATCTAAGAGAGCGAGAGCAAAGGACAGGGTTTAGCATAGCACCAAGAGAGTCGGGGTGAGGAAATCTGGTCAAAGAATCAGTAAAACTGCCCACAGTATAGCAACAAAGGGAGTTGGGGGGCAGCAGCCATTGCAAGGCAGAGTACAGCAGGCAGAGGTGGGTAAGGCATGGAGTGGACAAGGCAAACCTGCAGATGTTGTTATATGTTGTGTCCCACTTATGGAGTACAATGGCATTTGTTTTCATTATGCATTTAAGGTAGCCTCTTTAGTTTTAGTTTGATTCTTGTTAATATCTGTTCTCTACAGCAGATTGCAAATTGCTTTCAAGACCTAAAATGGCTTGACTATGTCCCATGTAATGTAGCTAAGATCATCTTAGTAGCCTTGTAACATTACCAACATTTTCCAATTTTAATGAAAAATGGTTTAAACTCTGCAGTGGTGTAAAAGCTCAAAAACGTGAGTATTAAGTTACAAATTATATATTTTTTTGTGTTATCAGTTTAGACTTTACCCTTTTCCTTTGGTTTTCTTCTTGATCATCAACTCTAATGATGGTGTCACAAGGCCAATACCTTTTGTTCTGACCAGTAGAATGGGTAAGCAGGTTGTCTTCATGGTCAATGCCAGTTCAGCTCCTTTGCCAGTCAACATGGGGAAATGCCATTAAACCCGAGCCCTCCCCAGCTCATAAACTGAGCTCTTCAACTCTGTGATTTCAAATTAAACTATGCTATTGGAGCTCCAGACTGCCAGATGTTGATGGAACATGATATCACCTCATCACCAGGCCATCCCATCAGTTTAAGACCTAATGGAACAGAATTCATTATCTTAAACTGCATTATTTTTCACCAGGAGACACACTAAGCTGAAAGCCTGTATACAGGTGTGACCTGGGAGCACAAGGAAGTTAAGTGACTTGCTCAAGGTCGCACAGTATGTAAGTGGGGGCTGTGGGATTCAAACCCAGGTCTCCAGGTTTACAGCTTAGAGCCTTAAATTTTATTTGAAGGATGATGAAAATCAGAGATGTCAACATTTTCTAGGTATAGAAAAAAGAAAGACACACTGCATACATTAATCTTATTGCAATAGGAAAGTTTGAACTGAACAATGCAGGTACATTGTAACAAAGAAAAGTATGGTGTAACTCCAGTATTAACAGTGGTAATCCACATAGAGGGACCACATATCTGTAATTATTGTATATGAGAGGTATCTGTTCTAAGCCAATCACAACAAGGAAGACTGCCAGTTATTATCCCACAAACTACTACAATCACATTATAGACACACCCACAGTAGGTTATCTACATTTTGGCCATGCTCACAGTAGCTTATTCACATTGTGGCAATGCTCACAGTAGGTTATCCACATTTTGGTGACACCCACAGTAGGTTATCTGCATTTCAGACACACCCACAGTAAGTTTTCCAATTAGTCTACAGAAAAAATGAGGAAACAAAGGCACGTTCCTCTTCAACTGTTTCATGGGAGCCACTATAGTGCAGTTGTTAAGAGCTCTGAGCTGCAAAGTTAGAAAGCTGGGTTTGAATCCCATAGTGCTTACTTGCATCCTGTGTGACTATGAGCAAATCACTCAAAAACTACCACAGTACTTTTAAAATACTGGGTTCAAAATTTCTGGTCACATAATACAATACTAATAACATTCAGTTAATCTGAGTATACTTGGAATAACTGGGTAACTGAATGTTATCACTTAAATGAATGTCAGACACCCTGAACCTGTGGACTGAGACCAAATATGGAGCACCGCCTCCTGAGTACAGTGCTGTTGTGCATTTCAGCATGCACTGTGAGACAGTCACCTGAGCATTGCGACATTAAAGTGTTTCAATCAGCCAACATGTATATCTACCAATAACACTGGAGAGACACTGTGTATCTGAGTTTTGGATTCACAGGTTTTTGCACAAAAGCAAAAGCAGGATGTTCCAATTTGGTGCAGCAGGTCAAGAGGCAAAGTTTATTTTTAAGGTTCCCAATCCCATAGGTTCTGTGTGCCGTACATAAAACATACAGCAGGCAGGGTATCAGATAAAATCCGATATCAAAAATCCAACTAATAAAAACAATAAAACTTCAGATACAGCATCAAAATAAGCAGATTTGTGAGCTGGTCATATCACTAGATCTGGGAAGGCCAGAGAAAATAAATATGCTTTCAGGCCACTCTTGAACCTCTCAGACGATGGGACCTCCATAACATAAACTGGTAGAGAGTTCCACAGGACTGCTCCAGTGACACTAAAGGCCTGGTCACCGGAAGTTCTTAATCTGGTCCTGGGAACTTCAAGAAGGCCCCTGATCATAGAGCAGAGGGAGTGGACTGAGGTGGCAGGAGGCAGAAGATCAGTCTGGTAGACAGGACCTAGTCCATGCATGGCGTTATAAGTGAGTAAACTCACATTGAAGATAACCCTCCACCTGACTGGCAGCCACTGCAGAGCTCACAGCACTTGGGTTACATGGCTAGACCTAGATAGGTCAGTCAGCAGCCTGGCAGCTGCATTTTGCACCAACTGTAGCAGGCGAAGGATACCGCCAGAGCCTTTCCGACCATTAGAGTGCTGGCATTAGTGCGCTGTCACATCAGGGTGCTGATTTTGAGATTTGCGCACCCATCTAGGGTCTATCCCCCCCCCCGGAGTTAGAATAATAATAAGGTGGGGTGCAGTCCCCCGCAAAAACAGGGGTCAGCAAAATCCCAACTTGGCACCCTGATGACTGGGTGCACTAATGCCGGTGCTCTGAATGGGTGGAATCCATCCAGAGACCCTGAAGTAGAGAGCATTACAGTAATTGAGTCTGGATGTCACAAAGGCATGCAACAGCATGGGCAGGTCCTCATGCAGAACTAGTGGTTTGATCCTGGCTTGGTTCCTTACGTGGGAAAAAACACTTTTGATGACAGCCGACACCTGTGCTTCAAATGTCAGTCTGTCATCAAGGATCATGCCGAGATCTCGCACCCTAGGGGAGGTTGTCAATGACATACATCCCAGGAATAAACCAGTGACCACACTGGAGGCACTCCCACCACAACCTCATCTCGGCACAACCACTAGTACTTCTGTCTTCTGGTTCAGTCGCAACCAGCTGGAGGATATCTAATCATTGATCTCAGCCAGATAGATGTTAAGCACTTCCACAGTGTCTGATATTCCAGGGGCAAAGGACAGGTAAAGTTGGGTATCATCTGCATAATGGTGAAAAAAACACCACACTGTGCCACCTAATGAGCTCATGCAGGGGCAGCATACATACTGCAAATAACATTCACAACAAGATCAACCCCTGTGGCACTCCACATGGCAGGAGCTTCGGGGAGGAGAAGTTCCCTGTCACTACCCATTGCTTCCTGTCCGAGAGGTAAGACTCAAACCAACTGATGACAGTGCCAGTGAGTCCACAGTACTCTGTGAGGTGATCAAGAAGCACAATGTGATCTGCAGTGTCAAAGGCTGAAGAGAGAGATCAAGAAGCACAAGTAGTGACCTGTCTCCTCTATCTCTAGACCTGAGGAGGTTATTATGCACCCTAACTAATGTCATTTTGGTGCTATGCCTGCCTCTGAAACCTGATTGGAGTGGACCATAGATGTCAAAGAACATGAGGAGGTCCTCGAGCTGCTGCACCATGATTTTTTCAACAACCTTACCCGAAAGGATAAGTTTGGAGATGGGATGGTAATTTGCCAGGATATCAGGAACAAGAGATGTCTTCTTCAGAAGGGGCCTTACCAGGGCCTCTTTAAAAGCTTCCAAAAAGACCCCTTCTGACAGTAAACATTGGATAATCCTGGTGAAGACTGGGCCAACAGAGCCAACGCATCTCATCAAGAAATGGATTGGAGCTGGGTTCAGTTCACAACATGTGTGCTTCAGCTTTGAGATTACCTCAATGACCTTGGCCACCTCCACTGGTTTAAACTCCTCCCAGACAGGAGGAGTGCCTCTGTTTGATCCAAGCTGATCAATACGATTCGCATTGTGGCTCGCTGACAGGATCCTCTCTCAGATAGCGGACACTCTGTCTGAGAAGAACTGAGCAAGCTGATAACATAAAGTGATTGAAAAGGCTTTTTTCAGCTGCAGACAGACTAGATGAAGAAGTCTGTCAACAGTCCTAAAAAGCTGAGTTGGTCGGTTCTTCCCAGCAGCAGTCTCCCTGGATGGGAACTCTGCCTTCTTATGGTTGATTGCCCCGGGTACTCAAAATAGTGAGCATGCAGGGCCAGCTTGTCCACATCTCACTAGGTCCTCCACCAACAATGCTCCAACTTCTGACCCCTAATCTTCATCGCCTTGAGGTTCCCAGCAAGGATCCGGGTCGAACATGGACTGGTGTGAGAGTATCAAGCGCCCCAGAAACTGCCCTATTATATGTGACCACCACTTCGTTTGTACCCACTGCACATGCAGTGTGTACACTAAATAGATCAGCTACCATCAGTAGTCCATCTGGAGACAATCCCCTTAATGGGCGGTAGCTGACCATTTCAATAGGGGAGGGTATCTCGGGGGGGCCTTGACCAAGAACTTCACCATGCAATGATCAGACCATACAACCTGATTAATCCTGAGGTTAATTACCTTGAGTCCCAGTGGGAATACCAGGTCCAGTGTGTGGTCATGGTGATGGGTCGTGAAAGTAACTGCTTGCAACAGGCCCAGTAATGACATCAACTGGAGGAGGTGAGAGCCAAATTGCAAGGCTTCATCATTGACCCAGGCATTGAAGTCTCCCAGTATTAAACATCTGGGGAATTCTAACACTGTGGTGACAACAAAGTCCTCAACCTTCTGCAGGAAATCCCCCCCCCCAGAGGGTGGCAAATAAGGAGACTCCTTCAACCTGCGCTAGGACCCTCACACACCACCACATACACACACAAAGGACCTGAGGAGGAGGTGCTAAGCATTTGGTTTCATGGGACCATTTTCTCAGTGAGTCTAACATTTGTTTACAGGGTTCTGGGCACATATGAACCACAGGACAGTAACACTACTCGCAACCATTGACTTAGCTGAAATGCTACTTATACACAGTGTGGCCATGTGGTGATTTTAATTTAGTGTTACCTGTATTTCTCATGCTTGGACTACTGGGGGTGGGGGGGGTACTCTACCGACTACATGTTAAGCGCAGTGGATATTAGAACTGTAATTTTAGTAAGATTGTGTTGCGATAAAGCAGTTCTTTTACCTTAGCCATTGTTTGTAAGTCACTCCAGAAAAGCCTCACTAGTGTTGGGCAGCGCTGTGTCGGGACATCTTTTTCAATTCAAATCCCGGTCTCCCGCTGCATCCTAATTAAGTTCCTTTGTTTCCTCCTCCTTTATAGGCCTCGCTATCTCCCACCCTGTCCCACTCGCCTGCCTGCCCTACCAACATCAAGAGCTCCCTCCAGGAGCAGATTCACCGCGGGTGCCGACAACAGGTAATTACTGTACCTCTAAAGCTGCACCCTTGTGAGGGGGTGGTTAGCCTGTCAGACCACCCCTTACTTAACCCCTCAGCCAAGGCCACCAGTGACACTCATCCAGGCTGTCTCCCCCGAGGCTTACGCCTTCTCCATCTAAATATTCGAAGCCTAGCCCCTAAGCTCGATCAGCTTCAGGTCCTAGCCACCCACCACACCCCTAACATAATCATCCTATCTGAAACCTGGCTAAACTCCAGTCTACCAGATAATACCGTTGCTATTCCAGGATTCACTATCACAAGGCAAGACCGGCCCTCCAGAGGCAGAGAGATGGCTATCTACATCAGATCAGCCCTACACTTCTCAGTCTCTCTTACAAAAGCTGAACCCAAAGCTTACGAGCTTCTCATGGTAAAACTGTCCCTTCCCTCCTCATTACCTGTCTTTGTGGCAGGTATTTATTGTTGCCCAGGCACACCTACCACAATAGTCACCGACCTACTGTGCCAACTCTCATCTCTAGCCCAGTCAGGTAAACTATATGCCATGGGTGATTTTAACTACAGCTGGCTAGCACACACATTTAACAAAACCCAAACTGAGATTACTGCTCTTAACCTTAGCCAAACCATTACAGAACCCACACACTCTAACCATAAGTCCGGTAATCACTTCCTACTAGCCTAGGCGCTTATCTCCCACCCTCACCACATCATCAGTTCTGGCCTCCTCCCTGATTCCATTAGTGACCACCACCTAATCTACTTGGTCCACAAAATTCACAGAGTTAAATCCCCTCCCAAATTTATATTCCAATGGTCATACAAATCCCTCAACCACTCCCCCCTCCTGGAAGACTTATCTCACTCAAATTGGGTCCCAAGCTCAAGCTGCACTAACATGGATTTGGCCCTTATGCACTTTCAGAACACCTTCCTCTCCACCTGGGACAAACACACTGCCCTGCGCCAGGCCAGAGTCCATGGGTCTCTCCTACCCTGGATATCCCCTGAGCTGATAGCTTGCCAACAAGCCCGTGACAAGGCCTGGCGTAACTACAAAGACACGCTCCTCCCAATCAACTTTATCACCTACCGCATGCTCCGAAACAAGTGCACAAAGGCCATCCACCTAGCTAAGTCTGAATATTTCAACAACACCCTAACCGCAAATCTTGGGAGACCTTCGAAATTCTGGAATGTCATTAGCTCCCTTTTCTCCCCCCAAACAGCAAAACCCACCACCCCTTCTCCTCACCCAAGGGACTCTCCTCTCCGACCCCCTTAAGGTAGCCTCCAAGTTTAATTCCTATTTCACTACTTGCGCCTTGGCCCTCCTCGATTCCCTATACCCTACCACCCCCCCCCATCTATAACTTCACGGCCCCAGGTCATCCTACCTCTCCCCAGCTGGTAGAAACCCCTTTTCCTTCAGACCCATCTCCCACCGAAACCCTAGATGCCCTTCACTCCTAGAGCCCTCCAAAGGTAAATCCCCAGGCAGTCTCGACAACAAACTCCTCTTCCTATCAGCCCCCTATGCTACTCCCCTAACCGCCCTACTAAATCTATCCTTCACCACAGTCTCCTCCGAATGGAAGCATGCCACTGTTCTACCCCTTCGTAAAGGTGGCGACCCTTCCTCCACTACTAACTACCGTCCCATCTCCTTCCTTCCCGCCCTCGCCAAATTTCAGGAACACCTAGTGCTAGCCCAGCTCTCCCACTTTCTCTCAGAAACCAACTTCTTCACCCCATTTCAGTCCGGGTTCCAAAAACACCACTCTACCACCTCCTCCCTACTAAGACTCACAGACTCCATCCTCACTGGGATGGATAAAGAGCTAATCACTGCCACTATTTTCATTGACCTAGCTAAAGCTTTCGACATGGTACCCCATTCTCTCTTACTATCCCGCCTATCAAGGGAAGGGCTAGCAGAGTCCGCCACAAACTGGTTCAGTGCCTAACTACTAAATAGAACTCAATCCACTAAAATAGCAGACCACACCTCCCCCCCTCTCCCCATCACCACCGGCGTTCCCCAAGGCTCAGTTCTTGGCCCCATCCTCTTCTCCATGCTTCTAAATGATCCACCAAATTCTTGTTCCTCTACCATGATCCACATGTACGCAGACAACACGGTTCTCTTTACCTCCACCCGGTCACACGAAGAACTTAGTTCCAAACTTCAAACGGACTTCAACAAAATCCAACACTGGTTCAATACCAATCAACTCTCCCTAAATGCCAAGAAAACTGTCTCTATGTCTTTTGGCACTAGACAACATTTATCCAAGCTTACCCCCCCTTATCTTCCATACCCTAAACAACACCAACCTTGAAGAAGTGCCCTCCTTCAGGTATCTAGGGGTTTGGCTTGATCGTCACCTCTCCTTTTCCACACACTGATGGATGCCATCATCTCTAAACTGCAGCCAGGCTTGGCGCCCTCTGCAGGAACCGCACTAGTCTCCCACTCCCTGTCAGTGTGATTTAGTCACAGAAATGATTCTTCCACCTTCGACTACTGTGATGTAGTCTACAGCTCTGCCTCAAAGACCACCCAGCCAAACTTGACCCCTCTTTAATACATTCTGCTGCTTTTCCTCGGTGCCCCCACCCTCACATCACTGTGAGCTCTACCGTTCACTGGCCCTGCCATCCCTGAGCAACCGGTGCCTAATTCATAGTGTTAAATTCGCTTCCAACTTCTGGCTTGGCTCCCTCCTGCCCTACCTCATATCCTCCCTATCTTCCTCACCTACCCCCACCCACACCCTCAGGGCCACTGACACTAGGCTTTAAGTCATCCCCCACCGAAGGACCACCGCTGGACAACCGGCCTTCTCTTACCTCTTCCCTAAACTCTGGAACAGCCTGCTGGCCCAGATCCACCATTCCTCATCCAAATGCTCCCTATCCTCTGCCCTTACTAACTTCCTTGCTCCAGAGTGCAACTGCCCCTGACCTCCCCAGAAACTTCCCATCCCTGTCACCCTTTGGTGCCTGACCAGTGGCTTGGCCACCCCTAGTGTCTGGCTTATGCTGCCCCTACTTGCACCACTCTCACTCTTACTCACTCTTCTCTCTCCTAACATCCCCTTCTCTCCCTCTCTCCCTTCCTAACTATCCTCGCTCTTCAGACCTACTCACAACTACTAACTCACCTCCTCCACTCCCACCTCACCTATGCCTCCCCTATACACCAATGTTGCCTAGTCCACTCATCCCCTACCCACACAACTATCTAATTTCCTACATCAACTGGTGCATCTCGCTGCAGCTCAAGTCCTGCTACTGGCACACAAGTTCTGATACTGGCACCATAGTGCTGTTACTCGACTTATGTAATTCATGTATTCCCTCATTGTACCCATGATATGTTTACCCTGTCCTTGATGATCATATTCTGTACTGTACTTGCTTTGATATGTACCCATGATATGTATACCATGTCCTTGATGATTATGTTCTGTTCTGTTCTCCTTATGTAACAAGCTCAAAAGTAATCCCTCCCAACTGTATGTTATCTGTATTGCTCTGCTGCTAATCTCAACTATTGTATGTATACCTGCCTCTTCTGTAACCCCTCCCCCCAGGTCGCTCCGGGAGACGAGCATCTTATTGCTCAGTGTGCCTTTCCTGGTAAAACATTTTCAATAAAAAAATAATTAAATATATCAGCAACACTCTTTACCCTATTTTTCAGCACTAAATATAACTTCAGGAAGTGACAAGGCGCTTCATTTAAAGTCATTGTGAGTAATCTTTAAATACAAGCTTTAGTTGAAAAACACATCAATTCCATTATTTTTCAAGATTTACTGCTAACAATGTACTCCTTTACATGTGCAAGTACAATGAATCTAAAAGGTTTTCAGCTTAAGCAGATTTTAAAAGGGGGAAACAGCAATAATGCTTTCTTTTGAAGATATTTTAAAACACAGTTCTAAGTGCAAAGTCTTGACAGAAACAGTCTTGTTCAAAGGCATCAACAGTAATAATTATCTTTTATGGAAATTATAATAAACAATATAGTAGCCTTTCTGTGCATGTGTATAACAGACCTAGTAAAGAAGCAGTGTGTTATTTTTCTGTTTCTGTTTTCCCAGGACAATAGCTGTGCTGGAAAACGTATTGATTTCCATTCTACACAATTTCGTAGCTGGAAAAACTGAAGCATGGTGAGGGCAAGTGACCTGCTCAGAGTCACGTAGTGAGCATGTATGTTTGGTGGAATTCACATCTGTGATTTCCTGTTTCAAAGTTCAATGCTAGAACCACACTACTTTTCATACACATGAACCGAGTTTCTCAGATATGTGCCATCAGCAACTTTTGCAAAAAAGTTCATAGATGCCTCTTCAATTTCTTTGATCAACTTGTCCCATCGGGAGATGCCTCTAGTCAACAGTTCTGCTGCATTGATTTGGAAGCTGTGAAGGGTGGAAAGAGGTGGAAATATTAGCGTAAAGAACACTTTTTTTTATATTCCCCATCATATTACATACAGTGGAATTAAAAAGCAGCTTTTCTGTTATGACATAAGTACTGTACAGCCATCCAAAAGGTACTGCCATCTGAAATGTATCCATGAAAAAAATTAAATAATTATTTTGTCTAATACAGTAGTTCATACAATAATTATCTCACATTTCATATGTGGGAGATCAATTAAAATCATAAAAGAACATTACAGAGTACATAAAAAACAATTGAATACTTACAATGAAATGATACATAAAACATAATTTTAATGACAAACATCTTGTGTCATGCCAATGGCCCAGGACCTATTATGTAATTTACCAAGTTTTCACTACTTACAATATGGAACCTGCATATTACTGTAGTACTTTTGCAGAAAATGGTTTGGTTTTTAACAATTCAGTTTGACTGGTTTGCCTCAGTAATACATCAAGGTGGCCAGCCACATAGAGATCCACACATGAGATGTCCAGATGAACCATCTCTTCTTGGTCGACTCTCTCCTAATATTATTTATTAACAATTCACCTCTCACTGTCAGCCAATCACAGAAAAGTAAAAATTTCTCTCTTTCAGATTTTCTCCTAGCCTATCACACAATACTCTAAATAATTCACTTAACATACAAGAAATGTTAAAAATAATTGCTGGTGGGGTAAGTCTCAAACAAACACGTTAGGTAAAGGTAAACCAAAGGAACTGTGAAAACAGGCCACACACATGGGACTGGAGGAACTCAGAACAAGGGGTATCCTCCAGAAAGTAGTGCACAGCACCTCAAATACTGTAGCTCAAGCCAGTGACTTACTTCACAAAGACTTGTACTCTCATGAAGAGGACATAGAAATAGAACAGTAGAAACATATACTTTGGAAACTGTAGAAAATGATTGCTTAGCCCATCAAGTCTGCCCTGTTGTTTCCTATCTATTCTGTCTAGGTAGAACCTATCTGGTCTCCATCGGCTGTCGCACCTTTCAACATGATATCCAATATATCCCCATGTCTATCCCATGCATAACTGAAGCCCCCAACTGTTTTGGTTTCCACCACTTCCAATGGCAATCTATTCTAGGCATTAGCCACCATTTCAGTGAAGAAATATTTTCTCACATCACTCTTGAATTTACCCCCTCTAACTTTATTGCATGCTTCCTGGTCCTGGTACCTGTTTTTTTTAAATAGACTTCTCACCTATGCCCTACTCACTCCTTCGATATACATGTATGTCTCTTTCATATCCCCTGTCCCTCTCCTTTCTTTCAGGGTATACAAGTTGAGATCTCTCAGTCTTTCTTTGCAGGGCTTCTTGTGCAAACCATGTACCATTTTAGTTGCCCTGCTGTAGACTACCTCTACTCTGTCTTTGTCCTTTGTGAGTTGTGGTCTCCAATACTGCATGCAGTCCTCCAGATATTTTCATACCAGTGAGCAACATAATGGCAAAACCAACCCCCCCCGCCGCTGAAGATACTGTACCCCTCCTTATGCAACCAAGCATTCCACTAGCCTTACCCACTGCTTTCTCACACTACCCTGTCACCTAGAGATCCTAAGATATGAATAACCCCTAGATCCCTTTCTTATTTAGTATCTGTTAGTACTCCTCCATCTTATACTTGGCTAAGTGGCTTTAATGTCCTGAGTGCATTCATATTTATTTATTTATGTATTTGTTTACTGGGTAAGTACACTGGTTCAGTGGACCTTTTTCAAGTTCGACCCGGGCCGTCAAGATGGCACACAAAAATGCCCAATACAGTAACAAAGGATATAAGCAGTGGTACAACACAATAGAAATTATGATTCTACACTGTACAGACAGAGAGAGCACAGTAACAACTATCAGCCTTCAATGCTTAACCCCTGTAAAGAGACACAAAAATAGATCACCCCAACCCCAATTCACAGCTCTAGGCTAAACAATATTTTAGATTCTCTTAAACTTGTTTGGCATTGAATCTCAACTGCCATGTTTCTAACTATTCTTCCAGCTTCTCAAGATTCCTGTGCATTGTCTCCACTCCTTCTTTAATGTCCACCCTATTGCAGATTTTGGTATCCTCTGCAAAAAGGCTCACTTTCCCATTTAGTTCTTCCATGATTTCACCTGTTATGATATCAGAGAGGACTTGTCCCTGTTCTGATCCCTGTGACACCCCAGTTTTCACATTTTCTTCTTTAGAATGAGTGCCGTTTACTATCACTACCCTCTGCTTCCTATCATTCACAGTGTTTAACCCAGTTTACCAGTATGGATCTCACTTCTAGACTAGTCAACTTCCTAATCAATCTTCTATGTGGCACTGTGTCAAAGGCCTTACTGAAGTCCAAATAGGCCATGTCCACTGCTCTATCTTGATCAATTTCCCTTGCCACCCATTCAAAAAAATCTATTAGATTTGTTTGATGTGACCTCCCCCTTATGAATCTGCGTTGTGTATGGTCTTGCAGCCCATTTGATTCCAGATATGCAATCATCCCTTCCTTCAGTAGTGTTTCCATCAGTTTCCCCACCACTGAAGGTGGACTGACTGGCTTATAGTTGCCAGCCTCCTCCCTGCTACTGCTCTTATATATATATATAAAAACATCAGTCCTTCTCCAGTTCTCTGGACCATTCCTGTTTTCAGTCAGTTGTTGAAGAAGGCTATCTATGGAGCAGCCAGAATCCCTGTAAGTTCCTTTAGTATCCTGAGGTGCATTCCATTTGGTCCCATAACCTTCTCCATCCTAAGGTTTGTGAGTCCATTCTGCACTCTTTCCTCTAAAAATGGGCTTGTGTCCACCACCTCCACACCCTGTATCTGTTTCTCCCTGGTGGTCCATTCCCTCCACTCTTCAATGTGAAGACTGAGGAGAAGAACCTGTTTAAAATGTCCGATTTTTCTTTGTTTCCTTGTACACAGTCTTTCCCATCCGCCCTTCTAATTCTTACTAATACCCCTTGTTTTATTCTTCTCAGTTTTGTACCTGATAAAAGTCTTATCCCTTGTAGCTACCCCCTGGGTGATACATTTCTCTATCTGTGCCTTTGTACCCCTCACTGTCTTACTTGCTTCCTTCAGTTTTACTAGGTATACCTCCTTGTCTTCCTCTGTCTGTGTTTCTGTATATCTTTTTAATGCAACCTTTTTTTTTCTTTTACCATCTTTGCCACCTGCTTGGAGAATCATAATGGCATCCTTTTCCTTCTGTTTTTGCTTATTTCCTTCATGCTTACATTGGTTGCTTTATTTATTCCCTTCCTTATTTTTACCCACTGTGCCACTGCTCTCCTCCACCCCACTTCAGGTGCTCCTAAGGCAGTTATCATTTTCTTTAGTCTGATTTCTTAAACTCCAGAACCCTCATCTTTGTGTGGTAAGGCTGTGCTCCTGTCTTTATATTGAACCACACTAAACGGTGATCACTGGTGCCAATAGGACTATAGTACTCACTGTGACTTCTTCAATGCTATCCCTCCTTGTAAGTGCTGGGTCAAGCACTGCACCATCCCTACAGTAGTAGATTCATTGACTAACTGCCTTAGAAAAAATTCTTGCAGGGAATCAAGAATAGTCCTGCTGTTCTCCGAAGCTGCATTTGAAGGACTCACCCTACATCTGGCAGACGTAAGTCACTAACTAGTAGCACCTCCCCCTTACCTGCTTTTCTACTTACTTCATGGCTTATCCACGTGCCTTATCCTTCTACTTGCTCTCTGATGGTAGTCTGTACACTACTCCAGTATGGATAATGCACCTAGAGTCTGTTTCAAGACTGGCTCATGTTAAATCCAGCCCCTCATTTTCCTCTTTGTGCTCATGCACCTCTGGGGTCTTGATTTCCTCCTTCACATATTAACACAACCCCTCCTCCTTTCCTCCCCTCTCTGTCTCTCCTGAATAGCATGTATCCTGGTATAGTCATTTATGGTGTTGAGTACACAATTGCTCTGTTATAGCCACTAGGTCCAGATTAAACTCATTCATGGTGGCTTGCAGGTCCAGAATTTTATTTCCAAGGCTCCTTGCATTAGTGCACATTGCTTTCCAAATCTTTTTTCCCTCTTTTCTACTATCTTGTCTCCCCTTTCTACTCCTGCTCCATTTGCTTACTATCTTACCCCTTAACTCACCCTTTTCCTCATTACTTCCAATGACTCTGGACCACTTCAATCCTATATCCTCACCTACCTGCTTTACATTCCTGTTTGTTCCTGCTTCACTCATTTTTGTTCTGCGCATCTGCTCTAAGGGATTTTTCTCCACTATAGTCTACACTCCCTATCTGATTCCTCTCTCATCCTTTACCATCCTGGGCGAAGCAACTTTTGCCTTCATTTGTTTCACTGCCTCCCTCATTGCTTACATTAAATGCTCCTTTATGTAGCATTTAAACTTGCCATCAAGGATTGCAGACCTCTCCTTGGAAAGATACAGACCATCCCTCCCAATTAGGACCACATCCCTCCAGCTTCATCCTCAGTTCCAATGTTTCTAAAACCTTCCTCCAAGTACCATTGTTTCAGCCATTCATTAAAAGCTCTGATGTGGAGTTTCCTTGCCTCTCCCTGGCCATACCTGGGTAACACCTTGAAAAAAAAAAACACTGTACATACTGCTTGCTTAAGACACCTCCCCATCTCACTAAAATTTCTCTTTACTACACCTACCTCCTCTTGTGCTGTATCATTTGTCCCAATATGGACAATGATATCCAGCTCCCACTGCCCTAGCAATCCTCAGGATAATCTCACCTAGCAGAAGACCACCTTAATAATGTCACCTGCATATCTTTTCCCCCTCCAGATCCCAGTTCTATCCTCTTCACAACTGAGTCCCTCACCAATAGCAGCCTCCTCATTGTCTGTCTGATTCCCCTTCCCTGCTTGGGTCTCCATTTTTGAGAACTCCCACCTCCTCCCTTATCACTGTGATAATGGATACAGCCTCATCCCAGCTGCCCTTTTCCCCAAGCAAGGTGGATGTATTTTGCAGTGGTATAGGTGGAGGAGTATGCACTGTACCCCACCCCCACTCTTCTGGAGAATATCAAGGTCCATCTGCTCTGCCTATGTATCCTCTTGGGGGAATGATGGCAGACTTGGTGGTCCCTTGGTGGTGCAGAAGGCCTGCTGAACTCTCAGAGATTCAGCCCTCAGTCAAGCAATCTGTGCCTGCAACTCATAGAGATGACTACAAATGGGGCAGCACTTAATTCTACAGAAGTTTTCCTTACAGACTGCTGCACCACAACCATTACACTGCACCTCTCCCATATTCCTTACCTTTTTCACTTGATGTTTATGCAAGTTTTATTTACCCTTCCACCTTCTTACTAATCCTGTGTTACTACTCCTTTACCCCTTTTATTAGTTTTTTTTTATTGGCTACACTTTATCTTAAGTGTCAGTTTCAATGTAACTCACCTAGCAGAGGACCACCTTAAAAATGTCATCTGCCTATCTTTGCCCCCTCCAGCTCTCAATTCTATACCCTTCACAACTGAGTCCCTCACTAATAGCAGCTTCCTCATTGTCTGGCTGATTACCCTTCCCTGCAAAGAAGTGAAAAATAATGATGGGTCAAGGGAACCGTGGGGAGAGCTACAGGTTGGGAAGGGAGGAGCTGACTGTCATCAAAAAAGAAAGGGACCTAGGGGTTATCATCTCTGATGACCTTAAGGAATCAAAGCAGTGCACAAAGGTGCCAGGGAGGGCCAGTGGCATGCTGTGGTGCATAGGCAGGGGTATCACTAGCAGGAGGTGGTGATGCCATTGTATAAAACTTTGGTAAGATATCACCTGGAGTAATGCATGCAGTTTTTTAGGCCACACCTGTACAAGGACATAGATAAGGTGGAAACTATCCAGAGAAGGGCAACAAAGATGGTGCAGGGCTTGCACCACAAAACATGTGAGGAGAGACTAAGGGGCCTCAACATGTACTCTCTGAAGAAAATAAGACAGCGCGGGGACATGATTGAAACTGTCAAGTACCTCAAGGGCACAAACAAGGTGCAGGTGGGGGACCTTTTCCAAAGTAGAAAAAAATACTATAATAAGGGGGCACAATATGAAATTGGAAGGGGGTAGGCTAAGAGGTAATGTGAGGAAGTTTTTCTACACAGAAAAGGTAGTAGGCACTTGGAATAGTCTGCCACTGGAGGTAGTGGGGGCAAGCACAGTGGAGGGGTTTAAGCATGCCTGGGACAGGCACAAGGGAAGCTTCAGAGGGGAGGGAGTGATGAAAAGCCATTGATCACATAGGGTCAGAGGCCACATACAATGTATAGGACCTATGGGCAGACTGCATGGGTCTAGCAGTTATCTGCTGACAATTTCTATGTTTCCATGTTTGTATGTAATCTTACCTTAGATAGGGTATTTTGTACTTACTCTATACTACCACATTAACCTGTTTTTATCTTCATCAGATCGTTCTCATTGTTTTATACAGACCTTCCTTTTATATTCACATTGCCCCAAGTATTTGTTATTTTTTCTACAACTAATTATTGACCCCTTGGTACACCTTAGTATATTACATTAACGAGCAAGTGTTTAGTGTGGAGGGGTAGTGGGATAACAGATGGACCAGGTTCAACACATAATCTCTGTGTGATGTTTATAAAATGGCAAGAAAAAAATCTAGAAATCTCATTGGTCAAGAGACATCAGCTGACTGTACATTAAATATCTATATATGCACTGTAATCCTGAACCTAAACCACATCACACAATAAGCAAATTATTCCTCCTACAACTATAACTATCTTCCATTAGTACCCATACAACAAGAACTGATCTTCCATCACAAACATGGCTGCTACCTTTACACTGTAAAACCTTCAACTGGGCCCTAAAAATTAAACTATCTTAAATAAAAAATAAAATAAATTAATTAAATGTTGTTTCCCTGATCATCAAACTCTCGTTACACACATAAACAAATTAGAAACATTAAGTATTGTTTGTAGTTTTCATTATAACTGTTTCTTTGCTGACAGTGAAAAATCCCCATTCTATGTTTCTATGGCAGTCCTAGTGGGGGGTAGAAGGAAGTAAGCTGTTGGTTAACTAGGATCTGCAGCTTATCTGTTAAGTAGGAAAATGGGCAGACTAGGTGGGCCAAGTGGTCCTTATCTGCCGTCAAATTCTAAGTTTCTATTCTTTTTTTTCAAATTTAATAAGCTTTATTAAGTTTTCACATTTACATATTGTGCACAAAAAATTTATACAAAAAATTAAAGACCAGTAGTACATATAACAACTCCTGTAAATTCTCATACTTCTATGAAATTCAAAAATTAAATATTATGAGACAACATACATATGTTTTCCCTTAAACAATAATTATGCCTGTAGTTTATCTTAAATATCAGATGATATTTAAACATTATCAATTATAACATCCAAATTAAAAAAAAACAACAAAAACAAACAAAAAAAAAAACATAATCCACCCCCCCACTCACTTCGCCACTATGAGTTAGTAATACATGCTAAGCCTGAAAAAACATTTCTTGCATTATACTTAACATTGATAGTGTTACAGGTATTTATCTTAACCTCTGCAGAGCTCAAATTAATACAATAATGCAATCAATATAACTGTCTTGAGGGACCATTAAATGGACAGTAGAGTATGCAAGGGGGCCCAAATCTGCTGATATTTCTTACCACGTTTGGAAATCTTCGCCAAGAGGTATTCTGCTTGTAAAGCGAAAAGCATTTCCTAAAGCCATTCTGTATACGTAGGACTTTGTTGATCTAACCAATGGTGTAATATTATTTTTTTAGCACAAAGGGATATACAAGTCAGATGTTTCCTTTGGTTTCCAAGCAGAACATCTCTTGAGTCTCCAATAATGCAAATTTCTGGTTGAAAAGCATTTTGGAGTCCCAAAAGGGATCAAGTCGAGAATGAATACTTTCCCAGAAGGGGGATACTTTATTACATTCCCAAAGAATGTGGAGCAATGTACCCCATTGATGCCCACATCTGGTACACATATCCAACTGGAGTTTCCCCAATTTTTTAAGTTTTACTGGTGTATAATATAAATCTTGTAACACATAGAACTGAAGTAACCTGTATCGGTCCCATCTAACATCCTTGTACAATCTGTTCCAGATTTTCGTCCAATGACGGGGGACTGTAGTTGATGGGGGAATAATCTTATCCCACACATAATGAGGAGTATCATCTATTTCTCCATACTGAGCATGAAGCTCTTTATAATAAAAAGAAATATAATGAGATGTAGGCCTTATCGAAATTGTACTAAGAAATGGTCCAATCATATATTGGTCCCAAAGACCATTACCAAGATGCTGTATTAAAGCTTGGGAAATTTGGATATATTTAAAACAAAAAGAGTTGGTAGATTATACTTTACTCTTATATCTGAGAAAGAAAGCAATTTATAATTCTCTGTTAGATCTATCACTTTGTTCCCCACACCATCTGGCCAGAAAGACTACTTAATAACTTTACCTCCAATTCTAAAGTTGGGATTACCCAAAATGGGTTGGAAGGAATCTTTCTCTAGTGAATGACCTAGGGTCTTGTTAAGTTGCATGTCAGTTCGGAGAGATACCATGATAGGTGTAGATTTCAGCTGATTGGGGACCTTGTTAAGGGGAAGATAAAGTAGTCCCTTTAGATCTACACTCGTTGATACACAAAGTGACTTTTCTGTTTGGAGCCACAATGGGGAGTAAGAGTAAGACTTAGGATCTGCTATAGGCCTCAGCCAATGAAAAACAACTGAACAGTTAATCGAGAAATAATAAAGGTAAATATTAGGAACTTGTAGCCCTCCTTTTTCTTTGGATCTCTGTAATTTAGAGATTGCCCTATGGGGGGTTATTTTTCCAAATAAATTTGGAGATGATACCATGGACCTGGTTAAACCACAATTTAGGAAGAAATTGGTTAAGCATTTGGAGGGGATATAACAGCCAGGGCAGGATATTCATTTTAACTATATTAATAAGTCCACAAAGGGAAATGTGGAGTAAAGCCCAGTGATTCAGATCTGTTCTCATCTGTGTAATTAACTGATCCAAATTATATTGTTTCATTTTGGAATGAGATTGAGATAAATATATGCCCAGATATTTTATTCTATCTCTTACCCAAGAAAGCCCAAGATACTGAATATTCATTTTTAGGGTCTGATTATTTAAGGGCATTACCTCTGCTTTAGTCAAATTCAATTTATAATTGGATATTCTGCCAAAATCCTGAATGATGCCTAGGGCAGCGGGTATAGATTTAGATGGGTGGGTAATATGGAGTATAATATCATCGGCATATACTGATAATTTGTATTGGGAATGATTGCTTGGAATACCAGAAACTAATGTAAAATTATTAATCTTCCTAATAAGAGCTTCTAAATATAAATTAAACAAATATGGAGAGAAGGGACATCCCTGATGTGTAACCTGCTGCAGTAAAAAAAGATGGGGAAAGGACTCCATTACATAATATACGAGCCGATGGTGTTGAGTAGAGAATTTTTATCCACTGAATAAATTGTGCTGGAATACAATATCGTGGAAGTAAATTAAACAAGTAGTTCCAGGACACCCGATCAAAGGCTTTTTCTGCATCCAGGGACACCAAAACTGTTGGAATATGGGAGTCCATGGATGCAGACATAAGATGAGAAAGTTTGCTCAGGTGATCCACTGATAGACTTCCAGCTACAAATCCTGCCTGTTCAGGACTTAATAGGGTCTGCCAAACAAGAGCCATCCTGTTAGCAAGTATTTTAGCTAAAATCTTCAAATCTACATTTATTAGTGGTATAGGGCGGTAATTTGATAACACTGTTGGGTCCTTACCCAGTTTAGGGAGCACCACAATAATAGCAGCAGTGAGACTGTGATCCGAGAGGCCTTGCATATAAATGTAGTTATAAGTGTCAAGCAATATTGTACCTAATTGAGTTTTGAAAAATGTATAAAAGTTTGATGTGTAACCATCTGGGTCCAGTGCTTTGTCTAGTGGAAGTGCATCAATGGCCTCATAGACCTCTGTTAAAGTCAATGGGGCTTTAAGAATATCTATTTGGGGTTGTGACAGGTATGGAAGGTCTATTTCTTGAGGAAAATGATCTATATCAAAACTATTAAAGGGTAAAGGAGAACAGGAATAAAGGGATTGATACTATAATTTAAAACAAGAAACAATGTCTCTAGAGGAAGTATGGATAGTGCCAGCAGCATCTCAAATGGTTGGTACAATTCTATCAACTGTTTGTGCTCTTAACCATAGCACTAATAGCTTCCCAGCTTTGTCCCCTTGATCAAAGTAAGTAACTTTTGATCTAAGAAGGAGATGTTCAGTTTTGTCACCAAGAAGGATATTATATTGAAAGCGCAAGCTTTCTAATTTTTTGGAATCCGTTGTGTTAGAATATGAGGACATGGATTTTTCTAAAGTTTTAATTTGCTGTAACAATACAGAGGTTTCCTGGGAGATTTTATTTTTCCTGATAGAAGCCAGATGGAAAATCTCTCCTCTTAATGAACATTTTAAAGCACTCCATAACACATCAAGTTTTGGCATGGAGAAGGCATTTTCCTCATAGAATTTCTCCATGAAATTTTTCAAGTTTTCTACCAATTGTTGGGGTTTCAACAACTGAGGGTTGAATCTCCAAATTTTATCATAACCTATTGAAGCAGGTAGGGACCACTGTAAAAGAGTTGGATGGTGATCATAGATCACTTTAGCTAAATAAGTATATGTTTGAACCCTAGTTAGGTGCTCAGTCCTCAGCAAAAAGTAGTCAATTCTTGAGAATGTATTGTGTTGTAGGGAATGAAATGAGTAATCTCTTACTGAGGGAAAGAGGGCCCTCCACGGGTCTATCAGACCTCTGGTGTCCATAAAATCCTTCAGGGCCATTTGTGCAGGAGTAGGGGGAGAGCATCAGGGATTAGACCTGTCTAATGTATTACAAAGAACTAAATTCTAATCCCCGCCAATTAGTATAGGGGGAGAGGACAAAGAAGCTAAGCTAGTCATAACAGTGATGAAGAATTGTGGGTCTTCCCCAACAGGACCATAAACTGATACTAGTATTAATTCTGTATGCCCCAAAATCACTCTTAAAAAAATATATCTGCCTTGGGGGTAACTAACCGATGGTAGCAGCCTAAAAGGTATCCAGCTTGCTACCAATACAGCAACTCCACTCTTCCAGGTATCGAGGCCTACCCCCAATACTTCCCCTACCCATGATCTTCATAAGCAATGCATTTGTGAAGTGAGCAGATGGGTCTCCTGAAGGAAGGCCACATCAATATTGAGTTTATGGAGATGTAGTAGTATCTTGACTCTTTTAGTGGGGGACTGGGCAGCTTTAACATTCCAAGAGCAAAATTTTAAAATTACTGCCATGACCATTCAAAATGTTGAATTTTGCTCTCTAAGAATAAAATAATCTCCAAATGATAAATACTATTTTCTAAAACAACAGTTTTATATAATTCCAGTGGTGACCCATATGTTTCTCTCCCCCCCCCTTTACAGCTAGTTCTGGTTCCCAAACAACCGTATCTTCCCTCAACCCATATCCCCCCAATACCATGTTACAAATAATGGAACTTGGAATATAAAAAAAAAGATAAAAAAGGAAAAAATAACCCCAACATATCCTCCCCCCATTTTTACCCCAATTCCTTCTTCCACAACAATATAGACTATACCTTTAATAAACTGAATTATGTCTGACACTATTACCCTTAACAGCCCCTGAAACATAGACATTGTAACCAATAACATCCAAATTATTACACATACTGTAGTTGTAGAACCACCCACTCCCTGTGCCAGTACGCGTTGCCCTGAGAAACCTGCAGGAAAACCAAGAACCATCGCGTCCCACCCCAACTCCCATCCTTTAACATCCTAAAAAAAGAAAAAGGTTAAAATGATGGGTTCCTCTTGGTAATAACCAAAACATAATAGCCAATACTCATGAATGCAATGGGTAAAACAGTGAGGTTTATAACTAAAGAAACAAATAAGGAACTGCTAGTCATCAGTACTGGCAACTGTTTACTTATCGTGGCTCCCATGAATTTTTAAACATGAAACCATCTATTGAGGTTTAACAGCCCTACAGATTCTCCAATTAATTACTAAATACTAGGTAACACTCCTATTCTATACAGTAGGAATTTACTTATTTAACACAAAAAATAATATGCTATCTAGCACTTCTGGAAAAAATGTAGCTCGAGTTAGCTAACTCAGTAAATAGCCCAATTTACCAGTCGGTGACGTGCTGTATAAAAGCTTTGTCCTAAATTGAGTCTGAAATTATCCATATATTAGTTATAAATCTCCTTCTAGCTGATAAGAAGAAAAGAAAGCACAGACTCTATCGCAGGATGAATTCCAATTTTACTCACATACACATTGTACAGTCTCTGTCACCCTCCTGTGGTCAAACAGCAGTATTTGCTGATTTTATTCTTCAGAGCAATCCAAGACACTATCCTATTTCCAAAACTTGGAAAAGCAGTAAAAAAAAAAGACAAAGTAAAAGAAGACCCCAGACCAGACTCTTCATGGGGTATCAGTGAGCAGAGAATAACTCTGGAAACAGAGCTTGTAGAGTGGGAGTAGCTTGTTGCACATTTTCAAAGGAGTGCCAGGTGCCAGAGTGATGAACAGCCAAGTGAGGTGGGTACTGTATCCTATACTTGATCCCTGCTGCTATTAGCTTAGATACCAGGGGGTGGTACTCCGATCTTCTTTGCCTCACCGAGACTGGTATGACTTGAGTCAGCCTTAACTGTTGACCCTCCCATAGAACTTGCTGCACTTTTCTAACCTGTTCAAGGATATGGGACTTATCGAGGTAGTTAAGGAATTTTATGATAAGTGGTCTCAGGGGTTTTCCAGCTGCAGGTTTTGGACGTAGCAAGCAGTGAGCCCTCTCTATCACGTAAGTGGTATTATTGGGAGAGGGTCCAGCAATATGCATTAGCATTTTTTGTAGGAATGTAATGGGTAAAGATCCCTCCACTTCTGGAAGGCTGAAGATTATAATATTATTTCTGCAACTTCGGCCTTCCAAGTCTTCCAATTTAGCTTCCATTTTGTGCACTTGTTGCCTAAGGCTCACCATTTCAGGCTCTAATTTGCCCTTCCAGTCCTCCAAAGATGTAATACGGGCTGTAACATCTGAGATGGCCCTATTAGTATCTGAGAGCTCTCCTCAGAGAGATTTGATTTCTGCCGTGAAATCCTGTAATGCAGCTTTAAATGGTTGAAGCTCTTCCATGAATTTTTGCTCCGATAACGGAGTTAGATTTTGCTGGGTTACATTAGGCGCCACAGGTTTCATAGAGCCCCGGTTTGGCTTTTTGGATATTTTAGACCCTTCTCCGGGGTCTGCGGGGGCGTGTGGCGTGGTAGTGTCTGGCGCATTTCGACCTCCATAGCAAGCTTAGTCCCTGAACTGAGCAGTGGAGAATAAGAAGCTTTACCATTCTTACCAGCCCCTTGACTTGTTGTCAACACACCAGGGATCTGTCAGGAACCTGATCCTTTGTAGACAGGCTGAAATTCAACTGTAGCTTATTTTATTTTAGTCGAATTATGAGAGTTGGAGCAGGAGCTAGTTCCTAGAACTGCTAGTCCCAGCGAAACATCATGTGATCTCCTTATGTTTCTAGTCTATCTACCTGCTCATCTGGGAAATCTCTTCCGCTTGCCCTGACAGTTAGATAATTGAGTCCCTGACTGTAGAACAGACCTTGATTTTGTGTATGTACAAAATGTTGGGAGAGGAACATTCTGCCAGTGGAATTGAGCAGAATTTTAAATCCCTGTATTCAATGGTAAACATTCCATATCTTGAATGCGTAAAAAAACAGAAAAAAAACAGGATAAACAAAGTAGGCAACAATACTTTATAAATAAACAGAAAAGATGGGAAAACACAGTTACATAGGCATAAGCTGACCCCAACTGCTCAAATACATTTCTGAAGTTTATAGAAGCATGTACATTTGAATCATATATGGGAGTCTTCATGCGAAATCTACATCACCCCCCCCCAAAAAAAAGGCAACTTAGGTTTAAAGCTTTTTTCTTCATACTAACCTTTCCCCTCAATCATATAGCAGTTTTCCTGTTAAGTAGTAGACCATGATGCACAAGTAAAAACAAAAATAAAGAGAATGTTGCCTTCAATGAAACTATATTACTACAGTATAATGTATGGAGAGCCCTTATTATGTATGGCATACTGCTGTCTAACAATCTTGTAATCTCACCGATCTGATGTTAGTGCTATAAAGTTGCTTGCCTTCATCACATCGGTGAAATTACAGGATCGAATCCAGTCAGGTGCACTGAATTCTAGCACCCAAATGTTGATCGCGCTACCGTAATTGGTTTAAACTGTTCAACAGAAGCCCACAAGCAACAAATAAAAGCCTTTCCCATTCTGTCCTGAAAATATTTACCGTTGCGACCCCATACACTGCAAAAGACAATGGCTGAGGTGATGAAGTTTACCACATTGTAAACCCCTCTCGCAGTTGCCATGCCGATGGTAAACCTTTCGAGCTTTGCTCTCGAGGTTTACAAGGTCGGCCTGGCAACCACTCGAGGTGTTTACAACATAGTAAACTTCATAACCCCAGCCATTATCCTCCATGTAATGAAGTTTTAAACACTGCTTATTTTTACAAATTTACAGATGTTACTGTATATTTATATGAGAATTTACGTGTAGAAAATATATATTTTCAGCTGACACTAATAATAAATACTTTTACTGCAAAGTACTAGTTAATCTATTGCTGAAATACGCTATATTATGCATTAATAGGGGCTACTTTGTTCAGTTTTTAGAAGTTTTAGAGGTAGTGTATTGTTTAGGCTTTTGAAAATAGTAAAGAAGTTTTAATCTCTATCAGAGTGATGCAAACTAATTCTTTCATGATAGTGGCCTATTTTAAAAGTATGATAAGCCACTCCAGGGTGTGCATTAAATGATTTTAATGCACTTCCCATGGGTGTAAGGACTCTTGGCCTTCAGTCTCATGTCTTAGCACACCCCTGGGACATGCATTAAAATCCTTTAATGCACACCCTGTCATAGCTTATTACTTACTTAAAACACAGGGGGCAACCTTAAGTAGTGGCATATCCCTTCTTCAATACATCAGTTTGCAGCAACAGACTATGCATGTCCTACCTTTGCACTTAGTCAGCACCTAATGACCCACTGATCTACTGCTCTATCTCTTTAGTGAAAATGATTTAATTTCCTATGTTGGTCTTGCGTATTTGGGTGACAGGGAGCTCAAAAAAGAAAACTCCCAAAACAAGCTAAAGACAAAGAACCTCAGTGCAGAAGCACTGAAGCAAGTGCAACCACCCAGGCCCCTGGGGTACTAGAATCCCATTAGCACTAGTCTATAGGCAGGTGAAAAGGCAGCTGGTAAAGAGCTCATTAAGGGGCTTTTTACATAATGATATCATTATTTACTCAGCTAGCCTGAGTGGGAATGGTTATGTCATTTAGAACTCTCACAGCAGCATAACCAATTTTGAGTCAGCTGCTCAGGGGAAGTTTAGAATGTTCAGTTAGTCTGAGCTGGAGAGTTAGAGTGGCAGGAGGTCTGCCAGTTGGGGCTGTGTCACAGATAGCCCTGTGTTTCTCACCCTAGTCTGTATTAAATCTACAGTTGCCAGTTAAGTGGTGGAGACCTTTTGCAGCAGGATTCCTTGATTTCACTCCAGGGGGATAGTGAGAGGGACTGCCAGTTCAGTGTATCCAAGGGGTAATCCCCTAAAGGTCCTAGAATGTATACAGCTGCCTTTGAGAAGGACATCTGTGTGAGAATTTCTGATAAGCTACCATGGAAAATGGGTACTTTCTGGTTGTTTCCATGCCTAAAGGAAGGAACAACAAATATGTGAGTACAGATGCAGTAACTGTTCTCATTAGGGAGTTGGCTGAGGTGTGTGTGCCCAAGATAAGGCTAGATCTCACCTGTCAGGACCTCTCAGACACTTTGGTGTCAAAGTTTAAAGTTTGAGTCTTTAGCAATTCATTGGGGATTGGAAGCTCATTTTGTGTAACCATGAAGGAATGGCAGAGACTGTCAGTTGGAGCAAAGGGTGGGAGGAACGCCATCTGGAGTCTACAAGGCAGGGCTAACTGGTTCATTGATGGGTGCCTGGTTTCCCTAGGTAAAGGCCATTGCCACAGGAGGATATTTCAAGGTGTGAGGCAACAGTCCACAAGCATACACTCTTGGTAAAAGGAAATATTCTGGATATGTGGCAACAGTCCACAAGCATACACCAATGGATAGAAAAGTTTCTGTGGAAAACTGTACTGCCTAGCAAAGAGTGTTTGGAAAAGACTGCACTTGTTTTGCCATGACCAACAACTGGGGTCCACTTGTGCTTTAGTAACATCTGTGAATAAAGCCATACTGCACAATCCCAGTTGCTGAAGTTGCTGAATTAGACATTCTGATCATTGCTTTCTATGTGGAGTTATTGGGGCCCCCTCAGCAGTTAGGTTTAGCATACACCTAGCATCCTCTCCCCTGGACCTGGTTGTATTTACAAAGGTTCATTTTGGTAATTGTACCCCTACCCCCTTCATTTAGATAATGAGCATGGTATACTAGGCGAGGTACCAATCTGAGTATTTCTGCCATAGGTAAACAGTATGCCATATGTGGGTACTAGTTCTTTTAATGGGGGTGTGAACTTGATAAAAGTAGCGTGGGGGTTACACAAGGGTTATCCCAAAGGGCACTGGCTGTCAGGTGTGGTGCCGGTTGAACAACTCACTGTTCCCTTGGCCATGCACATGATCGAGCAATCCTCTCAAAAGTTGTGAGGTACACTTCAATGTCATCACTGTCCGATAGTTTGGACAGTTTAATGTCTTTTGGGCTACTGGTTCTTTCAGTTTGTCCTGCATTGATGGCATGCAAGGCCCTCATGGTATCCATCCATTTGGCAACTTGCCTTCTCCACTCAATGTCTCTATCTCTCTCTCTCTCTCTCTCTGCTGAATATCTCTCTCTCTCTCTTTCCATATGCATCTGTTTTATGCAGAGCCATTTCAACAACTCCCCTACATCCTCGGGTGAAGCGTCTTCAAGAGTGGCAGGGTCTCTCTGTCACAATTAGTAAGAGTGTATATCTTAAAGAAAGAAGGTTTGGGGCCTTTAGATGCCTCTGCAATCATTCAGTTTGCTTTTATTTGTTTCTTTACTTACTTTTTCATAATTCTGTTTGTATTTTGCCAACTGCTAGTGAGAAAAGAATCCAATGGAATCCCTATATTATGATGCCAGAAACTCTTTACTGGCAAGGCTGCCAGTGTATTTCAGTGGGAAACTGCAAATCTGTTTTCAGATTTTTATGGAGAAATAACACTTCCTGCCACCAAAATGTTATATATTTAATTGAAATATGTGATTTTTGATGACATGTACTCCTTTGTTATAATTTACCAGGTGACATTTTCTTCATAAACAGATTTTACTTGGAAAGAAGAAAAGAGAAACTAATTATTGTTTTTTAAAATGTAAAATCATACAGATGTGGCACAATAGTGCAAACATATAAAAGCTAAAGTTTGTTAATGAAATAAGTATCAATTTCTTTTGAAAAAAAATTGAAAAATATATAGAGAATACTGGATGGGCAACTATGCACAACCAGTGTGTTCTGCTACAGAGGAGTACTAATTCCCTCAGACCTCGAGAGTGAAGCTTGAGAGGTCCATGGGAATCAGAATCCCAAGGCTGCAGAACGCACTGGCTTTGCATAAAGTTGCTCATCCTGTATTTTTATAGTGTATAGTATTATGTGAAATGTACACATGGTGGTTCTTTCACTTTCAGAATAAAACTGACTTGTGCTGTCTTTAGAGGTTTCAGAATGCTGTTGTACTACAGAAGGGGACAATCAGATTTCATGTGGGTGAGCTGCAGTATAAGAGGTGCTAGCTGCACATTCGAGCAGACTTGACAGACCATAAGGCCTTTATCTGCTGGCAGGTTCGTATGTTCGTATGACTTGTGTACTGTGGTACAACAGCATTTTGAGAGGGATGGAATTTTATACAGAACAATGCTTTACTATACACTACATTTAGTTTCTCATTGAAATTCATTGGGCTCTTGAGTAGCTAGTAGTTTTTCACATCATGATACTAGAATTCTACTGAATTATTTTTTTGCCAGCAGTGTGACAAGCAAAGGTGAAAATCAACTTGTTTCACTATGCTAACAAATAGTATAAACTGACTCCAACAAATGGAGGAAGCTGATTGTCTGGAAGATCTTTGAAGCCATGATGATATCTGACTACATACTCATGGCTTCAAAAAACCTCTAGTCACCAGCCTCCTCACTGAAAAAAATTCCTCCGACCCCAACGTTCCCCATGTCCCACGGCCGTGAGTGATTCCAACAATGATACGGCCACTTAAAATAAAAAACACCACCAAATCCTCTCAATTATGCTGCCACCAATTGTGGCATACACAGAAACACCCACTCTGTGCCACAAGTTCAAAACCACTAAAGCAGATACATCAATGGAACACCCACTCTCCACACAAAAGTGTGGCAAGTTCAAAACCACCAAACTAAAAGAAACGGCCGGTCACGGTCACGAGCAAACTTCCCCAGCTATCACAATGGTCCCTCTCATTTAGACTGTTACTACAAACAAAGCATCTGCACTCCTACTAATACTCCTCGCACAAACTCCATTTTTTTGGTGATCCTGCAAGCAGGAAACCAGATTCTCCACACTTGCACTCCCATAGAAACAGCCACTTGGGCTGCTTATGGACATAATGCTTCTAAGCAGATTGGGTTTTCTGAAAACAAACAAAAAAAAAAACAACAACAAAAAATCCTTAAAGAACTTTAGCCAGTCCCAGGGCATGCAGCAGAACTGGGTAAAATGCAGGCAAAAGACACTTTGTAATGAAGTTGGAAGAGTGACACAGTGCTCACAGCTGCACTCCTCCAGGAAGTACACTTACAGCAGTGCCACCTGATGCCCACAGCCCTCCAGGACTTATTTTCTTAAAAGTTATCCCTCCTGCAGCCCAAGCAAGGCATTAAAAGTTGTTTTTTTAATTTGTTACCAATAAAACATTTACACCAGTTCATAAGAGCAATAATGCACTCCAGGGTGTGGTATATCATGGGATATCATCACTTCTAGGGTGCTGGACACACTTGGCCTGCGGCCTCGTGCCCAACCACCTGATGCATGATGATATCTCATGATATACCAAACCCTGTCATGCATTATTGCTTAATTTTATTATAAAAGTAGAAACTAATTACTAACACATGAAAATAAAATAAATAAAATAGTCAGTTTTCCATTTATTAGAAGTAAGCATCAAATAATACTCTTCCTTCCTACTTCCTAGTGTAAATGCAAACAATAATACCCAACAGAGTGGGCAGTATTGTCCATACCATCCACCCTGGAGGGTATTATTGTGCTTAGAAAATGGGCATCCAGGTAATTTTTTTAGTAGTTAAAAAATAGGTACAAAATAAAAAAAAATCTCAAAAATACAAAAAAAAAGTTTTATAATAAAGTAGTTCCTGCCATGATTGTAACATTTGCCTTGTTTGCTTGGCACAGTTGCCAGTAGAGGGCACTGCTGTAGAAGGCACACAAGAATCTCTGTGACTGCAGAGTTTTTACAGTTTTTTTTCTTCTGTAGGTACTTCTGTTGAGTTCTTGCCCCCCCACCACCACCACTGTATTTAATTTACAGGAATGTCTGACTCCATATTCTGCTCCATTTTACTTGTAGAACAAATCCTGTCTGCTTGTATGCTATTGCTCCTAACAGTGGTTGACATGTAAGAATTGGGTAGGTCGTCTCTCTGTGGTAGGAAGTGGAGCACTCTGCAGTGGATATATGCTGTGTGAGAAACTGAGTGAGATCATACTGCACTCTACAGGTCAGGAAAGTGAAGTGTATTTTAGAAAAGTATTATGTGATTGTTGTTTTTGACTTTGTGACAAAGGGAGTGTAGTAAGCGCATGCTGGGCTGTGTGGGAGAAGCAGTGAGCTTGCAATGGCTTAGCACTACTAGTCAATGTTCCAGTAGTGTAGAACACGCAACGTGTTAGCGCTGCTAATTTGAGGGAAAAAACCTAGTGGCTCAAGTCTGGAATGGCACTTGCAGGGTTTGTGCCATGTTGTGCTCTGTGTGTGTTTGGGGTTATGGTCTCACTTGCTAATTGAGGGGGGAAATGGGGGAGATTCATTTTTGATGTGAGTGGGTGGCTAGTTGGAGGAGAGAGGGCACGGTGGTCAGACAGTGGAACTCACTTCAATGAAAGTGTAGCAGGGATGGCAGACAATAATTTTTTTTGTTTACATTATTTGAAGGGAATATTTCAGTGTGAGGTTTTCATGTAGAGTTATCCTCGGGTGTGCAAAGCATGGCTGCAGAGGTGAGTCTCACTAAGAGAGATAAAAAACATGGCAGCTGGGTGAGGGCACACTGACACAAGAGTATTGGTAATGAAGCTGGCAGGGCTGGCATAGCTGGGACTTTTTACTTACAGGGCTCTCACTGTAAATTAATGTACCCCTGCCAGCCAATCAAATTACTGGAATTCTTAAGCCCATTTTCTAAGTACATTTATTCACTTACATACCTCTTCCTACCACCTTGTTTCTGCTATCTCACCCCTTTCCTTCTCTAAAAAAATTTTTTAACCTTACCCTAGATACAGTGTCTTCTCGCTTTCCCTAAAATAATTAAGTAATAAGGCTGGACAAGATACTTTGGTACTTTGGTACTTTGGTATCGTTGGACAAAAGAAGGCGGATTGCCCATCACGATTGTCCTCCATATTTATGGATCATTCAATGGGTCTCTGCTCAATCAACCATTTGTCTAATTTGTTTTTAAATGACAGGATGTTTGGAGAGTCAACTATTTCCTGTGGCAACCTGTTCCAAATTCTAGGTGCCCTTATGGTAAAGTAATTTATTCCTTTATTGGTTTTTGCCCTCATGATCTCTAGTTGTCTATTGTGTAGTCTAGCCATCGTTTTTCTGGTGGAAAATTTAATGGCACATATTTGCATCTGTTCTTGATTGCCTAATATTTTGAATAGTAACAGCAAGTCCCCCCTGAGTCTTCTTTGGGCTAGTGTGTAGACCTGTTCTTGCTAATCTGGTGGTGTAGTTATATTTTGATAAGTGTGGTATGAGCTTTGTGGCTTTATGCTGTATATTTTCAATCCTATTTATGTCCGAGTTCAAGTAGGGACTCCAGAAGGGGGAACCATAGTCCAAAAGTGGCCTGACGTGAGCTCTAAAAAGGGGTAGGAGACATTGTTCTGTTCTGGACACAAATGTCTTACTTATCCTATGAAGAATGGCATTTGCTTGGTTTGCTATTTTAGTACAGTGGGAAGTTGAGGATAGTTTATTATTGATCAGAATTCCTAAATCTTTTTCTGCTGTTGAAGTTCTAATGGCAGTGTTGTTTAAATAATATGTGTGTAGTGGGTTATTTTTTCCCAGATGTAGTACTACACATTTAGTAATGTTGAAGCACATCTCATTTGCACATGCCCCTGTTCTACCAATGATAAATCAGTTTGTAGTCCAGAATTTATATTTTGCTTTGTGGCTTTCTCCCATGTTTTGTATCATCAGCGAACTGGACCATTTTGTTGTTGGAGATATGTGCATGTCACCGATAAATAGGTTGAAAAGGACTGGCCCAAGCACCGAGCCCTGGGGGAACCCGCTGGTCACCCATCTTACCCCGGACAATGCATTGTTAACCCTAACCCTCTGGGTTCTCTTGTCCAGCCATTGATTAATCCATGAAGTCAGTATGGGCGAAAGTCCTATGTTAATAAGTTTATTGATTAATAATGAATGGGAAACTTTATCAAATGCCTTACTATAGTCCAGTAAAATGACGTCCATAGGTATATTGCCATCCAGATGGTAATTAATATATTCATAGAAAGCTATAAGGTTTGTAACACATGAAAAACCTTGTTTGAAACCATGTTGATATGTATCGTTTATGTTTAGTGCTAACATTCCATTTTCAATTTTGTGTTTAATAATTTTTTCCATTAGTTTAGATGGTACAGATGTAAGGCTGATGGGTGGATAATTTTCAGTTTTTGAGTGGGAGCCTTTTTTAAAGATGGGCATAACTATAGCGGTATGCCAATCATTTGGTACTGTTGATTCATGCAAAGATTTGTTGTAAATTATTTTCAGTGGTCGGATGATAGCATTTTTTGTTTCTAATAGATATCTAGAAGTAATCCCATCAGGTCCTGGACTGGTATGTTTTTTAGGGTATTTAATGCAGTTATAACATCTTTTTCTGAAATTATATTTATATTTATTTCAGTCTTAGAGGATACAGTGGTAGGTGTAGGGACTGTTTTGTGTGTATATACAGTTGAAAAGTAGTTATTTAATTCAGTAGCTGTTTCAGTATCTGAAGTTATAGTTTGTGCATTTATGATAAGTGGCCCAATTAAGTTATTACAATTGTGTGTTATCATGTAATAACATCACTCCTGGAGTGGGTTGAAGCATGAGGTGAAGACAAGTGCTTTCACCACCCCAGGAGTGATGTTATTACACAATAACATACACCTTGGAGTCCCTTATTGCAATTATACAATGGCTCAATGTTATACAAAATTAAAACTTTTTTTAATGTTTTTAGTAGATTTTTAGTGAGGCAGTATATATTTGTTTCAAAAGAGAAAAGCAAATTCCCTAGTGGCAAATCAATATAATGATGAAATTGTGTAATAACATCACTGTCTCAGGCATACACTGACAAATCAGAGTCCAGGAATCTTTCTTGCCATTGTAAAATATGTTATACTACTTAGTATATCACACTGCTTACCAGCATCAATGCAGAATTTAAATGTAATATGGAATAGTTAAAGATAAGTTTACAATAATATGTAAATTTTGTGTACTAACCACTCTTCTTTGTATACCTCCCTCTTCTTCCCTTCTGTTGATGCCTGGCACATTACCCACTGTGCCTTCTTTATCTCCAAAGTTTAATATCTTGCTTCTCTCCACTCATTACCCCCATTACCTCTTACTCCCTGGTTTGGGAGCATTTGGGAGCTGGGGGGGGCATTCAGTCAGTCACGGGCTCTACAATGGGCACTAAACAGTGAATAAAGATGGTGGTGGGGCACCACTACTCACACTAAGGCAGCCAGGAGGGACAACCGCAATTGCTTCTGATATTGGGGTGGACTTTTATCACCTGCCTTCCACCCCGGACTGACACTAGCACAGACCCTATCCCCCAGTTCATCAGTGACTGCTCCTTGTTCCTCATATTATTGTTTAGTTGCTCACTGTGTACTATTCTTTTGCCTGTTCATCAATTTATTGTATGATATTTACTGTATAACAATTTTATTCTCAAAGCATTTATCATATTTTTATTTTGTTATACTTTTTCCATATTATTGTGTTACACTGTGTGTATATGCTTTTTTATTGTGTTATACTTCTTTCCATATTATTGTACTATTTTTGTGCACTGTACTTTGTATCTGTTGTGTTCTCTACCCCCTTCCCAAGAAACAAGATCATACCAGTTCAGTATGACTTTCCTGGTAAAACCTCCTAACTAACTAACATCCCTAATAACCCCCTAATATAATTTATACTAATATTTTCCCACACCTCAGCCTGATTCGCTTATATATAATATTTGTAAGCTTCTGCTTATTTACATAGTTAATGCCATAGATTGGAATCAACAGATCCAATCCTTTCTCACAAAAATAATGCTTTCCATTCTGATGGAGGCTGACCAGAGATTTCTAGATAACCCTATTACAGCCCTGGATATAGACATAGGCATAAAAAGAATCAACATAGAAAAACCCTAGGACCAGATGGGTTCACTGGTGAATACTTTTGAACATTTGGTCACATCCTAAAGTCCATACTCCTGAAAGTGTCAGCAATGTTTTTGGAACACTCCTGCATGCCCAACATCTGAAAGAGGCCATTATCTCTGTAATTCAAAAAGTGGGCAAAGATCTCAAAGACTGCAACAGCTACCACCCCATAGTGCTTCTTCATCAAGATGTCAAAATATTTACTAAAAACCTAATCAATGGGCTGCAGACCATAGTCACAACTTTGATACATCAAGATCAAACCAGTTGCATCCTCAACAGACACCTGTCAAAAGAGTACAAAGCATCAGTAAAGTAAACTCACCAATGGAGCAGCTGGGCAACAGCTTCTTATCACAGTAGATTCCAAGAAGGCTTTCAACAGGTTAAACTGGCACTTTTTTGCAAGTAGGCCTCCATAAACCAAGCAATCAGTCAATCAAATTTATTTAGTAGAGCACACTTACTCACTATGAATCAAAACACTTTATATACAAGGCAGATGACAAAATTTAAAATAACATAACTATAAAACAACAGTAAAACTATCCTGGTATTTACATTATAATACTGCTAACTCTTAATCAGGCTAAAAAGCTTGCCAAAACAAAAATGTCTTCAGTTCCTTCTTGAAGGCTTCTACAGTGGTAACATCTAGTATCACAAAAGGGAGAGAGTTCCAAAGGGTTGGCGCCATATACTGTATGAGAAGACACGAGCACCAGATGTTGCCAAGCTCATCCTTGGAACCACTAATAATCCCTCATCGGCTGAGGGAAGGGAACAAGTGGGGCAGTAGGGCTGAAGGAGGTCTTGCAAATAGCCATTCCCCTGGCTGTGTAGGGCTTTGTAGGTCAGCAAGCTGACCTTGAAGGTGGCCCACCACCTAACAGGCTGCCAGTGTGCGAGAAAGTAGCACAGGTGTAATAAGACACAGTCTTGACAGACTGGTCAGCAACCTGGCTGCAGCATTCTGCACTAGATGCAGGTGGTGAAGATCAACCTCTGATAGCCCCAGGTAGAGGGTGTTGCAGTAATTGAGCCACAAGGTCACAAAAGCATGAACCAGTGATGGCAGATTGCCTGGGAGTATCAGGAGCCTAATCCTGATGATTTTCCTCAGGTGGTAAAAGGCACTCCGAACCATGGCTGTCACCTGTGACTTAAGTGTCAAGCCACAGTCCAGAACCATGCCAAGATTCCTCACTCCAACCAATGTGAGCAACTATGAATCCTGAAGCCTAAGCCGAGAGACTCAACCAGATTGCCCACTCACCCCTGGGCAACCGGCTTCCACTACTAGTACTTCAGTCTTATCCAGGTTAAACCTCAGCCAGTTGGCCCTCATCCTAACTAATTGGGGACTGGTGGTCCACCTGGAGTGATGCAAGCCTATACTGCCATGATGGTCTGTATCTTTCCAGGAGGGGGAACCAGGATCCTGGGTGATAGGCCTAAATGCTTCATTGGCCAGCATTTAAATTAGCCAAGGGGGGAGGTACTGGAAAGGAGCAGGGACATCCTAGCCCCCCCATAATATCAGGTTAGTTAGTGAAGTAAAAACCAAGACAGAGATGTTGATAGGGAGACGGGCAGGGGTAAATGGAGAAAACGACAAAGGCAGTAAGGACAGGGATGGGGCAAAAAGGGGTAAGGCCATCAAGAAATGGATGGGAATGAGTACCAATGCCCATAGTCTGGGCAACAAGCTCCCTGACCCAACTTTAGTTCATCGATTGAAGGAAACCCTCCTGTGCTGATATCATCAAGCGTTTTTGTTTTTTTGTGGATTTTGAATGTTAATTTACAACATTGAGTGTGTGGTGAAAGACAGTGAAAGTGTGCTTTGGGGGAAGGGGCTTATCTGTGGTGTAGGTAGATTTAAGTTGGAGAAATAGTGATTTCTTTGTTTTTTGATTATATTTTTGTTATATAACTGACTGTGTTAATGTACACATAGTAATATTGTCAGTAATAGTGGAAATATTCTTCACTGTTTGCTGTGTGGATGTGGTGCAGCAGTTCATAAGTTCAGGTTGTTTACATTACAAATTTAGAATACGTAACGTGGCATAGTACTGAACTTTTGCATTTGCTACGCATTCCTTGTTCAGCATTGTACACAAACTGTTCTGTGTGTGAGTGTGTGTGCAGTGTTGCATGCATCATATAATACACCTTTTATTGTGCCACAGACTAGTGTAATTGCAGGTGCAGCAGTGTGAACCTGCTATCCACTGCAGCTGCCTGTTTTTGTACTGCGATCGTGGTATCTGTTCTTAGTTTTGCTGCTTGTAGTGCCGAAAAAATCTGCACTGTCTGCATTCAGTGCTCCCCCCGCATGTTCAAAAGGTATTTTTTATCAGATTTGATTGTTTTTGTGATCTCATCAACACCACTGGTTACTGACTGAAGTTGTTTTAATTCCGTGACAGTCTCAGAGTAGTCTCTTATCTGTTGCTAAAGCCACAGTTGTTTATTTGGCTTCACATCCAGCATCCCTCCAATCAGAGAGTGAATGTATCAAAATCTGAATTTGGTTATAATATTGTGGTTGATCCCACAAAATGCCTGCAAGGAGTCATGCAAGCAAAGCTGTTTCTCGCCATGGCAATGTTGGCAGTAAGATGGTCTGTGGGCACGGTAGTAGTACACAGATGCAGAAGTGCATTGCTGATGTAAGGAAAGGTATTTCTCCTGCAATGTTTTTTACAGCCCAATCAGTAGCTTCACTCATAGTTGGAGGAGATGATGTTTTCCCAGCTGGTGGTGTTAGTGTTACTGGTGTGAATGGTGGTGGAGGTAGCATTAGTATTGTTGCATCAAGTTCTAATTCTGACCAGTGTACTGTATCCAAACATATTGAGTGTGAAGTAGTGCAAGTGAGTGGCAGCATAGATGATGTCATACTTCCCAGTAACATCCCAGTAACTGAACCTGAGGATTCTGATAATCATCTCAATGACAGCATACAATGTGATATTCCGTCCACCGTGGCACTTAACATCACACATTTTCCATGCAGTGATTCACAGTGTGGTGAAAAAATATCAGGTGATGGTGGTGTAGATGCTGATGATGAATGTGATGATGATGATGATGATGTTGCTGTTGTTGCAACATGCAGTCCACATGATAGCATCCAAGCAGAAGATGTGGATGTGTGTGACATTGATGAATTTGATGATGATGTAATTGACCCCAGTTGGGAACTAGAATAAAGGAATTCAAAGTGGCTGTGTCTGAGTCTGTCTGCAGGAATCCCCTTCCTCATAAAAACTTGTGATCTACCAGTTTTAGTTGATGATGATGATGACCCAGTAATCAATATGATAGGTAGTCGTGGTGGTCAGTTGCAGTCCAGGTGTGCAGTGACCGAAACATCATGTGCCCCTCCCCATTTCAGTGCTTAAAATAACAGACTTAAATAAGCCACATCATGGACATGTTAAAAGCAGAGCATCACAATCCCTTGTTTGGGATTTTTTTGTTCAAGATGCAAATGATGATTCAGTTGCAATTGCCAGGTTTTCCATGTGCGTGTGAGGCGAGGTAAAAAGGGTAGCCATCTGGGCACAGGAGGACAGCATATGCATTTTAAAAATAGGCACTTGGCACTGTGGACCCAGCACAAGCTGGCAGCTAATACCACAGTGGGGCGTTCACCTGCATCACCAGCAACCATAGCCAGCATGTTATTCCCTTCTATGACTGTTAAGCCCAGTAGGAAATTAAACGTGTGAAGTAGTGCGGTAATAAGAGTAGAGGATTACTACGGGCATGATGAGGTGAAGGACCATAATGACTTTGAAATGTTGTCCAGTGCTGGTGAGAGTAGCAGTTTTGTGGTGGTGGTGGTGAATGCAGTATGTCTAGTGCAAGTGGTACATCAATCCTGGTTGGCAAATCTGGCAAAATAACATAATTTCTGGGTTTGTCATCATCAGCTGTACAACCATCTTCATCAAATGTGCACACTCCATCCTCTGCCAATGCCATTCATCACAGAGCACAACCATTTGTGATCAACACACCCCGTGTAAAACATTTAAGTCAGCCCATATTACAGAGTGTTTTTGCGCATAAGCTGAAGTACCCCCCCAATCATACAGTGTCACGTGTACTTAATGCTGCTGTAGCAGAAATGCTGGCAATTCATCTTTTGCCCTTCTCCTTTGTGGACAATTCTGGGTTCCAGCAGTTTGCTGCGTGTGCCTGTCCAAAATGGAAAGTCCCATCCATGACATACTTTTCTACCCATGCTGTCCCCAAGTTGTTCTGCACTGTGTCTGACTCAGTAAGACAAGCCCTTCAACATTCTTCCTCTCCATTCATCCATTTAAGTATAGATATATGGACAAGTAACAAAACAGCAGGGGGTTCATATCTGTGTATAACTGCACACTGGGCGCAGGTGCTGGGGGTTGTTTGTGATGTTGGTAGTGTGAATAATTAGTGCAGTAAGGTGGATTGTCATGGTAGCAATCTTCCAGGAATTCGACAGCATGCAACGATTGCTATGCGCAATGTGACCTGTTCACACACTGGTGAGAACATGTTGGATGTGGTACTGGCTGAAATTGACAGATGGCTAAACCCTCTGTCCCTGAGAGCTGGGTTCATAGCAAGTGACAATGGGTCAAATGTGGTGAAATGCATCACGAATGGCGTTTTTTTTTGTGTTCCATGCATGACCCACTGTTTAAATCTTGTGGTTCAGGAGTTTCTGCAGCATCCTGATGTAAAGGAAATGCTGACTGTTGCACAACATATCTGCTCTCTCTTTTCAAGATCTGGAAAGGCCCGTGACCAACTGTGGCAGTTGCAGATTCAAAACAGCCTGCCTCAGCACCGCTTGAAGCTGAAAGTTGTCACCCGATGGAACACCACTTTATACATTTATTTATTTTATTTATTTAGTTTTTGTTGACCGGGTAAGTGCACTAGACAAATCCTGCCTATTTTCAGGCACGGCCCTGGGAGGGGGATACAGATGAATGCCAACTGACCTTGAACCAGATTAAGCTGTTGGTGGTATTTTTTAGTGAATGAGGGAAATTTGGCCAGGACACCGGGGAAATTCCCCTACTCTTTTCAATAAGTGCCATGGGATCTTTAACATCCACCTGAACTACCACCAATCCAGGCAGATGGGACCTCGGTTTAACATCTCATCTGAAAGATGGCACCTCAGAAGTACAGCACCCCTCTCATGCTGCACTATAGTGTCAGTACTGGGATATTAACCCAAGTGCCAGATGTGGGAACTGAACCCACAGCCGTCTGATCTCCCGGCCTCAGAGGCGAGTGTGCTACCTACTGAGCCACTGACACTGACACTACATGGCAGAGAGGTTGTATGAACAATACAAAGCCATCTCAGAATATCTTGTTATGCATACAAACCGTGACAGTTCCGGGGCCTCCATGTCTATGACGACTAAACAGTGGCGCCTCATGGACTCTGTAATAACAATTTTTCAGCTTTTTGAACATGCCACACAGGCAGTGAGTGGCAAGTCTGCTTCCATTAGCCAATCAATTCCACTGCTGCAGGTGCTGAGGCAGACATTGGTGAATGTACAGCATAGCCTTGATGTTGCCGGAGACGGTGGTAGCAGTATGTTTCTGCAACACATGCTGACAGTATTTGACCAGAATCATCACATTGTGAGCATTCAGCGTAGTGACAACTTTGCCATAGCAATAATGCTGGACCTGCAATATAAACATGGAATTGCATCAGTGCCAGAGGGAGGGCCTGAACAGGTAAAAAATATCAGTGGTCAATTGGTGTGCTTGGCTCAGGGGGCACAGAAGTCACGTGCCAAGGTCATCAAACCTCAGCAGCATAATCCGGTTGAAGGTGTACCTGGAGGACCATCAAGCATATCCTGCAGGGGGAAGGGGACTGCAGTTCCAGGTGGTCTGTCATCCAAAGTGGCTGGCATCAACCCTCTTTGGGAGGCTTTGTCCCAAGTGGGTATTTGTGAAATAAATGGTTCGGGAGAACAGGGTGATGCATCATCAACTGGACTTAGTGTGGCACAGAGAATGGTTGCATCATATTTGTCTGAAAACAGGCATCTGACAATAACTGAAGAACCTCTTTTGTACTGCAGTGGAAAGGTCAGTGAATGGCCAGAGCAGACTGCAGTGGCACTGAAGTATCTCACATGCCCACCCTCCAGTGTAAGTGTTGAGAGGGTATTCAGCTCAGCAGGTGCAATAGTCAGGGATCAGTGGACAAACCTGTCTTCTGCAAATATTAGTTTGATAACATTCATTAAAATGAATGAGAGGCACACACCAGCACAGACTGCAGCCTTGGTATTAGTACCCCGGCCTAGTCATGGTGGTCTTGCAGATGTGGAAATGGAGCATCTTGGTGGCACCGTCGGTGACTGCCTGAAATGGCCCACCACTGACGTAGATGATGACACAGTGGAGAAAGAATTTCCCAGTGGTCAGACTTCAGACATCGATGACTGTGAGGGCAGCTTTCTTTATGAGGATGATGGTGTGGTTAATGCTGGCAGATTTTAACTGAGGTTTTTAAAAGGCGGTGTGCTCCTGGACCACCTCTACCAGGATTGCTGTTAGCCACTGCCACCACTGAGCCTGAGTCTGTCCGCCCCCTGGACCACCACCACTGGGACTGATGTTAACTCCTGCCACCATGAGTCTGTCTGCCCCCCAGACCACCACCGGGACTGATGTTAGCCACTGCCACCATGAGTCTGTCTGCCCCGGACCACCACCACCGGGACTTATGTTGGTCACTGCCGCCATGAGTCTGTCTGCCCCCTGGACCACCACCACAGGAACTGATGTTAGCCACTGCCACCACTGAGCCTGATTCTGTCTGGACCACCACATCCATCAGCCACAGACACAAAACTTCTAACCATAAAATGAGTCTGTATACTCATGTTTGTTATGCTGCTTCACTTCCTTTAGTTCTATGTTTAGTTTTCTCTAGCTTGTCCCTGAACAGGGCAGTTCCAGCTCACCCACGGTCGGCCAGCACCCAGCCAGCCACCGACCAAGACCAGGACACCCACCTGCAGCTCCTTGGAAGCTGCTTGTCCCTGAACAGGGCAGTTCCAGCTCACCCACGGTCGGCCGGCACAGCCAGCCACCGACCAAGACCAGGACACCCGCCTGCAGCTCCTTGGAAGCTGCTTGTCCCTGAACAGGGCAGTTCCAGCTCACCCACGGTCGGCCGGCACCCAGCCAGCCACCGACCAAGACCAGGACACCCACCTGCAGCTCCTTGGAAGGTACGGGACAGCGCAGCCAATCAGAACACGGGTGCTTCCAGCAAACCCACTCTGATTGGCAGGAGTTTTCCCCTGCTATAGACACCTGGCACTTTGTTAGACTTTCCATAGAACTAAGCACATTTCTACTGTGTTATTAGGAGTTTTTCTACTGTATTAGCTGGATTGTAATTTCTACTACTGTTTTAAATTGCTTACACCTCTTTTGTCTGACTGCTATTCCTGCAGCGCCCCCCCCATCCAAGCACTCTGCCTTGGCTCCGATAAGTCTAACTACCTTTTGTCTTACTAAACTGCTCAAATCTAACCCCTTTACCTCTATGCTATTTAAGACCTGCTCTGTCTTCTTCTCTCTAGCTGCTTGTCCCTGAACAGGGCAGTTCCAGCTCACCCACGGTCGGCCGGCACCCAGCCAGCCACCGACCAAGACCAGGACACCCGCCTGCAGCTCCTTGGAAGGTACGGGACAGCGCAGCCAATCAGAACACGGGTGCTTCCAGCAAACCCACTGATTGGCAGGAGTTTTCCCCTGCTATAGACATCTGGCACTTTGTTAGACTTGCCATAGAACTAAGCACATTTCTACTGTGTTATTAGGAGTTTTTCTACTGTATTAGCTGGATTGTAATTTCTACTACTGTTTTCAATTGCTTACACCTCTTCTGTCTGACTGCTATTCCTGCAGCCCCCATCCAAACACTCTGCCTTGGCTCCGATTAGTCTAACTACCTTTTGTCTTACTAAACTGCTCAAATCTAACCCCTTTACCTCTATGCTATTTAAGACCTGCTCTGTCTTCTTCTCTCTAGCTGCTTGTCCCTGAACAGGGCAGTTCCAGCTCACCCACGGTCGGCCGGCACCCAGCCAGCCACCGACCAAGACCAGGACACCCGCCTGCAGCTCCTTGGAAGGTACGGGACAGTGCAGCCAATCAGAACACGGGTGCTTCCAGCAAACCCACTCTGATTGGCAGGAGTTTTCCCCTGCTATAGACACCTGGCACTTTGCTAGACTTTCCATAGAACTAAGCACATTTCTACTGTGTTATTAGGAGTTTTTCTACTGTATTAGCTGGATTGTAATTTCTACTACTGTTTTAAATTGCTTACACCTCTTCTGTCTGACTGCTATTCCTGCAGCGCCCATCCAAGCACTCTGCCTTGGCTCCGATAAGTCTAACTACCTTTTGTCTTACTAAACTGCTCAAATCTAACCCCCTTTACCTCTATGCTATTTAAGACCTGCTCTGTCTTCTTCTTTCTAGCTGCTTGTCTCCGATAAGTCTAACTACGTTTTTTTTTTTTTTTTTTTTTTTAAGTGGCTAGTTTTCCATTAGCAGGTTATACAGACCTGCCACTAAAGGGATTCTTGGTCTTCTACATAAATTACCGTATTCTTTCATGGGCAATATGGCCTGCATTATCATTCTACTTCTTTCCCAGTTCTGCTACAAGGGGACTTGAGTCTGAAGGGTGGATGGCCACTAACTAAGCTGCTCCTGATCTCCTTGTTTCCCTTTCTGCTGTATTTTCTCATCTAGGTTTTAAATGGGTACCTAGGTGGGCAAATTTCTTGCCTAGAAAATATTGCACTAATACAAATCACAAGACCACTCAATCTGGGACCATGGCTCTCCTTATTGTGTTTTTATTGCTCCTAAGGTGCAGAGTTTTCAGCAATACAGTGCAATTCAAAGTACCTCAATGCAATTCAGTTCTCCAATGTACCTTATCAATATCTAATGTTATAACAGTCTACCGTGCAGACACTCTGTCATTCTCCTCTCCCCTTTTAGCCTATTCCCCCCGGTTAGCCTACACCCCTTTGCTACTGTCCTCACCTATGTCTACCCAAGCACTTACATTGATCACAATCAACTGTCATTACAGTGGTGCTTCTTAGCAGCACGATATGGGTTGCGCAAAGAAATAGAAAAGCAGTCTCCATTCTTATAAGCTCCTTAAAGAAAGTTATACTTCTGCTTCTTTCTGCTCAGGAAATGTGGAGCTCAACCCTGGCCCCCTCACAACTTACCGCTCTATCGATTTCATTGAGGCCACAGGTCTCAAAATGATGATGGTCAACATTTTAAGCCTGCCTAAAAAACTTGTACAGCTGCAAGCCTGGGCTGCACACGTTAACCCAGACCTTATCATAATTACTGAGTCGTGGTTAAAAAAGACGAACACTGATCAACAAATATCACTGCAGGGCTACAATTTATTTAGAGCAGATAGAGAGTCTAGAGGTGGAGGTGTGGTTATCTATGCCAAATCTAAGTACTTGGTCACCAATATTAGTTGCAAATCTCTAGCCAAGGAATTTGAGTTAGTTTCGCTGAGCCTTCATCTCCCCTCCTCGGAATGTATCACTATCCTAGGTGGCTATAGACCCCCGTCTGGTGGTGATGAAGTCCTTAATCTTTTGAAATCCATGTTTGCAGATGCAAAAACTGAAACAATATTTCTAGGAGATCTAAATATGGACTGGCTGTCACCTAAATCACATGGCCTCAAATCCCTTTGTGACAAGCTAGGTTTTGGGCAATTAGTCAGAGAACCTACTAGGAACAACACTCTAAATACTGCCAACAGTTCCATTCTAGATGTGGTACTAACCATCCATCCCCACAAAATATCTCATTTGGCAGTGTTTCACAATGACATGAGCGATCATGGAATTGTTGCTTGCATAAGATCTCAAATTAAGGCCCGGCCGCAAACCATCTTTATAACAAAAAGATCCTTTCACAAATTCAGTGCAGTAAACTTCCTATCTGACCTGAGCATGATCAGATGGCAAGATCTTTACCTAGCCAAAGATGTCAACAAGGCAGCTTGCATCCTTAATGACAAACTCACTACAATAATAAATAAGCATGCCCCTTTCATCAAAGTAAGGGTCGGAACAATTCCAATCCCTGGTTCACCTCGGATCTCAAGGCAGCCCTTATAGCTCGAGATAAGCTCTGGGCTAAAGCTAGACATTCCAAAGAATCTTTGGATTGGCAGGCCTTTAGAACAGCCAGGAATAACTGTGTGAAAAAACTTCGCTCTGCTAAAGCTAACTATTATATTTCTACTCTCGAACAAGCTAAAGGTAACCCTCATAAAATATGGAAGACTATCAAAGCTATAGAAGGACGGCCCATGGCCCTCTGTCCCAACAAAGATAGTCGCAAGTGGCAAGATTTGGAAAACAAGTCCCTCAATCCTGGAGGAACTTAACTCCCACTTTGCCACAGCTGGATTAGCTTTGACTCGTCACCTTATGCTGGTGCTGTGAGCCAGCATACCCCCCCGCCACATCTATTCCTGTACCCAGTCCTTCCAACTGCGTGAGATAACTTGTAAAGAAGTAGAAGATTCTCTTCTTAACTTAGACACCAAAAAAGTGCAGGGGACGATGGCTTGAACCCTTTTTCCTAAGGTCAGGCTATGCCCATCTCACTGCCCCAATTCTCCACATCTTCAATCTTTCTATTACATCTGCTGCTGTGCCGTCCTGCTGGAAATCAGCACATATCCTCCCTCTATTTAAATCTGGTGACCCATGCAATGTAAACAACTATAGGCCTATCTCCATTTTGCCTATCCTTTCTAAAATTCTCAAAAAACTGATCCATATTCAGTTAAAATCTCATTTGGAAACCTTCTCTCTCATTAACCCAGCTCAATCTGGCTTCCGGGCTAATCATAGCGCAATCACTGCACTAGCAAAAGTAACCAATGATTGGATCTCTGCTATAGATGCTAAGAAGGTAACTGGTGCAGTCTTTTTGGACCTCAGCAAAGCTTTTGATACTGCTGATCACAAACTATTAGTCAATTGCCTTGCAAAGTTGGGTGCCACATACCATACCACACAGTGGTTCTCTAGCTACCTAACTGGAAGATTCCAAAAAGTAAAGGCAGAAGGCTTTTTTTCTGCTGCCCTGCCAGTTGCAAGAGGAGTCCCCCAAGGATCCATCTTAGGCCCTATCTTGTTTTCTCTGTACATCAATGACTTAGATGCTAACATATCTACGTCCAATCTGCACTTTTTTGCAGATGATACTGTGTTATATACTTCTGGCTCATCGTTATCTGAAGTCAAGGGAGTGCTTCAAGTGGACTTCGCACAACTTGAGCATAATTTGATAAAGGCAAAGCTTCTGCTCAATGCCAAGAAGACTAAAGCGATGATCTTCTCCCGCAGTGCTGTCTCAGGCCCCCCCAATACTCTTGCTCAAGACTTCATTGTCACCACGCTAAACGAGCCTCTGGAAGTTGTAACCAAATTTAAATATCTAGGTATCTGGATCGACAATAAATTATCTTTCAGTGACCACATCAAGATGTCTCTAGAAGGTTAAAAGCAAGGTTAGGTTTCTTCTACAGAAATAGGCCCCTTTCCCCTTGAAACTCGAAACAAGCTTGACAGGCCACTTTTCTCCCCTACTCGACTCATGGCGTTGTACACTATTCCTTCACCACTCTTGCAAATCTAAGTAAACTGGACATCCTTTATCACCGCGGCGTTCACGGTTCATTACCAACTCCTTACCGTTCGCACCACTGTGACTTATATGCAGCTGTTGGTTGGACATCCCTTACTACTAGACGCCTGCTCCATGCTGGGCAATGGACTCTTAAACTGCTCCTGCAGAAATTGCCAAGCTATCTCTCTTCCCTTATTAGTATCCCACATAGTGCATACTCATTAAGAAAATCTGACTTTATTATGCTTGACATACCAAGGACGCGGACTTCCTTTGGTAAACGTGCTATTGCATATGCCCTTCCCTCCATTTGGAACCAATTACAAACCGATTGAAACTAACTAGCACAGTTTCAATAAACTTCTACAAATCGCTAAGTTCAGCCAAAATAAAAGACACCTGTAACTGTCATTAAGTCTCTTCCTTCCCCATGTGTGCCATATTTATCCACTGGTAAGGTATAATTGATTTGTCATATTAACTGCTTTCCCTTCCCCTTCTACTCCTGGCTTTATCTTTGCTTACACTTCACTGCTACTCTATCAAATCTCTCCTCCCTCCCATATCAGTTGTAGACTGTTTGTTCTAGCTGCCAAAATACTGTACATTTGATTTGATTTGATTAAATCAAATCACACCAGTCATCATGTTTCATTTATCAGTATGTGACCTATAAGTCGCTTCCCTGTCTCATATCAATGTTTACCACCTGCGGTCACCCTATGTGGTACCCTTGTATGTATATCCAGCCTGCATCATGTAGCGTGTATTTCATGTATATACTGTTATTACCTATCTGTGTTTGTACTTTAAGTGTTTATGTCACAGGACCTCCTTGTGAATGAGCTTGCTCAATGGAGTTTTCCTGCAATAAACTTGAACTTGAACTTGAACTTGAACTTTTCATAGCAGCAATGGTAAAACACATTCAGTACACTTCTTTTGTTTCTTTTACAGGGTAACAAAAAAAGGCTCCATTGCTAAAAATCATTGGGAATGGTACTGTAGCTCTACTGTACAGAGATGAAGCGATGTAATATCCATGCAATAGCCATTCTGGTAAGTACAAAGATTTTATTTCATCCATTTCATTGTTTTGGAAAGACTGCAACAAATACTACATGCAGGTTGTGTTAGCTGACAAGATGTGGGTTTGAAATGTAACTTGACTTTAGATTGAGATTTGAGAACCAGGGAGGGACACATAACAATTAAGTTGTAAGAAGTCATTCATTTCTTTTTTTAGGACACTTCCAGATGCTTTGTTGTTCTGTCAAAGTGGCCTTATCCAAAAAAGTTCTTCAACATCAGGCACCCCCCCTTCCCCAAGCTTGGGCACACATGCAACATGCAGAAGTCGTTTCGTTACATGACCATGACCATCCTAACAACTGGACTCCAGAAGGATGCTGATGAAATCTGTGAAGAAGTAACAAAATAAGAAACCATTAGAGACAAACCTGCAAATATGATTCCCCCCACCCCCCCAAAATACTTACCTTCATGTGCTTGAGAGTTATCTGTTTCCAATTTCAGCACAAAAAAAATCTCATTGAGCACTGGAATGTGCACACCAACAGTTTCTGTGTGAAGTGTGATGCAGAACAATACCATGAGTACATGTCCATGTCAACCCCCCTCCTCACCTACAAAATACATAAACATATATCTATATATATCTACTCACCAAGGCTACTATTAGTGTACAGCCAAAGGGCACCATTCAATCCAGTTGAGATGATCACATTGCATTTGCTCGAATCGTCTTGCAGAACACATTGGACCAGCAACACAATGCTCACAGTCATCATTTTATACAGGGGAATGTGCTGAAACATTCTCATTTCACTGTGTTACCACTTGTCAATTTTCTGCACACAAGGAGTATGCATTTTGGGCCGATAGAAAAAATCTGGGACTCTGTGTGACCACTGTGCACATGACTGAGTGCACCATTAATTCTGGGGGACTTTGTACGTGCTGAAACACTCTCGTTTCACCATGTAACAACTTGTCAATTTTCTGCACACAAGTAGGATGCATTTTGGGCCTACAGAAAAAATCTGGGACTCTGTGCCACTTATGTGTGCATGACTCAGTGCACCATTAAGTCTGGGGGACTTTGTATGTGCTGTAACACTCACATTTCAATTTGTTACCACTTGTTAATTTTCTGGACACTAGACAGATGCCTTTTGCTGATGCAGAAAAATGAGGCACCAAAACAGCGCACACACACACAGACACTTAACAGAAGGAAGGGGGCCCAGAATACAAAGTGTCATGCATATGGAAGACAACAAAAGAAGGGCATAATTACATACAAGGGTCAGGGATGGTGGAGGAATACATTTTATGACACAGCAAGGAAGGTGTGGGGGGCACATGGGGTGAGGAAATAAAACTAATGTGGGATCCCATGGAGATCCAGCAGCAGTTCCAGCATGGACATAATCTGCAGCCGATGTCCCTCTATGTGATCCAGCCACTGCTCCATAGCACTCATCCTTTCATTGTTCTCCTCAACAACACTCCAGAGAACTGCCAAGTCAGCCTGTGTTACACACAGTTCTCTGGAGTCCACATGTTCTACAGGCTGACCTGCTGGTGGTGGTGGTGGTGGTGGGGGTGCGGGTGCTGGTGGAGCAACAGGTGCTGCTGTGGCCCTCCTCTTCTTAGGGATGCCACGCCTGCTATGCACAGCTGCACCCTCAGCCATGGAACAGCCAGCAGGTGCAGACATGGTCTGTTCTGTGGCAGCCTGCCACTCCAACGGGTGGTGATTAAGCATATGGGTGCGCTGGCCCCCAGTCCCCAGCTGACTCCCCTGGGGGCCACGGTGCACCTCCACCTCACATAGGTGACACTTGACCACAGTGCTGTCTCCCCCAACACAGTCAAAAAACTGCCAAACAATGGAGGTGCGGGGAGGACTAGGCACAGGCAAGGGAGGGCCAGATGAACTGGCAGCTGGCTGGTCACACTGCTGAAGATGGATGGGATCCACACCTGGGCCTGGGGGAACAGGCACATCCTGCTCCAGAGGACTTTGTGCTGGACTTGGTGGTGGTAGTGGTGGTGGTTGAACTGCCTCAGAGTCAGGAGACGGTGCTGGTCCTGCTTCTGGGGGTTGAACACTCACAAGTTTCAAGCAGTCCAACAGGAATGGGTGCCCATTCCCCCCACGCATGCGCACAGTATGACGCATACTACCACACTTTCCCAGAGCCTCCCCCACCCCAGACATTCCCTCACCCTGCTCCATCTCTCCTACTGTGCTCCCTCAGTCCGAACAATCACTGTCACACAAGCACAACACACACACACACAGTCACACAGACAAACAACTAACTAAGTTATAAAGGTAAGAAAAATAAAATTTACAGAAAGAACAAATTAAATAAAAAAGAGTATAGAAAAGACAAAATAATGTAGCTTTCAAAAAAGCTGTTGGGTTACAATCAAAGTGTACTCTCCTCCTCACTCTGATCTCAAAGTATCAGCAGTCAACACACTCCTCTCTCTCCACACTCCTCTCTCTCAGTCTGCACTGGAGAAAGTGAAACTGTCTGCTTATATGATTCACTTCCTTCCTGCCTGGCTAAACAGCATGTGACTTACAGTACTGTAAGCCATGTGATGTGTGGGGGGGCTGCCAAATCTGAAACACCAAGTGGATCACTTAGGATCATAATGAGGAACATGAGGTCCATTAAAAACAATGACTTCTCCTTACTTCGTGTTGCCATTCCGCCTTAATGCGAAGTGGTAATAACAAGGCGGAGTGAGCACTTTGCATTGCCCACTCCGCAATGCGAAGTGCCCACTTTGCGTTCAGTTTTCCGGCTGAATTTAAATTCGCTGCATCTCTACTGTAGATTATCAGTAGGGTCTTCATAATATCCATGGTTACAAAACCTCATAAACCAGCAAACATAAAACTCTGCTGGAGGAAATGTGGGTCTAGAGAATTGTCCTTACATGTATTCTGGTCATGTCCAGTGATCATCTAGTGCATTGCTGCTGTGGACGGAAATGTCTAGGAAGTATCAAAGATTTCTATCTCCTTGGACCCCGAAAACATGATCCTGGACCTTCCACTGTATGGACTGTATGCCCCAGAGGGCTAGAATTTATTCCAAAATTTTACAGCAGCTTGCACCAAAACCACTTCCTACAGATCACTATCAGATAAGCCTCCATCTCTCCAGGATTAGAAGTAACAATGTCATAGAATCCTAGACATGTCAAAGCACACCATGAAGATCAGACTTCAAGAATATCTTCTCAACACACTCTGGATGCCATTCCTCTCATATCTGGAGGTGGTAGATGTGGATCCAGTAATAGCCAATCTTATCACATTGAACTATAAGCCAGTTTCCTAGGTAACTACACAGTGAAGGGAAATGGAAACCAGGAGCAGGGAACATTAAGCAGCCTTACTATCGATGCCAATAGGGGGGGGGCTGAGAAATCATATTTGTTTTCACCATAGGATAGACATTTCCAAAATGACAAATACTGATGGACCCACTTACGATGGACTTGTTTGTGTAAGGCATTGTTGTTATTTTATCCACTGTCTAGTATAACTTGCACAGGGTTTCTGATAAAAAAAAAAAAACATTCTGTGACAAGGACAATGCACTATGCTTAAACATCATAATCAGATCTGAAAGACAGCAGCAGGGAATCTCGCAGTATCAAGCGAGTCACAGCCTTTATTTGTTTCAGTAATCAGTGTTAAGTAGCATAAACCACAAACAACTTTGCAGGAAATTAACACTATTAGCAGTATTCACAGCATCCATTTAGTACTGCAGGCCTCTCATATATAAGGTCATCTAATTTAGTATAAGTGTAACTTTTAACATTGCTGGCATACAGTAGATACTGGAGTCTGGCAATGTATGTCCATCTGTTATAAGCAGGTATCCCCTATAACTATTTGTGCTATAAGTGGGATGCATTATACAGTAGCACAAGCAATTGACATAATCCTAGGTATGAAATAATGTGACTTGTTTGCAGTAACTGGTATTCAGAAATTCCAACGTGTACATAGCATCAATGCTTTTTCTCAGTAATCAAAGTCAATTTTTTCAGTGAAAATTTAATAAAAATCAAGTTAGAAATTTGTAAATTCCTTCACAAAACTATTGGGAAATAGTTTCAAAGATCTGTCAAATCAGAATGCTCAAAGTGCTACATGGCAGAAAATAAAAACAATGCAAAATATCCATTGAGCCCACAAAAAAATGAAAGCAAGCTGATAATTCTTTTACTGTTGTGAATTTTTTCTTGAGCAGTAAAAACTGCTGAGATCAAGGTGAAACATAAAACAAAGTATCATTTCTTTAACCTTCATGAATTCTTTTGCAAGTATTAAAATCCATCAGGAACACAATAAAAAATAAAAATAAAACCCACTGAGTACATGGCAAAAATAATGAGCTCTATGCACTAAAATGCATAAAGTAGGTGCCAAGGTGAATATCGTACCTGAGTGGCTATGTAGCCCTGGACAGATGCAGGGTGCACGGTATTCATGACCACAAGCCCCTGTGGGGCACCAGTCCACAGCTCCACCCCCAGCATGCAAGTTAGTGTGGGGCAGATGGGTGTGGAGCAGTGGACCTGGGCAGGCATCAAATCAGATGCCTGACCTGGGTCCCAGAGGGGATTCCTTGCGCCATGGGAGCAGGGGAGTGTGGAAAGGTGCAGGTCCAGTTTTTTGCAACGTATGGGCACTCACTCAAACAGCTGCTCCCAGCCCTCCCCATCAGCCCAGTGGGCTGGGGTAGCAGTGTGGCAGGGGTCTGGGTGCCTCCACTGCTGGCAGGTGTCAATTGGGTGTGCATAGCAGCTACTGCAGGGTCCTCCATGCCGTAAATCATACCCCCCATTGCATTGCACTCTGCACCTTTGTACATGCCGCATAGTTCAGGCACACTCCTAATACTCCCCCAAAACTATCCATGGCACATAGCTGACCACATAGCAGGGGGATCCAGTGTGCAGCAGATTGGCATGCAGGTTGAGAATGTTGCAGGGGATCTGCGGGACCCCTGCTGTGTGGCTTTCTCTCTTAGGGTTTCCTACACACCTCAAATACATGGTGCCTAGGCAATCCACTCTTTAGTGCATAGAGCCTAATATGTGCACTTTAGGTTAAAAAAATTTAAGCTATACACAAAAAAAGAAATGAATGCAGTAAAATGCACAGGTTACTACACAAAATGCAAAAGTTACTACATAAAGTAAAACTCTCAACAGCTCATATTATCATATAAAGGTAAACAGTGTTACACACATGAGACACTAATCTACTGTAGGTCAGGCCCATGGGTACGCATGATGGTTCTGCTACTCATCATACTGTATAACATCTTTCATAATGCCATACATTCACAAATCACAGCTCACTCACAGCCATTCACAAAAAAGTAACAATCTCTCCCATTCAGATTTTCTCCCAGTTTGTCACACACCATTACAAACAATCCACATACAGTAGCAAGAAATGGTAAGTATTTGTGGGTGGTATCAGTCTCACAAAGCACATTAGGTAAAGGGAGAGAACATCCATTTGATGCTGCACATCATACACACATTACAAAAAGAATGGATGCAGTCAGAACTGTTAGAACGAGGCTGACACAGAAACAAAAACACAGCACAAAATTTATTATAATGGGCTGTTTAGAAAAGTTCGGGTAAGAGGCATGTAAGTCACTCACCAAGTAAATGTTAAGCATCTGTGAGTGTCATATAGTAACATACACCCAGTAGGTAAGAGGTAAGAATGCAGTGCACCTTTTTCCCAATGTACAAATGCTTCTACAGAGGCATTTACATAATATTTATAGCATGTAAGAATTTGTATGTATGACTGTGAAGTACCCAATGGATGATCTCTGTCCCTTTACCTAATGTGTTTGTGTGAGACCGATCCCACTCACAAATTCTTAACGTTCCTCATGGGCTATGTGAATTGCCTGTAGTTGTGTGTAATGAGCTATAAGAACATTTGAAAGGGAGAGATCTTTTTTTGTGAATGACTGCAAGTGAGCTGTAAGTTGTAAATAAATTAATAATATCAGGAGAGATTTTACCAAGGTGAGATGGGTTGTCTGGGTGCATTGTGTGCATTGCCTTCTGTGGGGCTGCCCACCTTGCTGTTGTACAGAGGCTACCAAAACCACGAGACTGTTACTAAGAACCAATCATTTTCTTAGTGTTTAAGTATGGTGTGTTTATTAATCTATGTGCACTTCTGTTTGCTACACTGAAGCACATAGGAAGGGTCTTGACAATTTCAGATATGAACAAAATGAGAAAACAAATCTAATAGATGATCAGCAACGTAAAAGACAAAATAACTCTGAAGCAAGCAAATTTCAAAAGACGTTTTTGCTTGATTGCACAAACAATTAAAAATAATTAAGGGAATGCTGTATACAGTTTCAGAAAGACTGACTTAGTTTGCTTAAAGTAATGAAATGTTTGTAACAGACCTATTCGGGATTTAAATTAAGGAATTGGAAGAGTACTGTTTTTGTTAAAAGACAGATGGATTGCTTGTCACAACATGTTTGCAAAACAGGAATTTAATTTTGAGCCATGCTGACAAAGGGGAGCAAGAATGACAACTAAAAATATTGCTTGCATGTACACTTTTCACAGTGTTTATTCTGTCAAAAATTATTTTTGCTATTAAACTGATTTATCATATAGCTTTGTGTTCCTTTTAAATCCTCCACTGCTTTGTGAGTATAATTGAGAATGAATCTTCAAAAGGATTGCACCTTACAACCATGTTAATGTTTCTATGGTAACTAAAGGAAAAATCAGTACAAGAGCTGTTTCTGATTAACGTGATTGCACGGCAAACAAAACATGGGTTTAAACACATTTACATGTATGAATGGTGGGTGCTAAATGGCACAAAAGATCACATTTATTCCAAGTGTGCAATGCTTTGAATTAATTCAATTAATGTTTGATCTATATTTAACTTTTCCACAATGAATGCCTTTGCCTGAAACATTACAGCAGCTAAATGTGCAATTACAAGATACAGCATTAAAGGATGATTAGTAAGTTAATTTGTTCAGTATTAATTGCAATAGTAACATAGCATTTTGTTGACAGAATGGACTTGGTTTCTATCATGTCAGCTCTGCTTCTAGCATCTGGTCCCTGAAGACAGTACTACTGGATGTGCTGTCCAAAGGATGAGGCATTAAACTGAGGTCAATTCTTCCCATCTCTAGTACTGATGGACATCCAAGTAGAAAATCACACATGCCCCCATAATGCAAGCATCATGGGCTGCATATGCAAATCACCACAGAATATTATGCTAGTTCAACTTTAAGCAGAAATGTATGTGGCGAAAGGCCTCTCACACAGTTTGCAAAGGGTGCCAACAGGAGACACAGACACGTGTTTCATCTTACTAGGACTCATCAGTGTGCCTCATCTGTTTGACACCTCAGTAGAATGAACCAACTACCCTAAGATGGTCTATATGGGTTATGTTACGGTGAATCCAATTAAAACAAAACAAACTGAAGAAAGAACTACAGCATGCAAGGTACTGAGGCACGATTTCAAAGGGTATTGTTGAAGTTGTTTCAAAGAAATACAAAATGGGGGCATGTGTGATTTTGTATTTCTTTGAAACTTGGCTTCCCGGCCAATGCCCTTTGGGGTAACCATTGCCTCAGTGCTTGCTCGCTGTGGTTCTTTGTCTTTTAACTTGTTTTTGTTTTAATTGGGTTCACCACAACATAACCCAGATAGACCATCTTACGGTAGCTGGTTCATTCCACTGGGGTGTCAAACAGATGAGGCACACTGATGAGTCCTGGTAGGACAAAACACGTGTCTGTGTCTTCTGTTAGCACCCTTTGCAAACTGTGTGAGAGGCCTTTTGACACCATGCATTTCTGCTTAAAGTTGAACCAGCATAATATTCTGTGGTGATTTGCATACGCAGCCCATGATGCTTTGCATTATGGGGGCATGTGTGATTTTGTATTTCTTTGAAACTTGGCTTCCCGGCCAATGCCCTTTGGGGTAATCATTGCCTCAGTGCTTGTGCGCTGTGGTTCTTTGTCTTTTATCCAAGTAGAAGTAAACCAGGGGTGGATTGGAAGATTAAATAGGGAAGGTGGGGACTGCAGAGGGAGACCAGGAAAAGGAAGACATCCTGAAAAAATACTTTTGTTCATTATTCACACAGGAAAGGGAAGGGAAAGGGAAAGAGGGACACAAAAAAGTAACAGGAGCATTATAGGGTGGGAGAAGAACACTGGTCCATTTTCATAGGAGAGTGTTCTGAAGGGACTCGCTAATCAGAGAGTGAAAAAAGCAATGGGGCCAGATGAGTACATCCAAGGCTATTGAGGGAGCTGAGTGCGGTACTAACTCCACCTCTGACAGTCCTATTTAACAGCTAATTGGAAATGGGAGTGGTTCTAGAGGACTAAAGGAGGGCAGATGTAGTTCCACTTCAAAAAAGTGATAGTAGGGAAGAGGCTGACCTCAACTGTAGGAAAGGTAATGGAGTCACTGATGAACAAAAGGATTGTGGAATATCTTAAATCCAGTGGGTTACCAGACCTGAGGCAGCATGGATTCACAGGGAGGAGGTCATGTCAAATTAATCTGATAGATTTCTTGACTGGGTGACCAAGGAATTAGATCAGGGTGGAGCAGTGAATGTGGCCTACCTAAATTTCGGTAAGGTTTTTGATACCGTTCCACTTGGGAGGCTAGTAAGCAAACTGGGCAGATTAGGAGTGGGTCCAAAGGTGGCAAACAGGTTAAGAAATTGGTTATGGGATAGGCAACAGAGAGTGGTGGTAAATGGAGTTCACACAGAGAAAGGGAGGGTAACCAGCAGGGTGCCTCAAGGATCAGTACTGGGACTGGACCTCCTTAATGTCTTTATAAGTGACATTGCAGAGAAGCCAGATGGGAAGGTCTGCCTCTTTATAGATAACACTAAAATCTGTAATAGGGTTGACACCCAGGGGTGGGGGGGTATAAAGGATTCTACTGGTCAGAATGTCATACACTTAATAGTGTACGACATTCCAGCTAACCTGGAATAGCACCATGGTAGAAAGCGAATGGTACAATACCACTAATGCTGCTATACATAATATTGCACCATTCGCACTATCTGAGTTAGAGGATAAGACCTCTGCTGGGACTGGATTCCACTGAGCAGCTGCCATGGCTCAATGGACTGAGCCACTGCAGCAAGAAACCCAGGCGCCGCTTCTGTGATCGGGTTTGATTCCCAGTCCCAGAACTTTTATTTTTTGCACATTTTGTGCAATTTCGAGTTGACCCCCCCCGGAGTTGAGAATCCTTATGGGGTTAGTGCAGCCCCCATATCGGGGCTGTGGGGAAGCCCACCACAAAAAATAGACCTATGCCACATGGCAGAAATCACTCTGTATTGGCAACGCGATTTTACCATGCGGCACAATTTCTTGTGACATTATGACCTCGTGTCGAAAGGATAAGCAGAGACCTGGAAAAACTCAAGGAGTGATCGAGGGTATGGCAGCTGGATTTCAATGTAAAAAAAGTGCAAAGTAATACACTTGGGGCACAGAAAACCAGGGGCAGAGTGCAAAATGGGAGGAGTGGTATTGGTATTCACCAAGCAGGAAAAAGACCTGGGGTGATCATATCAGGTGACCTTAAGGTGTGCAGGCAGTGCGGTAAGGCAGTCAGGAGTGCTAGTGGGATACTGGAGTGCATAGGGAGGAGTATCACCAGCAGAAAGGGGGGGTATTGTCTCTGTATAAATCACTAGCAAGACTCCACCTAAAGTACTGTGTCCAGTTCTGGAGACCATGGGCTCAGTTCTCAAAAGACCCTTAGTCTGACACAAGCTTCTGCAAAAGGTAGCTTATGTCAATGCCCAATGTGCTAGGTACCCTGCATTCAGTTCTCTATTGGGCAGGATCCTGGTGACAAAGTCCCTTGGTTTGTGGCAACTCTGGCCATACAGCAAACATGCAGCACATCCAGAGGGTATATCGCAATTTTGCAAACTGTGGGGTGGCTGTGAACTGCTCTAGCATGTCCCTGGTGGCTAATGGTTCCCCCAACCCTAATCCCCCATTATTACATGTAAAATTCCCTGATGATCTAGCAGCCCCCCAAGCCATGATCCCCCATTAATATAAGTAAAACCTCCCTGGTGGTCTAGGGGATCCCCCTTCCTGATCCCCAATGTCCCCAATAAATAGTTTATTTTACAATTCCCTGTTAGTCAAGGACCACCTTCCTGATCCCCGATGTCCCCAATAAATAGTTTGTTGTATGATTCCCTGGTGATCTAGTGGACCACCCTCCCTGATCCCTGATGTCCCCAATAAATAGTTTTTTGACAATTCACTGGTAGTCTAGTGGACCCCCTTTCCCCAATATTGTTGCTCATAGGTATATAGAATTCCCTGGTGGTCTAGAGGACCCACTCCCTAATCCCAGATGTCACCCATATATTTAAACAATAGAAAACCCCTTCCTTGGTTGTCTAGTGGACAACCACACCCACCCCGGCAGGCAATGTCTCACCACCCCACTCCCCCATCCTGAAATGGAGCCAGCAACTGACACAGCCCACTGCTCACCACCATGGCCAGTTGCTGACTGAGCACTTAATGAACACTGTATTGTATTCAGAATGTGCTCATTGAATGACAACTGTGCCAGTCACTGGCTTGGTTTTGGGATGGGGGAGCAGGGTGGTGGGACACTGCCTACCAGTGTGGAGGGGTTTCAGGTATACTAGACCACCTGGAAAGGTGTTTTCTATTATTTAAATATATGGGTGACATTGGGGATTGGGGAGGGTGTCCACTAGAACACTAGGGAATTCTATATACCAACAGACAGCATAGGGATCGAGGATAGGGGGTCTGCTAGAACACCAGGGAATTATCAAAAAACTAGTTATTGGGGACATTGGGATTTAGAGAGGGGGTTCACTAGACAACCAGGGAAGTTAATCATTACATATAGAGAGATCGGAGCTGTGAAAGGGGGACTGAGGCACATTGCCACAGGTTGCTGAACTCTGCCAGAGTGTCAAAGTACCCTTAGACCAACCTGGCTGGTCTAATGGCACTTAGAAATTTGCCCTCTGGCACAGTTATGAGAATCCCAATTTAGGGATTTGGCAGTCTGTGGCTGCTGCAAGCCCCTAACACCATGCTGTAGCCAATTTTGTGGTGCACAGATGATGCAAGTCCCTTTTGGTGCACACAGCCTGGAGTTGAAGCAGGCTGCATTTGAGAATCAACCCCATGCATCTTTTGGTGCAAGGGGCTTTTTGCACCATTCCTTGTAGTGCAAGTCACTTGCAGTATGTAAGGACCTTTGATAATTGGGTTCACATCTCTGGAATGACTCTGGAAGGACATAGTCAGAGTGGAGGTGGTTGACAGGATGGCACCTAGTCTGCATCAGAAGCCCTACAATTAGATAGTTAAGAACCTAAATATGTAAACCCTAGAAGAGAAAAGAGAGGATGGAAATAGGTCTTCCAGCAGGGGTGGTGGGGGTGAAAATATTGGCGGGTTCAAGAATGTATGGGACTGGTATAAGGGAATCTTAGGGAAAGGGAATGGGGGTTGAATGGGCCAAAGATCAACTAGGATCTACAGTGATACTATAGGCAGGGAAAAATGGGCAAACTACAGTAGGTGGGCCAAGTGGTGCTCATCTGCCAGCATATTCTATGTTTCTCTGTAAAAGAACCCACAACACTTGCCCCAACAGTATGGGATTTCTCTGGTGCAGTGGCCAACATTTCCCTTTCCAAAAGGCTACAGTATGTGTGGGTGTTGATGTGCAAAATGGCTGTCATTAAATATTTGCAGTCACTTTACTACCAATCTGTCTCATTCCTTGTTAAGTGTTTTTGGATACAATGTGTATGAAAAGCACTATAAAAATGCAACTTTTTCCTGCCACATGACAGTGTGATTCCTTTACAATGGTTACACTTCAGGTTCCCTCAAGTGAAGTCATGTCAGTCAGTAGTTTGAGTAATAAACAGTTGAGAATAGTTAAGACTATACCTTTCAATTTGTTTGACACCTTGCAATTTACCAGTTAACTACTACAGCCATCGCACTAAAGGGCTTGCGGAAACATATACATATGCAGTACTGTTCCTGTCCAACTTCACCTGCTAAATCTTTAAGAATTCTGGAGATGACTATATATTAGAGGGGCATGGCCATGCCCCTATAGTTAGGGTTGAGTAGGCACTTTAATGTTAAACCTCAAATTTTGCACTTTAATAGCTTTCCAACCATTCAATGGATTTTCAAAAAAATGTGCACGTGCAGTCTTGTGTGTTAGGTCTCTTGACATGCCAAGTTTCGTTATGGTCAGATTTGCGGATTTTGAGCTGCGCAAAAACATTAAAGTCACCTTTTTTCCTTTTTCTTTTGTCATCAATGCACTGCAACAAGATGGTTTGGAAATTTGGTCTGAAATTTTCAGGGTAGAAAGGTCATGACCCACAGAAGTGCATTTCACTGTTTTTTTGGAAAAAATATCAATCTGTTCCAAAGTTATTTAAATGTAAAGTTTGGGGTTCTGAGAATGCTCAGTACAGTCTTTTGGATAACTTCCTGGAACAACAAAGGAATTTGGTCTCATGAAAAAGGATTTTTTTTCTTGATGGTTAAATCTTGTTTCATGAGAAAAAAATATTTTTTTGTGAGCCTCCATCTTGTTTTCTATTTTGCCACACAATAAACTGCCATAACTCTGCATAGTGATGTCTTCTACAGACATCTAAACATGTATCTTGCTCATCGGGAGTTGATGAGCTTCACTATGTACTTTTTAATGGCTGACAATCTCCTGGAACTTTTTTCAGTATTTAAATCCCTTTTTGCGACTCACTAAGTTTCTTTTTTGTGAATCCTTTTTCATTCTCATGAAAAAGGAAATCGGCTTGCAATAAAAGAATTTAAAAAAAAACTAAATTTGAAATTCTTTTTTGCAAGTTAATTTCTTTCCTGTGAGAATGAAAAAGGATTTGAGAAAAGGAATCTTCTATCAAAAAGGAATTGTTCATCTAAAAGGATTTGTAAAAACTTATGTCCGAAATCTTTTTTCATGAGATGGAATCCTTTTCCGTGATCACGAAAAAGGATTCACTGTAAAGGAACTGGCTCATGAAAAAGGATTAAAAAAACAACTAAGTCACATTTGGCAGGGCTAGAGACCCAGAGTTCATTACTCCACCCTGCAGCTTCCTAAGCAAAAAAGTGATTTAAATCTCCTTAATTTGGAATTCTATCATGAAGCAAATCAGATTCAGACTGTTTTTACTGGCTAACCACTAATTATGCAGCCCACTGGAAAACCTTAGAACTGATCAAAGAGAACCTTCATCCCCTAGACAGATTTCTGTTGTCTGTAATATCATCTGGTCCATCTGACTATACTGCGAATCTGTATACTCAATGCCCACTCTATGCATGGTACCATCTCCTCCATAAAAAGAAACAACTTCTTATCTTTATTGTTTATCTTTCTCTGAGACCCCAGATTTTCTTCCCTCTGGATTAGATACTGTCTTTCAGCAATGCCCCATCTAGGTCTATATTGTTGGTCACAGTTACTAAAAGGCCCTGCTATCCACTCATTTGAAGAGTCACAGGATACTTCTCAAGTTCAAGTTCAAGTTTATTGCAGGAAAACTCCATTGAGCAAGCTCATTCACAAGGAGGTCCTGATTACAGGTTTACAGACAAGTACACAATACATATATAGAATGGCATAACAGTAATTAATAAACAGTAAGATTCAATGTAGTACATTATGTTCAGGTCATAAAGTAACATTCTTAAAAACAATCAGCATGAGCCTATGGGGAGGCATAAGGAGCAGGAGGGATAGGGAGTACATGGCAAATAAGAGAAGAAAAAAGGGGGGAGGGTAGATGATGGCTAAATAAGGAATACTAGGATGAAGGAGGAGATTAGAAGCAGTTACATATATCTTTTAATTTGTCAATCACTATCCTTTTGAAGACGTTAACAGGGACAGTACTGGATAATTTCAGTGAGGATTGTAAGCAATTCCAAATGGTTGGAAGGGAACATGAGATAGCGCATTTAGCAAAGGAGGTCTGAGTCCTGGGTACATCTAGAAGGATAAAGTCTGACTTTCTGAGTGAGTAGACACTGTGGAAAATATGGACAAGAGAAGTTAGGTAACTCGGAAGTTTATTCAGAAGATGGTTTAGGGTCCAGGTGCCGGCATAGAGTGCACGCCTAATGGTTATCGAGATCCACCCAACTGCTAGGTACAAATCACAGTGATGAGTTCGGTATGGGGAGTTGGAGATAAAATGCAGGGCACAGTGGTACAGGGTGTCTAATTTATGGAGGTTGGTAATTGCTGAAGTGTTATAAATTTTGCTGCTATAGTCCAGAAGGGGGAGGAAAGTGGCTTGTACAAGTTTGAGTCTGGTCTCCAAAGGAAAGAAAGACCTATTGTGGAAAAAGAAACCTAGCCTGACTTTTAATCTCCTGGACAGGTCTTCGAGGTGATCATTAAAGGAGAGTTTGTTATCAAGCCAGATGCCAAGATATTTGAATTTAGAAATAATTTCCAGTGGTTCTCCTAAAGAGGTGACAATAAGGTCTTTAGATGTGTCAGAGTAGAAAAGGGAGGTATATGGAGAGAAAACATGGCTTTTAGTTTTCTTGGCATTTAGTAGCAGCTTGGCATTAATTAGGTTAGTTTCTAGCTGCGTAAAGTCAGCTTGGAGGAGGTCTCCGACTCCAGATAATGTGGGGCCAGAGGTATATAGCACTGTGTCATCTGCAAAGAAATGCAGGTTTGACTTAGATATCTGGTGGTCAAGATTGTTGATATATAGAGAGAAAAGAATGGGACCTAGGATGGAGCCTTGTGGAACTCCCTTGGTGATAGGCAGGGAGGATGAGAACAAACCTCCTGCTTTAACTTTCTGGGTCCTTCCGGATAAGTAACTATTGAACCACTAGGTAGTGGAAGGGGTGGAACCGATTTTAATAAGGCTATTTGCTACTATGTTATGATCTACTGTATCGAAAGCTTTACTGAGATCTAGAATACTGCTCCAGTTATTTTCTTAGAATCCATTGCAGTGAACGAATCATTAGTAACTTTGGCCAGAGTCGTGATGGTGTTGTGATTAGGGCCAAAACCAGATTGTGCAGGGTTTAGAAGAGAATGGAATTTGATATGGTTTTTCAGTTGTGTGTAGATCAATTTTTCGAGAACTTTTGAGAGGATGGGCAGAATTGAAATGGACCTATAGTTGTTTAGGTCACACAGGTCACCCGATTTAAATAGAGGGAGAACGTCAGCAGATTTCCAGGAAGAGGGAACTGTGGTAGAGGTGATAGAAAGGTTAAGAATATGGAGGATAGGGGTAGTAAGGTATGAGTAACCAAATTTTAGGAGGCGTGGATCCAGTCCATCTTCCCCTGCACTTTTTTTGGTATCTAAATTAATAAGAGAGTCTTCAACTTCTTTGAAGGTCAATGAGTTACCCACTATCTATTTTTTCAATACCAGTAGGCCCCAAATTATTCGCTCTCTGATAGACAAGCAGAACCATTATCCCAAGATATTCCTACCTTGGTAACTATGGTAGTTCTGATGTTAATAGGGAAAGATCTTACTAAACATCTTATTTCCCAGACCTACCAAGCCTTGTAGGCTCTTTCTGATTGTTCACTAGATCACATCAATAAATTCTGGGAATACGATCTTGCCATATCATTTACAGAACAACACTGGTCAGTGATCTTACAATGCATACACAAGACAGTCACATTTACGGCAGGAATGTTGTACCTATGAGCAACATCACCCACTTCCCTGCACCCCTCCTTGATCCCCTACACACCCTTATTCACCTGAACTGCTAAAACACTGAAGATCCATGCTCTGATTGAAGACACAACTGGCAACTGCTGTGTAACAAGTAGGGTAACTGCAGTTCAATGTATTTTCTGACCGCAGTTACCATAATTGTTAGACAGCAGTCACTGGTTCCAGCAGCCATATGCATCTTCAGTTGGAGAGTGGATCTTCAGGTTTTTTTTTTTTTAGTTGTTTAACCAGGAGTAGCACACTAAGCTGAAAGCTTTTTTACAGGAGCAACCTGGGAGCACAGGGAGGTTAAGTGACTTGCTTAGGGTCACACAGTGTGTAAGTGGAAGCTGTGGGATTCAAACCCAGGTCTGGTCTGCTGGATGTCACCAGATTTGTGGCTCAGAGCCTTAAACCACTGCACTATACTGTCCCCAATACTGCCCCAATAAAATGTGCTAGCAGTTTGGGTGAGTGAAGGTATGTGGTGGGTCAAGGGGTGTGTAAGGAGGTGGGTGCACAGTAGGAGGTCAGGTGGTGGTGCAGGTGTGATCAGCAGTGGATTTTGTTTTACAGGTTGTACAAAAAGTCACAACATTGAGGGACAGTTTTCTTATTTGCAGGTAGACAGGGGCCTGGCAGGGTGGGGTGCCAATAATCACAGATGAGATTATAAATTATAATAAATATGGGGATCAGAGGGTGGTGGGTACCACTAGACACCAGGGCTACATAATAGGGACATGGAGGGTGGGGGTGCCACTGAACATCAACGGGGATTTAAATTATAATAAATATGGGGATCAGAGAATGGGGGGCACTAGACACCAGGGATATATAATAGGAATATGGGAGGGTGGGGGTGCCACTGAAAACCAATGGATATATTAAATAAAATATATACAACTTGGAGGGTGGGGGTGCCACTAGACACCAGGGCTATTAAGTATAAATTAATGGGAACCAGGGCACAGTTGGAGGATGGGGGAGTGGTACCACTGAACTCCAATGAAAAGTGAACATAAAATATATAGAGAAACTGGACTGTGGGGGTGCCACTAAACACAAGGGGCCATTAACAATAATTGGGACTGGACACAAATGTATGATGGTGGGAGGGCAGTGAATTTGAGGGAAATGACAAATCTCAGAAAACAAAAAGCTGCCCAAATCATGTGTGCGCTCCCACAGCAAAATAAGGATATGATTATACTATATCAAAAAGTAAGGAAATAAGTTGCAAAAAACTTTGTTAATGCTCCAGTTAGGGTCAACATGACAAAAGTTGGGAAATGGTAGCATTAGGGTTTCCAACCCTAAGACCCCACCCCCCCAACCTGGCAGGAGAGCAGGTGTGGGTGTGTCTTGGGCTTTGCAAGTCTAATAATTACCCCAGTCTCAAACAATCTATACATCTGACTTTATTTACAAATGGAATATGGTGAGTGTTAGCCAAGAGAAGCCCAAGGCACACCCCTCACCTGCTCTCCTACCTGGTTTAGGAGGGGTGGAGTGTTAGGGTTGTAAACCCTAATGCCACATTTCCCAACTTTTGTTGCTTTAACCCTAAATGGAGCATTAACAACGTTTTTTGCAAAATATATATATATATATATATTATAGAGGAGCGGTCGCGCCTTTATAGTTAAGGTTGAGTGTGCAGTTTAATGTAAAATCCCAAATTTTGCACCTTAATAACTTCAACAGATTTGTATGAATTTGGTATGCACTGTCCCGTCTGGTAGCCCTCTTGACCTGCCAAGTTTTGTTTCGATCAGATGTGCAGATTTTGCCCAGTGCATATGGAAAAAGTGTGTTTTTCACTTTTTATTTGCCAGTTTTTCCTGAAATTTCTTCACTGCCCTGCAGCCACACAGTTTAGGCTTTTAGCCTGGAATTTTCAGAGTTGAAAGAGTTTACCCAAAGGAATAAGCCAGCATCTGTTTGGTGAAACAATATTGTTCTGATCCAAAGTTATTTAATTTTGAAAATGTGTGTTCTGAGCATGCTCAGTTCAGTCTTTTGGATAGATGCACAGTTGTGAACAAGAATTTTGGCTCACGAATGGGGAATCATTACATCCCCATTCATGAGAAAAAAATCCCTGTTCATGAGCTGCCATCTTGTTTTCACTTTTAGCCAAAAAGAAAATGTTATCACTTGGCCCACAGTTGCATTTTGTGAAAACAAATGTATGGGTTTTGTTCAGAGTGATGCCCTCTACAAAACCATGTGTTTAGTTTTCATCTGTTTATTAAAAAAAATGGCCATTGTTTTATTTGAAAATCCTCATTCGTGACTTGCTTCCAATCTCCATTCATGAGTTGTCAAAATCCTTGTTCGTGAGATCAGTACCAGATGGCCATATCTCGCGAATGGGGATCGGCTCACGAATGGGGATCTTGACACCCCACGAATGGCGATTCGGCTCACGAAAGGGGATATTGACACTTCACGAATGGGGTTCATAAAAAAAAAATCCTTGTTCATGAGCTGTCAAAATCCCTGTTTATGAGCTGAATCCCCATTTATGAGCTGTCAAAATCCCCATTCATGAGAGGAGGACCAGATAGCCCTATCTAATGAACAGGGAATCCCCGTTCATGAGCTGTCAAAATCCCCATTTGTGAGCCGATTCCCCATTCATGAGCTAGCAAAATCTTGGTTCGTGAGATGATGACCTGATAGCCCTATCTCACAAACAGGAATCAGCTCATGAATGGGGATTTTGTCACCTCACGAACATGGATTCAACTCACGAACAAGGATTTTGACAGCTCATGAACAAGGATTTGTAGAACTTTTGCCAGTTCACTGCTAAGAAATGGTAAAGACTTTTGGCTTGAAATTTGCAGGGTTCAAAGGGGGTGTCCCACAGATGTGACATATGCTAGTTTGGTGTAAAAAATTGTGCTGGTTACATACTTATGACATTCCAAAGTTGAAACATTTCGCATAGGATAACATTACAACACCCATGATGCCTTTCGGCTGCCCATATCTCGAAAACAAAGCAAGAAAGAGATTTTTCGCTACCCACAGCTTAGATCACATTTAGGTGAACTAACCTGCAGAAACAAGTTTGGAAATCATAGATTATACCAGCAGTGGAATTTTTTTCCTACTTGCTATGTTACGGAGATATTGGCAAATTAGTGTCACAAGGGTTCCAAAGGGTGCCTTTTCAGTGCATTTTGGGTGACCGTGTCTCAGAAATGATGCATGATATGGATTTGTTTGATGTATGTTGCATGCAGTACTCACTGTCATGATTATAATGACACTTGACCTTTTTTTCTAGCTGTTATGGTTCCCGAGATATTGGCAAATTAGTGTTACAAGGGTTCCTTGCCCTATTTGCTGTGTGGCCCTTGAGCTATGTGTAAGTGGGAGTGCAGGGCCCAGAGGGCCTGTGCTCCCACAGATGCATATTGTTATGTAGAAATGGGCAGCTTGGTTGGAGCGCGGGGCCCACCAACATATGCTATTTACTAGTTATATTACATTTTTTTCAAAAAGTAAGGAAATGCATTGCAAAAAAATTCATTTAATGCATCAGTTAGGGTTAAAGTGACAAAAGTGGGGAAATGAGATGTTAGGGTTGAGCCCCTAACCCCCACCACCAACCACCCCATCCTCCACAGACTGACAGATGCTTGGGTGTACCATGGGGTCATGAGGCCTAACTGTCACCACATTCCATATGTAAACAGGATGACATGCTACAGTAAAGGAGAATGGGATAAGAGTTAGGCCTCATGACTCCATGGCACACCCCGGTGTCTGTCAGTCTGTGAAGAATGGGGTGGTGGGGGGATTAGGGGCTAAACCCTAACATCTCATTTCCCCGCTTTTGTTGCTTTAACTCTAACTGATGCATTAAATTAATTTTTTGCAATGAATACAGTATATATATATATATATATATATATATGTATCTATCTATATATATATATATACACACACACATATATATATATATACAGTATATATAAATTCTCATGGAAAAAACTCTGTTAATGCATCAGTTAGGGTTCATACCGCAGTGAATAAAGCATGAAAATGTGGTGTTAGGGTTACCACCCCTATCACCCCATCCCCAGGGTGTATGTTGGGGTTGTTGTCCTAACTGTCACCCCATTCCATGTGTAAAGAAGCTGAGGTGGTGCAGTATAGGAGAATGGGGTGAAAGTTAGGCATGACAACCCCAATGTACACCCCCAATGTCTGTTGCTGTGTGGGGGGTGGGGGTGGGGTGGTAGAGGTGGTAACCCTACACCACATTTCCATGCTTTTGTCGCTGTGGTATGAACCCTAACTGATGCATCAGTTAGGGTTGCTTCCACAGCGATAAAAATGAGGAAATTTGACGTTAACCCTAACTCCAAATCCCTCCCCACACACATACACACAACACACATAGAAGCAGGGGACAGTACAAGGCAATACTACCAATCAGAAACAGACACCATAAGGTAACAGAAAGAACATACAACTCTGTAAACACACCACAAGAGGCATCCATCATCATGTTTCAGCAACTGTATCACTTCTGCTGCCATCCCAGTGTCTTGGGAGGTACACCCACATGCTGTGCAACTACATAAGATGGCCACTGCATGAACTGTACATCTGCAGATAGTACAACAGTACCCATAAGTCATGGTAGGACTGCATGGTGCGTTGGACCCTGTTCTTCCATCCTTCCATTGAGCTAGAACAACACTCTACATATGTCATAGAGGGACTGCAGGGTGCTATGTACCCTGCCCTACCATCCCTGCATTAGCACAGTACAACACTATGTGTCACAGTGTCCATATATCACAGTGTCACCTCATGGTTGTTTAGATACTGCACTCCCATCCCTCTATCAAGTTATAAGTACAACACAATCTATATGTCTTAAACCTTAAAGTCTGGTTCCTGGAAAACTCATCCTGCTGATGCTCCCAGGGGTCTCACACCAACCCACACTAGTCAACTCCCCAGCCCAGGGGTTACCCACCTACCCACACTAGTCAACTCTCTTGCCTACAATTGTTACATTGTATTTTTCACAGTAATATTTGACTTCCTTGCCTGTACATATTGTATATACATTTTTTTACTGAGTATTCTGTGTATTACTTGTTCACTGGATGATGCAGTCTCACATTGTACACTGTGCCTATGATTTTTTTGTTTGTACCAAGTCTTTTCATGTCTGATATTGAAACCTTGTATTCACTGTTCTCAGATGGACCTATGCATCAAACCTGTATATTGTGTCTACTATTGTTGCTTGTATCAAATCTGTTTCACATGTATTACTGTTACCTTGTACTCCACTGTCACCCTGCACCATGTGTTATGGCCTTGGTAGTGCCTGAAAGCAGTCCCTGGGATCAGTGCACTCACCTGGTTATCAAAGTCATAAATAAAAATAAATAAATAAAATGTCGCACTATCCATATGTTACAGTGAGAGTACAGGGTGCTTCATATTCTGCTGTCTCATTCCTTCATCATCATACTACAACACAGTACGTACGTCACACTACCCATATGTCACTATGAGAAAAGTGCAGCATATGGATAGCATAACACATGGATTGTGTTGTACTATTTCAGGAGAGGTATGGTAGTTCACGGTCCAAACTACCCTGTGTTTACACTGTGACATATGTACAATGTGACATATGGATAGTGTTGCACTATCTTGATGTAGGACTAGGAGGGCAGGGTGCCACAGTGACATATGAACACTGTGTTCTATGGATTCTGACATACTGTGTCAATGTACGGATGAGAGTGCATGGTCTGAAAGACAGTGCACTCCCAGTCCCACATTGACAGAATAGAACAGTCTTTATGAAATGTTGGGAACACTACTGGTCCAAATAGGTACTACAACAGCCTGCATAGATCAGGTTTGGAATTTGGAGTTATTCACCATACAGTCACATCCCTACATGCAGTCACATCCCTACATGCAGATAGTAGAAGAGTGTACATAGCTAACAGCAGAACCACATGATCAAGGCCACTGATTAACGGGGATTAAAACAATGAAATTCCATTTTCAAGGCTTCAAATTCTGGAAATTGCACCGGTGATTGTTACTCTAATTTCTGGATTTTACCGGGATTCTGCTGATATTCTTTTAGTATGTGTATAAATAATCAGAAAAAGAGAATGTTTGATATACAGAGCATTAAATAAAGCAAATTGTAAATAGTAAAGGAAGCAAATATAAGAAAAATTACAAGTTTTGTACATCTACTTTTCTGGTATAAAATGCCAAATTCCATGAAATCCTTTTTTACCAGTGTTCAGGCAGCCCAGATTCCAGAATTTTACCAGGTTTTCCGGTAAAAGCTAAAACCAGTGACCTTGCACATGATACTTCAATCCTGTGCTTCCATACCTCCATCCACACAAAAGAACAGTATGATAAGTCACAGTCACACAGTAGGTTGGTTTACACCCTGCGTTTCTGTCCCTCCACAGGTGAACATACAGTATGTATCCATCTATGGAAATATAGTAGAGTGTGGCCCATATACTTCAACTCTTTAAGTTATGAGCAGGTATAGCAAAATAGTATGAACTAGTCATAACCATCTAATATTAAATAACTTCATCTAAAATGTTCTACATAGCCTTCTTAACACCTACCCACATGTGTGCACAGCATGTGGGTGTACGCCCCCAAGACACTGGGATGGCAGCAGAAGTGATACAGTTGCTGAAACATGATGATGGATGCCTCTTGTGGTATGTTTACAGAGTTGTATGTTCTTTCTGTTACTTTATGGTGTCTATTTCTGACTGGTTCTTTTGCCTTGTACCGTTCCCTGCTTGTATGTGTGTTGTGTTTTGTGTGTGTGCGTGTGTGTGTGTAGGAATTTGAAGTTAGGGTTGAAAACCCTAACATCAAATTTCATCACTTTTGTTGCTGTGTAAGCAACCGTAACTGATGCATTAACAAGTTTTTTGCAATGAATTTCCATACTGTTTGAAGAAGTGTAATGTAACTAGCAAATGGTATGTGTTGGTGGGAGCGTGGGACCCACGTTCCCACCAAGCTGACCATTTGTGCATAATGATCTGCATGTTTGGGAGTGCAGGAGCTCCGGTCCCTGCGCTCCCACTTACACATAACAATAGAGCCATACAGCAGCCCTATAGGGCAAGGAACACTTGTGACACAATATCTCAGCAACCGTAGCAGCTATGAAAAAAAGTAAAGTGCCATTGTAATCATGACAGCAAAACCTCCATGCAAAATAGGTAAAATAAATCTGCAACTCACATTATTTCCAAGATACGGGCACCAAAATGTTGTCCTATGGGAAAACTCACAACTTCGTAATGGCATATCTATGAAACCGATAACATTTGTTTTACACCTGTCAAGAGGTCTAAACCTCACTTTCAGATTCTTGTCGATATTGGGAATGCAAGTAATCACAAACAAGTTGCATTAGAGTAATAAACAAGTTTATTACTACCAAAGGAATAAATCACAGTTGCCCATAGCAGTTCTTACCAATACGAACCGGGAGCCAATGCTAAGCATTCCCTACACCTCGAGGTTTCTCTGTAATCTCTTGGGGTCTCTCGGGTCTCCGAGGTGTAAAGCCTGTGCATTGCATTATATACCTATGATAATTACTATGGTTACCAAAAGATAGAAACATTTCTAGTTACAGAGATGAGCCCTATTGGCTAAATTAGAGGTGGCTCCACGGTCCAAGATAACATTATATGATTCTGTAAATTCATCAGTTTTAGAACAAAGAAGTTCTTATACAGAGTCTTACATAACTAAGTGTAGTGGTACAAATCACCCAAAGATGGCAATGCCGTCTTACATATTATAATTACTTCAAGGACAGGTGTCTTGGCATCTGACAAGTAAGAAATAGCCAGAAAATACATGGTAAAATATATGTGCATTAGCAAGCAAAGTGGATTACAACAATATGCATTCATATCCTGACATCTACTCTTATACAGTAGATGTCCTTAGCCCTATATATTAGTATAACCTATACCTAAGCATTAGCTGTCAACGGTGTACCTCTGAGGGTATCAATTAGGGTGCAGGGACCTCGTGTAATAATTCCCCCCCTTGTTGCCTCCAAGGGCAACATAGGCAAAGGTCTAGGGAAGGGACGGGGCAGTGGTCATTTACAATACCGACACGCGGGCCTTGTAAAGGAACTTGAGCAGCTCACGGTGTTGGTGCAGTGTACGTCGTAGGCAGCAAAGCATAATAATCAAAGTGAAAATTAGAAATGCTTGAATAATAACAAAACCTTTAAAAGTAATTTCTTACCAGGTGTTAGTTAATTCGTTGTTCATATCTCCATCATTAATCAAGTCTAAAACAGCTTCATTGGCTTTGGTGATATTACTGCTGATGTGGATGAGGTGTGCATCTTTCCTGTCTAAAAGTGATTTTAATGTAAGTGTAAGTGGGTCTATGTGTACATTAAAGTATGGCAAATATTCTGATAGTGTGAGTAGATAATCTGGGTTACCATCAATAATATCTGCATCCATAAGGGGGATGGGGGTAATAACAGTATGTCCAATAACAGTTTTCTGGTGGGGTACAAAACAGAAGTTGGGGTAATCAATAGCACAAGTAACAGAACCATATGTATAAGTCTTATGATTAGTGACAATGCAGTATTCTCCATCAGAGTTGTACTGTGAGTGCACAGCAGGCAGTCTCCACTTTTGCAACTGGACAGGGCAGGTGTAGGTCATCTTGGAAATCCTTGTTGACAGGCGATGAGCCTCCTCATGATAGGATTGGTACAGCTGATATGGAGCCAAAGTTGAGTCGAAAGAGTTGGTGCCGTTTTCAGTGATGTCATCATCCATGGTGAACGTCCAATCAATACTGTCTGGAGAATAGCCACAAACAGGTTGTATAACATCAAACACATCACAGCGGCACAGATAGATATATTGCTTTTTCGCACAACAGTCCATGTGCGGAGCCACCCAGGCATCCAGGAAAGAATGGTAAACCAGTAGAGGTGGTAGATCCAGGCGTTCTCTGTAGATGTCTTCATCCAAATGCCCTATAGAATGTGCCAGTGCAAGCTTGTTGAACAAAACTGTAGTAGGATCAAAAGGTGGCAAGGAGACAGAGAAAGAAACAAACATGGTATCTGTTATGGAACATTTCTTAGTAGTGAAACAAGGACCAGTATTAGGGTGTCTGGTCACAAACCCCAAATTCCTAGCTTTGGAGAGAGGAATAGACAAAGTCTGTTGCATACACATGGAAACACAGCTAGAGGTTTTAAATCTTGGACAATACCATTTAGAAATACGTCTGTCATGTATAATATCAGGAATTCTTCCAGATTCTAAATCACGGAAGAAGTTGTTGATGGTAGTGATAATGTAGGAGCCATAAGTGGAACAGAGTATTTCCCTAGCAATGTATTGTTTATCTGCTTCTCTGCTATTCTGTTGTATGAGTGCATTGATCTTGTCATTAGAATCAGTGAATGCTTTAGCAATGTCGTGCATGTTGTATACAGTGTATCTTTCTTCCTGACTAAGGCCATCCACACCATGCAATAATGGAGGTAAAACATTAATAACCAAGCCAGTGGAGAATTTAGCAGAATGGCTTTTGATAGCAGCAATGTCTGCTTTGTTCCAGATAGACATAGCCGTACCAAAAAGACCTGTGACAGTACCTGTAGCACCTGTGACATCAGAACTGTCAACTTCACATCTGTCACGTTTATGATTCAAATTACCAGAAGAGGTCTTCCTCCTGAAGTTGCCTCTATGTTCAGTAGAATAGACCCCAGCATAAGGATCCTGCATATGAATCTGAAATGCAGCTAAACTATCAAGCAGTAATGAACTATAAAATGCTGATGTATTAGTATCGTGGCACATACCAAACTCTTTCATATTCCAGTAAGTAAGATTAAACAAAACAGGTATATGCATAAACTGTAAATTATTAATCAAAAAACCTGGGAGGGCAGTGGCTGTGAGACCACTACGGGGACCAGGGTAGTGCTTTGGACATTCCAAAAGCTGTTTATCAGTAGGTGGTAATACAGAAAGGTACATGGCTGCTGAAGCCATGTGATGTATAGCACAAAATCTGAGAGTGGAATCCTTGGACAAGGAGTTACAATAAGAAGGGTCTGTTAAGGCAGTTATATTGTACAAACCAGAATGTCTTAATGCAGTTTGTAACAAGGACAGTGAACCATTTGGGGATAATTTAGCATTGGGTCAACCCTGAAAAGTTCCCTTGGAGAGTTTGGCCACAGGGATAATTTGTCCTTGGGATGTGGTTTGCCACTCAATTTGAAGGGTAGATTTATCAGGAGCAACAACCGAGGCAGTGAGGTAAGCATCGGAACCTTCCTGGACAGTGATCATACTATCTGGTATTTTGATGGATACTCCCTCTGGAGGAGGTGCTGGAGGGCCGAGGTGGCGTAGGAGGTCCGGTACCGTGCCTTGGATGCAGGGGATCATTCCTGAGAGGAGGAAATAAAGGAACAAGAGAGCCATCTTGCCAGTGTATCTGAAAAGGAAGATCAAAGATTAGTCTGTTAGTACAATTCCACCCAATGGGGTGAGGAAAAGTAAGTTAAGCTCCTTTATACAGTTTCAATTGGTTTGCATGTAACCACTTATCAGTCAGTTTGTTTTTGTGAAGGAGTCTAACCTGATAGACTGCCGGACTGAGCTTGTTGACAATGGGGTATGGTCCTTCCCACTTATTGGAGAAGGAGTGGGTGGGATGTGCAAATCGAAGTTCCATTACCTGATCTCCAACTTGCCAATCCACTTCTTGTGCGTGTTTGTCAAATTGTATTTTGGATTGTTGCTGGGCTTTGCCCATGCAATTTGCAGCATACAAGTGTGTGTGAATGAGGTCTTTTCTGAGTTTTTCCACATACTGGTCCACAGACACCTGGTCTGCAGTAGGGGTGTGCAGGTCAAACAGCAGGTGTTCAGGTAATCTCATCTGTCTGCCAGTCATCACCTCGAAGGGTGTAAGCTGGGTGGTGGCTGAGGGTGTGCCCCTAATTGCCATAAGGAGTAAAGGCAATAGGGAATCCCAGGTTTTGGGATTGTCCTCAATGAATTTGGAAAGCACTTGCTTAATCCATCTGTTGGCTCTTTCTACTTGACCTGAAGATTGAGGATGGTATGGTATGTGGAACTTCTGCTGAACTCCAAGGAGTTGAAGGGATTCTTTCATCAACTCACCAGTAAAACTAGCTCCTTTGTCAGAGTCTACCTTGAGGGGTAGACCCCACCTGGAGAAGATCTGTTCCACCAGGATTTTGTCAGTAGTCTTTGCTGTACATGTCTTAGTGGGGAAAGCCTTTACCCACTTTGAGGAAAGATCAGTTACCACAACAGCATACTTATTGTTTCTGCTGGTATTGGTCAGAGGGCCAATAAAGTCAATTTTGATGGCATGCCAAGGGCCAGAATGTCTTTGTGGTTAAAGTTTGGCATTTCGTTTGGTTGGGATGGGGTAGTTTTGTGCACAAACAAGGCAGTTGTCTATGTATTGTTTAACGTCTTTAGTAATACCAGGCTACCAAGCAGTGGTCTTGAGTCACTGGAGGGTATTTTCTGCTCCCTGGTGTCCACCAGTAGGAGTGTCATGCACTTGGTGCAAGAACTCAGATCTGAGGTGTCTGGGGACAACCCACAACTTGTTGGGAGAGTCGTCTGGTTGAAACCAAACAAGCTTGTCATCTGGTGACAAGTGCAACTTACCTTCATGCCTTCGATAGGGGTTATGTGTAGGAAGTTTTTCTTCAGTACCTTTATCAAGGAATCTGAACACTTCTTTGAGTTCAGTGTCCAGCTGCTGGGCTGCGGAGAGGTCCAAGGGAGAAAAACACTCAGATTTCTTCTTGAGTGCTGCAATGTGTACAGCTGCATTAGCCTCTGGATGTTCCATCATCCAGACACCCCCCCCTCGAGCCCCTTCCTTAGCAAGGGTGTCTGTTGTATCATTGAAGGCATGATAGGGGTCATGAAGAGCGTGTGTTTCAACCTTGTGTACATAGAGTTTGTGTGCAAATTTCGGTGCCAGTGCGTGTATGTATATTACCAATTCTTTGTACTTCACTGGACTGCCATCAGAAGAGAGGAAGGAATTCTTCTGCCAGAAGGGAAGAAATTCTGTAAGGGAACAACAAACCCAGTTAGAGTCCATGAAAATGATAGTATCCTGAGCTCCATGTTGGATGAACTCAAGGGCACAGGCCACCGCTGCCATCTCTGCATATTGTGAGAAAGCTACACTACAGCGTTTAGATATCTTGACAGTGTTCCCATAAGGGTAGATTACCAAAATACCCATCCCTGCGATCTGTTCTCCCTGATAGTAAGATGCTGAACCATCAGTAAAGATACGGCACAAAGAGGTACTCTCGAGTACTTGTGGCATGGCAGGGAAGAAAGGACCTGAATCTGGAAGGTCAGGTGACTGTAGTGCACAATCATGGGGTTCTCCCTGGAAAAGGAGACCATGAGCTAGCATAGATGGAACTTTAGTCAGATGAACTTGTATGTCCCTGTCCTGGAGAAGAAGTGACCAGTGTGTCAGCCTAGTGTTAAAGACTGCTCCATCCTTCACTCTGTCTGACAGCAAAAAGGTAGTGGGTGTATGGTTAGTGTTAATGATCAGTGGTGAGTACCCAATGATATACAGGAAGGGCTTGACAGCCCAGTAGGTGGCCAGAAGGTTCCTTTCACAAAGGCCGTACTTCTGTTCCACTGGGGTCAAGAGCTGTGAGGCATATGCAATGGGTCTCAAGGTGCCATGCACCTTCTGGGTCAGCACTGCTGACATGGCAATGTCAGAGGTGGCACACTCCAGATGGAATGGTAGTGCTGGATTGGGGTTAACCAGTGCTGGGGCGGAGGCCAAGGTCTGCTTCAGTGATGTCACAGCCTGGGTGTGAATAGGGCCCCAAGTCCATGGCACATCCTTTTTGAGTAACTCATACAGAGGAGCAGTTTCTGAGCAAAATCACAAATGAAATCCCTCGAATAGTTTACCATACCTAGGAACCTTCGAAGAGTTGCCACACTTGTAGGTAATGGCAAGTCTTGCAATCCCTGTACCTTCTTCCAGGTAGGGCTTCGACTTTGGTCAGTTATTTTTAGACCCAGAAAGAGTACTTCTTTCTGACAGAGCTGTGCTTTTGCTGGGTTACATTTCAAGCCTGTTTTCTGAATGAGAGTCAGTAGTTTGTCCAAGAGATCCAAATGTTGTTCCTGTGTGGCTGTGGCCAGCAACAGGTCATCTACATATTGTAGGAGACATTGGGGGGTAGAGAAACTCTCGAGGGCATCCATCATGTGGAGATGGAAGAGGGATGGACTGTAATGGAATCCTTGTGGCAAGCAAGTCCACGTGTACTGTCTTCATTCAAGGTAAAGGTGAATTTATATTGACTTTTAAGGGCCAATGGCAATGACCAAAAACCATTGGAGATGTCCAGGGCACTGAACCATTTCAGGTCAGGGGTTAAAAGTCGTAGCACATCTGGAGCTGAGGCCACAGTTGGGGAACAATTGGGGGTGACCTGATTTAGTCTCCTGTAGTCAATAGTAAGTCTCCAGGTGCCTGTGGGTTTCTTCATGGGCCACACTGGAGACATGGCAGTGGAAACACAAGTTCTGATTACTCCTTGCTTGAGGAGCGACTTGATTGTCTCTCGAAGAGAGGGCAAGGCTTCATTAGGGAAAGGATACTGCCTTTGCCTCTCATGTGCCGGGCCTAGCACTTCAATGACAGTGTGCATTCTACCACAATCATGTTTGTTAACTGCAAACGCTTCCAAATGTCGTTGCAGAATAGGTAGGAGTTTTGGGAAAAGTTCATGATTCTTGAACAAATCTATGACGTCATACTCTTTGTCATTGGCAGATATCGTTGCCACAACATGTGAGTCAGGAATCAAAATGGTATGGTATTGACCTTGGATCTGTATCAGTAGCATGTTAGCTAGGTCCACCACACAGCCGTGTGGCGCAAGGAAGCCGATTCCTATAATACTAGGATGATCATGCAATACCATCAGTTGGAAAGTATGTGAGGCCTTTAAGTGGCCTAACTCTACCGGTAAAGGTAGAGAACGGTATGCGGGCAGCCTAGTACCATCGACTCCTGACATATTGGTCTTCCGTCTGGTAGACCAAGGGGACGTATACGGGTGTCCATCATGTAGCACAGATACAGCTGCACCTGTATCTAGCTAAACTACAAGTTGGCGGCCCCCCGACCTCGGCCTCGGTGCAGGGCCTTCCATTTGTATCCAAGACCAGCTTGTTTACAATATGGACTGGGGCCTGTAATTGTCAATCCGTGTTGCTGGAAGCATGCAGAGGTTGGGCCTGACTTGCGTGAATGACTTCACTGTGCTGTACTGATGCTATATAGGGAGGAGCTTCTGGGTTCAGGCCTGTGTGGGCCTGAGGACCTGTACCTCCGGTGTCTCCCTGGCCAGTTGTGGCCTGGGCTGCCAGTTGTACTGATGCAAGAGTCTGAGTGGGGACAGCATCCACCACAGAACGCACTTGTCCCAGGAGCTCTCGAAATTTCCGATTCTCTTCAGCTATCTCCCTATATGAAGGACCCATTCTCTGTTGTGCTCTACCTCTACCCTTATGCTTCCTTTTCTTTTGCCAGTTCCAGTTCCCATTCCATTGCTGTTGTTGATGCGGTTGTTGTTGGGCCCATTGGGGTTTTGGTTACCAGCTGGAGGGGCCGGCTGATGTTGAGTCTGTTGACGTTGAGCCTGCCCTTCCACCATGTAGTGTGTCATGGTCCCCGCAGCGGGTTCCACGGCAGCTACCTTTTTGGAACCGGAGCCTAAATCACGGATATACAGTTGGTACACCCTCTCGGTTTTCCGAAGAATATCGGCAAACCTATCTGTATTTGGGTAAGTGGTTGGCTCTACCTTTTCTCGTACTGCTGGAATCATGTTCCTAAGAAACAAGGTCTTATACTCAATAAGATCTACATCCACATCTTCTTGTGCCAGATGTTTTCCTGCTTGGTAGGCCATCCAAAGTCTCTGGTGGTAAGTCGCTGGACTTTCTTTTGCATTCTGCTTCACAGGGTATGCTAGCATTACTCCTACTACACCTGGGCTGTGAGCAGAAATAAGCTCAGCTGCAACCCCGTCAAAGGTAGTGTTCCCATCCTGGCGAACAGCTTCGGGGAGTTTGGCCTACAAACCAGAATCAATGGTCTGGCGTAGTATTTGGACCTGATATTCAGCAGTGAGGCTGAGCATCTCGCATTTAGAATGTACCTTTTCCAAGTGACAGCTGAGGTTGTCGGACGGTCTCATCCGATCGATACTGTCAGCAATTTGCTGAACAGAGTAGGCCATTTGTAGGGGATTAGTAGGTGGTCGATCAGGCAAAGGTAGATTGCCTCGAGCACCATCCAGTGCTGCACAAGCTGCAGCTTCAGCTGCAGTGCGGACAATCCCTTCCTGAGTACCAGCTTCTTGAAAAAGCTGCCTCATCTGGGTTTTAATAGCTTTCATGCTTCTTTCAGGAAGAGGAACATTGCCTAACACTCTTTCAATCATGGTTTCTATCTCTTGCCTGTCTTCCACAGTAATAATGGCTACCGGAGGCACCGTGGGGATCAGACTTGGGCCTGCTCCCCCCCATCATGGGCGCTGCCATGTTGGCATTTCCCATTATGAGCATCAAGACATCATCGACGTGTGACCTGGGGAGTTGGGGGCCGGGACCCACCATGCTGTGGATGGCTGGGTGGGGAGTCTGGGCCATAGTAGGGGCATGACTGGGCGTTGTACTGTGATATGTCATCATCAGATAACTCCCCTTCTGATGATGAATGAAAGGCAGGGGCTATGCCTCCCATTGCCTTTACATGTCCAGCCAGAACCTCTCGCTGATGGTGCAGTGTCACCATCTTAGTTCTACATTCATCGTGATTCACACTTGCAACATCCATATCAACCTGTTCTTGCTTCTGTTTCTGCAAAACTCAATACGCGGCGCTCAATTCGCGATTGTCCCTGTAAGCTACTTCTAAGTCATTACGTACCTGGTTGATCTCGTCCTGGAGCTCACCCATTTAGTCACTCAACTGAGCATTCGCAGCACTCAGAAAATCATTCATTTGCACAACCTGACTTTTATCCTGTCTCAAACTTTCACACTCTTGCTTCAATATACATAATTCTTGTTCACCAGCCTGGGCTGAATGATGCAATAATGAATCCTTTTTATTCTGCAGAGTTTGGAGTTCAGACTCCAAGTTCTGCTGCAATCTAATACATTCTGTTTCCTGCAAGCCCATCTCTTGCTTAAGAGACGAAATTTGCAGATCAAGGGTTCGAAACCTTGCTTTGGAGGCTTCCAAAGCAGCGTAGAGAGACACGATCATCAACCCTTTAGCGTGACGCTTATTGGTTGATTTTCTCGTCTCTGCATACTGGGTTGAAATCCCCAGTATAGGGTTCTCGGATTAACTTGTGTCCCGCGTGAAGTCAGCCCATCCTCCATGGGAGGTAAGGAAATTCGAGACATCAAGTCTCAGTTCTGCGCAGATATCTGATACTGTGGCCATTACGTGGGAAGGAACAAAAATTCAAACTGTGAAAAAGACAGTGTGCTGTGTATCGATCCACAGCACGAGTACTTTAAACACAGCCAGGCTACTGTATGAGTTGTAGACTTGCAATTCAAAGCTGCTATGGAGTGGGTCAAGACAGCATCGACCACACCCAAAAAGTCAGCCAGACTTTGCAAGGAGCTACAAAGTCAGTTTTAAATGGGAGAGGTGATATGGGAATGTACATCTACTGTCCCCGTGGGGAAGGGAAAAAGGTTTAGCAACAAGTGAAAGCTTACAAATCCCAAATAACACCTGCACACGGTCGCCAATTTGTCAAGAGGTCTAAACCTCACTTTCAGATTCTTGTCAATATTGGGAATGCAAGTAATCACAAACAAGTTGCATTAGAGTAATAAACAAGTTTATTACTACCAAAGGGATAAATCACAGTTGCCCATAGCAGTTCTTACCAATACCAACCGGGAGCCAAAGCTAAGCTCCTACACCTCAAGGTTTCTCTGTGGCTTCTTGGGGTCTCGGTCTCCGAGTGTAAAGCCTGTGCATTGCATTATATACCTATGATAATTACTATGGTTACCAAAAGATAGAAACATTTCTAGTTACAGAGATGAGCCCTATTGGCTAAATTAGAGGTGGCTCCACGGTCCAAGATAACATTATATGATTCTGTAAAGTCATCAGTTTTAGAACAAAGAAGTTCTTATACAGAGTCTTACATAACTAAGTGTAGTGGTACAAATCACCAAAAGATGGCAATGCTGTCTTCCATGTTATAATTACTTCAAGGACAGGTGTCTTGGCATCTGACAAGTAAGAAATAGAAAATACATGGTAAAATATATGTGCATTAGCAAGCAAAGTGGATTACAACAATATGCATTCATATCCTGACATCTACTCTTATACGGTAGATGTCCTTAGCCCTATATATTAGTATAACCTATACCTAAGCATTATCTGTCTACGGTGTACCTCTGAGGGTATCAATTAGGGTGCAGGGACCTCATGTAACACACCTAAGCAGCATAAGTCACATCTCTGGGACACCCCCTTTATACCCTACAAATTTCAAGTGAAAAGACCAAATCATCTATTTACAGTGTAATGTACCTGGTAACTGTTATGTGTTGGTGCCCATTTGTACATAATGATATGCGTCTGTAGGAACACTGGCCCTCCGGGCCCTGCACTCCAACTTACACAGAACAATGGAGCCATACAATAGCCCCATAGGCCTGAAAAGGAACCCTTGTAACACTAATTTGCCAATATCTCAGTAACCGTACAACCTAGGAAAAAAAATTCCAGTGCAGGTGTAATCTATGATTTTTAAACTTCCTCATGTGCTTAAAAGTGACCTAAGCTGTGGGTAGCAAAAAATCCATATCTCACTTAGTTTTTGAGATACGAGACCCGAAAGGTGCCACATGTGCTTCAATGTTATCCTAAGGGAAATGTCTCAACTTTATGGTGCTGTAACAATGGGCCCATTGAATATTTTGGGACCAAACCACCAAAAGGCACATCTGTTGGACAAGGCTTGCCACCCTGCAAATTTCAGCCCAAAAGCACAATCCACCTTGGCAGAATGAAGTGACAAAGAAATCACACAAGGGACAATGTTGTGCAGTAATGTTGTCAAGGCAACAAAAATGCTTTCACGACAACAAACATGTTTTTGTGATTCTCTATACCTCATAATGGGATGTTGTCATGCACAAAAAATGTTTTCATGCTCAAAAAAATGTTTTTGCCAAAGTTTTCGCAATGGACATATACATTTTCCCATAGGCTATAATGGGACATGAAAAACTTGAATAACTTTTGATCAGAGCAATATTTTTTTACCAAATCTTCAAAAGGCACCAGTTCAACCCAGGCATCATGCAGACAAACAAATGTTAATCTACTCAAACGCATTCATCAGTCCATTATGGCTTACCGGAAAATGAGCAAAAGTTGGTGATATTTCACATTTGGAATGCCCTACGGTTCCACAACCATACATCTGACCAGAACTAAACTTTCCAGATCCACATATATGTGGCTGGTGGTTGTGCATGCAAAATATCAGGCAAATTGGAGAAACAGTTGAAAAGTTATTAAATTGCAAACTTTGAAGTTTAACATAGAGGTGACCATACAACGCTAACTATACGGGCCCTTCTGGACTAGTAAAAAATATATTTCTATATATCTATATACATATATTTATATAGGGTTGCATGGTCACTTCTATTTTAGTGGCACCCGTGCCACTATATTTAGGGTTGCGTAACCTTTTCTATGTTAAATCTCAAATTGTACACTTTAATAACTTTTGAATCATTTGTCCGATTTGTCTGACATTTGGAATGTAGAAAGATTTGTCATAGATCTCTAGATCTGGACATTTTTATTTTGACTGGATGTATAGTTGTGGAATTGTAGCATGCTCAAAAAGTGAACAATCCCCAAGTTGGGTTTTCTTTGTCTACCTATAATGCCCTGAAGAATGCATTTGACTGGGTCCAAATTGGGTTGGCTGCATGGGTCCTAGCTAGCAGTGGTGCCATTTGAAGATTTTGTGAAAAAATCTTGTTCTGTTCAAAAGTTATAGCATTTTTAGAGTCCCGTTATATCCTATGGGAAAATTTATTTGTGCTGCTCGAAAATTGTCGCAATGATATTTTTTGTGTCAAGCTTGCCAAAAATAGTGTCGAGCCTCTGCCATCTTGTTTTCAGTTAGCGAGAGAGAGAAAAAAAACTATATAACTCAAAAAATACTGCAATTAACACACCACCCATTGGGTTTACCTATTCAGGGCCCGTTACACATGCCCCTGGCATTAGTTTCTAACCAGCTGGTCTCTAAATATGTTTCTTAAATTTTCTTTCATTTTTCGATCATGGCAACAATTTTCAGTTGCGAAAACTTCCGCGATCACTTCAAAATATAACGAAGGTTCATGTTTTTTTTTTTACCGCGATACTATTCCCATTATAGAGATAGGACAATCTAGGTAAAATAAATGTTATCGTGGTAAAATGTCTCAATCACAGTTTCCTAAATGCTGTTTTCTTTGTCACTTGATTGTGGCAAGCTGGATTGTGATATTGGCCTGAAATTCTCAGTGTGGCAAGCCAAGGTGCCACAGATGTGCTTTTTGCTAGTTTGGTTCAAAAACGTTCAACACGCCTCTAGTTATAGCATTCTGAAGTTGCAAATTTTTCCATAGGATAACATTGTGGCAGTTGTTTTCTTTGTCACTTGATTGTGGCAAGCTTGATTGTGATATTGCCCTGACATTTTCAGGGTGGCTGGACCTACTGCCACAAATATGTCTTTCAGTTGTTTGGCTCAAAAATGTTCAACAGGCCCATAGTTACAGCATTCTGAATTTTCCCTATTGGATAACATTGCGGCACTTGTTTTCTTTGTCACTTCATTGTGGCAATGTGGATTGTGCCATTGGCCTGAAATTTTCATGGTGCCAAGCCCTAGTGTCACACATGTGCCTTTTTGTGGTTTGGAACTAAAACATTGAACAGGGCCATAGTTACAACATTCTGAAGTTGAGAAATTTTCCCATAGGATAACACTGTGGAGCCTATCGCACCTTTCAGGGCCCATATGTCGAAAATGGTTCAAGATACAGACTTTTCATCGGAAAAAAATTAAGCACAGAACTAGCTTACAAAGTCATGAAACCCCAGAAATTAGAATTTCTTTTCTACCATGTACAGTTCCTGACATATTTGCAATTTAGTGCTCCAATTGACCATTTTCATGGCTGTAGCCCAGAATTATGCTCTCAGACTTAGCACTCACATTGCACTTTGCTGCCCGTATCTTGGAAACAGTGTGAGATATAGATTTGACTGACGTTGCGAGAAGTACTCACTCTCACAATTACAACCACACTTGAATTTTCTTTCTAGCTGTTATGGTTCCCGAGATATTGGCAAATTACTGTTACAAGGGCTTCTTGCATTATAGGGCTGCTGTATGACTCCATACTTATGTGTAAATGGGAGCACAGGGCCCGGAGGACCCACACTCCCACAGGCACATATCATTATGCACAACTAGGCAGTTTGGAGGAAGGCAGGGCCCTCCCACCAACACATTCCATTTACTACTTACACTATACTTTTAAAAAAAGGAAGGCAATTCTTTGCAAAAACTTCATTAATGCCTCAGTTAGGGTTGTTTCCACACTGACAAAAGTGTGGAAATTCCACGTTACGGTTGCCACTCACCCACCTTCCACACACCACCTGGCATCAGGATGTGCAGTGGGGTGGTCATGCCTAACTCTCACCCCATTCTCCTAAACTGTACCACCACAGCTTGTTTACACATAGATTGGGGTGAGAGTAGGTTTACATCCCCACCGCACATCCTGATGCCTGGTGGTGTGTGAGGGTGGGGTGGGTGGGGAGTGGAACCCAAACGTGAATTTCTACACTTTGTCGATTGTGGAAACAATCCTAACTAATACATTAATTATGTTTTGCAAAGAATTATATATATATATATATATATATATATATATATATATTTATTTTAGTGGTACAGTAGTGCCACTATAGTTAGGGTTGGCAGCTCAATAACTTTGCAACTGTATTTTTATGATTTTATTTATTTATTTATTAAACTCTAGGATTACAAGTACCTTTGAGCAGGAACTGCTCATTTACAAAGGTTCCACATCGGAGGATGTATGACAGACTTGCCTGAAATTTGGAATTCACGGTCTGGTACCATAGATATCTGGACCTGCCAAGTTTTGTTATGGTCAGATGTATGGTTGCAGAGCTACAGAGCACACAAAAAAACACATAAATTATGGGGTTTTGTGCATTTCTTTGCTCACGCCTACAGGTAGCATGGTTTCTGCAATCAGTCCGAACCTTCAGGGAACATGCTGCCAGGGTCTCTGATGTGTCTTTTGAAGATTTCATGAAAAAATATTAAATGGTTCAAAGGTTATTCAAAAAATACTGTTCCCCATTGTAGTCTATGGGAAAAGTTAAAATATTTGAAAGTGTCGCAAATGCAGTTTTTAATGTCGCAAATGACCCTTTTACCTTCGTGATTCAGCCATTTTTTTTTCAGTTGGTGGTCAGAGAAATGCTTGCCATTTAAATTTGGGACCCAGTAGGAACACAATTCTTGTTGTGTTCACCTAGTCGAGCCCTGAGGACGCTAGCCATGTCTTTTTTTTGGGGGGTAAAGCACTCCAGAAATCTTTTTTTTTTAATTTTTGTAAAAAGTAGTGTTGCAAAGTACTTTTGATTATGTGACACTTTTGTGATTTTATTTGCGAAAGTGTCATGATTTGCTAAAAAATAGGGAATCTTTGCCACCCTGTTGCAAAACAAGAGTTTGGTCTTTTGGGCTGAAATTTGGAAGGAGGAAAGCCAAGGTCCCACAGATGTGTCTTTCGGTGATTTGGTGACAAAATATTAGAGGACTGCAAAGTTACAGCACTCCAAATTTGATTATTTTTCCCATAGGATAACATTACAGCATCCACCGCACTTTTCGGGCCCATATCTCGAAAACGGTTCGAGATATGGACTTTTCATCAGAAAAATGCTTAGTCCCCCACTAGAGGGCTAAGCACAAAACTAGGCTGGAAAGTCATAATAATATAAAATTTTAATTTTTTTGCTACATCGTACGGTTCCTGAGATTTAAGCAACTTTGTATTCCAAGTGATCATTTTGTGGTACGAGGGCCATTATTATGGTCACATTCTTTCTATTAACTGTGCTTCTGAATGCACCTTTTCGGGACAAAAAGCATGTGCGTTTGTGTTACTGTTAGCATTTACGTTTACGTTTCCACTTGCACTTCCACTACCATTTGCATTACGGTTAATGTTTCTGTCAATGTGTGTTACCGTTTGCATTTGCACTTGCGTTTGCGTTACCATTTGCATTACTGTTTCCTTTTGTGTCACCCTGTTCATTACCATTTGTGTTTGCATTACTGTTACCATTTGCTTTGCGTTTATTTAACTGTAACTGTTTTCATTTGTGTTAGCATTTGCATTTCTGTTTCCGTCACTGTTACCATTAGCGTTTGTGCTTGCATTTACATTACTGTTTGTGTTACCATTTCCTTTTGCATCACCATTAACGTTACTGTTACTGTTTGTGTTTGTACTTGCGTTTCCACTGCCATTTGCATTTGCGTCACTGTTACCGTTATTATCATTTTTGTTTATGTTACCATTTCTGTTTGCACTTGCTTTTATGTAACCGTTTGTGTTTGTGTTTCTGTTCGCATCATTGTTAGCGTTACCATTAGTGTTTGCATTTAAATTAACATTACCATTTGCATTTCCGTCACTGTTACCATTAGCATTTGAGTTTGTGCTTGCGTTTCCATTTCTGTTTGCGTTACCATTTCCTTTTGCGTCACAATTACCGTTAGCATTACCATTATTGTTTGTAGTTGCATTTCCTTTGCTGTTTCCGTTTGTGTTAATGTTTGCATCACCATTACTGTTATCATTAGTGTTTCTGTTTATGTTACCATCAAAGGTTTTGTTTGAGTTTGTGCTTGTGTTTATGTAACCATTTGTGTTTGCATTTTCGTTTGCATCACTGTTAGCGTTACCATTAGCGTTTGCATTTAAAGTACCGTTACCATTTGCATTTGCTTTTGCACTTGCATTTACATCACCATTAATGTTTGTCTTACTGTTTACACTTGTGTCACCATTACTGTTAGCGTTTAAGTTTCCGCTTGTGTTACCGTTTGCATTTGCACTTCTGTTATCATTAACATTTGCTTTTTTGTTGCCATTTGCATTTACATTTCTGCTTGCATTTCTGTTACCATTTAAGTTATTATTTCTGTTTGCATCACTGTTGGCATTACTGTTTGTGTTTGCACTTAAACGTCACATTTTTTGTATGATTATAACTTTACAACTGTTGAACGGATTTGTGTGACATTTGCAATACTTGATCTACTATGGTACTTCAGTGCATTTACCAATTTTCATTTGACATCTGCATAAGTTTTTTGCACAGTGAAGTGCCAAAAATGTATTTTTTAGCACTTGTATGCAGTTTTACGCTCCTGCTGCTCTGCAACCGTTGAAGAGATTTGGATAAGACTTGGTATACATGGAGTGGAATGACACATCTATTTATTTATCAATTTCTATTTCACTGGTACATACAGTTTTTGCACAGGGAAGTGTTGTTTATTGGTCTGAAGCTTGGCATTTAGAATGTCCTTTGTTCAAGGAACATGCAAGTTTTTGTTTGGTGAAAATATGTTCTTCCATTCCAGAGTTATTGCCATTTGAAGTTGGCACCCCTCTCATTTAAAGATGTTTTGGCCACCAGGTCTGCCATTTTAGCACGTTTTCGGCCACAAGTTCTGCCATTTTGTGGTGGAAGACTTCTTAAAGGTGCACACACTTTAAAATTGAATTTCTCTTGAACGGCTTGGTCTTTTAACATGAGATTTGGAGGGTGTTGAGTGGATGTGCTGGAGATGTGAATTATGCTGTTCACATGTTGGGAAAATAATTTGCTGCGGAGATAATGTATGACGCAGGTAACATTTTGCGCATGGCATTATGCATGGCGCCAGTGGCTTGAAATTTATTGCGCAGGTGGTCCTAGTGGTACGTAGGTGTCTTTCAGTGGTTTGGTTCACATCAGCCTTTGTGCCATTATCTCTGAAACGAAACGAGATACAGACTGTTCGCTACTGTTGGCTCAGATCACCTTTTTGCTGTTATTTCGGAAACAAAGTGAGATATAGACTTTTCACTACTGTTGGTTCAGATCACCTTTGTGTCGTTTTCTCAGAAACAAAGCGAGAAACAGAATTTTCTCTACTGTTGATTCACATCACCTTTGTGCCATTATCTCGAAAAAACGAAGCAAGATACAAACTTTTTGCTACTGTTGGCTCAGATCACCTTTGTGTCATTATCTCAAAAACGAAGCGAGATACAAAGTTTTCACTATTGTCGGATCACATCACCTTTGTGCTGTTATCTTGGAAACAAAAAGAGATGCAGACTTTTCGCTACTGTTGCCTTACATCAGCTTGCTGTTACCGTTTCCATTTGCGTTTCCGTTTATGTTTCCCTCACTGTTTGTATTACAGTTTGCACTTGCGTTTCTGTTACCATTTGTGTTTCTATTTATGTTTGCGTCACTGTTACCATGACAGTTAGCATTTGCAGTTACAATACCGTTACCATTACCATTGAGTTTCACATTTTCATTTGTGTCACTGTTACCATTACTTTTTTATCTTTTATATATATATATATATTCATGGCAAAAAAATCCACTTAATGCATCAATTAGGGTTGTTCCACAGTGACAAAAGTGAGGAGATTCAGTGTTAGAGTTACCACCCCTTGCCCCCCCATGCCCAGCCTGCCCCACCAGCAGGCATCGGGGTGTGCGTTGGGGTCATTGGCTCTAACTCTCACCCCATTCCATGTGTAAGGAAGCTGAGGTGGTGCAGTATTGGAGAATGGGGTCAAAGTTAGGCCTGATGACCCCAATGCACACCCCAATGCCTGTTGGTGGGGGCAGGGTTGGCATGGGGGGCAAGGGTGGTAACCCTAACACCGAAAAAAAAATATATATATATAGAATACATGGATGGACATTTTTTAGAATAGGCCATCATTTATTTTCCTATGTATCTGTGACTAATATTTCAATTAAAGCTATATACCTGCACTAATTAAAGCTATATACCTACACTAATAAAACTATTAAAGCTAGATGCCTACACTAATTAAAAGTATATACAGTACCTGTACTAATCAAAACACAGCCATTAAACTAATAAAACAATTCATTAACCAATTAAAAACTTAATGAACCAATTAACAAGAATAAAAGCAAGAATACCCAAACTCAACTCAGAAACAAAAAAAAACTTACGATGGGAGATCAAAACATAACAGAAGACCAACCAAAAATCATTCAAGAACAAGAAAATAAAAACACCATAAAGAAAACAAACTTTGACATCAAAGTAGTAAAAACTTACCTGACCAAGATGGGCAGGCATAGAGACATCATACAAATACCCATGGGACAAATGGATAACCATTTAGCAAACTTAATGTACACTCACAAAAAAAAGAAGATGGAACTAAAGATGAGCCAGGAACATTAAGAGGAATCCTTAGAAGCATGGGCAAATACTTTGAAAAAAAAAACAACTATTCATATTCAGTATACCAAAACAGAAGTTCAGACTTCAAACAAACAGTAGCATGATAGCAGAACTGAAGCATCTAAAAAAGAAGGTAAAGGCAATTGTCCCAACCTAGCAGAACCTCTAACAGACACCGAAATAGACTTCTTATATGAATCAGGAACCATGGACCTTCACAACCCCACAGCACTGATCAACATGTTATTCTTTAACATAGGACTGCACTCCGACTTAAGAATAATGAAGCAGTATAACCTAAAATGGGGAGGACTAACACTAGCCAAAGACACAGAAGGACAGACATATATACAGTACAATGTAAAACAAACCAAAACCAGAACTGGAGCCAACCCAAAAGACATCCACACCATAAAACCAAAAATGTACCAGAATATAAACAATCCACAATGACATCCAGTTACAACATATCTCAAATATGCAGAACACAGACCTAAAAAATGAAAAAAAAAAATGACTCATCTTTCTACTTGGCACCCAACATAAACCACAAACCAGACTCACTATGGTTCAGAAGTATGAAAACTGAAGAAAGCAAAACATGATAATTTTAATGAAAAACACAAAGGTATCTGCAGGACTGGCACCTGAAAAACAAATTATAAACCACAGCACCAGAAAAACATCCATACAAATGTTAGTAAACCAGAACCTACTTAGTAAACCATAACCTACCACCCACACACACTTTACAGATATATGGTCATAAAAACATATAATCCATCAATAACTACTCCACCTTATCAGAGCAAAAATAGAAAATGATCTCCAATATATTTGTAGGAAACCCCCCCAAAAAACCCTAACCAACAACAAATAACCTAGGACAGCATATGGAAACCAAAAAAGACATTCAAGACTTCACAGACCCTGACAACCAAAAACCAGAAACCTCAAAACAAGCAAGACTAGACCTAATACAGCACACAAAAAAGGTCAGATCCACCATGGCTGCATAATGAAGTTAGTGAAGTTGTGTGGAATTGTTAAGGAGGTATGGTGAAACAACACAATGATTTGTAAGTAGTAAGATTTGTTTTAGTTTCTGTTCTAAGGAATGCATACACGTTATTAGGAAAATACATGGAGGTGTACATTTTAATGGAAGGAATAGGAAGCAATATACATTTACAAAAGAACCCTAGAACAAATGCCACTGATGTATGTGTTATCCCAGATGATATTGGCTGGAGAGACAAATTTTAAAGAAAACACAATTGCACATACCCCAATAATACAAAGCATCATGGGAAACATATGCAAATACCAATGATGGTACAGAAGTTGGCAGTACATGAACAAGTAATGGCTGGCATATGTTCAGCCTTGGGATTATTTACATAAGTTTTTTTTTATTTTTAGAGAAACAGAGTTTTTGTCCATGAGGTGATGTAAGTTATATTTAAGCAATGTGTTGATGTCTGGAAGTCAGGTGTAATGATGATGGACTGATAGAAGAGAAAATGTGATAGTAACTTTCAGAAGGGGTCTCTTTTGGTAAGGGCAAGGTACTTATGCTTGTGATAATGGGAATATTAGGAAAGCATGAGGTCTATGCAGAAGTGGAATACAAATATGCACAGTTTCATAAGTATGTGCTCAGAGTACAGACAAATGTGACATGCAGGTTTCTTTTAGAAATAGATAAAAATAGGAATACATGCAATTGATAGAAAGATAGATAATGACATAGACATGCAACCCCTGTCCACACTACACTCAAAAAGCTGTAATGGATTCAAACCATTACAGACTTTAAACATTACAGTGTGTCCACACTGCCAGTGAACAGTATGGATAATGGTTTGAAAACATTACAGCCTGGCCACACTGAGTGTGATAGTGTGTGTGGTCTCAACCCTGTAGTAGCAGTGCACATCCCATGGTGCACTTGGTGATGACTGCTGCATGTTGATATGCCCTCCTACATGTCCTATGGAGTACTATGTATATGGCAAAGTCATTTTATGTAAATAACCATATTTCACTACTATGAGACACACTTATGTTGTGGAGGTGACAGAGAGAGGTTCAAGGGAAGGGGAGATCCATATGTTGGAATTGGGGGCTACATCAGTGAGAGGGAGGGAAGGGGAAGGAAAGAAAGAGAGGGTGTGACATGGCATCAGTTCTGTCAGTATTAGGGCACCTGTGCACAAGAGACATTCATGTACTGCTGCTGTATGGCTAAAGGCAGACCCTCTACTACTGCCTTCAGTGTTCCCCATTACTCCACTGTACACAGTACCACATGTCTGTTGTCCACTGCAGCAGTGCTCCATGATGCACTCAGGAGCTCCACTAATGTATGTGTTCACTACTGGCACTGCTCTGCAGGGAGTAATGCTGCCACATCACACATGGGTAGGCAGAGTACTCCCAACACTTGGCACAGTGAGAAGAATAATCAAGGACAGTACACAGATACCATCAGGAGGTGGCCCTCAGGGAGGCATGTGCAGACAGAGAGGTAGGTTAAGTGGGGACATGGAGGTACACCTGGGGGGTGCAGATACAGGTGTTAGGTTACTGTAGTATGGAGGCATCCCAGTATTGCAGCCTACACCTGTGCTCCACACTGCCATCTGCATATGTCCTGGTAGCCTCTGACCTCCCTGCATGCAATGAAACAGTGGTGCAATGCATGTAGGTATAGTGGGAGACTGGAGGCTACACGGTGGAGTGTTTATACACAATTGCAATTAAAACTGATAAAGATGTAAAGCTGTAAATAAGAGTGAAATAACCACACTGGTATGCACACCACATAAAAGTGGTTCTTGGAAGGCTATATATTAGGGATGGCTCAATTAAAGGAGTAGTCCACCCAGAATTTGCAAAAACATATGTTATGCAGAGTGTTTTGATTTGTATGTAAAGTCCTAGTGTGTCCTTCCCTCTGTCTGCTATTAGGAGTTTTTCCTAAATTAGGCTGCTAGCTTTAGGGTAGTTTTATGACTCCTTGGGATCTCCATCACAAATGGGTTTATTGCTTTCTGCCTCCTACAATGCACCCTGTCTCATGTGACAGTTATGTAGCCAGGCTCACAGATTTAGCATATGTAGTGCTTTTCAAAATCAGTTCACGACAGCAGAACTTTGTAACTGTTCTTATCCAGTGAACACAAATGGCAACAGTTACAATTTAGCAGATGCTTGAGAGCTACCTAACTGGGGTTTCTGTAAGAAAACAGCTGCTAAATAGCTTTAATTCACTATTTGTGTTTTCTGGGTGTGTCATGTCTAGCTAGCAGTAATATGTGTTTTCATTTTAAAATTTAATTTAATCAAATTACGCACAACAATAAAAAGCACAGAAATTGCCCCAGATTATCACTGCTATAATTAGTAAAGACTATAGCAGTTTTCTTACAGAAAACTCACTCAATTAGCTCTGAAGTATTTGTTAAACTGTAGATGTAGGTACCAACATTCTTTTTTTTAAGCAGGAGAGACACACTAAAGCTTGTTTACAGGTGTGACCTAGGAGCACAAGGAAGTTAAGTGATTTGCTCAGGGACACACAGTACGCACATGGAGGCTGTGGGATTCAAACCCAGGACACCAGGTTTGCAGCTCAGAGCCTTAGACTGCCACACTATACTGGTTCCTCTATTCTAGTAGATATAACTGGCAGTTAGTGCTGATTTTGCTCGGTGACATAATTTTCATTTTTTTTTTTTGGTTACAAATGTGAAGTATATTTTTTAAAAAATATAAAAATATATATGTGTGAGTTATTTAGTTTGGCAAATATTTGTTTTATTATTTGAAAAAGTGGGATACACTAAATATGTAGTGCAATGAACCATTGTAAAATGGGATCAAATGTGTAAGTGAAATAGTCACTGTCATCCTGTTGTTTTCATGCTACACCACACACAGGAGAAAAAGTGATTTTAAAGTATTTTGCAGTTTCTAGGCTGCAGCTTCATACCATAGACTTCATTTGTGAAAATAAATGAAAATCATGTCACAGAGCAAAATCAGCACTAAATGCTAGTTCTACCTAACAGAATGCTGGTACCTACGTTTATAGTTTAGCAAATACCTGAAATCTAACTGAGTGGGTTTTCTGTAAGAAAACAGCTAGAGTCTTAACTAATTATAGCTCTAATGATCTGGGCAATTTCTGTGCTTTTGTGGTTGTGTATAGTTTGATGAAATTAAAAATTTTAAAATTAAAACACTTCTGCAAGCTAGACCTGACACACATAGAAAACAACAATAGTGAATTAGAGCTTAATTTCGTAGTGTTTTTCTTAAAGAAACCCCAGTTATCTAGCTGTCAGGTATCTGCTAATAGGCTAATTTAGGAAACACTCCTAATAGCAGACAGAGGGAAGTACACACTAGGACTTAACATACAAATCAAAACACTCTGCATAACATTTTGTTTTTGCAAATTCTAAGTGGACTACTTCTTTAAGACTGCAAGCCCAGTAAAAAATATACACTGCAGCCTCTTGCTGTACTGACATGCTTCAGCTGATGCAACATACAGAGTAAGGTGGTGGGGGCAGGGTTGGAGGACAGGTCTGAATAACACTATATACCCAACAGGAGGGACTTTCCATCTCTTGGAATGCATTTGTGAAAATGTATGACCAGTAGAGGAATGTAAGCTGAGCCAAGGCTGTTTAAACAAGTGCTATATAAGGATGCAGTTTCAGGCTTTTTCTTTTTTTCTGAAGCTTAAGCTCTGATGCCCCAGGCAGCTCTGATAGTCAATTGTTTTAGCATGATTCGGTAGATCCACCTCATGCCCCTCCCACATGAACCAAAACAAAAGTGGGGTGGATTTTTAGGAGCTTCTTGGGTGGAGGTGGGGGTGGATCTTACTCCCCCAGAAAATGAATGCTGCCTCCCACTACTCAGGTTCCAGTTCTTGTACCTCCCACTTAAGAAAGAATATAGTGCACTGCAACCATTGACTAACATGAAAGCGTATTTATTTGAGGGCAGAAAACATTTCTTGGAGGAGGGCAAGGCAGAGGAGACTATTTACACCTTCAGTCAGTTCCACGGACAGAAAACATGACATCACTCCTTTTGTACATGCAAAACATCTGCAGGCTCCACCTACTGCTGCCATAAAAAGAAAGCATAAACCTATGGAAATCACAGAACTGGAAAACAACATCCCAAAAAACAGAACATCCAACATCAGGTAAAAACTCACCAAGTAATCTCTACAACTAAAGGACCAACTGCATTACAACTCAGCCCTTTTAAATATGAGGATCAGTTCCAGCTACCTCTGAGACCCAATGGAAGCCAACCCAATAAAAGAAAACCCAATGCAGACCCTCCACAATTTAGCTTCTCACTAGAATATAGAAAGCAGCTGCTTCAGTAATGGACACCAGCAACATTGAGGTGCCTAAACAAAACATCAGCACAGAGCCAGAGGAAGCCAGCATCACACCAGAATGCACACATGCACAACATAGTGCTTCACAGAGCCAGCCACTTCTGTATTCCAGTGAACTCTGCAACATGTCTAGCATGGGAAAAAAAGCCAGCAAAATCGAAGGAGAGATGCTTCCAGCTTGTAGCCAACTCTGCAAAATGCCACCAGAACCCAACAAAAAGGAAAACAAGGGCGATCAAAACTGCACCACAGCCCATGAAAATGGAAACCCAACACAACCACTACAGTACTCACACTCTGTAGTAAATATAGATGTCATAATGCACAAAAAAATCAGCATTACATTGTTTAGAAACAGCTGTAATTTACAAGGCAACATAAACATAAAGATATACGAAGTACAACCTCACAAAAAATTTATAAAAAACAAACAAAATGAAATGAAAACTCAGAAACAGATACAGACTCAAACTGAAACAATGAATAGCAAACCATTAAAGAGACAGCACTTAAAAAACTATTAAAGTGCCAGAACCCTAATAAACAGGATCAAATGTTAGTGAAGGCAACTAACAAAACAAAACAAAATGTAATATACAAAGCAATGAAAACTAAATGTATTCCATATAAAAGCTATTAGTAGTGAAAATACTTTTCAATACTCAATGATTAAAAATGATGGAATCACCATCCATGACCAGCAAAAAATAGCTGACTCCTTCAACCTGCCCTTGACTGCCCTCACTAGTACACTTCCTCAGGACTTTTTCACTGTACCTGATAGAAATGGCTGTACAACTGATTCCCCCTTCCCCCAGGGCCTCTCCCTTCTATTTCAGATGGGTAATGCAGGCCGAAGCTAGAAAATACCTCCAAAACATTCTCGGCAAGTCACGATTTAGTAGTGACACACTTGACCTAAAATTACTAAACCACTCCTTTAGTTTTGTCCTGAAACCTCTCACCAAGCTCTTAAACCTATCTCTCTCCTTTAGGCAGTTCCTTACTCTGTGAAAATCTGCAATTGTTACCCCGGTACACAAAAGTGGTGACAGAACATTGTGTTCTAACTACCATCCTATATCTATCCTTCCCCCCCTCTCCAAAGCCCTTGAGTGGATTGTTGCAGACCAGCTTACAGAATATCTAGCCAAATACGATATCCAGTGCCCCCAGCAGCACGGTTTTAGAAAAGCTCAAAGTACGATGACTGCCTTACTTGAGTTTACCAACTACATACATAGTGCACTAGACTGTAACTAATTAGTGGGGGCAATATTCATTGACCTCAGTGAGGCATTTGATACTGTTCACCACCCCCTTCTGCTCACTATACTTACATCCCTTGGCCTATCAAGTGCAGTCACTGGCTGGTTCACGAGCTACCTTGGCAACCACACCCAACAAGTTAAAATCTGTGATACCCTGTCCTGTAGCCTTCCTGTAGGCTCTGGTGTTCCACAAGGGTCTATCCTTGGTCCCTTGCTGTTCAGTTATTTCTAAACACCCTCCCCCAAACCTGCAACACCAACATGATCCTTTATGCCAATGATGCTGTTCTCTTTGACTGCCACGCCCAACACAAACTTTTAATGAATTACAAAAAAAATGAAAGTGATGCTCTTCTCTAACCCATGAAACAGACATAGTTCCACCTGTCTAAATATCCTTAACAATCACAACCTGCCCCTTGAATGACTTAATGACTTTAAATATCTTAGCATCACTTTTGATACCCTCTAATGTATGCACTGCATGTTAATAAGTTCTTGAAGGAGGTTAACTCCAGAATTGGTGTCCTTTATTAACACAGACATTATATGATCCCTGGGGCTCTCTGACAAGTTGTTGTCAGTTCAATTATCTCCATTATAGACTACGGTTTAATCATCTATGGTGCGGCAATGGATACTACCCTTAATAGAATTACTATCACACTAAACAAATCTTGTAGACTAGTTTCCAGAGCTGACATGCACATGCACACATGTGATATCTATGTGCAGACAAACTGGCTCCACCTCAAGGGTAGGATTAACTACCAAACCTGCTTGTTTGCCAAGAAAATTCAACTGGGACTAACTCCTCCCGCTGCCTTGCCTCTCATTAAGCCTTCCTTTAACCTACGTTCGACCTGCAGGGCTTCCAAACATTCATTGTCTCTTTTTGTAGGACCTCCCAAGCCCAGCTCACCTTTAGCTACAGTGCTCCCTCATGGCTTAATGCACTTCCCCCTGATATTGTGAATGAACCTAAACTTAGTCCCTTTAAGCTCAAGCTTCACAAGTATCTTATGGCCCTAAGCAGCTGTGACTATGTCCTACAGCGGACCTCCCCCTTTAGCCCCCTTCCACTTTCCCCCTTCCAATGTCTCCTCCCCCTCTTATTTCCCATTCTCATTTTCTTCCCTCCTCTTGCCCCTCCTTTACCTCCTCCTCCACCCTAACAAATTTCTCTCCCAGCTCCTCCCACTACCGATGCTCACCCTCCCCTCCTACCTACTGCCTTTCTCACTCCCCTCTCCATTTACACCAAGTCTTACTTGACCCTCTCTTATTCTCTCCCATCCCATTTCAGTCCCTCTACCCTATTGTTCTTTCTCTGTCTCCCAACATTGTCAACGCTGGTTACCTAGCACCCACTCCCAGTCAGGCCTACCCTACTCCTAGTCTCCCCTTCCCTCCCTGCTGCACTCCTGTGCTCTCACTTGACAAGGTTATCTTTGACCTCCCTGCAGCCATCCCTATTCCTCACCCCAGATCTTTAACCTCACCCTGCACTCTCCCCTGCCTCCCTCATATCTTTGCTCATTACTAGGTACCTTACCCTGTCTTCCTATCTACAACATAATGCTACAATTGTTTAAGCTATGTACCTTAGTTAACCTAGTAAGCTTCCTGTTATGCTGTTCTTGATACATTTGTACTCATGTCTTTTAACTGCTGTTGTTGTTTACTATTTAGCCTGTTTACTTGCTGTTAATTTGTACGACGTGGAACCTTTGTAAAAGAACCTCTGGTTCAAAGGCATTTGTAATCCAAGATATCAATAAATAAAATAAATACTAATATACTTTATGTTCAAAGTACAAATAAAACTCTCAAAACTACAACTTATGTCATCCTTCCCTAACTCCCAATCTGTATCATACTAACACATCCATATGTATTATATCCAATTAACTATAGGAAACTGTGGAATACTCAGATGTAATGCCATCTTGGGGAGCTAATGAGAAAATAAAGCCACTCGGCCTTTGACCCCTTGACTTATAACCTCATTACCTCCCCTCAATGGCATTTTATCTTTGTATACCACAGTTTCCTATCATTTATTTGATATATACTGTATATATATATATATATATATATATATACACACACACACTGTGACATATGGATACCATTGTACTATCTCGATGCACCACAGAAAAATGAGGATACAATTATACTATCTGAAAAAGAAGGGAAATTCTTTGCAAAAAACTTTGTTAATGCATCAGTTAGGGTAAATACCACAGCAACAAAAGCAGGGAAATGAGGAGTTAGGGTTTCAAAGCCTAACACCACCCAGGTTGTTCCCACCTTGCCACCTCACTTCATCCCCCACACTTCCACACATACCAACAGGCATCAGGGTGTACATTGGGTCATCAGGCCCAACTCTCACCTCATTGTCCTATACTGTAGTGTGTGCTTGTTTACACATGGAATGGGGTGAGAGTTGGGCCTGATGACCCATGGTACACCCCAACACCTGTTGGTGTATGGAGGGTGGGGATGGGGTAGGTAGTAGGGAACCCTGGGGATGGGGTCCCTGCTTTTGTCACTTTGGTATTCACCCTAACTGATGCATTAACAAAGTTTTTTCAAATAATATATATATATATATATATATATATATATATATATATATATATATATATTATGGTAGCACGGTAGTGCTACCATAGTTAGGGTTGAGGAGCCATTTACATGTTAAACCCAACATTTTGCACCTTAATAACTTTGCAACAGTTCAACAGATTTGCCTCAAATTTTTCATACAGAATCAAGACCCATACACCTTGGGATCTGCCAAGTTTCATATCAGTCGTATATACGGCTGTGGAGTTATTAAGCGTGATCTGCGTATGCGTTTATGCTTTTTTTTGTAATTCAACGGTCGCGCCTACAGGTAGCATGGTTTGCATGACTGGTTCAAAATCTTCAGGGAATGTGTGGCCAGGGTCCCCAATGTGTCTTTCAAAGATTTCGTGAAAAAATATTAAATGGTTCAAAAGTTATTCAAAAAACAAGTTACCATTATAAGTCAATAGGAAAACTTAACAAAAAGTTTGACAGTGTCGCAAATGCAGTTTTTACTTTCGCAAATGGCCCTTTTACTGTCGCAAATCTGCCATTTTGTTTTGAGTTGGTGAGCAGAAAAATGCTTGGCATTTAAATTTGGGACCCTCTAGCAACCTAATTCTTTTTGTATTCACCTAGTCGCACCCTGAGGATGCTAGCCATGTCTTTATTTTGGGGTAAAACACCCCAGAAATATGTTTTTCAGATTTCTGGAAAAAGTACTTTCACAAAGTACTGTCGCACTCATGAAAGTGTCACAAATTTTTGCGAAAGCTTTCGCAAATTGCGACAGTACTTTTCTAGGCTGTGGGAAAATGACAGCAATTATTTGGCACCCCGCTGCAAAAGAACGTTTTGGAGTTTTGGGCTGAAATTTGGAAGGAACGCAGCCGACATCTCACATATGTGCCTTTCAGTGTTTTGTGGAAAAAATATTACACAGTGGCAAAGTTACAATACTCCAAATTTGATGCTTTTTCCCATAGGATAACATTACGGCGTACGACGCATTGCAGCAATTGTTTGGCACCCTGCTGCAAAATAACGGTTTGGTCTTTTGGGATGAAATTTGCAGGGAACACAGCCAACATCCCACAGATGTGCCTTTCAGTGGTTTGGTGAAAACATATTACAGGGAGGCAAAGTTATGGCACTCCGAACTTCTGTTTTTTTTCCCATAGGATAAAATTACGGCGTTCGGCGCGCATTTCAGGGCCCGTATCTCGGAAACGGTGCGAGATATGGACTTTTCGTTGAAAAACACTTGCTAGTGTAAAACTAGCCAGGAAAGTGATAATTCATATGACTTTTAAAATTTTTTTCTATGTCATACGGTTCCTGAGATATAAGCAATTTGCTGTTCCAAGTCCTCATTTTTCTGTTCCGAGAGTCATTATTTTGCATACATTCTTTGTACTCACTGTCTTTTTCTATACAGCTTTTGGGGAAAACCAGCCTGTGCGCTTACATTACTTTTACCATTACCATTTCTGCTTGTGGTTCTGTACCCATTTCACTTACCGTTCACGTTTACGCCACCATGTGCATTACCCTTCGTTTTCATTTGCGGTTGTGTTTGCGTAGTTTTTAACATTTCTGTCTACAGTACTGTTTCTCTTTCTGTTTCACCTTGCATCACCATGAGCATTACGATTTGCATTTGCGGGCACAATGTTACTATGTGACAAGACATCACGTGGCGGGCGTGGGCCCTCATTACATTCACTATTTCTCATTGTCATTCTCAAAAGAAGGAAATTAGAAGCAAAAACTCTGTTTAATGCATCAGTTAGGGTTGTCCCACAGCAACAAAGATGAGAAATTTGATGTTGAGGTTAAAACCCCTTTGCACCCTCCAGCCCCACCCCCAACTGGAATCAGGGTGATCGGGTCCCAACTTGCACCCCATTCTCCTATTCTCAACTTCTTTCCACATGTGATGGGGTGAGAGTTAGACCGATGACCCCAACGCGCACCCCAATTCCAGTTGGGGTGGGCTGGAGGGTGCAAAGGAGATTTCAACCCTAACATCGAATTTCCTCGCTTTTGTCACTGTGGAACAACCCTAACTGATGCATTAAACTGATTTTTTTGCCTACTATATTATATATATATATATATATATATATATATATATATATATATATATATTATACTGGTGTAGTAGTGCCAGTATAGTTAGAGCTGAGGAATCACTTCTATGTTAAACCCAAGATTTTGCTTCTTAATAACTTCACAATGGTTCAGTGGCTTTGCATGACATTTTGCTTGTATAATTTCTTGGGGTCGGTCTCTTAATGTGACAAATTTCCTCAGACTCAGTTGTCTGATTTCTGAGATACAGAGTGTTGAAAATCCCTAAATGTACATGTGTTTTTGCTGTTTCTTTGTCCACCTGCATCTCAGAAACTGTTTTAGGTTGTGGTCTGAAATTTTCAGGCTAGAAAGTGTTTGCATCACAAATGTGCCTTTTACTGGTTTGGTGAAAAAAAGATTAATCAGTTCAAAAGTTATTAAATTTTGAAGTTCCCATTATTTCCAATGGGAAAAAATAGATGTCCAGCATGTAAATGGATTCCATTTTTGCAAAGTCACCCAGTTTTGCATAATTTGCACCTTAATAACTTTGCAACCATTCAATAGATGTGCATGAAATTGTGCACGCATAATCTCATGGGGCAGGTCTGTTGATGTGGCAACCTTTGTTTGAGTCACTTATGTGGTGGTTTCTGAAATACAGTGTTTCAAACATCCATAAGTTTATGTATTTTTTCCATTTTCACATAATTTGTACCTTAATAACTTTACAACAGTTCAATGGATGAACATCAAATTTTGCATGTATAATTTCATGGGGGTAGGACTGTTGATGTGGCATATGTTGTTTGAATTACTTGTGCGGTTTATGAGATACTGTATAGAGTCTCAGAAATCCTTAAATTTACATGTTTTTTTCCTTTTTTGCCAAAAGGTCATTCTGTTTCACATATTTTGCACCTTAATAGCATTGCAACCATTCAGCAGATTTGAATAAAATGTTACAGCATAATCTCATGGGGTAGTTCTGTTGATGTGGCAAATTTCGTTTGAATCACTTGTATGGTTTAAGTCCATTTACAGAAGAAAGAGTCCTGAAAGGACTCCTAAAACTCAAGGTGGACAAAGCAATGGGGCCTGACGGGATTCACCCTAGAATCCTAAAAGAGCTAAGGGAGGACCTAGTGACACCACTAACCACACTTTTTAACAAATCATGGGAAGATAGGGTGGTACCTGAGGACTGGAGGAGGGCAGATGTGATTCCCCTTCACAAAAGTGGGAGCAAGGCAGAAGCAGGAAACTACAGACCAGTTAGTTTGACCACAATGGTGGGAAAAATGATGGAATCACTTCTGAAAGAAAGAATTGTTCAGTACCTAGAGGCCAGCGGGGCACAGGATCCAAAGCAGCATGGATTCACAGCAGGAAGGTCATGTCAGATGAATCTAATCAATTTCTTTAACTGGGTGACCAAAGTAATAGACCACGGAGGGGCTGTAGATATGGCCTACCTAGACTTTAGCAAGGCATTTGGCACAGTCCCGCACAAAAGATTAATAATCAAGTTAGCCAGCCTGGGAGTGGTTTCCAGGGTGGTAGCCTGGGTAGCAAACTGGCTGCACAACAGGAAACAGAAGGTAATAGTGAATGGAACACATTCTGAAGAAAGGGGGGTTACTAGTGGAGTACCTCAGGGCTCAGTACTGGGTCCAGTCCTCTTTAACATCTTTATAGGTGACATTGCAGAGGGTCTGGAAGGAATGGTATGCCTCTTTGCAGATGACACAAAGATCTGTAACAGAGTTGATACACAAGGGGGGTAGAAAGGATGAGAAGGGACTTAGCAAGGTTGGAGGAATGGTCAGACATATGGCAACTTAGATTCAATGCAAAGAAGTGCAAAGTAATGCACCTGGGAAATAAAAATCCAGAAGAGTACACAATATCAGGGGAGGTACTAACAACAAAAATAATGGAAAGAGATCTGGGTGTAGTCATATCAGATGACCTAAAGGTGGGTAAGCAATGTGAGAAGTCAGTAAGGAGAGCCAGGGGGATACTGGGATGCATAGAGAGGGGCATTACTAGTAGAAAAAGGGAAGTGGTTATCCCTCTGTACAGACAGTTGGTGAGACCCCATCTGGAGTACTGTGTGCAGTTTTGGAGACCTCATCTACACAAGGACAGAGACAGGATGGAAGCAGTCCAGAGGGAAACTAAAATGGGGCAGGGTCTACATCAGAAACCATATGAAGAGAGACTGAGAGAGCTTAATAAGTATACCCTTGATGAAAGGAGGGATGGGGGGACATGATAGAAGCTTTTAAGTACCTCAAGAGAATCAACAAAGTCCAGGAGGGTAACATCTTTCAGAAAAAGAGATGTGTAAGAACAAGGGGGCACAATTTAAAGTTAGAGGGGGATGGCTCAGGGGTAATGTGAGGAAATTCTTTTTCATTGAGAGAGTGGTGGACTCATAGAACCGCCTTCCTGCAGAGGTTGTGGGGTCTAAAACAGTGGGGGAATTCAAACATGCATGGGACAGACATAAGGCAATTATAGTGGGGGGTTGCAGGAAGTAGGCTGTTGGTTAAATAGAATATGCAGCTTATCCAATAGGTAGGAAAATGGGCAGACTGGGTGGGCCTTATCTGCCATCAAAGTCTATGTTTTTTTTTTTATCCAATTGTTTAACCAGGAGTGGCACACTAAGCTGAAAGCTTGTTTACAAGTGTGACCTGGGAGCACAGAAAAGTTAAGTGACTTGCTCAGGGTCACACAGTATGCAAGTGGGGCTGTGGGATTCAAACCCAGGTCTCCAGATTTGCAGCTCAGAGCCTTAAACCACTGCGTTATAATGCCTCCCTTTCTGAGCTACAGACTCTCAAAAATCCTTACATTTATGTGTTTTTTGCTGTTTCTTTGTCAACCTCTATCTCAGAAACTGTTTTAGTTTGTGGCCTGAAATTTTCAGGGTAGAAAGCCTTTGCCTCACAGATGTGTCTTTTGAAAGTTTGGTGAAAAAATATGAATCCATTCAAATTTTTCTAAGAAATTTGCTTAATTGAAAAGTTATTAAATTTTAAATTTTCCCATTATTTTCAATGGGTACAAACTAGATGTCCAGCCCCAAAATGGATCCTGTGTTGCAGGAGTGAATCCATTTTCACAAACAAGTCATCCTGTTTTGCATATTTTGCACCATAATAACTTTGCAACTGTTAAACTGATTTACATGCAAATTTGCATGCATAATCTCATAGGGTAGGTCTGTGGATGTGGTAAATGTCATTTGACTCACTTGTATGGTTTCAGAGATACAGAGTCTCAAACATCCCTCTGGTCCCTGCACTCCTATGTAACCATAAGTGTATAGACATTGTAATTAATCCTCATCTTCTGGTGGGAGCGCAGGACCCTAACATGTAGAGCCCCATCTATCCCACTATTACATAATGGAGGGACCAACGGTCCTATTACTGCATATTGGTATCCATATGTGGGCCCTGTGCTCCCATCTACCTATAATTGTAGAGCTGCAGCACAGGCCTAGAGACATTCCAAGTAACCCTTGTGCAGAAAATGGTGCAATATCTCAATAACGAAAGGAACACTGGAAAAAATTCTAATGCAATTGTAATCACAGAGTGGCAAATAGCAAAAAAATCCATATTTTGAACCATTTTCGAGATATAGGCGCTGAAATGTACTGCATCCACCACAATGTCATCCTATGGGAAGTTTCTAAACTTTGAATTGTTATAAGTATGGAAATAATGTAAATTTTATCAACAAACCAGGAAAAGTCACATCTGTGGGACAAGTACTCTCTACACTGAAAATTGCAGCCTGAAAGTCCTAACTGTTTCTTTGCAGCGAAGTGACAAAGAAACAGTAAACTTTAAAACCCTTTTCATAAGTTGCCAAAATCCATTTTTACAAGCCAATTCCCTTTTCATGAGCTGTCAAAATACCTTTTTGTGAGCTCTAAATCCCTTTTCATACCATGCAGCTATCCAACTGTTTGAACTGAGCATGTTCAGAACCACAAATTTCAAAATGTAATAACTTTGGAATGGGTTAATATGTTTTTACCAAACTAATGCTGGCTTGTTTTGTGAGGCAGGCTCTGCCTGTCCTGAAAATTGCAGAGCACAATTTCAAATGGTGTGGCTGCAGCATGATGAGGAACAAACAGCCAAAAAAGGCAAAAAAAGTGACTTTTAATGTTTCTTTTCACTATTCACAGCATGAAATCTGCATATCTGATCAAAACAAAACTTGGTATGTTAAGAGATCTACCCCACGGTGCAGAGCAAAACAACTTTTATGCAAATCTGTCGAACTGTTGCAAAGTTATTAAAGTTTAAAATTTGAGGTTTAACATTAAACTACCGGCTACTATATATATATATATATATATACAGTATATATATACAGTACAGTACATATATATGTATACCACCTCTCCATCATGTGCATGCTGTTAGTTACCCTCACTTTCCTTGCCCTCTTAGTCGCTCTCTCCTCTCTCCCCATGTACCTTCCTCTCCCCCCTCCCTCTCACTTTCCCCATCCTTTCTCTAACATCCTCCCTTCTGCAGGCCTTCCACCTCTTTGACACTCCACCTGACTTCCTAAGTTCAGCTTCCTCCCTCCCTTCCACATGGATTCACCTTGACATGCTCTGGGCCCTCCTCCCCTTCTCTCCCTCTTCCTTACTCCCCCTTCCCTCCCTCCACTTCACTCAAGCATCTCATAGGCTCCTTTAAGCTCTTTGTCTTCTTGCTACTCATTCTAGGAGGTCACTTTGAACTCAACCCTGGTCCAGTCCTGCAAACTGCCTCTCCTTTCTCCATGGAGTTGACAGCAACCTATGTTAACATCTGCAGTCTCATCCTTCTACAAACCCTAATGGTGAACCTCAACCCTGATGTCCTGCTGATCATGGAGTCTTAACCTTCTCCCAAGACCCTGGATACTGCCATAGCCATCCCTGTCTTCTCAATTATCCAACAGGATTGTACTAAGAGGGGCAGGGTATAGCCATATACTTCTCTTCCTTTAGAAATGGTACTGTCTGTCTCTTCCCCTTCTGCCCATCTCCCTTCCCTTCTCCATCCCCATATTCATTTCCAGAGCCTACTACTGTCCTGGCAAATCCCCTTACTCTGTCACAGAGCTCCTTACCACCTTGTCCTTTCACACCTCCATCCAGTTAGCTGCTCATCCTAGGTGATTTCAGTTTTAATTGGCTCTCATCTTTCCATCATAAATTATGTCAAATGTAAAATCTCTCCAGCTTACCCAACTGATCTCTGATCCCACCAGACTCAACCTCAAAACCCATAACTGCTCCCTTCTGGACTGGATCCTCTCTCCCACCAGCATATTTTGGATGCTGGTACCCTCCCTGATGTCCTGATTGACTATCATATGGTTGACTGCATGCAAAAGATTCACCACCCTGAAGCACCCCCTAAATTCATCCAGACCAGATCCTTCAGATCCCAGAGTCTATCTTTTTTAATTGCTGACAACAATGACTGGTTATGGCAACTGACTGGTCTTCCTTACTAGCTGTCAGCAACATTAACACAACTCTCAAGTTTTTTAACTCAAAATTTTCATCAGCCTAGGATCATTATGCTCCCTTTAGGAAAACTCTGGTCCATGGTTCATACTTTCCCTGGATCATGGCTTCGTTGCTGGCCTGTTATCATGCACGTGACCTTGTCTGGCAGACCCACAAGTCCAATGTCTCCACAGCTGACTTTGTCAAATATAATTCAGTTTGCAATGCCTGTACCAGAGCTACTAAGCTTGAGAATAGAGCCCGGGTTCATCAGTGAACCGAACCCGAACTTCCTGAATTTTTGCCTATCCAAACCAAACCTGAATCTAAAGTAGAAAAAAAAAAAAAAGAACCTGTACCCATTGCAAACCTTAACAGTCAGCACTAAGAACACTCCATTTGTAGCATGTACATAAACAGGGAACATAGGCTGTACACTGTACCTGCTCCCATACTGCAGACCTCGATTTGGTTTTGGTGTTGTGAGGTTTTAGCTGGATGTCAGAATGGTGATTTTTTTAAATATAAAATTAGTTGACAGTGGTTAGTGACACAGTCAGATCAGCAGGTTGTGGCAGTCTAAACTCTCGAGACCTGCTGACACATAAACATGCTAGGTATACAAGAGACACTGACCTCTTATTTCCTTAATTCTTACTTTTTAACTTTTGCTTCCTTTTTTATAGCTCATAGCTCCTGACACATTTTTGATCCTAACTTCCAAGACATGCTGACACCCTGGAGATATATACGCTGTCTTGACAAGTGAACCCCTATGTACATTGTTCCAAAATCCTGTTCTTGCAGACAAAAACTTACAGTTAAATTATATAAATTATCATGGTTGCACTATTCTCAGTGCTGTGTGATTTGTTTCAAACTCCTGTACTTGCTAGATGTAAGTTCAAGTTACACTATAAACATACCCCTTAGTGCAAATCTCTCGAAATGGCACATCAAGCAATTTCAGTCATATGAACAACAGAAAATAAACTAGTCAGCTCCCACGTGTATTTGTCCTACAAATTTGAGTAAATTGTTCATAGGAAAGTTATCTGAAGGTATGGTTTTGTTTAATTAAGCTCCTTTTATGAGTGCACAGAATGTTTTGTGAATGGATGACAGAGAGGTATGCTGATGTCAGCAGAGTGAAAGCCCTCCAGCTCTAGTACTGTACCTGCTTGTTTTTTAATATAAAGTAATTTAACAGGGGTTAGTGACACATTCAGACCAGCAGGTTGGGGCAGTTTGAACTCTCCAGACCTGTTGACCCATCAACATGCTGGGGATAAAATGACACACCGACCTGGACCACAAACCAGAGTCAAGGGTAGGGTTGTTCAATTGTGATTTTTAGCCAGTTAGTGTGGCATACTCTTATTTCTTTAATTTTTTTTATCATTTATTAGCTTGGTGCAGGGGCATCATTAAGGGGTTCCCAGAGGTTGCATTTGTGAGCCCTATGACATTTTTGAGACCCCTATGAAATTTTTGCAACCCCTACTGCCTGGCTCACCTGTTCTTGTGTGGTGTTCATTTTCTGCAGTTGCATTGTTGTAATTGTAAACTGTTGCCCACTGTCCCCCAACCCCTTCTTCACCTTCCCCACTTTCCAGATCCCTTCCCAGTCTTGTTGGCAGTCCTAACCAATCTTGTGAAACGTTTGTCTGTTTTTTTTTATTTGGAGCACTCACATCATTGAGTCCTGGCAGTGCAACCAAAGTGCCAAAACTGAAACTGTGAACTTAAGTCTGTGTTGTTGTCAGTATGATAGTACAGTTATTTATCCTTCCCCATGGTCACTTGCAGGGTCAGGATCCAGACAGAAGATTGAATCGAGGGAGGCCAGATGCTACTCAGGAATCAAAGATGACAGTGGGGAAGAATGAGGAGAGAGAGAGAGAGAGACAGAGAGATGCTGTCCTTATCATGTTCTCAAGTAATAAGCTATCATCATTATTATCCTTATTACCCCTACAAATCCCCAGGACAAGAGGGATTCCACCTGAGATTATAAAAGAACTTGCAGAAGAACTAAAACCCCCAATAAGTCACATCTTCCAATATTCCTTCGACATGGGGAAATGGTTGACCCCTGGAGAGAAGCAACTGTAATTCCACTATTTAAGAAAGGAAATTAAAAAAGCCCAACTAATTATTGGCCAGTTAGTTTAACAGCTACCATATGCAAAATTTTGGAGGGGATAATAAAAGAACAAATTATCAAATTCATCCAGGAGGAACATCTAGGGGACAATTTGTAACATGGCTTTACTAAGGAGAGGTCTTGCCAGACCAATATGCTGGAATTTTACAATAGGGTCAGTAAAAGTTTGGATGGGGGCAGATCAGTTGATGTGATATTTTTGGACTTTACCAAGGTCTTCGACAAGATACCCCACTATGAGTTAATACAGGCATTGAAAGCCATGGGCATTCACAAAAATACTGTGTCATGGATTTACTCATGGCTTCGGGACAGAAAACAGCAAGCCAGCATTAGGGGCTTCTTCTCTGACTGGACTAAAGTAACCAGTGGGGTACCACAAGGCTCAGTTTTGGGTCCATGCCTTTTTAACATTGACATGGCATTACTCCAATACAAGCATGATATGGTATGGATGACTAAATTTGCAGATGACTGTCAACTGGGGGCTGAGCTAAAGGACCAAGGTGACTATGATTCACTGCAGGAGGCCCTAAACCGCATTGATGTGTGGTGTAGTACTAATAAACTCCCCTTAAATCTCAACCAATGCACAGTTATGCATTTGGGAAAAGATAATCCAAACCATACATATCGCATAGGCAACACCCTTCTTAGAACTGTGACAAAAGAAAGAGATTTAGGTATCACTATAACAAACGATCTGCAATTTAAGACCCATTGCAGTAATGTGTGTAGAAAGGCGAATGGGATATTAAACTGCATATTGAAGCATATAGCTAGTAGAAACAGAGAATTTTTAGCTCGCCTGTATGAATCCCTGGTGAGACAAATACTCGAGTACGGTGCACAGGTGTGGTCACCTTACCAAAAAAAGGAGAAATGTGTGTTGGAGAGGGTACAGAGGAGGGCAACATGCTCTGTAAGGGGTTTGGAAGAAAAGGACTATGTTACCAGGCTGGGGGATTTGAATTTGTTTTCTCTCGAGTATAGAAGGATAAGAGGAGATATATATCTGCTGTTTAAAGCCCTAACAGATCAAGATATTTGGGAGAGGTTAGGACTAACATTTTGGGATCAAGTTTGTAGCACTAGGGCACATTCACTACAGCTAAGGGGGAAAATTGTAAAACCTGGCGGCGCCAAAGGTGGTTCAACCAAAGGGTGATCTCAGTATGGAACTCCTTACTCGAAGAAGTGGTTGGTAGTCCATCAGTGGAGAGTTTCAAACTAAAATTGGATAAGTTACACCAAGTGGGTGGCCTTTTAGTTTAACAAAGGTGAGCAGTATGGACACGAGTCTTATTAACTTTGTACAAACCTATGTTACCTATGTTACATAAATATAAGAGGCTTCCTTGTACACAGGTAATTCAGTTTTGTCATACTGTTGCCATTCTTCTTGTTATAGCATTCTCCAGGACTCTTTTGGAATTTGCACTGTTGGTCTCATAAGGTCACTTGGCTTTGTCTCACCAAATAAAGCAATCACAAAACTTTTACTTGGAATTAATTTGTATGCCAGTCCAGATTTGATTTCCACGTCACAGAAAGACATTAGTAATTCACATTGATTTTATATCCCTCCTTCTGAGTAATCTCATGCAGACAAGCCAAATATCTTCTGTTGTTCTTATGTAGTGGTGGGTGAAGTGGCTGAAATTCACTCCACAAAGTGATTTGTGGAGTAACATGAAATCCACGAAGCACTCCACAATGCGAAGCGGTGTACTTCGCGACATAATGGGGAATGCGAAGTCAATTGAAAACAATGACTATGCATTATTCTGCCTTCCCCAAACCACTTTTCCACCAATTTTAAGGTGAAGTACATTGAAATCAATGTACTTCGCCTTGTTTTTGAGCCCCAAAGGAGAATTTTTCAGTGCTTCATGGGACTGCAGGTCACAAGGGCTCTAGATTATTATGCACAGCCTCAGTTCTGTGTAGTGTGCATGTGTAGGGGAAGACAGAGACAGGATCCTCTCAGAGCTCTGCGATTAAGATGTTCAAAAAGCTGTTAAAAAAGCCTTTTTGAGCTATTTTTTTGCTCACAATTTAGTACATCTGTCATAGGAAACCCTCCTGTGCTCATATAATCGAATGTTTATTGTTTGTGTGTGGAATTTGAATGTTAATTTAGAACAGTCAGTCTACGTACTGTGAAGTGTGTTTTTGGGGAGGGGCGTATCTGTTATGTAGGTAGATTAACTGGGAGAAAAGGGCAGTCTTTCTGTTTTGGTTATATTTTTCTTGTATAATTGTGTTAATGTACACATAGTAATATTTTCAGTAATTCTTGACATTTTTTTGCTGATTGTTGTGGTGCAGCAGTGGGCTGGCAGTATAGCCTAGAGGTTAAAGGAACGATGTGTGAACAAGCTTGGTACATCGAGCAGACCAGACCTGAGTTTGATTCTCACAACCTTCACTTGCATACTGTGTGACTCTGAGCAAGTCATTTAACCTCCCAGTGCTCCCAGGTCACCCCTGAAAACAGGCACTTGTGCCTAGTGGGCTTTACCCGGTTACCAAAGACTAAAATGAAAAAAAAAAAAATAATAATTTCAGTTTGTTTAAAACATTTTGTTATTCTACTAAAGGTTTTCAATTTGCTATGCATTACTTGTAGTGTGTGTGTGTGTGTGTGTGTGTGTGTGTGTGTGTGTGTGTGTGTGTGTGTGCGATGTGTGCCACTAAATCAGACACCTTTTATTGTACCACAGAGTAATTGCAGCAGTGTGAACTTGCTATCCACCGCACCTGCATGCATTTTTTATACTGCTTTGTGGTATCTTTGGTAGTGCACTGTCACTGCTGTGCACTACCCCCCCCCAAATGGCAAAAGGTATTCTCTTCCAGATTTGGATTTGTGCCTTGTGAACACTGGTTAGGTGTTGTTGTGCTTTTGTGCCTGCATCTCTTGAGTGTGTAGGGCAATTGTAATCTGTCTGTGTGTTTACAGTACATCATTAAATCTGGGAGACTTTGCATTTCTCAATATGCTCTCATTTTACTTCATCAGCACTAGGGAATTTTCTGGGCATAAGACAGTATCATTTTGGGGATGTGCATTAATTCTGGTGACTGTGTGTGACCACTGCACACATGATGGAGTGCACCATTAATACATTTTTGGGAGACTTTGCATTTCTTGTTATGCTTTCATTTCACTTCATCAGCACTGGGAAATTTTCTGGACACAAGACAGCTGCATTTTGGGGATGCACATTAATTCTGGTGACCGTGTGTAACCACTGCGCGCATGACGGAGTGCACCATGAATTCTGGGAGACTTTGCATTTTTTGTTACCCTCTTATTTCACTTCATCAGCACTGGAGAGTTTTCTGAACACAAGACAGTAGCATTTTGGGGATGCAAATTAATTCTGGTGACTGTGTGTGACCACCGCATACATGATTGAGTGCACCATTAGTTCTGGGAGACTTTGAATTTCTTGTTATACTCTCATTTCACATCATCAGCACTGGTGAATTTTCTGCACACAATACAGTAGCATTTTGGGGTTGCACATTAATTCTGGTGAATGTGTGTGACCATTGCATACATGACTATGTGAGACATTAATTCTGGGAGACTTTGCATTTCTTGTGCTCTCATTTCAGTTCATCAACACAGGGGAGTGTTCTGGACACAAGACATGAGCATTTTGGGGATGCACATTAATTCTAGTGACTGTGTGTGTGAAGGGATGCCAATATTGTTGTCACGTCACCTTACTTCGCGTTAAGGTGGAATGACATCATGAAGTAATAATTACAAGGCAAAGTGAGCCTTGTGCATTTGCCACTTCATGTAGTGGAGTGACAATGCGAAGTGCCCACTTCGCCGGCGAAATTTAAATTTGCTGCATCTCTATTCTTATGCTGACATGTGGTTTTCTGCATTTCTAGTGGTAGTTAAATGATAACGGTGGCTCCAACAAAACATGCTTTTTAATTTGTATTAGTCTACAGTCTAGATCTCCATCAAGGGTATGAATTTGTAGGGGTTTGTACAATATGTGTTTGCTAGTTTGTGTCTGGAGCCAGATAGTGAGGATTTTGTTTGTGGGGGGAAGGGGTATTTGAGAACATATTGCATTTCTTGGGTTAGTTTTTAGGCAAACAGAAGCTTTTTGGAGGCTGCCCTTTGCCTTTGTAACTGTGGTGCCCACTGTATACAGGGCTGAGGCATCTGTATAGAGATGGTGGCAGGGTGTTGTTTGAGGGTATAGGTCAATGATATACTAAAAGTAAAATGCCCAGAACTGCACCTTGTTGGAGACATCTTTCTGAACTGTTATATGTTTGGATTGAACTAGGAATAATTCCTACCACCTCTCTGTCATTAAACAGATATAATTGTAGCCATTTGAGTGATATGCCTTTGAAGTCCAGGCATTGAAAGTAAGGTAGCAAAACTGAAGAATCCACTATAAAAAAAAGCCTTGGATAGGTCTGTACCCTCTCCATATTTCCTACACCAACTCTCCCCCTCCATCTCATTAGTCCTCTCAGTCCCCTTGCAGGGTTCTCTGAATCCTGAAGGGGTTCTCCTCCTGGGATTAGGCTTCCCTTTCTCTCCCACCTTCACTCACCACTATTGCCTTCCCTGCCCCCTTGCAGGGTTCTCAGCATCCTGAAGGGTTCCTCTGGGTTGGTCCTATTCCTCTCTTAGTTATTAACCCACACTTCTCTCCCTCTCTCCCTACCCTCTCTAAAGTCCTTCTGCCATCTTTCACCTCTTTTTACTCTAGCCCTCTCAGCCCCCTTGCAGGGTTTCTCCAAATCCAGAAGGGGTCCCTCAGGGACTAGGCTTCTCCCCTCCTCCTCAACTCACCCTTTTCTCCTCACATCTGTGCTTCTTTGCTTACTTCTTTTTCCCAATTAACATTTTGTTTTGCCAACACACACTTAGATCCACCTGCCCCTCTTGCACTCATTCCCTGTATAATCTCCAATTGTTGCCTCTCCCTGATCCATCTTTCTTTCCTTTTTCATAGTAGCTAAACTCCTTCTCCCTTTACTAACTTTTTCCACGTATTCCTGTGTCTGTGTTGACCCTTCCCCCACTTTCCCTTGCACTTATGATTGTTCTCTCAAAATACCCTATTGTACGGTACACAGTATATATCACCTGTCTTATGCAAATGCCTGCTCTATCAATGCACCTTATTGTACTGTAAACTGTATATTACACCTGTCTTATACAAATGTATGCAAATGTTGACTTATGTAACTTGAATGTATGTATTACTGCTCCATCTTCATTGTGCCCCCTCCTCCCAGGTTGCACCGGGAGACAAACAACTTGTTGCTACGTCTGCCTACCTGGTGAAACATTTCAATAAATAAAAATAAAAAAAAATAATAGTCATACATTTTTTGTGGTCTATGGCTTGAGAAATGTTACCTGGGTTATAGAGGTGCTGTGCACTCACCTAAAGCCTAATTGGAAGATGTCCATTCTGTTGTGACTCTGGAGTCTGGACAAACTGTAAGATTTGCAACAAGACAATTTTGTCTAGCAATTTGCATATGTTATATGATAAGCATATTGGTGTATTGTTGGGGACTTTATGGGAGTTACCCATTTTTAAAATAGGGTGATCACTGCAGTTTTCCATTCCATGGGAGCTTTGTCTGTGATCAGGGATCTGTTGAAAAGGGCAAGCAGTTGGTCCCACAAGAGGTCTGTGCTTAATTTTAGGAGAGATGGGTAGCTTGGGCTTCCCCTGTGGTCTTTGCTATACAGTGTTGGTTTCTTTGATTAGTTTAAGGACATTGAAGGGCTTAATTTCCCTAAATGTGAAGGCAGCCTCTGAATTTTTGTTTTCTTTGATGTTATTTTTAATGGGAACTGGGTGTATAAAAGGTATACCATTGCAATAGGGTCAATCCTGCATAACAGACATGTTCAGTTGAGTATGAAAAGTCAATTGTTATTGGCTTCAAGCCTGCTATATACTGTAATACAGACTTTCACTACCATCCGGCATTTTCTGAATTGTTCACATTACCTGCACAACATGATGACACATTAAAGGCCAAAACTGCAATGCACATCAAAAATGCACTAATGTTTGAATTGGTGGTACCGTATGGTTTGAAAAATGTTTTACGTTTTTCATTGAGGCGTGGCAGAATTATCCCACATTTGATGGAAGGGCTTCCTTCCTGTAGACTGCATACCATGGTGATAATATAAGGAATAAAGTACACTCAGCATAAGGCAGTAATGTCATGGAGGGATGCTGGTGTCATTTATAAACCACAAGTGTGAAGCACAAATAGTTTATATTTGTAACCAAATTCCTGAAATGCCATTATAGCCTTATGTATAGTGTAATTTTATGGTGTGTTTTATTTGTTATAAATCTTTTCCACTTATCTACTTGTGCTAGCTGTATTCCTGGTTTACTTTCACTTCTGGTGCCTGAGGCTGCATCGATGTAGAAATTTGATGTTTCCAGCCATATTATCTACTGCTATATACTATTAGTTAGTTCCAGGAAAGTTGAAAATCTGAGGCTGTCATGAATTGATGTTTTAATATTGTATTACAGCCTTTAAACAAATGTTATAATGATTGCAAGAACTAAAGAGACAAGGACAGTAGTTATTCCCTCTGGCTTATTTTAAATAAATAAAAAAAACTTTTCTCTTGCCATTTTTAATTCCTATCTGGAGTTGTTTACATTTGCCTTGCAGTGTTACCCTCAATTCACAAAGCCAGAAAACCCAAAAGTGGAAGGGAAATAGTAAGAAGGAGCTCTGAATTGTCAGGGTACTACTAGCTCATTTGTTCCAAGTCTGCAAGGACACAAGGAAGGATGGAGAGAGTATGAAGTCCTGGAGTAAAGGAGAAAAGAAATGCTAGAATAACTAAGGGTTTTTCAGGCTGGGGAGACACAAATTGTGACCAGAAAGCAGAGATCAGAGACTTATGACCTGTGGACAGAGAACCGAGACCTGAGATTGAAAACTTGAGCAACAGAGACACAGAGAACCAGGTGAAAGGTCATTGTGAGTTGTTCTTCTTTTCACAATTACAGACACTCAAGATTCTTCCTCATTATAAACTTAAAGATTTTAAAATCTCAAAGGCTTTTTCAGTTTTTTGTTACTTGCTTTTTTCAACACAGGAGTAAACAAAGTCAGGAATGTGTTATCCATTTGGATCTAAATTGTAAAAACAAGCCAAGGTGAAATACAGAAAGGAAACTCTGAAAACCAGAAAGCCAGAATACATTGTTTATCAAGTCTTATTTGTTTTGTGTTCCCTAGCTCTGTGCTCTGTGCCCTGTGTTCATTTACCTTATTAACTATGTTAACCCTGTTAACTGTATTAACATTTTAACCATTTGACTTAATTAGATTTATATATTTTAGAGAACATTTTTTTGGTCTATAGTTAACAGAGGCAGGCCATAACAAGTGCTTGAACTAGGAATACAGTAAGAATATCAATTATATAAAACATAAAAAAATATAGAAAAGCAACTGCTTAATCTTTCACTGCTCTAAACTAGTTTTGAACCTTATTGGGGGGTTACAAGCAAGTAGTTATGAATCTTTAGCTCTATTAGCATCAACTATACCTGTATTATACCTATATTTATATATATTACATTTATTTGATATACTATATCTGTCTATATATATATATATATTTATATGTATAAGAGATGGGTGAAATCCACAAATTTCATTCCGTGAAATATTTTGTGAAGTTCACACATTTCGTCAAATATTTCTCGGGTGCAAAATGTGAAATTCTGCTGGTGAAATGCAGAATTTCACCCATAAATGGCAAACTTCTGCCACTCTTGGGGGAAATTCCACCATTTGCAGGTGAAATTCAGCAATTCGGAGAAGAAATTCTATATTTTGCACCCACAAAATATTTTGCAGAATGTGCAAATTTTGTGAAATTCATGATTTTGCCACAATTTCATCAGCAAAATTAAATTTAGCTGCACCTCTAATATATAGGCATTTTTGGGGTAATTTGTAGTGGAAAGCAAGTAAGACAGAACTAACAGTAATGCTGGTATAGACTAGAAGCCAGTCAGAACCTGAGTATTTTAACATCTCACCACTAGTGAAACCAGCTAAACGCCCTAACATTAAAAAAAAACAGTAAAAATCAAGTGGGATAAAATAGTCAAAAAGGGTAAAGGAGAAGGAAATATGAAAGTGAAAAAAACAATTACAGATTACATCATTTATGAACAAGAAGATGGGGGAAAGGGCAACATGATAAATAGTCTCACCATAGAACAGAATAAAACATCCACATCTAAACCAGAATCAAGAATCCAAAAAACAAAAGGGAATGTGAGAAAACTCAATGAGGGGAGAATGATTAGTTGATCATGAACAGAAGAACTCAAAGGGGTACAGGTGGGGGGATCTTGAGGAAAAAGCCGATAGGGATAATTCTAACTTAGAAAATAAATTAAATAAAGAAACCATACTAGATGAAAGCACAATCTCTAAATGGGATGTTACTTGTAACCAGTCTTCATGGATTTCACAGTTTTTGCTCACTACCAAATGTATCCACAAAAACAGGCCAGACTGTGTTAAAAACTTATATACAGACATAGAGATGAACAAAGATGAGGTTACCAAAAGATTAACAAGACAGAGGAATTGAGTAAAGTAATTTTACATCTGCAAAATACTATATCTGGCTTAAAAGAAATAGGGCCATATATTCAAAACTTTGCGCCGGGCAAAAACCGTTTGCACAGGTTTAGCACAAGATTAGCGCGGGTCTGCTATATTCAAAAGACCAAACAGCATGGGCAAACTGCATTAGCGCCGGGCAAAATCATAATGTATGCAAGGGGCAAACTGACATGAATACAGGCACAATGCTATATTCAGTGACTAGCGGCGCGCTAAGTGGTTTTGCACAACTTAGCGCGACACTTAGCGCGGTGCACATTACTGCCAAGGAAAAGCTTGTCTTAACCCCAGACAATCAGCTTTGTGTGGTGTTTGTGCAGCTTTTGAGTGGCTTTGCATGACCCTAACAAATAAATATGACACATAGACAAAGCCAAACATAGAGGAAACATGCTGCTAACTGATGGCATCACAATGATGCCATCATCGGCCACCAGTCCCAGCCATGCCAGGCAGTAAGTGGTGACCCTGCTGCCAGTGGACAGCATGGCAGTGTGGCCATACAGCACACACCTGTGGACCACTCTTTTGCGGACACCAACAGATAGCCAACACACACATGCAGCACTGTGGGCATGGAGAATATTGAGGGGAGAGTATATGGGTGGCCTGGCTGTGCCACAGACCAGGTGTGGCCACACAGCTGAGACACATCATGCAGTGCACATGGGCCAGTATTGGGAATACCCCAACACCAGTGTGCCTTTCTGATAATATATGCCCCCCCGACCACATACCACACAGCTGTAAAACTGCCACAGCACACAAAGCCGGACATGTATGTATCACTGTGAGCATCCCATGCCAGAGGTGCAGCATCTGTGGGTCACACAACAGCATAACAGTAATGTCCACTGTCAGTAAACACCTGCAGGTTGGGCCTCTCACTGTGTATAGTGCAATCATCATCACTGCCCTACACACCATAGGCAGTGTTGTGTCCACACTCTACTGGCTCCCTTGCTACTATAGTGTCTGCTGTGCACTGTAGCATGACCTACAGTGTGACAGTTGCATGCAGCACCACCACCATCTGTGCCTATGCCATGTTGTCCCAGTACAGCTGCAGGCAGCAGTGCATGTGAAAGTACAGTGTTCAAAACTGTATATTCCCCAAACTGTTTGTGCAGCACTGACATGTTTGTGTGGGTTTAGTGCAGGGCTAAACTGTTTGCCTGGTGCAAACTACATGCAAATCAGGGCATAATAAGATGCTAATTTGGATGTTTGCCCAGAGATTACCTAAGTAGGCTCATTTGCATGTCACTTTTGAATATGGCAAAGTTTAGCGCGCCGGGCAAATGTGTTTGCACCGGGCTAACAGTTTAGCCCTGTGCTAAACCCACGCAAATGTGTTAGCGCTGCACAAACAGTTTGGGGAATATTTTACAGTTTTGCACACTGTGCTTTCACATACGCTGCTGCCTGCAGCTGTATTGTGTCCACGCATTTGCTGGCACACACATTGGCCACATAGTTCACCTCTACCTACCTTCTCATCGCTGTGCACTGTGTTGCTGTTTGTGGTTTGCACTTCCTGGTTGCCATATTCAGAGCTGTCTTATTCCAGGGGTAAGTTTGCCCTGCACTCCCAGCCCAGTTTGCCTGGCCTCATTCCCATGCTATATTCAGAAGCTGTTTGCCCTGGGCTATTCCTTTTGACTATGGCTTGCTTTGTGCTCTGGGCTAAGTTTGCCCACCAGGCAATGATAATTTAGCCCCGGGGCAAAGTTTTGAATATCTGGCCCATAGGATCTAAATATATATATAAGCTAAATAACGAAGACTTGAACAGAACAAGTCTTGAAGAAATACAAAGGTTAGATATTTGGGAAGAAATTCTTACCCACAATACAAGTCAGGAAAGCATGTTTGAATCAGACTATAAATAAATACCAAAAGATTTAGCTAAGGCTTTAAAGGACCCCTACCTAGTAAATATTTTGCTCTTTGAACAACTAACTTGTATTAAACAAGATTTGAATTACATCAAATGAATAACAATAGGAAATAAAAAAGCTATTGATATGATCAAATCCAGATTTACAGTGGAAATTAAAATAAAGTTAAATGGGATAAAAGAGGTTAATGAAGAAAATATCATTAGTTTAAACAAGAATTTGAACACCATCTTAATTGGTGATACATCACAGGACAATGAAGAATCAGAATTAATAATGTTGCCTCACAAAGAAATACGAGATGATAGTGTCAGAAATTAACTGAGGTTGACTAATCTAACTTTATGGGAAAAGGAGAAAAAAAGGAAACAGCTGTCGACAGAACATAATGATGGGGACCAGGCAATAAAAAATTTAACCCAGGCAGAGCCTATGCACTAGCACTTTACCCAGGAGTAACAATGGAGGGAAAACTAATAAGGGAATAAAAAGGAAGGAACCAAGAAGGGGAAAAAACAAAAGATAATAAAGCAGTAAATCATGGTAAGCAAGATACACAGACTAGAATTGAAACGGGAAAGAAAAACAAAAGTAAAAATACTAAGGTGACAACAAAAGGACACCTTAAAAAAGAAACCATTGAGAACATAAGAAAGAGTACCACAGAAAAAATACCAAGGGCAGACTCCAAGGGGGTGAGCCAGGAACCGCTGAAAAAGACACCCCAGGAAAAAGAGGAAAGAGGTCAAGAGAATAAGAAAGATACTTCTAATTTAGAAAATGTTAATAAGTTCTTGAAAAAAAAATGGAAAATGCTGATTATTTTTTTTTAAGTTGTTTAACCAGGAGTAGCACACTAAGCTGAAAAAGAGTGGCCTGGGAGCACAGGGAAGTTAAGTGACTTGCTTAGGGTCACACAGTATGCAAGTGGAAGCTGTGGGATTCAAATCCAGGTCTGGTCTGCTGGATGTCACCAGATTTGTAGCTCAGAGCCTTAAACCACTGCGCTATACTGCCTCCCTATTTAATACTACTCTACAAGGTGGATATGCTTTACAATGAAACAAAAACATCTTTAAATTATAACATTAAACTACTTTTGACTACAATATTGGAAGGAGATCAACAATTAAGTTATTTAAGTATTGAGAGCCCTATATGTGGTGAAGAGTGGGTTTTGGCTGTATCCAACCATTTTTTTTTATTTTAAAGGCAATTGAAAGTAATCAAACCAAACGTTTGCAGTTTGGAATAATTAGTGGTGAAATTTCTATGCTTGCTCACTTGTTCCCTGAATATTATAAGAACACAGGGAACAAAGGAAGGGACAGCATATTAGACTAATATCATTCTTTGGGATAAACCAACTGCAGAGTGAAACAAAATACAGTTTGAAGAATAAAATTGGAGAAATCCTCGAATCCACCTTAAAATTCCCCATGTTGGGGAAGTCCATTTGCAAGACCACTAGGTGGGAAGCAGATGGGCAGATAACAATATAGTTAGAAGGGGAGGATGCCCACCACCAAATAATATGTAAATGTGGGGAACTTGATTCTCTGGGGATTTACCTCTATGAGGAAATCAGTAAAGAAAGGGAGTCTGCATATATTGAGAATTTTCCTGGGTGGGACCATCTGATCAAAGTAATCAACAGTTATGTAAAGCTGAATGCAGTGGAAAATGATTGTCTTTCTTTAGCTGACAAATCTAAGGTTGTTGCCATGTGGGGAAAAACCAGCATTATATAATGGAATGTTTCTGGATTGAAAAATAAACTGGGTGATAAAGATTTTATTCTTTATCCTGAAAATTTTGATATTATCAGTTTACAGGAAACTTGGCTCAAGGGGGTGGTTAACATTGATGATTATAAAAGTTATTTTAAACTGGCAAAACAAAGCAATAAATACGGTAGATGTTCAGGGGACTACTAACATTATGTAGATTAAACAAGGATCACATTACTGAAGAAACAGAGATACATAGTGATGATATGTTGGAGATTAGAATCCATGGCAACAACAAAACAATTGTACTATTAAATGTGTACCGCCCTCCATCTAGTGAACAAAATGAGAGGCGGGGAAACACTAGCCCAGCTTTGACATTTTCTTGATAAAGATATTTTAGATAACCCATTTAATAGATATATAGTTTTGGGAGATTTTAAAGCCATGGTTGGGCATCTTTGCACCATCCCTCAAGATGCAATTGATGTATTGTCTAATTTTGATATGGGTCATATATGTAGTTCTAGAACTTCAATGGACATAGTGGTCAACGATAAAAGTAGACATTTAAGAAAGACATTTATTAATAGAAATTTCATATTAATGAATGGTCCAACCCACTCAGATGAAAGGGACAATTATACCTTCATAGGTATGAGAGGAGGCTCCATCACAGACCTGGTTTTATTATTCTTAACTTTATCCCTAAAAGCTTTAATCTATCAGTGGTAGATAGAGTTGAAAGTGAACATCTGCTATGGGAGCTCAGCAAGTAGGACCCAACGTATGACAAAAATTAGAAAAGGAATTGTTTAGAATTTGATAAATAGTAGAAGATTTATAGACACTGTGATAGAAAAAAGGGCTAGTAAAAAAAATTGTATATTTTCTGAATATAGGAGAAGATCAGAACTACATGGGCCAATATGATATGACAGTAATGCAACTGTTGAACTTAGTGGGGGTTGAGACAAAAATATATGAAAGCAAGGGAGCGCAGTGGTTTAATGCTAGTTGTGTAAAAGAGAAGCAAAGATTAAATCGACAACACAGATTAGTCAAAAAATACCCTAGTAAAGAGAGTAGAAAAGTACAAAAGAAATTAAGGAAACATTGTAATAAAATAATCATCCAGAAAAAGAAACATAGAATGGAAAATTGAAAAAAAAGATTAGACATGGCTATACACAAGGAAGGTAACAAACAGTTCTGGAACATTGTGGCCAAAGGGTGTGATGAATGTTCGGCTAACATAGAAATGCATGTTGAACCAGCTACCTGGGTTCGACATTACAGAAAATTATTTTACAACCCTGAGTAAATACAGTAGATGAAAGGAGCCCAGGAACAGATGCTTGGATCCCGTTAGAAAAGAAAATAAGTACCAAGGAAATAGTAACCTCAATCCAAGTATTTGAGAGACATAAAGCACTGGGACCAGATGGCGTCCCTATTGATGCCATTCTAAACTTAATAGAATTTTGGATACCCATTCTTTACAAACTGTTTGAATGTATTACTACTTTTGGTATACTCCAAAATTCCTGGTCTTGGACAATAATTATCCCAATATTTAAAAAGGTAACAAACAGGATCCTGCATGCTATAGACCAATTAGCCTAATTAACACAAATCAAAATTGTTTTACCAGTGTATTAAATAGCCACATTTTGGATTAAATTTGTGATAACAGCTTGATTGATGAAGCTCAGGCTAGTTTCATGAACCAGCATTAAACTTTAGATCATTGTTATATACTGTCACATCTAATCTATAAATATACAAAGATTAAGGGCCAAAAATGTTTTGCTTTTTTATTGACCTCAAGGCTGCTTTTGATAGTATTAGTAGATATTTGTTATGGAATACACTCGATAGAATTGGTATGGATACGGCATTACTGGGAATGTGGAGAGCACTTTACAGTGATTCACAGATTCAAGTAAAATGCTATTTCAATGGTGACAAAACGCAAAACTTCTTGGGCTATAGAGGGGCAAAACAGAGGTGTGTCTTCCCCTATTCTGTTTAATCTTTTCCTTAAACAATTATTGATTAAGTTATATCAACCTGAGTACCATATGCCAAAAATTGGGGAAATACATTGCCCTTATTTAGCGTTTGCCGGTGATGTCATTCTTATTTCAACTAGCCTATTAGGGATAAAAAGAATGCTGCCAGATTTCCAACAAGAATGCATCAAAGCTTCCCTAAACATAAATTTTGAGAAAACCAAGTTAATGATATTCAGAAAAAATAACAAGAAAAGACATACATTGAGATTAGGGAAAGCAAAAATAGAACATATAAATGAGTTTCGATATTTGGGGATAATCATGACAAGTAATCTTTTCTGGGACAGACATACCAAAGATATTGAGATCAAATCAAACAATTTTTTACCTGCTCTACTTAGTTTTTCACACAAGTACAAAGGGAGTTCAGTCAAAAGCACATTAAAAGTAATTAATGCCAAAATTAGATCACAATTGTTATATGGTGTCAAAATATGGGGCACCAATAACATTACTAATGTGGAAAAATTAATGAATATGTATTACAAAAATTACTGGGACTACCCCAAAGTGTCCCTTTAGCCCTGGCGAGGGCAGAACTGGTACAGCTTCACTTGGAATGCATGAAGACTACCATGGAATTGCCTGGAAGAAGAACTGAAATTCATAGACAATCAGTTTACCTTTCCTATGACTAGGGTGGTAGAAAGATGAATAAAACCATATGACCTCCTGCAGTACAGCCCCGATATTCTGAGAAGATCATTACATTTTGCAGAATTAAGTTGGCCAGACCGGGTCGGGGGGGGTGATTTGAATGATCAGTTGATGTGGAGGGAAGCCAATTGGATTTACACTCTGAGGGGACTCAGACAACCAGGCCTTAATGATAAAATAGATGGTATGTCTCTTCTTAAAAACAAAAAAAAATAGGGCCCAGTGATAGTTCATGCAGGAATTAGATTGATTAGTGTGGTACTGAGACACTTTACATAAGAGAAACTAATATATTGATTTTTTTGTCTTATTCCTTTTTAGGACATGAACGAGTGATGAAGTCTATGGATTGGACCTTTGGGAGCTCTTCATAACATACTACACTGAATATTTTATATATGTTCTAACCATGCCTCACTAACTGCTAGAAATGAATTAGAGGGTTGTATTGTTTGATATATGCTGTGTATTTTATATCATGTTTATGGACTTTGATTTTAAGACACTGTCGCTTTAAACAGTGCTCTTTTAATGGAATAGACACTGGGGCAGTATTCTCCTGATGATGCACTAACGATGCAAAACCAGTTGAGGAACTTTCCTGAGCTGTGGGCAGTTGTACTTTGCACTTAACAAAGCCTGTTTTACATTTTCTAGTGGTGCCATTGTTTACTGCTTTGTTTGGATCATTTTGCATCTGGCACACTGAGCAGCTGCAAACTGGAATTGCTTGTTGGGACTGGAAGTCCACATTTATCACCAGTCATGTACCTAATGTTCCACCTCCCATTACAGCCAGGCAGAATGGCCATCAGGGTACATTATATCACCATCACCATGCCACACCATCATGCTGCCCTCTAACAGCTGAATGACCCCTGCATGTGTCTGTGACATGCTGCTCAGCCAGACAGTGACTCAGCACTCCTCCCCTGATGTGCCTCCCCCCTTTCTGTCACCTAGTGGGACACACCCCTGTACATCCTGTGGCGTCTGTAGTTGACACTGCACTGTAGAGTCTTGTTGTGCAGCATGGCACATGGAGTGGATGCTCTGCAAGCCTTCCAGGGGCAAGCATCATTGCCCACCAATAAGATCCAGGCACCAGAACCTCATCTTCAACTGACCTGTTGTCTGTTCAACCACCAACTGTGTCTTTTTGTGGGCATCATTGCACTCCTCCTCCTGTGTGTCCTGAACCTCCAAGAAGTATGTCATTAGGTATGGCCATAGCGGATATCTGCTGTCACCTGTGCAATGGAAGAACAACGGCATTAGTACATCACAGGATCTCTGCATACACATCAGGGTACCTGTGTGAAGTACATGTTCCCACCTAGCAGCCATCCATTCCTGTTACCACATGCACCAAAAAGGGCACCAAGCCATGGGTTTTCAAATATGTAGGCATCATGACAGGATCCTGGGTATTTGGCACACACGCTAGTGATGATACCAGATGCATCCAACACTATTTGGCAATTAATGCTGTGGTAGCCTTTGCAGTTCCAGTGGGCCTCCTCATCTGTTAGACCAGTATCACCACATGCATGCAGTCTATGGCCCCCAGTACATTAGGCATGCCATGCATGACCGAATGCATCCTTTGTGGCCCATATGTCTCCCTCTGCAGGGGAAATGATATGTGGTTCTGCACATACAAGACCAAGGCATTAGTGACCTGGTGCAGTGCCCTGCTCATGGAAGACCTGCTGACACCCATATCATCCCCTGCCACCTCTGGAGTGACCCAGTAGCACAGTATGCCAGGGCACATAGCACCTTCATCTCCACAGACATTGCCCATGACCATTGTGTCATCGAAGCCACATGGTGACTGCCATGTCACACAGCCCTGCAATAGTGGCATGGTCTAGACAAAAGGGCTTGACAAAGTGTGTGTGTCCTGCAGGTCGTTGCATCTAATCATGTTAGAAGGCACATGGATATGGCCTTGCTCTAATTGCCTATTCATGCTCCCTCTCCCCATTCATCAGAAGATACAGTTATAGTCCTGGACATATTCTAAGTACACCTGTGTTGTAGCCCTTGCTTGTGGTGCAGAGTCCAGTTTCTCACAGGAGGAGCAGAGAGAGTGCAAAGGGCAGGCAGAAGTCATACAGGGCTTCCTCATGGTCATTCCCTTCTTACCTGGTCACCTTTAAAAGGGCATGTACAAGCCTTTTGGGGTGACATGCCATGCAGAGGCGTCACTGGACCATGCCTTGACAGAACCTGTGATGGCAGATATGTTGGTGACAGCAGGCACTGGGGAGGTATGTACCCAAAGAAGCTGTGGTGAGTACCCCAACTCTGCTACCAAGTGTCACTGGAGAGAGAATCAGTCTGTGAAGTGAAAGAGCCAGGTGAGGTATGTATGCAACAGGTGAGGGGGGTTGCTACAACACCCATGGGGTTGAGTGAGGACTCTGAGGAAGAGGACAGTGACTGCCCAGATGTCTGTGACTCTGTATCCCGATCCACTGATGTGGCCACCATGTTTCCCTGTCTGGCTAATATTGTTACATATGTACCTGTATATGTGCATGTGTCCCATCAGGTGATGGGTGTTTGTGTTTTGTAATATCATGCTGCTTCATTATAAAATGTTTATTTATGACATATGTCCATTGTCCATGCCATTATTCTGGTCAGCTGGTATATTCCACTGTCTGCAACTAAAGTGGCCATATGTCAGGGCGACCTAGTGTTAGGTATTGTTATGGAACAGGTGAGGGGAGATGTGAGACCTGTCATGTCAATGCCATGTCTGTGCAATGCATGCTGTGACAGAACGGCTTGTGTCCAGGAACAGGGGCCAGTTCCCATGTGTTGTCCACCTTACAGGTGTGTCTCTGTGGGTGCTGTTGTCATTGATGTCCTGCACAGTTAGTAAGTAAGTAAGTAAAATGTTATTTCTTAAGCATCTTTTTCCTGGGGCTCAGGGAGCTGTATAGGATACAGGCAAGATTTACAAAATAATGCTATAAAAAGAAGATTAAAAGACATAATTAAAAATTCTGCATAAAAGCACTACATTAGCTAGGCTAGCTAAGACAGAGAGATTAAGTCCCAAACACCTCTCTAAACAGATGCACCTTCAAATCCTGCTTGAAAGCTTCCACCAAGGGGACCTCCCTCAAGGACCTTGGAAGTGAGTTCCACAGGGCTGGTTCTGCCACCTCGAATGAACGGTCTCCTGAGGTTTTAAGCCAGGCCCTGGGAACCATTAGGAGGCCCTTGGAGGAGAAGCAGAAAGAGTGCAAAGGGTGGGTAGGAGTCAGGAGTTTACACATGTAACCAGAGTCCAGTCTGTATAGGGCCTTGTAGTTGAGAACACCCAACTTAAAGGTGATCTTTCATTTCACTGGCAGCCAATACAGATCACGCAAGACTAGGATCACATGACACGACTTCAGAAGGCCCATTAGCCACCTAGCCACTGTGTTCTGCACCAGCTGCAGGTGATGCAGGGCCCCTCCACTGATCTTGAGATAGAGAACATTGCAATAGTTGAGTTTGAACATCATGGGCTGGATTTTCAAAACTCAGATGCAAGCTGTGACAATGGCAGCTTGCGTCGAGCGCCTGTGTGTCTGGGACCCTGCTTTGCAAAATAGCTTGGGGCGCAGCCCTTGGTGCAGGTGCTTGTAGCCCAACATATTTGATGCAAGCACCTTGCACCACTCTAGGGGCTTTCTAAATCCAGCCCCATGAAAGCATGCATTAGTGAGGGCAGGTTGTCTGGTGGGATTGATGCTTTAATTCAGGTGGTGTTCCTTAGGTGGTAGAAACCACTCCAAACAACAGATGACACCTGAGCCTCAGATGTCAGTTCATCATTCAGGACCACACCCGGATTTTTCATCTTAGCTGAGGCTGTAAGAGGGGAGGGACCAAGCATCAAGCCAATTCCTGCCCCAGTAGCAACCACATCCTGATGATTACCAGAGTCATTCACCAGTGTCTCCGTCTTGTCTGGATTGAGCCATAACCAGTTAGTGGACATTCAGTCCTGAATTTTGACCCAACATTTATTTAGTACTGCCACTGCATCAAGTGTCCTGGGTGCAAATGACTGATACAGTTGGGTGTCATCTGCGTAACAGTGAAATTCCACACTGTAGCATCTAATTATCTCACCCAGGGGCAGCATGTACACTACGAACAGCATGGGTGAGAGGATCGAGCCTTGGGGAACTCAACAGGGAAGGGTTTTCAGGTGTGAGAAGCAACTCCCCATCATCACCCCCTGCATCTTGTCTGTGATGAATGATTCAAACCAGCTGATGATGGTACCGGTGAGTCCACAGTGCTCCTTTAGGCAATCCAACAATACCGCATGGTCCACATTGTCAAATGTTGAGGAGAGATTGAGGAGAACAGGAATTGATTGTTCTCCTCTATCTCTAGCCCTATAGATCATTTTTGGTTGTTATCATGATCAGTTAGATACGACTATGCAGTGCCATTTGTGGCCATCCATGGTGCTGTAGTTCATCATCAGTGGAGGTCCATTATGACCCAGTTCATGCCCATTACTGTCCCTGTTGCATGTCCTGACCAGTGTCTTGCCCCGCACTGTGGACCTGCACATAGGTAGTTTATGGCAGCCCTCCACCCGGGGTACTGTTGTGCTTTTGATCCCAAGCACCTGGACAACATACTGGGCTTCATGCATGGGGTGTGCACATGTCATTACATGGCCACACCACCAGTGCACATGTACTATTGCTGTGCAACTACACGTGGCCTGCATTCGTGCACCTCAATGCACCTTACATGCATGCCACATAGCCTTGCCCTGTGCATGTCAGTGACATATGCATATGTGAATACCTGTTGTGTGCCACACATTGGTAGCTGCATGTTAGTGTATAGTTACCATTGTGAGAGCAAGTTCAGCATATCTTTAGTCATTATGGAACCTACCATTGGACACCTCTGTATTTTTCTCCAGTACAAACAACTGCACAAGAGTTGTACTATGGAAATACGGTGGATCTTGCAACCTACTTTGAAACTGTCCTGCAAAAAACAATATTTCCAACCCTACACAGTTCTGGAAAGTTGTGTACAACCTGTTTTACCCACATGCTAGCTACTCTGCCTCTACAATCAGAGAAAACACCTTGCTAAACTCTACGCCTCTCAGGGTAGCTTCCCTGTTCATCACCTTTTGTGACAACTGTACAAAAGACTCATTTCTACTGCTACCTCTTCATCAACATCCAAACCCCTTCTCCTACAGGAGCCAAACATCTCTTTGAAGTACTTTCTCTGAATGCCTGTGCTGAGGTGCTAAGGGCCCTTCAGTCTATGAACCTTTATAATAGTTGCTTGCCGGCCTGGAAGAAGTAAACTCAAAACCCCTACCTGGCATTCTTGCAGTACATTTTGGAGAAGTGCAAGGTCAATAGGCAAATAGTGAGCCTTAAGATCAATGAGGTGTGGGAGGAGGGGGGCAAGGCAAAGGCAGAGATGCTGAACAATTATTTATTTGGTATTTTGTTTACGAAGGAGAAGGAGAAGGATGGGTCACTGCCAGGTTGTAGGGTAAAGAAGGGAGGAAGCAAAGACACTTGGGCAGAGGTTCAGATAATGGATAAAAAGAGATGTTAGAAAAGCTAGCAGGGTTGAAAGTAAGTAAATCTATGGGACCTGATGGCTTACACCCAAAGATGCTTTGTGAGGTAGAAGAGGCTGTAGCTGGATCACGAGAAGACATTTTCAGTTGCTTGTTAGCCATGAGGGTGGTCCCTAGGAATTGGAGGACAGAAGATGTGTTTTTTCTACACAAGAGTGTGAAGAAGGATGAGACAGGGAACTATAGGCTAGTCAGCATGACATCCATAGTGGGGAGGATCATGGAGTCTCTACTGAGGGAGGACCTGGTCAACTTCCTAGAAGGGAATGGACTTCATAACCCAAGACTGCATTGGTACTTGAGGAAAAGGTCTTCCAGGACTAATCTGGTTGAGTTCAACTGGGTTACAACAGCAGCTGACAAGGGGCAGGCAATTGATATAGTAAACCTTGACTTCAGCAAGGCATTTGACTCAGTACCCTGCAGGAGGGTGGTCAAAAAGACAAGGTACCTTAGTGTAGAGGAAAAGATGGTGAGCTGGGAAGAGAACTGACTGAAAAGGTGGAATACAGAGGGTGCTATTCAATGGGGAGTTTTTAGAGGTGAGGGAAGTGACCAGCAGGATATCTCAGGGGTCAGTATTAGGACTGATCCTCTTATCCTCTTCAATATGTACATCTCTTAAATAGATGAAGGTATCAAGGGTAAGATCAACCTCTTTGCTGACAGCACAAATATCTGCACAAGGATAGACATGGAGGAAGGAGGAAGGAAGAATGAACTAAGGGAAGATCTGGGCAAGTTAGAGAGCTGGTCCAAGACTTGGAAGCTGATCTCTAATGCTAAAAATGTTAAGTAATGCAACTTGAGGAAAGGAACCCAGGAGTGTAATATGAAATGGGAGGGGTGGTGCTGGCTAGCACACTGGAAGAAAAGGATTTAAGAGCAATGATATCGGAGACCCTAAAACTGGCTGCACACCGCAACAGGGAAGTGAGCAAAACCATCCGAATGCTGGAATGCATGGGGGGGGGGATAAACAGTATAAGGTGGGAGGCAATCCTCCCTCTGTACAGGTCACCGGTGCGACTGCACTTGGAATAGTGTACGAGGTACTAGAGCCCACACCTGAGGGAAGACTGCAACAAGAGGAAGGCAGTGCAGTGCAGGACAACTAAAATTGTGCATGGTCTTGGGGATCTGACGTACTGTATGAGGACAGGTTGCAGGACTTCAGCATGTACATCATGGAGAAAAGGAGGGAAGTGGGTAACATGACTGAGACATACAAATACCTGAATGGGATAAATAGAGTAGACTCCAAGAAACTATTCTCACTGAGTTCAGACACAGGGACAAGAGGGAATTCACTAAAACTGGCAGGTGGGAGGTTCAAAAAGGATGTCTTGAAACACTTCTTCATGGAAAGAGTGGTAGATAAGTGGAATAAGCTACTAGAAGAAGTGGTACAGGACAACACAATCAACAGCTTCAAGCAGGGATGAGACAAGCAGATGGGTTTAGTTAGAAAAGTGGGGACAGTATAAAAAGGAAGGATTGTCACTGTAGTTACATATGGTGGGCAGACTGGATGGGCCAGGAGTCTTTCTCTGCCATCAATGTCTATGCACCTATGTATGTATCCTAACTCCTCTGTGTTAATGTACCTTGTCATCACCATTTTTAGCCTTTCTCTGACCGCAAAAAATTCTCCTATGCCTGGAAATGGACTACAGTAACTCCTCTATGTTGACACTCTTTGCCTCTCACTTCTAATCTGGGTACCCCCACTCTTTGACTAGGTGTCAGATACTCTTGAAAGCCCCCTCAGCCACAAGAGTGCTGACCATTTCTTTTCTCAGTCAAGAGCTGGCACTCTAAGTTAACTCTCTCTAAATGCCAAGCAGTGCCCAGGCTGTGGGTCATCGTCACTGGGTACCCTCCATGTTTTGGTGGCTGCTTATCGGAGGCCTCCCAACTAGTCACTCCAAATATTCCAACTACAGTATGTACAATCCATCATTTTCTTCACTGTTTACACTGTAGTTAACTTTACTTGGAACTATCCCATAGATGCAGAAATAAATACTCTAAAGGTAGTCAGATCTGTTGTTATATGGAGACAAATGGTCCCTAAATGTTGTCTTTGTCAGCACTAATAAGGCAGGCTAGATTCTGAACCCAGACATAAGTCAGAACTTCAGAGTCCTTTTCACAAAAGGTTGTACCATTTTTACACACTCTCATGGTGCCCATGACTCTAGTGATTACTTCCTATTCACCGCGTAGAAAAAGGATCTTTCAGGAGAAAAGAATTGCTTGGCCCACCCCATCTGCCCAGATGTTCCCTACCTAATCTATCTTTGCTTACCCTAACACATCTCCAGTGACCCTCCCTCCTCCCTATCTACATACTAACATACCCCTATGTCTGTCATATGCATGCTTGAAGCCCGTCACTGTTTTTGCCTGCTGGACCTCTGTTCCAGACATCTACAATCCTTTCAATGAAGAAATATTTCCTGACATCTGTCCTAAACTCCTGCCTCCAGTTTCATTGCATGCCACCTGGTCCTGGAACTTTTTCTCATTTGAAAGAGGCTTGCCTCCTGCATCTTGTCTATCCCTGTGAGGTACTGATAGGTCTCTATCATGTCAACTGTCACCTTCCTCTCTTCTAGGATGTATATGTTGAGATCGCTCAGTTTTTTCTTATAGGGCTTCTTGTGCAATCCCTACACCATTTTAGTTGACCTCCTCCGGATATCCACCATCTTGTCTATGTACATTCTGAGGTGCAGCTTCCAAACCTGGACACAGCACACCAGATAGAGTCTAACTAGTGAGAATTATAGTGACAATACCACTTAACATGTTGCCAGAGAGACCCCTCCCTATATAGCCAAGCTTCCACTTGCCCTGCCTACTGCTTTGCCACACTGACCTGAGATTGTGAGGTAATCAGATATGATAACTCCAAGGTCCCTTTCCTGTATAGTGACTGTCAGTACCACCTTCCACCCTATGCTCAGTTCCTGGGTTCCTATGAGCTAGGTACCTTATCTTGGTACCTGATCTTGCTCTTTTAGGAATTGAATCTCAACCACTCCTTGAGTTTCCTAAGATCTCTGTGCATTCTTTCCATGCTATATATCTACCATATGTTATATATACAGTTAGGCTTCAGATCAAAGCTCCTCTACACTGCTTTCTGAATTTACCAGACATTTCATCCTGCTATTCACTTTGGGAGTCACACAGATTTCAAACACACAGTGACACCTTGGTGTCATGTCAACTGCTGTGCCTGGGTAAAAAATTGGCTGGACAACAGGGCATAGAGGGTAGTAGTAAATGGAGTCCACTCCGAAGAAAGGGGAGGGCAACTAAAATGGTGCAGAGTCTGCAACAGAAGCCATATGAAGAGAGACTAAAGGAGCTTAATATGTATACCCTCAAGGAAAGGAGGGAGAGGGGGGACATGATAGAAACTTTCAAGTACTTCAAGGGAATCAACAAAGTCCAAGAGGGTAGCATCTTTCAGAAAAAGAGATGTGCAAAAACAAGGGGTCACAATTTGAAGATAGAGGGGGGACGGCTCAGGGGCAATGTGAGGAATTTTTTTTCATGGAGAGGGTGGTGGACACATGGAACAGCCTTCCTGAGGAGATAGTGGGGCAAAAACAGTGGGGGAATTCAAGAATGCATGGGACAGACATAAGGCGATTCTGGTGGGGGTTAGGAAGAAGTAGGCTGTTGGTTAACTAGGAACTGCAGCTTATCCAATAGGTAGGGAAATGGGCAGACTGGGTGGGCCAAGCGGTCCTTATCTGCTGTCAAAGTCTATGTTTCAATGTTTCTATGAAGGCAGCACCACTGTAGGGACTTTCACTTAGAACTTACTGGATAAGGACCACCCCATCTCTGAGCACCTTATCCTTACCAGATGTTTACTCTCACTGGAGGGTGTGCTAAGCAGTGGTATGGCAGCACCCTCCTCGGCCTGACCTCTGGTAGCAGCTGGCAAGCTCAATAGGACCTCTGGCAGCTGCAGCATTTCTGATTCACATTCCAACAAAGGGTTCCTTGACAATAAGGTAGGCTTATCTCCTACCATCAGCAGCTGTCCATCTGGCACCAGAGTACTCCACACCTTCAGCATCACTGCTAACATTTTTATTCTCTTCACAAGAGAAGGATCATAATTTTCCAACCTCATATCTCCTGATTCTGACTATAAAGAGGCATGCAATAGGGATTCCCCTATTGCCCATCCTCTTTCCACTGGCCCTTGAGCCACTCCCCACCCAGATCAGATAGAACACAAAACTCAGAGATGTAATAGTAGTAAGATGGGATAAAAATAAGACCATATTGTACCCTGACAATATATTACTGACTAGTTCTGTTCCAGAGCATTACATCCCATCTCTGATGCATAAAACAGCTCAGTGTTTAACTCTCTGGCTACAACATACTCTGGACTAAATCAGAGGCCTTATCAATGTTTGGGCATTGCCCACAATCTATGTATAAAGCTTGGAGTTTAAGATGTCATTGCCTAGAATTCAAATACCTTGGGATCTTGATTACTAGACACACAGATGACATGCTGAATAGGAATTATGGCACCTTTTTTCAGCACCATGGAAGCAGATATTGGTAGGAGAAAGCACCTAAACCTTTCTTTTTCAGGAAGAGTTAATGTGGTGAAGATTAATTTGGCCTCTTAGACACATAAAGTACTGCAGATGATTCCCTTCCACATTCTGGATAAGATTTTTGTACAATGGAAAATTATCCTCTGGCAGATACTGTACGAGGAGAAAAAGCCTAAGCTGACAAATAATAAACTGTATCTGTTGGGTGCAGATGAGGATTAGGACTGCCCAATATGCACTGATATTACCTAGCTTTTAGGTGAAGACAAAATGTTGAGTGGCTATTTGTTCCACTGGACAGGTGACCTATTTGGTTACAGGTAGACAGTGCTCATTTGCATGCTCCACCCTTGACATATCCCTACCACTGGAACTAACTCCTTCCCAGGGAAGGCATCACTATTTTTACATATCAGAGGTTTGTACAATAATCTTCAAAAGGGTACAACCTCCTCTTGTCAAGATTGGCATCCCTATGGGAGGTGGGACACAAAGAAAAAAATTGAAAGGAAACGATTGAAAGCATGTGCACTCATTTGAGGACCAATACCACAGAGGGCAGCTCAGGTCCATTGGTTACCGATGGACACTTCTACACAATTTTGGAGATAGCACCAGTTATGTAACTGATTGACAGTGACTTTCAGGTGTGTAGTAAGTGAGCGATAGGTCCCTAGAGGGGTGCACCACACCAATCCACTAAGACATATAAATCCAACTACAGTCATCACAAAGTGAGTGGGCAGCCACTACAATGTGTTTAATTTGGAACAGAGACCTGGAGGAGCTTTGAAGAATATTGGTGACAGATGTTAGAATGAGTGAAAAGACAACTGTTTATAAAGCAGATATTTTCTTTCATTGTTTAGCATCTCCCCAAACACACACACACACACACACACACACACAGTCAAATTGTACTATGTTATCCTCTTCACTTTCTTGTGTTACAGTGCACATAATTAAAAAATACATCAATTCATTTATTTATTTTCAGTTGTAATGGTTCTCACTACACCTTGCTGTTGTCAGCTACCAGCTCCTCAAATATACAGTAATTTAACATTTAGTATTGCTTACCTTCTTTACTGATCTATTTTTATTCGGAAACATCACTTAACTATTAGTGTTCAGTTGCTCAGGTTCAGCAGTGAGCTTACTGGCAAAATGGCATGATATCCCTCATTATTATTTCTGATCTCTAGACTAAGCAACAGATACTGACAGAAAGTTTGAAAAAAAATAAATAAAACATGGGACATGTAAATAACTGACTCCTGGTCCTCAGGGCAGGCAGCAGGGGAATGAGAGACATTCAAAGAAACTGTTCAGAAATGACAGTGAGGGATGAAGACTTTACATAAAAAACTCAGAGAACTGTCTGCAGATTAGACAGTGGGGACCAGGAAAAATTTAATGAAAATGGCCAGAAGACACAATGAGGTATGTACTTAAAAATAACTTGGGGCTGGATTTACAAAACTTCTGAAAGTCCCACAGGTGCGGGAAACACCTGGCGCATGTGGGTTGCCATTTGCGGATCTGCAGCTTTCCACAGTTTTCCTGCAGCTGCGAGTATTCGCAAAGGCAGAGCTGGATTATGACTGGCTCCATGATATATAACAGCTTGTGGGTGGTGTTGCCAAGGAAATTTCTGCAGCTGCAGAAAACCGCTACAGCCAGTGGAACCAGCCATAATGTTGTCCGCAACTGCTGCAGCTGAGCATAGCAATCTCTGCAGCTGTGGAGATTTTGGTCTGCAACTGGAGCTGCGGTATGGCACTTAGTCCCAAATCATTTTGTGAATCTAGCCCTTGGTCCTCATGGCAGGCAGTGGTGACTGGGAGACAGAGAAAATTGAACAGATGCTGCAACAAGGACCATTTTCTTCAAAATTCCTGGGGCCGGATTTTCAAAGCATGAAAAATGATGCAAGATGCCTGCATCAAATAGAAATGATGCAAGTGGCACCTTGCATTGAAAGAGGCAGCAATCCTGATTCTGAAGTGCAATCTGCATCAGAATGGGGAGCAGCTGTGCCAAAGTGGGTCTGCACCACCCTTGTGACCTACATCAGGTTGCACCAGGTCACGAGGGGGCTTGCACCACAGTGGGACTGCAACATCCCCTTTTTTGGGATTCTAAAAGCCCCACTATGGATGCATCAAAGGGCACTACTTAAACCAGCCAGGGACAGGGTGGACATTGGGCTGCCAGGGGCATAAGGGAGAGGGGGTGGCAGAGGATGAGTCGGGGGGGAGAGCTGTGACTGCCTATTACTGAAGTGACACCTGGCAGGGTGCATGTACAGCATTCTACATCTCATAAATGCAAGCATATCCACCTACTGTACTACAATGCAGTGCCAGCATATTGCACTGGAGCACAGCAGATCACAAGACTGTACAGTGATGTCTTATCACTGTACAGTCATGCAGTCTGCTATGTTCCGGTGCAATATGCTGCCACATTCTGCTGATGTATTACTGGTCCCTCCTGTATTATGTTTCTTTGGGGCTGGAAATGTACGTACTCTATGGTTACTAGGCACTGTACATTGAAGTACAGTACATGGATGTGCTGGTATTTATCAGCAGTAGAATGCTGTACACATGTTCCATCAGGTGCGACTTCAGTAATAGACAGTCACAGCTGTCCTGCTGACTCATCCTCTGCCACTCCCATCCCTTATGCGTCCTGCTCCCCTCCTGGTGAGCAGTTTCAACCCCCCAACCATCTTAGCTCAGCTGGTGTTGTTACAGATGGGGAGACCAGATCTCTTTGGCAATTACCACAGGTGCACCACCTGTTTAGCACAGATGGTGGAGGGCAATTTTGAAGGGTGGAGTAAGGCTCAAGATGGCAGCAATTTTGAGCTGCAGCTTGTGAGCTCCTTGTAGTGAGCACTTTCCCCCCTAAAGACTGTTTTTTAGTTTGCTATTTCTCTAGGAGAGCTACTAATTTTGAAAGTGCTTGTTTTCTGGTTGCTTTTTGTTGACCAGAATCCCAAAATTGTTTAGTACAACAGTTGGTAGTTAGTGTTTTTAGTTTGAGGCAGGGCAGGGGACTGAGCTAGCCTAGAGAGTCAGATTTTTAGTTTTTTAGATAGTATCTGTAACTGCAGCTCACCTACCTCTCCAACTGCCCTGGAGGATTTTTGTGTTACTTGTGAGCTGACAGCCTTCACTCCCTATATGCCCGACATTTACCACCATTGTCAGATTTTCAGACTGAACTCTGCCGAGCTGCACATCATGTTGAGGTGCTTTCCAGAGCACAGGGGCCGATTACTGAAGAATCATCAAGTTGTCCAGACTGACACTTGCCTCTACTATTGCAGAACAGGTGGCAGTTTTTGGATCCTTGAACTCCCCAAAGATGCTTCGCTAAACACCACGCAAGAGGGCTGATGTCATGGTGTGGATCCTGGTTGCTGCTTGAACTGCATTCCTGGGAGAGCGCGGTTTATGTCTCCCAGGGCATAAGCAGGTGATCTTGAGGACTTCTGAACAATTTTGGTGATTGATTGCCGGTGTACTGTCTGTTTATCTTTGTGGCTGTCCTGGGGAATAAGACTCTGTGGACCTGATTGTTTTGCCCCATTGGACCATCGGTTGAGGGCTGGTTGCTTAACTTGGTAACATTTCCCGGGATCCCAGAATTAGTGGGAGTAGCCCTGACGATATCCTGGGAGTTTATCTTGCATGGTTGGCATTTGGGACTTTTGTTCAGATGGGTCATTTTTCTGCAGAGACTGGGGTGGTGTGAGGACCCTCAGGCTCTAAGCAATGGGATGTGATTTTTATTTGCATGTAGATACTTTTGCACATTAAACTGTAACTGAGGTGTCCTGTCTTGTAGGACTTACTATTGAGCTGTGAACAGTGCTCTCCTATTTTCCAAGGATTCTGATCCCAGGCTTATTTTTGCTCTCCTTGGTTGTAGGTGAGGGGTGGTCAGGTATTGGTGGGGTTTGGGATTTTTGAAGCTATTACGTGTATGTAGTGTGGATGGGTTAGGCTAGATCTTACCTTGTCAGTCTTTACCATTCAATACTGCTGGGTGTAAGCTGGAGGCACACAACTGCATGGAAGCTTTTGTTTTTTTTTGGGGGGGGAGGAGTTGGTGCCGACAGCACCAACCATGAGGTCAATGCACTGAGTGGCACACAAGGGTTAGCCGTTAGGCGTCGCAGACTCCTCCTCCACCCCAGTTCTGTTTCTCCCACTGTCGAGGTTGCACTTGCTGCTCGAGTTCCAAAGTTTGCTGCATCACTAGGCCTTGGCTGAAATTCAATGCCACGTTCCTGCACCATTTTCCATCCCTGTTCTGAGTACCACCCCATGCCGTTAGCCCCAGTAAGCTTATTCCTTTTATTTCCCTTACTGATGGTGCTGGGTCTTTTCTGTAGTTTTGTTAAATTCTTTTTGCATCATGTCTGGTTTGGGGGCTCAGAAGAAATTCAAACTGGATCGGCACAACCCTCTCACCTCCGTGGCTGGTTCCCCTCTTGTAAGTGAATCTCGTAGGATCGTGCTTTAATAGCACTCCCTCCCAACCCGCCCCCCACCTGGCAGCACTACACCTCCCCCAACATCAATTCACCTTATCAGAGGTGATCGACACAATCCCTCCCTCCTCCACAGTTGTTACTCCTAATGAATGAAATCACTCACATGCCATAGTAAAACCAGCTGATCATGTGATTTGCTAGTTTAACTATGCATGTGCAGAAGCAATTTCATTCATTAGAAGGCACGCGACCGGGGAGGAGGGAGGGTTGTACCAATCATCTTCAGATAAGGTGAATTTGGTGCTGAGTGGGAGTAAGTTGCTGCCAGGGTGGTTGGGAGAGAGTGCTATAGAAGTACAAGCCTACAAGGTTCACTTACAAGAGGGCAACCGGCCATGGAGGTGGGCAGGTTGTGCTGGTGGCCCATTAGGAATTTTTTATTACAAACCATGGGTATGGGGAGGGGAGGAGAATTGAAGTAGGGTGCTGCCAGTGTGGGGGGTGGGGAGGGAGAATTATTTACAAGTGCAAGGATCATCTTACAAGAGGGCAGCTGGCCGTGAAGGTGGGTGGGTTGTGCCAGTCACCACTCACAGGGTTTTATCTTTTTATTTCATAACCAAATGAATGTCTCAGTCTGTGTCACATTATTAATTTATTATAACAATTTACTGTTTTGGGGGTAGGAACAGGGGTGGAATTGGACTGCTGCTACTAGAGGGTGGGAGGACGAGAATACATTATTGCACTCGTTTTGGGCCACAGAGAAGGAGGGGTGCTTTTATTAGGTCTGTGCAGGGGGAAGTGCCAAATACAAATACCACCTGAATAGTGCTCTATTCAGATCAGAAAGGGCTTCCAAATATTCGGATAGCCCACTATTCGTGGTATTTGGAAAATAGTATTCAGCCCTTGCACAGCCCTAGTGTTCATCTCCCAGGCTCCCCAGTTTCTTCGAGTCCCCATAACGACATTGTGGATAGCAGTCCCAAAGTGCCTGAGGTGATGGTCTCAACCTCAGGGGCCAGGACAGCTACCATCCCTGGTGCTGCCCTGGCTATCACAGTTGGGATGGGGACCTCCTCTTCTGCGACCTCCCTCAGGAGGCCTGTGGGGATTGGGGGACCCCTTTGCACTGGGTTTGAGGAAGATGGCATCCTCAGAGTCTGAGGGGTTAAGAGGCTATAGTGATGTGTGGGGGCCCTCTTCCACTACCCTGCGGGGGGGTTGGAAGGAGTCACAGTGTCGAGCCCCACTACTCCTCCTCTGAGACTTCAGGTGCACCATTAGTGGGCGGCACTGGGAGTTGCCCTTCTGTATCCATGCAACCCTGGTCGCACGACAGGGGAGATTCTCCCTCAGGGCTCAGCCAGGTTCTGTTTTCACATTTACAGCATCTGCTGACTGGATCGACCCCCATGTTCCCCCATGTGAGAGGATCTACTGTGGGGTCTCAGAGCCCTGGCAGAGGCTCAGCACTTTCAGTTAGGTGCCCTTCCCCAATCCCTCTGCAGAAATCTCCCTCTCTCCTAGGCCATGTCGGCCCTACGGGACCCTAAACCTGGAAGATGTTCAGGGCCACTGCAGCGGCCTTCTCTAGGTATGTTAGAGCCATGGATGAGCAGGTCTTTCACCTGTCTCCACTGCTGCAGGAGGACTATGCGCATCAAAGCTCCTCTACTTCCTCATCTGAAGAAGAGGAATGTTCCATCCACCTTTCCTCTGACGCTGATTTCATCGAATATCAGTGATTCCTCTCGAGGTTAGTTCAGGAGCTCCATATTTTCCATGTGGTAAGATGCAATACCAAGCGGGAGACACTTTCCTTTTTGAGCGAGTTTAATGCTAACTACTTGGTGGTACCTTTCTGGCCCATTCCCTTCCAGGAAATGTCAATCCACACCTGGCAGTCACTAGCTGCATCATCCCCAGCCCCAGTGGACTGCAGGAGGAGGTATTGCATTCCCCAGGAGTCTCTTGGTTCTCTACCTCACCATCCCTCAGGCCTAACAGCTTTAGACAGTCCTTCCAGGCTTCAACACCCGGCACACAACCAGCCACCAGATCCAGATTCTGCCAAGTTCGGCTGGTGGGGAAGAAGAGTTTTCTCTTCAGCTTATGTGTTACTCTGCATCAGCTCATATCAGGCTCACCATGCTGCCTACAACAGGCACCTGTGGTTGATACTGGTAAAGGCTTTAGCATCCTTGCCTATTTGGAGGAATCTAGGCAAGCCATTGCCCTCTCTGCACAGGGTCTGGAGTTTGCATGCACCAAGCATGGTCATCGTATGATGCCAGTGAGGTGGCTTCCAGACTAGCAGGGACAGCGACCTGCATTAGGTAGCCAGCATGGCTTCCCCTGTCAAGAGTGTCATCCATTGCCCAGTGTCAGGTGATTTTCTCTGCCTTCCAGGGTCCCGCATTTTCTCCCACAAGGCAAGGAGGAATTTAAAAGGTGCATCTTCCATCCCCCTTGCCATGTGGGACACCTCCTCATCCTGATCAACCTTAGGCCATGTTGGTCTAGGATGGTGATAGGGTCTCCTCCTCCTGCATCTCCCCCCATAGGAGGCTGAGGGAGTCTGTTCCCTTAGGGCAGTGCTAGGTCCCCTCCAGGGGGCTTGGCACTCACCCAGCAGTTATGAATGGTGAAGACTGACAAGGAAAGATATGAAAATTATGTACCTACTGTAATTCTTGATATTCATTTGTATCTTCACCATTCATTACTGATTCCTGCCCACCTTCCCCTCTTGGGCCTCAGCTCCTGGGTGTCACCTCCACCCTGCTTGCTCTCCCCCTCTTTGAGGCCAATTGGGGTCAGAGTCACCTGGTACCTCAGGGACCTCTGTTTCCTTCTCTAAAGTCACAGAGCGCCCAACCTAGGAGAGTGGTTAGTAGGATCTTTGCCCTGGCCTTGGAAGGAACTCCCTGGGATTCTCAGTGGGGTGCACTGTATGGTCCACTCCATGTTTTGGCACAGATCTGTTGGTCTGTTGTCAACCTGTTTAAGGGTGGGGACTTCATCAATGCATTCCACAAGGGGATCCTTAAGGACTCCCCCACTTCTTTTCTTCTTTCTTTGCTGTTCCTTTGGTTATAGGGGACATTCTGGACACAGTCCTCAACTATTTAGGGGTTTTCCCCCTTGTCTAAGCCCTCAGGTGGTAAAATAGAGAGGGCCATGCAACAGGACTTTCATCCCGAATATGGGTTGGGGGGATCAGACCCCGCCATGCTTTATATTATCTAAGACTATCCCAAATTCTCTTTCTGGACCTAGGTCCAGTGGTCCCTGAAGTTGACAGGATCCTTGCACCTGTGTCTTCATACCTCACAGGTTTTTGAGGCTATATATATATATATATATATATAAATTATCTTTCTCCTTCCTTTCTCTCTCTTTCACTCTTTCTTTCCTGTGCCATCACCCAGGGGCTAGAGCTCTAAGGCCAGCTAGAGAAGTTCTATTCCCTCTGTCCTCTGGTAGGCTTATTCCTTTTTCAGTGTATATCCTTTCCTTTTTTTCTATCCCTCAGCTATCTTGCCTCTTCTTTGGATTTCTTTATCCCCCTTTGTTTCATCCTCTCCAGCAGAACAGAACTAGGGTGGAGGAGGAGTCTACGGCACCCAACGGCCAGCCTCATGCGCACAGTGTGTCGGCTGCAGGTGGCACCATTGGTGCCGACTCCTCCCCCCTCAAAAAAAAAACTCCTGTGCAGGTGCGTGCCTCCAGTTTACACCCAGCAGGAATGAATGGTGAAGATACAAGAGAAGATCAAGGATTGTGGTAGTTACATAATTTTCATTTCTTGTACTAGTGTGTGTCTAGATGTGTGAGTGGAGTGTGTTCATGAATTTAGTTAGTCAGAATTGTGTTTGTTTGGGGACATCATAGTTGGACAGGATGTGTTTAGGGAAGTGTGAAGACTTGGGGTGTGCTAGGATCGTGCATGAGGTATCCCAGCTTCTAGATCTGCAGCCTTTCATCGACCTTCCAGTTTCCATCACTACATCTTGTCATTGTTGGGGGGTCAGAATTAGGAGGAACCACATTGATCAATTGTTGTGGGGCACCTTGTGCATGCCAGTAGGAGGCAGGATAGGGGTGGTCAGGTGCACAAGGCACCCTGGGATTTGTTGGGCCAAGGGGAGAGGCCATACATGTTTTGTGCCCATTCCCAGGGTTCCCACCAGACTGAATAGGCAGGTAGCCAGAGGGGCTGCATTGTCCACTTGTCCTCTGCAGGCAGTGCTTTGCAATACCAGATCAATCAGAAATAAGACAGCAGTTATAAAGGACTTGGTTTTGTTAGTCAACCTGGCTTGCATTACTGAGACCTGGGTGGGTGATGATGCCGGCCTGGTTTTAGAGGCTGCTGCCCCCCCGATACTCTGTAGAGCACTGCCCCAGAGTGGAATGCAGGGTGGGGTAGTGGCCATCTGTTTTAGATCTGAGCTGAGATTCACCGTGCATCCAGTGAGAAGACTGGGTTCTTTGAATGTGTGGCCATTCGTGGGGATCAGGACGCAGGCTGCAGAATTCTCTTGATTTACCACCCCCCTTCCCCTGGGTAGAGGGAGAATTTCTGCATGAAATAGCCAACTTCATTAATGGCAAAATGTTGGAGGTCCCAGATGTCTAATTCTGGAGGACTTCAAAGTTTGGACTGAAGACAAATCAGCTAGGCTTGGTTACAACATCCTCCAGATTATGTAATCTCTGTCTGGGCCTGTCGAAGGAAGTTTCCTCCGTGACCCATAAGGGTGGTCACATGTTGGACTTGGCCTTCTCGCTGGGGCTTGAGATAAATAATCTCAAGACTGATCAGGTCATTTGGTCTGATCACTGCACAGTGGAGTTCTCATTTGGGGCACCCCCTGAGAGCCCTTCCCCTGTGGAGATGATAAGCTACCACCCTTTGAGGGGTTTGACCCCCAAGGGTTTTCTGGTGGTGGCTGACCTATTTAGTGTGGGCAAAGCATGCATTGAGGGTATGTGCGCTGCAGTTGCCACCTGTAATAAGGTGATATTTGACGTACTTGACTCCCTCGCACCGGTCCTTGTATGACCCAAATCTTCTCACTTGAGGTCCCTGTGGTTTGATTTTTTTATTTAGTGATTCAGAAAAGACCTTTGAGCACAAGCTGTTTTACAAAGGTTCCACATCATAGATTGCACAATAAAGTACAGTAGGAGAAAGCAAAGATACATCACAATGAACAATACAGCTTGGATTCAGAATTTACAGAAGTAGTAGTAGTAGCAGTAATATATTGTATTTAAAATATTCCATGAAATGGATAAAACACCATTGAGAGAACTCATTTTCAAGCTCATCCATATAAACATTCATACAGTTTCCTTTCTCACTTTCAACATGCATAAATAATATATTCAAAAAAGCACAAAAAAGTACATTACATATAAAAACTAACATGTAATCTAAGGAGCTTCAAGGAAACTTCTATGCAGTTGTTAAAGAACAACACAGAGCAGGCAACTGACTTTGGTTCTTAAACCAGACCCTAATATGTTTCTTTTTATTTAGTGTAATGGGTTCCCTTATTTTAATGGGGAGCGTATTCCAAACTACTGCTCCCCTATATCTAACTGAAGATTTCCCTATATCAAATCTTAGTTTAGGAACTTTAAATTCTAATCCAGCAGCTGACCTCAGGCTTGATGGTATAGGCCTAAGCAAGAAAAACTCAATAATATATTGAGGAACTTTTCCCTTCAAAACTTTTACCATAAAAAGAGATATATTTAAATCACTTTTTTCACTTAATTTTAACCAATTTAATTTTGGTATATCAAACAATCGTGCATTTTGAAGTGTACGTCTAAGATACAGCGAGCTAATATATTATAAACCAAATCAATGGAGCCCAATAGTATTTTAGTTGTCCCTGCATATAAAAAATCCCCATAATCTATAATTGGAATGATTGTATTATTAACTAACTTAAGTCTAGATTCAGTGTCAAGATATCTTTTCACTTTATGTAACGCTCCAATTTTTTATTAATATTTCCAACTAATGATTGGATATGTATATCCCATTTTAGGGGGCCATCTAACCACATTCCCAAATATTTATACGATGATGAAAATTTTACTTCATATCCTGTTTTAGTTTTAATTTTTAGATCATAATTCTTATATTCACTAGCCCTACTGAACTGGATTGTTTGTGGGTTTTTACATTTGATTTCATTCGCTGAGATTCAAAAAATGTTTGTATATATGTAAAAGCAACCTGTAACCTATCCTGAACCAACTTAATAGAATTCTCACTAACGTAAATCACTGTATCATCAATGTAAAAATTAAAATCAACATCCACATCCACATCACTGATTTTAAGTTCATTTATATAAATATTAAAAAGTAAATGCCCCAGTATCGACCCCTGGGGCAAATCCCAAAGAAAAAACTGAAGTGCCCAAGGAGACATTCTGTTGTCTATCTAGTATATAGGAGCTAAAACACTCCACTACTTTAGGGGATAGGTGTAGCTCCCGTAATCTAGATATGAGGATAGAGTGGGTAAGTGTATTGAAGGCTTTAGACATGTCTATAAATATAGCACCTGTCACCAGCCCTCGACCCAAGCAATCCTGTATGTCCCTCACAACCTTAACTAAAGTGGTCTGTGTACTATGGCAGGTTCTGAATCCAGAGTGTCTACAATTTTGTCTATTCCCAGATTCCAAAAAGTGAGATAACTGGCGAAATACCAGATGCTCAAAAATTTATGAAACCTGGGGTAAGAGAGAAATTGGCCGATAATTTCCAATATTTGTTTTCACACCTGACTTATGTATAGGGGATCACCTTAACTATTTTCCAAAGTTTAGGGTACTCCACAGTTTGAGGGAAAAATTAAATATGTATGAAAGTGGAAAAGCAATAGCAGGAGCTGCATATCGAAGCAGTTGTGATGGTATTCCATCAGGTCCTTTAGATTTTTTTGTGTCCAATTTTAGGAGTTCAGTTTGAACACTCTCCACTGAAACATTTGTAAACTTAAATTTTGGGTAATCTCTTAGAGACCCTAACTCTTCAAAAGAGTGAACCTGTTTTTGTAGAGGTGTTTGTATTTGAGTACTTTTATTCCCTAGGGTTCCAGATTCAAGAAAAACTCATTGAAAGCTTCAGCCACAGCATGGCTTGAAGAAATGTACTGATCATTAATCAAAAAATTACCATCATACCTGACTCTTTGACCACCCATTAACCCAGATATTACACTTCAAAAGGCACCCCTGTTTACTTTATCATCTGTAGCAAATTTTTTCTTGAAATACTCTTGTTTGCTTTCCCTGACTGCCTTGCTATACATGTGACGTAGTTGTCTATAGGCCAGCCAGTTTGTTTCATTAGGTATTTTCTTTGCCCTGTTCCAACATTTATCCCTCTGCCATTTTAGTTTATGCAGGTTTGAATTGTACCATTTTAGACTAGCAGCTTTTACTTTTTTCCTTATAACAGGTACATGACAATTACAGACCCACATAAAGTCCTGCAAGAAATAGCTCCAAGCATCTGAGGAACTAGGAATAAGATATAATCTATTCCAATCAGTAGCTTCTATATCTAACATAAAATTAGTATACAGTAGTCAAATCCCCTGAAATTTCTCAGATATATATAACTTGGAATTTGACCAACAACCCTTACTTTTTTCGAATTGTAAAAATAATTTGGTGATCAGAAAAGGTATCTGGTAAGACCCCACTAGTTAAATAAAAATGTGGACTATTTGTAAAAATAATGTCCAGAGTGGTAGAGTTCAGGTGGTCTTTATTATTTAACCTTGTAGATCCCTGAATTAACTGGCTCAGACCTATATCAATTTGAAGATCCAATAAACTATGTGGGTCCTTAACAGCTGTCCAATTCACGTTAAAATCCCCTAAAAGGAGGATTTCATGTGAATTTGTATATGTCTGTAAGAAGATTTGGAGGGAATCAAACACATCTGGGCTTACTTTAGGAGACTCATAAACACCACCTAAAAGCATAGGTTTACCATATGGAATTTTTAACTCCAACATTATAGTTTCTAATCCTGTCTCAATGTTGCCTGTTTGAAGCTTAGTAGACACCAAATTTGATTCAGTATAGATCAAAATCCCTCCACCTTTTTTCCTTTTTCTATCATTTCTATACAGTTGATTCTATACAGAATAACTCAAAACATAGGTACAAGTTAAAATAACAAGAAAAAACACTTTATTTGGGGGGTATGCATCCACAAAGTGCCTTGTCAGTAGTTCAGAGGGACGGGGATAGCTGGCAGTGGAATGAAGAAAGGAGGTACGAGAGAGAGGTAGGTACTGCGGTGGAGGTAAAGGGAAGAAGGGCAATAAGGTATAGGGAGAAATGGGGGAAGAGGAGAGGGTGAGTGGAAAAGACATGCTAGAGTAAATGGTGGAATGTGAAGGGGCATGGTCAGTCAGCTTGCATTAGTAGTCACTGTTAGTGAAACTCATGGGACTGGGAGTTGGAAGAGGGGGAAGGTGGGATGCTGAAGGAGCATGACATGAACTGATTGCTGAGGCAAGTCATGAGAGGGGACAGGGGGAGCTCAAGGCGATAAAGATTTGGGATCAGAGGTTAGAGCATTGCTGGCAGAGGACTGGCCTGGAGCAAACAAGTTGGCCCTGTGTGCTCACTATGGTAAGTACCAGGGGGCAATCAACCTCAAGAAGGCTGAGTTCCTGTCCATTGAGATTGCCACCTAGAAGAATTGACCAACTGTGCTCTTTTGGACTGCAGACAGGCTGCTAAATCTAGCCTGTCTGCAGACAAAAAAACCCTTTTATAATGCATTATGCGATGAGTTTGCTCAGTTCTTCTCAGACAGAGTGTCCACCATCAGGTCGGGAATTCTGCCAGTGAGCCCATCTTTGGCCAACAGTTGTTGCCTTTGGTGCCAGGAGGGTGTCTCATCTGGTTGGGGTGAGTTTAGACCAGTGGAAGTGGCTGAGGTCATTGAGGCTGCTTCCAAGCTGAGGCACACATATTGTGAACTGGACCCAATGCTGACACGTTTCTTAATGGGATGTGTCAACTCCACCAGCCTGGTGTTTGCCTTGATTGTCCTGTGCTCCTTGTCAGAGGGGGTCTTCCCAGATGCCTTGAAGAAGGTACTGTTGAGACCCCTTCTAAAGAAACCATATTTGGACCCTGACGTCAAGGCAAATTACCATCCTATCTCCAGCCTTCCATTCTTGGGTAAGGTTGTTGAGAAGATTGTGAAACTTCAACTTGAAGAGCACCTCATGGCTAATGATCTATATGAGCCTTTCCAGTCTGGGTTTTGGGCAAGGCATAGCACAGAAACTGCATTAGTTTGGGTGCACAATGACCTTCTCAGGGCAAGAGATCAAGAGGAGGGGAAAATTCTCATTTTCCTTGATCTTTCTTCAACTATCGACACAGTGGACCATTGTGTGTTACATGACTGCTGAGGGGATTTTGTGGACTCACTGGCACAGTCTTCTGCTAGTTTGAGTCCTCTGTCACAAACAGGAGGCAAAGGATAGTGATGGGGAATTTCTCCTCCTCCTCTAGCCTTCAGTGTTGTGGAGTACTTAAGGGTTCAGTCTTGTCACCATGGTTGTTCGCCATGTACATAAGATGGAGGTACTGGTAGTGGAGTTGAACAGAGGACATGATAGGATGGCCTCAAGTGCAGACACAGGACTTGTCCTGGGATCTGTGCCTTTGAAGGCCTCTTCTAGGGTGCATAACCTGGGCATTATTCTGGATGGCAGACTGACACTTGAGGCTCAGGTGTCAGCTGTTGCCCATACCAGTTTTTACCATCTGAGGAATATTGCCAGGATTAAGCCCCTAGTTCTGCCTCTGGACCGCCCTACCTTAGTACATGCCTTTGTGATGTTGAGGCTTGATTACTGTAATGCACTCTACAGTGGGATTTCAGGAGGTATCCTCCACCAGCTTCAGCTAGTGCAGAACACAGTTGCCAGGTTTTTGATGTGGCAGCCTAAGTATTGTCACGTCACCATGGTGCAGCATGAACTGCACTGGCTACCAGTCTGGTGGAGGGTCCTCTTTATGGGCTTGCTCACCTTTAAGACCCTACATGGCCTGGGCCTTGGTTACCTGATGGACTTTCTTACACTTGCTACCTCATTCTGCTCCCTATGTACCTCCTTGAGGGGCCTCCCTTCCCAGGATGGGGCTGAAAATGGCAGGTGACAGATCCATTAGCAGTGATGGCCCTGATCTGTGGAATTCACTCCCTCCATCTGTAAGGGAGGCCCCCTCAGTGGAGGTATTCAAGGCATGCCTCTAGGCCTTCCTGTTTACACAGGCTTTCCCTGATCCTGTTGTACAAATATCATCTTGTTCTGACTATTTATATTGCATGTCCCTGATTTACTTTTTATTTGTTTACTGAGTTTTTATTTATTTATTATTGTAGTTTTAAATACTGTTGATATTTATTAATGTGTTTTCTTTTGCTGGTTTGTTTTTATGTATGGAGCCCAGAGCCTCAGGGATTTGGTGTATTTAAATAAAATTTGCCTTGCCTTGCCACAGTGAGCAATGCACAACAAACATGGGGAGTTTGGCGCTGGGCTCCTTGTTTTTACAGAATCATGTGCAGGCTCCCTGTCACAGCTGGAGTCTGCCACATCACTGAAGCAACACAACTTGTGTCGCTCTCTGGGATCTTTGAAAATCCAGTCCTAGTCCTCAGGGAAGGCAGTGGGTACAATTATAAAATTGCAACAAGGGATGGACTAATAAAAATAAAATCTTTTGGTCCTTAAAACACCAGCAGGGACTAGGAGACACTTGGATACATGGCCTAAGCTGCAATTAGGGATCTTCTGTTAACAATAAAACTTTCTGGTCTTCAGGACAGGCAGCAAGGACTGGAAGACACATGCTGGCTGTTTTAAATTATATATATAGATGTATATATATTACTAGCACAGTCGTGACAATATAGTTAGGGTTGAGTAGGCAGTTTAATGTTAAACCGCATATTTTGCACGTTAATAGCTTTGCAACCATCCAATGGATTTGCATGAAATTTGGAATGCACAGTCTGGTATGGTAGATCTCTTGATTTGCCAAGCTGAATTTTGGTCAGGCTTACACTTTTTGTGCAGTGAAGCACTGAAAAATGCATTTTTCACCACTTTTGATACCTTTTTTGCCCATCATTCTGTAACTTCACTGTTTGGTCCTTTGGTCTGAAACTGTCTGGGTAGAAAGAGTTTGGGTCAAAGAAGAATCCAGCATTGGTTTGGTTAAAAAATATTAATCCATTCCAAAGTTATATCATGTTTAACTTTTGGGTTCTGAGCATGCTCAGTTCACTCTAAGATTTTTATGTATTTTTTGCGAAAGGGGATTGGGCTCACAGTCAAGGATTTTGTCAGCTCATGAAAGGGTATTTAAAAAATCCCAGTCTGTGGGGACAAATTCCCCATTTGTGAGCTGCCATCTTGTTTTCATTTTTTCCCCAAAATAAAATGTTGTAGCTTCCTCCACGGGTGACTTTTTGTTGCACTAAGGCATGGGTTTTGTTCCGGGTGATGCCCTCTACAAACCTATACCTTTGGTTTGCTTCATTTTGTCCAAAAAAATTGCCATTTTAAATTGCATAATTGTTTTTTCAAGACTCGCTTCCAATCTCCTTTCACGAGCTGACAAAATCCCCATTCGCAAGCTGACAAAATCCCTGTCCATGAGCAATCCTCTTTCGCAAGGTAGCAAAATCCTTGACCATCACTTAGGAGCCAGATGGCCCTTCTCGCAGACAAGAATTGACTCACAGTCAAGGATTTTGCTTCCTCACGAAAGGGATCGGCTCACAGATGGGGATTTTGTCAGCTCACGAAAGGGGATTTTTTTTTAATCCCCTTTCATGAGCTGGCAAAATCCCTTTTTACGAGCCGACAAAATGCCCATCCATGAGCAATCCCCTTTCATGAGATAACAAAAACCTTCACCGTCACTTAGGGACCAGATGGCTAAAATCTGATGTTCAAGGATTTCTTGCAGATGGCAATTCTGACTGTTTGTGAACGGGGAGTGACCTCGAGGTCGGGGATTTTTCTAACTTGTGAACTAGGATTTTAAAAACTTTGCCAATGCACTGTAAATAAATGGTTTGGTCGTTTTGGCTTGAAATTTGAAGGGTATTAAGGGAATGCCCCAGAGATGTGAATTATGCTATTTAGGTGTTAAAAAGTTAATCAGTTCCATTGATATGTAATGACAAAGTTGAGATTTTTCCCAAAGGATAATATTGCAGTGCCCACAGCAACCTTCAGTGCCTGTATCTCGAAAACAAAAGGAGATATGGATCTTTTGCTACCCGTAGCTTAGGTCACCTTTAGGTGACCTAAGCATATGAAGACATTATCAAGCCTTAGATTACACCTGCAGTGGAAGTTTTTTCCTAGGTTGTATAGTGACTGAGATATTGGCAGATTAGTGTTACAAGGGTTCCTTTTCATGCCTAATGGGCTACTGTATTGCTCTGTTGTTATGTGTGAGTGGGAGCACAGGGCCCATTCTCCCACAGATACATATCATTATGCACAAATGGGTAGTTTGGTGGGAGCGTGCGGCCTGAAGGGCCATAGCAAAGTTGAAAGTTGGGCCTCACAACCCCCAGGAACACCCCAGTGTCTGTTGGTATGTGGAGGATGGGGGGTGGTGGTGGGCTAGGGACTCAATCCTAATATCTCATTTCCCCACTTTTGTCACTTTAACCCTAACTGATGCATTAACAAAGATTTTTGCAATGAATATATATATATATATATATGCATATATTTTTATTATCATTATTATTTTTATCCCTCTGTACAGTGCTACACACAATGCAGACTCACTTTTTCTTATTTTGCCTACCCTCCTTAGTTTTGGGCCTACCTTTTCCCATGTATTGAAGAAAAGTAGTTAATAAATTGGTAAATCTTCTTTGTAAATTTGTTTACATTCAAACCTATTTTATGAGCACAATAAAATTCTCCAGGGTGTGGATTAAGCTACATAACCATCCTTCCTGGGGCTGTAAATCCCTTCGCCTGTGGACTTGGGCCTTGCTATGCCCCAGGGTGGGCAGTTATCTGAGCCTAATTCACTCCCTGTCATATTTTATTGCTTACATTACCAATTGCTTTTATGGATGTTTTAAAATGTTCATACATATGATGACAATAAAATGTTTATATTTATACCGGCTTGTTTACTTTATTGCAGCTTTGCCTAGAATGGGAGGGTTGGGGTGCCACTAGACACCAGGGAAATTGCACAAACTGAGATTGCCAGGTGGGGGGGGTTCCACTAGACACCAGGGAAATTGTGGAAATTGAGATTGGTAGGTGGAGGTGTCACTGGACACCAGGGAAATTGTAGAAAGGGGAATCGGTGGCTGGGGGGCCATTAGACACAAGATAAATTGCAGAAATGGAGATTGGCAGTGGGAGGTGCCGTAGACACCAGGGGAATGGGGAAATAGGGATTGACAGGTGGGGTTACCACTAGACACCAGGAATATATATATATATATATATATTTTTTTTTATGGATACAGTGAACAGAAGGGTGGGGGGTGCCACTAGACACCAGGACAACTGGACACAATGCCAGGCATGGCAATAGAGTGGGGGGGAAACAGCACCAAACAACAGGGAAATTCAGGGATGGGTCACAGCTCACACTGCAGCCAGCAGCACGAGTTCAGCTGCAGCTGCAGAAATGAAGAACTTCCCACTGTTCTCATACAGAGAATGCAGGGGAAGTGCTCCTCTCACTAAGCTTGGCACCAAAGAATGTGGGTACCCAGAAAACATATTTGTGGACATTATTTCAATAAACAAACTTCAGCATCAAGCTAAATAGGTCCCGTTTTGCTGGGTTCTGATGTTTGTTTGCAAAAATCCCAGCATTTTTATGTATTTTCCATGTTTGTCAGTTCATGGAAAAAATCAACAAGATGGCGGTTGGCACAGTACAAAAAATATTTGGAGCCTTGCCAAACAAGTGGCGTGAAATGAAAGCATGCTTCTGTGGCATCAGACTTTTACTTTCGCTACAGAACGTGATCTTGAAAATCCAACTGCACATGCGCAGGTCAGAAAACACTAAAATTTAAAAACTTATAATGGGAACCCTTTGGTATTTTTTTCACCAGACCTGTCTAGGACCCTACTTTGGGACATAACACATGTTCCCTGCAGGTTTGGGGGAAAAAATTCATTCCATGTAGTCTGTAGGTGAGAGCAAAAAATCCATGTTAATATATATATAGTATATGAAAAATACAGCTTTTTTTACTAAAAATGACATGTGGATCTCAGAAACCGTACAAGCTACCATCACAAACATTTCCACATCCAGACCTTGTTTCCTAGACAACACATACAAACTTTCAGCTTATTTCGTCAAACAGAGCCAAAGATATTAATATGCAAAGGTTGAGGTTTAACATTAAACAGGCTACTCAACCCTAACTATAGGAATATAAAGTCAAGTGAAATCCTCCAACTGTCCAGACAGTTACTTATATACTTTCCCCTAATCATGCACCAAACACACTTCCCCAACCTCCCCAACCTGACCACGCCTTTTTGCACAAGAAGACCCCCTACTCAACACCCTATATGGCCCACCACTCTTCAACCCCCACTAGTACATAGAAAAAAAATTGGCTACTCTGTGATCCTGTAATAAAGAAGATTGGTCCCTGGTGCAGACAGACTGCTGTGTTTGGCATCCTCAGTAACTAATGATGCTTGCGTACAATGAACAGTGAATGGTGACGTACTTGCCTACTAGTAAAGTCTGTTTGGCTGAAAATTCAGACTATCAGGTTCTACTAGGCTCAGAAATGTCATCATTCATTATTGCACCAGCACCATTACTGAGACAGACACTGAATGGCACAGAGAGCCTTCACTGGACACTGGGAAATTGTTTTCTTTATAATAGGGTCAAAGAGTAGCAGATTTCTCCAAAGTGCTGTGGGGGAGGAGGGTGGTGGAGGCTGGGGGTTAGGTGGGGGTCTTCTTGTTCAATAGGATATGGTCAGGTAGGGGGAGGCTGTGTGAGTGTGTTTGGTGTGTGGGTGTTGGGAAGGTCATATAAGTAATCTTCTGAACAGCTGGAGGATTTCACTTGACTTTTAGATATATTCATTGAGGTGAGTGGAGGGAGAAGAGTGAGAGTGTCAGGATGTGAGCAGGGTTGAGATTTAAAATTGGGAGACATGAGGTGTGGAACTATATCACAGTGGATGGGGGTAGGGATTTTATGCAATTTTAAAGGTTTTTGTAAAAAAACTATAGAAAAATTCACCAGCAAATTTGGTGCACCTGCTGGGAAATTCACAAAGATTGCAAATTGTGAATTTCCAGAATTAGTCCCAATGTTGCTGGTGAATTCAAACTTCGCAGCATCTCTATTTCTTCCCCCCATCCCAATGAGAAGCACTATGGTGGTGGATGAGGGTAACCAGGGGATAAAGATACAGTCCACCAACTAAACATATTGAGTAGAATTGGGGGCAGAGCAGTGTGAGTTAGCAATGTGTGAACTGGGCATATGCAGCCCATCTCTGGATTGGACCGTAAGGCACACCATTTTTTATGGTGTAGCTGTATATAGTTCTAGACAGCAGATTTGCCAGCTGTTGAATGCCTATTTCTCAAAACTATGTCAGATGGTCATGAATGAAATGCTGCTTCAAAAGTAGGTTCACTGTGTTCAAAAGGGTGATAAATGCAACACAGACCACTGGATACATGCATTTGGTAGCTGCATCTGTATCCAGGCCTTCAAAAATCTGGCCCATTACCACAGAAGTTCTGCAGCTGCCAGAAGAGTATTGTACCAATGAACAATGGGGCAAATATAGACCTAATGAAAATAGCAAAATATACCAGGAATGACACAGGGTTGAAAATCCGGTCCCTAGTGTATGATTTGAACCTTCAACTTCCTGTTCCCTAGGAGAGAGTGCAACCAATGAAGTCACACACTGACACTGCAGCTATGTGTTTTTGCTTTGACTGTTATCAGTGGATTCAGTAATAATTGACAAGTGTGCCTCTAAATCTATTTTAATGCTGACAGGAGTTCTTGCACTGCTTAGTTAGGATTATGTGTCAGGTTAGTTCATCACCCTTAATGAGTGTGTTGATATGATTAGTACTATCTGAAACAGAAATTAAGAGAAGGGGGTAATAAAAATTATGCATTATCACCTTATGCAGTGATTTTGTACAGCCTACTGCTGAGAAATGTCCTGGCCTGTGACATTTATTAAATATCTGTCCCTTAATATGGCATGAAATTACATGACAGTGGCTGCAGTCTCATTTGTTGCACTTTTTCCAGTCTACTTAGCTTTCCTTGTAGATTCTGTTGTTGCTGCAGCTATAGATTCATACCATACCTTTTAATAGCAGATTATTTTCAGCTCCTCTACTCTCTTAACATTATTCTTAGTACTGTGCATTTTTGTAGTTTAATTTATACTCCCTCTACCTCTGATAGCCCCCAGCTGCATCCCCCACCATCCCTAGGACACCCATTGCTTATTACATCAGTGTACCAGTGAGTCCTGGTACTGTAGATGATGTGGAGCCTGCAAGGCCAGCAGGATCATCCTGCTCCCAGAGGATATTTTCATCCATTTTTCTCCCTCTTCCCTTGCTCCAGCCAGCACAAGTGAAATGACATGCATGCACAGTGTGAAGACACTATATGTCTCAGCACCTGTATCCTGGCTGATGAACATTGGAGACTGCTTGCTGTTGCCACCTAGCCTCCACTGGGTGGCAGCCAAGCTGTAACGTGCACAGTCCCCCCTCCTCTGGATGCTCAGCCCTCCTTCCCCTGGTGACCATGATCCACTTCCAAACTTAGGTCACTGGGGTGGTGGGAGGTGTAGCGCTACAGTGCCACAGCCATCCATATAACTGGGTCAGCCTAGTACTGAGTGTTTTTTTTATTAATTTTATTGAACATTCTCACAAAATACAATGACATGAAACAGTTAATGTCATGACTTTTAAAACAAACATTTACCATCACCGCAGCGACTCCAACACCACGAAGCCATCACAGAGACAGGAATCGGGCAAAATCCGTAGGTCACCGTGATGGTCTGTGCAGTGACCGAGACTGCCTGGCTGGGTGTTTCACCCCCTTCAGTTCAACTCCAACTCGGAGTTGGAATCCTAGAGTCCAGGCAGTGATGGGCAGAGCCCCCCACATGGGGGGGGGTTCGGGGGGCCTAGCCCCCTGATGGATACACAGAGGTATCCCCGACATTGCAATGCCGACACTTGGCACTGCAGCCGTCGTGGATGTCTCCATGATAGCTGTCACTGCGCGGCATGGTAAAACCATCCCAGAGGATGCCTCAGCTCTGGACTGGACAGTGAGGTTTCTGGATGTGTTCTCACTATTCCACTCATACAGATAGTGCTCCTAAAGCTTAGGAGAGAGACAGCAAGAATGATCCTAACAACCCCAGCCTGAGCCAGGCAGGCCTGGTACTCTATGCTCCAGGCCCTGTTCAGCAAGAGTACAAGCAGTCTGCCACTGAGATACAATCTCCTGACCCCATCTCCAGGCAGGATAACATTTCCAGACCCTAGGACATTATGCCTGAGGGCTTGGTTCTTGAAGAGCTGGAGTTTTCTGGATTGAATCTGTCAGAGGAGGTCCTGAGGGTACTTAAGGTTTCCAGGAAACCAGCAAACAGAAAAGCATACTCCTCTAATAGAAGAGATTATTATACTGCTGTGCCCCCAGGAAGATAATTCCAATGCAGGTAGACTTGCCTACAGTCCTGGACTACCTACTACACTTACAGTCCTTAGACCTGAGAGCAACAACCTTAAAGATACATCTAGCAGCAGTGTCAGCCTACATGTCAGCAGGCAAAGGCAAGCCATTGGCCTCTCAGCCTGTTTTTAAAAGGTTCTGTAAAGGCCTCAACCACCTATGCCTGCCTGTAAAGGATCCAGACCCTCCCTGGGACCTGACCATCTCCCTTGCCCAGTTGATTGAGGCTGCCTTTAAGCCTATAGTTACTCTGTTTTAAAATATGTCAGCTGGAAAACCGTATTTTTCTGATTGTCATGACATCTGCTAGGAGGGTGAGGGAACTGTAAGCCCTGTTCACAGAGCCAAACTACATAATCTTTCACATGGACAATGTAGTCCTTAGGACCAATAAGAAGTTCTCATCTAAGGTTATATTGGAAACCCACCTGAACCAGTCAGTTGCCCTTCCAGTGCTCTACCCTGAGCATTCTAGTTCAGGTAAGCTGAAATTGTACTGCCAAGTTCTGAAATAAGCAATTGGCCACTAACTGTACCGTACAATGGATATCAAGTTCCAGGGTATTCAGCTTTTTGTCATCTATGGTGAGGTAGGTAAAGGTAAGCCTGCAACCAAGAGGACTATTTCTCACTGGATAGTCTTTTGCATGCAGTTATGTTATGAAAAAGCTGGGAAAATACTCTCCAGGGACCTACATTCCACAAGGAGCATCTGTGCCTTTGTGACATCCCCAAGGGGCATTCCACTATTGAACGTTTGCAAAGCAGCTACCTGGAAAACACTGCACACCTTCACAAAGCACTATTTTCTGGGCGTACAGTCCAGAAGGTTGCCAAATTTGGAACTGCTGTCTTGTAGAACCCTTTTCTTAAGTAGACTCTGGTACCAGCCTCCCAAGATACTGCTGAAGAGTCTGCTTGTATAAAGCATCAGTGAGGAATTCCTGGGGTTAGAAGAAAAAACTTACTCAGCATAGTAATGTTATTTCTTCTCTGGGACCCCTTAGTGAGATTTACACTCCTTGACCCTGCTTCTCCTTCCAGAATCTGAAAATAGGTTCACTTAAGAGTCAGTTCTTTTCATTAAGGTTGCATTGAGCATTATTATTGCAGTTCCTTGTTAATTGTAAACTGTGGTCAGTTTAATATTTTAAATATTTTTTCTACATGATGTCTGTCTTAACTTTTCTGGTGTTTTTTTTTTTTCAAAATTCTATTTCAACTCTATGAATTTTTAGTAGCCACTTAGCTAGTTTTAGTTGGCATAGCTCTCTAGCCTTGTAAACAAATCTGATGTTAGACAGCTGGGTGTGTGTGTGTCTGTGTGACTACACTATAGAATTTGAACTTGTATTCTAAGTTCCATCATTACAATTAAGTTTTATCTCTGGGGCATCACACTCTGGCCAGAGGATGATGCCTGTATAAATCACAGGGAGGAATCCCTGTGAAGAAACAATGTCACTGCAGTGAGTAATATTTGCATTTCTCCTTGCCAGCTGACATGTTCTCCTTCAATTTGTTCAAGCCTTCTGCCAGCCGTAAGAGTACTCTGATTGTGCAAGCCACCCCAGCCTCTGCTAAACATCCTTTTCAGAATCCTGACCATAACCCACAGCTTGCTCTCTGTGGGTGGGCTCCCTGGTTCCTCAAGTGGGTAGGATGGTACTTCATGTGACAGCTGAGGTCCAGGAGGTGGAGGGGTTGGCAAGGTACATGAGGAGTCAGTAGGGCCCTGCTGTGCAGGATTGATTCTTCTGCCTGGAGATGCTGGTATATTTTCATTCCACTTAGCCCTTCCTTATCCTTCTCCAGGACATGATCCTGAGGACAGACCTGGAAAAATACTTATCAGGGCCATTGGAAGGGTTGGTGAGCCTCACCCTACCATTGCAACTCACTGCCACCCTCACTCTGAACAAGTGATGCCTCTTCCTCTGCATCACTCAGCAGCTGAACAGGTGCATGCTGACCTAAGACCATGCTCCAGGGACCGCTTATTCTTTTCAGCATGGCACTCCCATGCCATAGGCCATCTGGGCAATTGTGAAATGGAAGGAGATACCCTACCTCCCTCCCTCCCTGAGGCAGGAGGCATCTGAAGCAAACACCTTATCCCCACCTAACCCATTAGCACTAGATGTCTCAGGCTTGGGCATGAACTGGTAGCACATTATAATAATGAACCAAACTGAGTGACTCAGAAATGAGCGCTTCAATTTTGCTGTTTTCAGGATCAGTGATGAAGAAAGGATAACAAGGGGAAGGAATAGTGAGGGTGCATGGGAAGAATGGTGAGGGGAGGGAATAACGATGGAGGGGGAGGAAGAGGGATGGGCTAAATGGGGACGTGGAGCATGATGCCACCAAGCTACCCACCTAGCATAGCGGTAGGGACACTGTCTGCAGTGCTGGTGGTATGGGGTTTGGGACTGCATACACGTATGGTCTGTGTTTTGCTTTAGCAGGTGTTTTGTTTTTATGTTTTTTAAGTTATTGCCATTGTCAATCCTTTTTCTTTCCTCCAGTGTCTGCCCCCCCTCGGAGATGATTATATAAGTATGGGAGGTACGGGGAGTATAGCCCCCTGCATTAAACATTATTTTAAATGTACGTTGGGTTGGTCTTCTGTGTTTATTGTTATGTGCCGAATTGGTTTTTGGCAGGGTGTACTCACTGTTTTGTGAGTCGCCCAAGAATTTTCACTGTTTTGCATGAAACTGCATGAACTCAGGTCATCTGGAAGCCATGGTTGTATTACTATAGTGCTGGCCAACCAGCCCCCATTTAGCATACCGTATGTTGACAAGAACTGACTTTTACTTGCCTAAGTTCATTGAAGGGCAAACTGATATCACTATGAAAATATTAAAAACATAGTATTCTAATGCTAGTCAGCTTTCTGCTGGATGATTGGATGGGAGTCAAAAAGAGTGGAGATCATGGTGGAAAAAGGCTTTCACACCATCAGACTGCACCTCTGAAGAACTGCCGACCCTAGGACACCAGAGAAAGAAGAAAGGGTGGAGCTAGAAGCTCTGAGAAGGCTTCCTGGAAGGAGCCAATCAGAAGACAAGCTGCACCTCCCTTTCTGCACTACAGCCAATCACAGGCACTGGCTGGGAAACCAGGAAGAAGACAGGGCTTTTAAACAGCACAACTACCTGACCACTTCACAAAGAGAGCAGAGATAACAGCGGGAAAGGGCTCTCATGCCCTTAGCGGGCACCTCTGATGGACTGCTGTACCTAGGACATGAGGGAAAGAAAGAAGAGTGGAGTCAGAAGCTCTGAGATGGTTCCCTGAAAGAAGCCAATCAGAAGTCAAGCTACACCTCACTTTGCATGATCCAGCCAATCCCAGGTGCTGCCTGGGAAACCAGGAAGAAGTCTGGGCTGTTAAACAACCCATCCACTGGACCATCTTCAGAAAAAGAGCAGAGATCTTGTTGGGAAAGGGCTCTCATGCACTCAGCCTGCATCTTTGAAGGACCACCAACTGTAGGGCACCAAAGAAATCAGGAAGAGTGAAGCCAGAAGCTCTGAGAAGGCTCCCTGCAAGGAGTCAATCAGAAGACAAGCGACATCACTGCCTCCCTTCCCATGATCCAGCCAATCAAAGGCATTGCCTGGGAAACCAGGAAGAACACAGGGCTTTTACACAGTCCAGCTATCACACCACCTCTCTAAAAGAGCAGAGCTTATGGTAGGAAAGGGCTTTCAAGCTCTCGGCCCACACCTCTGAATGTCCACCAACACTTAGACATTTGGAAAAGCAGGAACAACTGAGCTAGAAGCTTCAAAAAGACTCCCTGGAGGGAGCCAATCAGAAGACAAGCTGCATCTCCCATCCCACTCAGCCAACCCTGGGCACTGCCTGGGAAACCAGGAAGAAGGCAGGGCTTTTAAAGAGCCCAGACACAAGACCACCTCATAACAAGAGCAGAGATTGCAATAGGAAAGGGCTCCAATACCCTTAGCCTGCACCTATGAAGGATCAATTACCCTTGGATCCTGGAGAAATCAGAAACAGCAGAGTTAGAAGCTCTGAGAAGGTTCTCTGGAAGGAGCCAATCAGAAGACAAGCCACACCTCCCTTCCCACACTGCAGCCAGTCCTGGACACTGTCTGGGAAACCAGGAAGAAGGTAAGGCTTTTAAACAGCCAAGCCACAAGATCACCTCATAAAAAAAGCGGAGATTGTGTTGGGAAAGGGCCTTCATACCCTCAGCTCACACCTCTGAAGGACTACCAATCATAGGATACCAGGGAAAGCAGGAAGAGTGGAGCTAGAAGCTCCGAGAAGGTTACCTGCAAGAAGCCAATCAGAACACATGCTGCACCTCCCTTCCCATGCTCCAGCTAATCCTGGGCATTGCCTGGGAAACCAGGAAGAAGTCAGGACTTTTAAACAGCCCAGCCACCAGTCCACCTCACAAAAAGAGTGGAGATCATGGTATAAAAGTGCACACACACCCTCAACCCACCCGTCTGAAGTACTACCAACCCTAGGACACTGGGGAAAGCAGAAAGAGCAGAGCTAGAAGCTCAGAGAAGGCTCCCTGGAAGGATCCAATCAGAAGACAAGCCATACCTCCCTTCCTGCACTGCAGTGAATCCTGGGCACTGCCTGGGAAATCAGAAAGAAGGCAGGGCTATTCAGCAGCCCAGCCACTAGACCACCTCACAAAAAGAGTGGAGACTGCAGCAGGAAAGGGCTGTCATGCCCTCAGCCTGCGCTTCTGAAAGACCGTTGACTGTAGAGCACCAGAAAAAGCAAGAAGGTTAGAGATAGTTTCTCCAAGAAGGCTCCCTGGAAGATGCCAATCAGAAGACAAGCCGCACATCCCTTCCCATGCTCCAGCCAATCCCGGACACTGCCTGGGAAACCAGGAAGATGGCAGTAGCCTACTTAAGGGTTAGTCCACCAAGTGGCCCCTCATGCTGCAGCCCCATCCCATGCAAAGAACCAATGCAAAAAGGACAGCAGAGTTTGCCCAGAAGAGTCAGCCCAATGAGGTAGCTGGCAGCCTTACACTGCACCTCTGCTGACCCAAGAAGACTAGGTGGGCCCTACTATCCAGACTCCAGGAACACCTGCAGTGGGAAGGACATGCTTAGTGATGAGGAGCTGATGTGAACTATAGGTGGCATTGAGGTAAGAAGAAATTGCTAAGTTGTTACACAATTACACAGTGAAGGAGCATTATTATAAGTGATCTGTTTAGGCCTAGTAAGGGCAGTTCCATGGCTAGTTAGTTGTTTTCTAAAGGGTACATCTCTAGAGTTCAGTGGTTTAGAATTGTGGCATTGTAGTTCGGAAGGCTGTTTGTTGGTGTGAAGGAGTTCTGAAGGGTTGTTGTCTCTTATCTGTAGTGGGGGGGGGTAGCCTGATTACCAAACAACTTGTTATTATAGACTTGTGGTATTGTAATGCTTAAAATACCCTGATGTTTGGGAGGCTGTCTCTTAATGTGAAGGGTCTCTGCAGGGTTGGTGCTCTCTTATCTTCAGTTGGCATTTAGCCTGAGTACCTAACAACTTGTTATTGTGGTCGTGCTTAAAATGCACTGCTGTTTGGGAGGCTATTTCTTGGTGTGAAGGAATTCTGCAGTGGGGGGGGGACTGTTGGTCTCTCGTCTGCAGCTGGGGTTTAGCCTGAGTATCTAACAACTTGTCATTGTAGAATTGTGGTATTGTAGTGCTTAAAGAGATACTGACACCTCAAAGAAAACTTTAAAAAACATAATGATTAGGTACAATTCTGCTTACATTCCATTTATATTTTATATATTTCTCCTCCCCATAATTTATTAGTAATGAAATGTGTATGAATATATGACTGTTGTCCCTTAGAGTTCACTCTGAGTTCATCTGCCTCTATAGCTTACTCCCTACATCAAGTCATAACCCTCTGTTGTGACATCACAGACAGTTACCATGGGAATAACTGTGATAGGTTTAAATGCTTCATTGGCAAGCTTTTAAACTAGCCAAGGGGGGAGGCACTGGAAAGGAGCAGGAAAATCCTAGCCCCCCCCAAATAATCACGGTAGTAAGTGTGGCAAACACCAACATAGAGGTGTCGATAGGGAGAAGGGCAGGGGTAAATGGAGAAAGTGACAAAGGCAAGAAGGACAGGGATGGGGCAAAAGGGAGTAAGGCCATCAGGAAATGGAGGGTAATGAGTACCAATGCCCGTAGTCTGGGCAACAAGCTCCCTGAGCTGATGGCCTTAATGGAAGAGGGATGCCTGGATATTGTAGCAGTCACAGAAACATGGTACACAGAGAACCATGACTGGGATGTTAACATACCAGGGTACATAACCTACAGGAGAGACAGGCAGGGGAGAAGAGGGGGAGGAGTAGCTCTCTATGTAAAGGAAGGGATAAAAGCAACTGAACAAAAGAGTAAACAGGGAGGAGAGGAGGCACTGTGGGTCACCTTGGAGACTGGAAAGGGCACCACAATCCCACACAGGGTTGTGTACAGACCCCCATGTCAGGGGGAAGGAATGGACAAGGATATGATAGAAGGCATTCTTAGAATGGCAGAGAAAGGGGAGATACTGTTAATGGGAGACCTGAATATGCCAGATGTTAACTGGAGCACATTTGCTGCAGCCACATCCAAGAGCTGGGCCATTCTTGATGCCCTACAGGTGGCAGGCATTAGACAGCTAGTTTTGGAACCCACTCGTGAGGGAGCAATCTTAGACCTCATACTCTCAAACGGGGGCAGTGAGAGGATCTCAGATCTAGAAGTGGGTTGCCATCTGGGACAAGTGACCATCAAACAGTGTGGTTCACGTTAAACTCAGCTACAGAGTCAAGCCATACAAAAGTGAGGGTACTGGACTTTGGGAGGGCTGACTTTGTAAGATGGGAGAGTGCCTTAGAAAGCACTAGCAAACAGGCTAGAAGGAGGTGTGGAGCAACAATGGGGAATTATCAAAACTGCCATCACAGAGGCAACAAGCCTTTGTGTGAAGCAAATAAACAAATCAAAATGAAAAAAAACCCACTGTGGTTCTCAAAAGAGGTGGCTGTGAAAGTCAGGAAGAAAAAGATAGCATTCCGTAAGTATAAGGAAACACAGAAGGAGCAGGACAGAGAGCTGTACCAGTTAAGGCAGAAGGAAGCAGGGAGGGAAGTCAGAATAGCAAAGGCCCAAACTGAGGAAAAGATAGCCAACTCAGTTAAGAAGGGGGATAAAACCTTTTATAGGTACATCAGCGAGCGTAGAAAGACAAAGGGAGGGCTAGTGAGGCTGAATAGAATGAACGGTGGGTGGGCAGAGGGGGACAGTGAAAAAGCAGGAATACTGAACGAATATTTCTGCTCAGTATTCACAAAAGAGGAGGAGGAAGTGCCTAATCCAATTAACAGAAGCACTCTTGATAGGGGGGTCGTTCCCAGTCCTTTCACAGAAGAAAGGGTTTTGCAAGAACTCCTAAAACTAAAGGTGGACAAAGCAATGGGTCCTGATGGAATTCACCCTAGAATTCTAAAAGAATTAAGGAGGAACTAGTGAAACCACTGGCTACTCTTTTAATAAATCATGGAGGATGGTGGTGGTACCCGAGGATTGGAGGAAGGCGGATGTGATTCCCTTCACAAAAGTGGGTCCAAGACAGAGGCAGAAACTACAGACCTGTCAGTCTGACCTCTGTGGTAGGGAAAGTGATGGAGTCACTTCTGAAGGAAAGAATAGTCGAGTACCTAGAGGCCAGTGGAGCACAGGACCCAAGGCAGCATGGATTCACAGCGGGAAGGTCATGTCAGACGATCTAATAGATTTCTTTGACTGGGTGACCAAAGTAGTAGACAAGGGGAGGGCTGTGGACATGGCCTACCTAGACTTTAGCAAGGCATTTGACATAGTCCCACACAAAAGATTAATAGTCAAATTAACCAGCCTGGGAGTGGGACCCAGGGTGATAGCCTGGGTAAAACATTGGCTGGACAACAGGACACAGAAGGTAATTGTAAATGGAGGCCACTCTGAAGAAAGGGGGGTTACTAGTGGGGTACCGCAGGGTTCAGTATTGGGTCCAGTCCTTTTTAATGTCTTCATAAGTGACATTACAGAGGGATTGGAAGGAAAAGTATGCCTTTTTGCAGATGACACAAAGATCTGCAACAGAGTTGATACACAAGGAGGCGTGGAAAGGATGAAAAGGGACTTGGCAAGGTTGGAGGAATGGTCAGAAGTATGGCAGCTAGGATTCAATGCAAAGAAGTGCAAAATAATGCACCTGGGAAACAAGAACCCAGGGGAAGAATACACAATGGGTGGGGAGGTAGTAGGTAGGGAAATGGGCAGACTAGATGGGCCTAGCGGTCCTTATCTGCTGTCAAAGTCTATGTTTCTATGTTTCTATGTTTTATGTCACAAGCAGTGCTCTGTGACTTCAGGTAAGGAGAAAACAGCAGAAACAGACAAACTCTTCAGGAGCAAAGATCCTGTTTTCATGCAGATGACCTCACTACTAAATAATGGGGAGGAGGAATACAGAACTAATGGGATATACAAGCTGGACAGTGACTAAATAGCATGTTTTGTTAAAGTTCTCTTGAATGTGTCACCAGCTCTTTAAAATACCCTATTGTTTGGGAGGCTTTTTTTGGTGTGAAGGGGTTCTGCAGGGTTGTTGATCTCTTGTCTGCAGTTGAGGTTTAGCCTGAGTACCTAACAACTATAGGTCCCACTTGTATGCTTGTATAACTACTGTCACCATACAGCTAAAGTAGCTGGTGTTACTAGATTCTTCCTCCGAATGGGAAGTGCATTCTAATCATAGTCTCTACTACTTAAATTACTCTCTCATCAATATGGTTTTTGGTAAGATGTGGTACAGGGGGGAGGCAGTCAGTTGTAGTGATTGTGGGGCCCTGTTCTCCAGGAAGAGCTCTGAAGTAGGGGACACTACCCCTTCTGCAGGACCATAGCAGAGCTCTGTACTCAGCTGGTAGCAACCAAGATAAAAATTACCCAGCTGTGCACTCAGTTCAGCAGGGGCCTTCCTTCCTCACCCCCACTTCCCAGAAACCCACTCGTCTGAGAGGGTGGAGGGTGGTGGGGCATGGAAGGGTAGAAGGAGCAGCCTCAGAGAAGTTGTCCAACCAAGTTTCATCCTGATAGTGAATCACTTTGCACTCCTGGAGGAGGCTCAAGCTCCTTGTTCCACAAGTGGGGACTCTGAGTCTTTCTCAGGTGATGGGCCAGGCACACATTGGCACCCAAGAAGGCTAAGTTTGTAAAGAAGGTCCTAGTGATCAGTATCTCAATAGTTAGTGGTACAGACAGGGTGTTCATGGGTAGATGGAAGAGAGCTGGTTCAATGCCCGCCTGGAGCATTAGCCAACTGGGACATAGATAGAATAGGGAGGATGGTGGAGAGCAAAGGGGGTAGCTGGTAGTACTGGTGCACCTAGGTACCAATGATCTGGCCAACCAGTTGGTAGAGGCAATGAAGCAGAGTTTCCATAGATGGGTGTAGGTGTGTTTAATTATTTATTTATTCTTTGTTAACCGGGTTAGGCCCATTAGGCACAAGTGCCTGTTTTCAGGGGCAACCGGGGAGCTTTGGGCTGGTTAAGTGACTTGCTCAGAGTCACACAGTATACAAGTGGAGGCTGTAGGATTCAAACCTAGGTCTGCAGGTACCAAGCTCATTCACAGCTCATTAGTCTATCCTCTAGATTATACTGCCAGCTCAGGTTGGTGGCAAACTCAGCTTCCCTGGCCTTCTCCAAAGTCCTCCCTGTGTAGGGCTGTGTGGGGAGGCAGGACAGGATTGGGGTACTAAAATAGCAGAATTCAATAGTTGATTCAAGGGGTGGTATCAGGAGATGGGGTACCACTTTGTAGGGGACAGGGGGGATTTCTGGGACAGATGCTCTTCAAGGGTGATGGGCTTCACCTGACAAGAGAGGGGACCATATTACCAGGGCAAAAGTTTGATGTCTGTATCAGGCATTTAAACTGACTGTGGGGGAATCCAGAGCTACAGGATCCACAATTGAGGGTGAGCAGAAAGGGATACAAGATATTACTCCCCTACACCCAGGGGTCAGTAGCAGGATAAGGGCTACAGGGAACAATGTGGAGTTATGACAGTAAGGGGGATGGTTATAAGAGAATGCTAGGGGCCTGGGGAATAAACTTAGTGAGCTCCAGGCCACAATGACATGCACTGAGGTAGACCTTCTGGCCATCACAGAACCATGGACCACAGAAAACAAAGACTGGGAGATGGTGGTCTGTGGATATATATTTTATTCAGGAGGCACCACAGGACAGGTGCAGGGGTCCCCTCTGCAGTACGTCAGGGAGGGCATGGAAGTGATTGAAGCTGGGGGCATTAGAGGCTCAGATGAGGAAATTGAGTTTATATGGGTGCAATTCATGGTGGCCTCGGGCAGAAAGATAAAATTAAGGGCGGTCTATAGACCCCCAGGTCAAGGGGAGGAAAGGGAAAGAGTACTTGAGGAGGAACTTAGAAGAGGGGTGGCAAATCAGGAGGTGGTAGTGGTAGGGGATCTAAACTTGCCTGACATTGATTGGGATGTCCCAGTGGCCAAGAGCACCAAATGTCAGTCACTGCTGAATGCATTTCAGGACTGTCTCCTAGTACAACTTGTTAAGGAACCCACTAAGCAGTCAGCATTCCTGGATGTAGTGCTTACCGAAACAGAGCTAGTGGGTGCTGTGAGAGTGGGGGAGCCACTGAGGAATAGTGACCATAGCTCTGTGTGGTTTGAACTGGCCCTAGGGGCTGGTAAGCCTCACTCAAAACTGAAATCCTTGACTTTAGAAAAGTGGACTTCGTTAAGATGAGGGAAGGCAGAAGTTAGAAGGGGTGAGGGACACACAGTAGGCAGGGAGCAGGAGAAATGAAAAGCAATTAAAGGGACTATCCTTGAGGCATCGAAGACAAGTATAAAAACAATGACAAAGAAAAGTAGATCAAAGAAACCGCTACGGTTCTCACATAGAGTCAGGGAAGCAGTAGTGGCCAAAAATAGGGACTTTTATAAATATAAGAGCCAGCAAGGAGAGGCAGAACATGTGGAATATCTTCAGGAAGCCAAAGAGGCTAAGAGGACCATCAGGGAGTCAACAGCAGACACAGAATTGTACATTGCAGTAGGGGGTGAAGAGTGGGAAAAAACAGTTTTTTAAATATCACATTACAACTTGCTGATGCCATTTGGCGTCATAAAAAACATACCTCTTTTTCCTGATGATGCCGTACAGCATTTTAAGTTAGGTGCTGTATTGTCCTGACGTCACCAATTGGCATACGTGTCTTTCTGTTGGTGCAGCTTGCTTTCATTTGATGAATTGAGCTGCACCAACCAACAGGCGACATCATACTATTACTGATTTTACCTAATGTAATATGCATTCCCATTGTCTGTTTTTGAGAAATCCCATCTTACTTCCTGTTTAGCCCTTAATCTGTATTTGAAAAACACAAGTCTGATCCTCACTGTTGAAAAACAATTTTTAAATACAGAAATATTCAGCTCACTTAGTGGTATAAATAGAACAATAGTTATTACAATAATCATGTTATCAGTGACATAGATACATAGACAGTGTTGGCAGATAAGGGCCTATGGCCCACCCAGTCTGCCCACTTGAGCTTGTAGGGTAAGTTCAGTTTATGTTTTCCTAGAAGTCTGTTGCCCCTTACCCCTGACCTCCAGAATTCCTTTATGTCTATCCCATGCATTTTTAAATCCCGTGATTGTTTCAGCCCCCACCACTTCCTTTGGCAGGGTGTTCCACTTGTCCACCACCCATTCTGTGAAGAAATTCTTCCTCACGTTTCCTCTGAATCGTCCTCCCTCCAACTCCATCCCATGCCCTCTAGTTCTGAAATATCTTTTTTGCTTAAAAATAGTGTATTCCTGCACCCTGTTCCTCCCTGTAAGATACTTGTATGTCTCTATCATATCTCCTCTCTCCCTTCTCTCCTCCAGGGAGTACATGTTCAGTTCCTTCAACCTGTCCTCATAGGACTTGTGATGCAATCCATGTACCATCTTTGTTGCCCTCCTCTGAACCTTCTCTACCCTATCTATGTCCTTACGTTGGTAAGGTCTCCAGAACTGTACACTGTACTCCAGGTGGGGCCTCACTAGTGTCTTGTATAGTGGAATTATGACCTAAATTTTCCTGCTGGTGATGCCCCTGCCTATGCATCCCAGCATCCTATTTGCTTTACCTGCTGCCTTGTCACACTGTTTCCCTACCTTGAGGTCATCAGAGATGATAACCCCAAGATCCCGTTCCTGCTTGGTGCATGTTATATCCTCACCCCCCAACTGATATATTGTGCCAGGGTTTTTGTGCCCCATATGCATTATCTTGCACTTCTTTGCATTGATTTCAACTGCCAAACCCCTGACCATTCTTCAAGTTTCTGCAGGTCCCTTCTCATTCTGTCTACACCCTCTGGTGTGTCTACTCTGTTACAGAGCTTTGTGTCATCAGCGAACAGTGAAATTCTGCCTTTTAGGTCCTGCTTAATGTCACTGATGAAGATGTTGAATAGGACCGGTCCCAGTACTGATCTCTGTGGTACCCCACTGGTCACTCTTCCCTCTGTGGAGTGACAGCCATTTACCACCACCCTCTGTGTCCTGCCCAAATTGCTTCAAACAAAAGTGAAAAAAACCACTTCAATCGTAGCATTCCTCATCAAAAACCATTACAACACTCCCTGTACCTGTTTCTAGCATTCCTTGCCACCTTGCAAATACTCAACTCTGGTCACACTGACACTTGATAGCCTCCCTATATTATGCCTGTAAATCTTAGCTGGAAATCTTTAGTTGATATAACTATGTATTACATTGTTTATACTGTATTCTATTATATATTTCTATGGTATTGTGTTGTACTATTCTGTATTAGTATTTGTGTAACTAATCCAATGTTCGTTGATTACTGATCATTGCTGCCTGTACATATTGTACCTATTCTCCCATCTCTTCCCCCTCCCGCCAGAATGCATCTGGAATCTAGCACTTGCTGCTTAGTATGTTCTTCCTGGTAAAACCTCTCAATAAATAAATAAATAAATTTACTATTTTTGTATGGGCTGTGAAAAATGTTTATTATGCTCGTTTGTTGCCATTATAGTTTGTCTTGTAACAACAAATCAAGTTGTTTTAGCATAACATGTTAAGCTGATCAGGTTGTCACTATAATTATTTCACAACTTACTTTTTTTGCATTCGAGCAATCTGACTGGCTGTCACCACTTTTGGTGTATTTTTTTATGTCTTTTGGGGTATTTTTCTACAATTACATGTGGTCACTGATATCATGATTGTTATAACTATTATTCCATTTATACCACTAAGTGAGCTAAATATTTCTGTAATTAAAAATTGATCTCTGTGATTGGTTGGATTTTCTGACATCATCAATTTTGAATTTAATTGGTATAAAGGGATTGTTCTAGATTCAGGTACCATCCCCCTGATGAAACCTTAATTGGCAAAACACCAGGGAACCTGCACACAGCTCTTTTTGTTGTGCCTTCTACTATTCTGTTCAATGAGTGTGCCTGAAACTTAGGAATACATCTTTATTTAGCATTCAAGCAAGGACTCCAGTATTTTTTTACAACCTTCTCTGGAGGGAAAGTGGCTCTCCTGGCTCTGGAGTATACAATGATTTTTTTTTTTGTTGGTTTTGCTATTTCAATTAGGGCTTGTAGACCTCATCTTCACCCACACCCTGCCCTTGCTCTGTAGTGCAGCACCATTTGGTCCTGTTGATCCTCACTGTTGCTATGCTTGTTGTACATGTCACTATTTCCATTAATCAGTAAGAGCACACACTGGTACAGGAAGAGCATGGTGACTGGAAACTTAGTTTGAAGATGGAGGCACTGCTGTCAACCTAAAGTATTTCATTTTGGTGCCAAACCCTGATTTATAATCTGTATTTACTTTATTTTTTTATTTATGACAAAAGTTTTTCATTGTTGTCACTTTGTTCATTTCAGGATAATTTCTGGTCATCCTGTGTGATCACATCTGAGGGATCCGGCTGGCATTCCCGATGGGAAAGAGTGTTTCTTGTGCATGTACTAGATGATTTCACATGAATTCAGCACCTTTTGTTATTTTTTAAAGAGTTTATGTTCAGATTATGGCTATGTTTTAATTAAAATCTATGTGGCTTATTGCTCCCTGGGCCATGGAGGATAAGTAGGTCAGGGTCAGTAGCATGTTTGTCTCATGCTCTGCATTTGAGTTTTCTCCCTAATATGCAGTTGCTGATTGTTTAAAATGAAAAAAAAAATGGTGCTGTCCATCAACTCATCTGGCATCAGTCCAGCCCCAACCTCTGATGAGCTGTAAAGGCCAATTTAGTTTTAAATCCCTCCATAGTCACTGGTGTTGTCCATCAACTCATATGACATCAGTCCAGACCCAACCTCTGATGCACTGTAAAGTGCTCTTCAGGTTCAAATCCCTCCACAGCCACTGGTAAGATCCATTGCCTTACCATGCATCAGTCGAGCCCCAAACTATAGCGAACAGTGAAGTGTATTATGTTCAAATCCCTCCACAGCCAATGGTGTTGTCCATTGACTTACCATGTGTCAGTCCAGACCAATCTCACAATGCACTGTGAAGTGCATTTCATGTTCAAATCCCTCCACAGCCAATGGTGTTGTCCATCAACTCTCTGGCATCAGTCCAGTCCCAACCGCTGATGCACTGCAAAGTGCTCTTCAGGCTCAAATCCCACCAGAGTCACTGATGCAGTCCATCTGCTCATCAGTCTTCAGTCCAGCCCTTACCTCTGACATTCAGTGATGTGCATTACTGGTATGGATCCATCCTCAGCCACTGGTGTAGTCCATTGTACACATCAAGATTCATTCCAACACTATCCTCAGATGCACTGTAATGTTCTATTCAGGTTTGAATTACTCCACAACCACTTGTTTAGTCCCTTGTGCTTATCATGCTTTAGACCAGCCCTTACTTCTGATGCACTGTGATGTGACCAGTGCCAATGTATGACATATACAGTCCATTGAAGTGAAACACAGCACATAGTACACATGTGTACTCATGAGCCAATGAGCATTACTCCATGGTGCAGGCATACCCACACCCCCTTCCACACCCACATGGTGTGCCATACTAAATGCTGCAACATATCACATGTGTATGTAGGCAGTCCATGTGACACAGCATATAGTACACAACCTTTACAGGTGCCCATGTCATCACTCTGTACATATACCCACAATGTCTCTGCATGGCATATGAGCACCATTACCAGGTGCAGGCAACCCCACCCACTTCCTCACAACTGAGTATACCCCAAGGACAGGTGCCAATTCATGACACAAAGTGACTGAAGTGCCTATGAGCATCATTCCTTGGTACAGGCAGACCCACCCCATCCCCATGACATAGTATACCCCAACTTACCAGTGCCTTCTCAGCAGTTTCATCACCCTATATGTATACCCACGATGTATCTGCAGTGTCTGTTAGCACCATTATTAAATGGAGACAGCCCCTCTCATTTCCCCAAAAATTATGAAGTGCATCTGAGCATCTATCATGAATTCAGAACCCCACTCCCCTCCCACTAACACACAGTGCTTCATCATACAGTCATTCCCTCACCTTATGCCATCCCATAATATACCCCAAAAATAAACTATACCAGTAAATTAAATAATACACAAGTTTATGTAACATAACGTTTATTGAAAGACTGTGAAACTTTACATGAACAACATTATACTTCATTTATAGCATGATAAAGCAAACAGAACAAATAAAATACAGTTTCCTATATTATGGGTTTTATTACAAAAATACAATAAAACAGTTTATTTAAATGAAATTACACCTTTTAACTACAACAAATATGTAATCAATCATAGAGAGACCTCCAACACTAAAAAGGGCACATCCTTCCTGCATCACTTCCTAGTAATCCTGATATGCCTTTCTAAGGTATTGTGTAAATATGTTCTTACTAAACTAGGGGGAAAAAACAAAAAATTGATAATCAGATTCATAAACTAAAATCAATGGATAAAAAGAATTAAACACTGCAAAAATTCCAACCAGTGGAGTGGAACAAAAAACTCAAGCTGAATAACAAGAGATTCAGACACTGATTTCTGACTGAAAAAAATATAAAAACTTAGGAAAATTTATATTTAGTCAATGACAAATGTTTATTGCATATTTCTAACAATTTTAACTCACAGTTTTACAGAAATGTAATATTTGTGTATGACTAAGTAGACAGAGCATAATTACATTTAGATAAAATCATCAGATTTCATCAAAATATGAAAAAAAACAACCTTACACAACACTAAATCCAGTTGAACAGACATTACCAAAACTCACTCATTTTCAAGAACTTTTTGCCCTGAACAACTTTTCTTGTTACAGTTTTAAAATTGAATGTGTGGTTTATAAGATGTGCAGGTTCATGCTGCAGATCTAGAACCTCTTCAGGGACATGGGTGTTCCAGCAGCAGGCAGAGCGTACCTGAACAGTCTAAGTGACAATAGGATAGAATAAGATATAGTAGTAAAAACTGTAAAAAGAGGGGGTATGGCATGACTGGGGTGGTAGGGTGATAGAAGAAGATGAGCAGAAGTCCACCATTCTGAACAACTATTTTTGTTCCATCTTTACTAAGGAAGAAGATGAGCCCCTGCTTGAGAGTGGCATCAAAGCGGCCTCAAAGGGAATCCCAGAAATGAGTCTGCCAGTGTTTACTAGAGAAAGAGTCCTGAATGGGCTGGCAGCCCTCAAGACTGATAAAGCCCCAAGTCTAGATGGGTTGCACCCAAGGATACTGAGGGAGTTGGCAGCTGAACTGGCTGTTCCACTGGCTGAGTTGTTCAAAAGTTCATTCAGGACTGGGGTAATCCCAGCTGATTGGAAGATAGTGGTTATAGTACTGCTACATAAGGGGGGGGCAGGGAGCGACCAGGGAATTATAGGCCTTTTAGCCTGACCTCCATCATGGAGATGCTGATAGAGTCCCTGATTAAAGAAGACCTCATAGAATACCTGGAAAGCAAAGGAGTTCAGGATGATAAACAACACAGTTTTGTTGCAGGAAGGTCTTGTTAGACCAACCTGATAGTCTTCTCTGACTGGGTGACAAGAGAGGTAGACAAGGGACACATGGTAAACTTGCTGTACTTTGACTTTAGCAAGCACTTTGATTCAGTACCACACACAAGATTGCTTAAGAAAATGGAGGACCTGGGGCAGCTAAAACTCTTGTGGGCTGGGTGGGAAACTGGCTAGCAGGCAGGTAACAGAGGGTGGTGGTCAATGGGAATAAATCAGAAGAGAATGAGTTCATGAGTGAGATTCCACAGGAATCAGTCCTGGGACCGGTCCTCTTCAGCATGTTCATTAGCGACACTGGAGAAGGATTCCAGGGCAAGTTGTATCTATTTGCAGATGACACGAAGCTATGTGGGAGGGTGGATTGTGAGAAAGTAGTAAGGAATATGCAAATGGAACTGCTAAGATTAGAGGTGTGGTCAATGGTCTGGCAGTTAAAATTTCATGCAAAAAATCCAAGGCAATGCTCCAAGGGACAAAGAATCCTATGACGGGCTACTGGATGGAAGGGGAGAGAATTAGCACTACAAATGAGGAATGGGATCTAGGAGTTACCATCAATAACTCCCTTAAACAAACTAGTTAGTGCAACAAGGCCTATAGTAAGGCCAACAGAATGCTGTGGTGCATTGGGAGGAGATCTGACAGTAGGAGAAAAGAGGTGATATTACCCAGCTACGGAGCCCTAGTGAGGACTCACCTGCAGTACTGTGCCCAGTTCTAGAGTCCTCACCTCAGAAAAAACAGAGACAGGTTAGAGACAGCTCAATACAGAGTGACCAAAGTGATTCAGAGAGAGCAGGGTAAATCCTATGAGGAGCACCTCAGGAAACCAAATTTGTACTTATTGGAAACAGAAGGGAGAGGGATGATACAATTGAGACCATCAAATTCCTTAAGGGAATAAATAAAGTGAACTGTGGGGAATTAGTTTGTCTGAGTACAAACTCAAGGTCATGAGGTCATGAATGGAAGTTGGCAGGTGGGAGTTTCAGGAGAGATGTGAGGAAATACTTCTTTACAGAAAGGGTGGTGGAACCCTGAAAAACAGTCTGCCAGCTGAGCTGATGGGAGTGAGCACAGTAAGGAGGTTCAAACAGGCCTGGGACAGAAAAAAGTGAATAGTGGTTACCTGGGCTTCCATGACCAGGGAAGATCATTAGGGTAAAGTACAGAAGGGTTAGTACCCTGGGGGAACATTAGGTTCCAAGAATGATCACAGACTAAATGGATCATGGGTCTTTTTTGGCCATCATTGTATATATTTCTGTGACTTCATTTGTGTATTTCCTTCTCCTTGTTCTTTAATGGGAAGGCAGTATAGCCTAATAGATAGAGTACATGTTGATGAACCCAGAGACTCATATTTGAATTCCACCACTGTGTCTCATTGTATGACCTTGAGTGGGTCACTTAACCTCCCTGTGTTTACTTCTCTCTCTTTTTCTGTATCTAACTTCTTCTACCCTTTCCTTAACCTCTGTGCATGTGTATCTAATGGCTGTTGCCATCTATTCATGGATTGTGAAGCACTTTGGGGTACAGTGATCGATATCAATCCAAATTCCTCTTTTTGCTTTTCCTTATTACTAAGGACATTTGTATGACATGAATACTGCAGATGCCCTTTAAAATGCTTCTTCCCATTTTTTATTTTTTTTATTTAAAATGTTGCTAACTGGGTAAGAACACGTCCAGTTTTAGGCTCAACCCGATAATAAAGACAAACAAGTGACATGACAATAACAGTGACACATTGAACAATATTAAGCAAAACGGTTACAAACATCTGATGATAAATACAACTTGAAATTATGCTTGAATTGTTTCAGTGAGCTAGAAGAGCGAAGATCAGCTGGTAATGAATTCCAAAACAAAGGGGTAGCAACTGAAGAAGATCGAGAACCAATTTTAGAGTGATGTGGAATAGTTTGAAGAAGAACAGCATTTGATGACTGTAAGGAACTAATAGGAGTTATTATATTAACCAAATCCTTAAGTGGATAAATAGTATTAAAAAAAAAACAGATTTAAACACCTGACAGCCAAAGAAGTATGTAATTATAGAATATGGAGACGGCCATCACAAATTATCATATAAACGACAATGATGAAGACGATATAAAGAATCCAATACAAAACGACAGACATTATTATAGATGACTGTCAATATCTTGATTTCTTTATCTGAGAGTCTAAAATAAAGGCTTGCAACATAATCCAAATGTGGGATTAGTGTCCCAATCGCAATTGCTCTGTGGCTATCAGAAGAAAATATTTCTTAAACTTAAAAAGCAGTCCCAAATTTTGATTAACCTTTTTACTGACTGCTTTGATCTGAAGAGGAAAATTCAGGCCTGGGCCCAACATAACACCCAAGTACTTGAATTCATGAACAAATGCAATTGCTGCTCCCTTGTCATCAAGAACCAAGAGAATGGGGTTACTTCTTAAAGAGTGTCATGCAATTAAAAGAAAAACAACTACATGCATTTTGAAATTCCGGTTCCAGCACAGAAATAATCTGAGAAACAGTTTTTCCTTGTGAAAAAAATTATTAGATCATCTACATTTAATAAACATTGACTAGATCTAAAAATGGAGGGAAGTGCATTAATAAACAATGAAAATAATAAAGAACCCAATATCGAACCTTGTAGAACCTCTAAGTTAAAAGGCTTAACAGACAAGATCACTGACCCCAAAGTAAAGACCTAAGACCTTTCAGTTAGATAATCTCTACACTAAGCTATGCCATTTTCTGAAAATCCACGGTGTGCCAATTTTAGGCGCAGTAGAGAATGATTTATAAGGTCAAATGCCTTGGTCAGATCCATTAAAACAGCCCCTGTTAAAAGGCCCTTTTCAAAGCCCTGGAGGACAGCATTTGTGAACCTGACTAAGGCAGTCTGTGTGCCATGGCTTTTTCTAAAACCATGTTGTTCAGGGCACAACACACCATATGATTCTAAATACTCAGAAATTTGATTAGAGACAATTTTTTCAAGTAGCTTACTTAAAAGGTTAAGAATAGATATCGGCCTATAGTCATCAAGGCTATCAATGTGAGATATTTTTGGAACTGGAACCACTTTTGCAAATTTCCAAGTTGAAGGAAAAAGGCTAGAAATTAAACATAACTTAAAAACTGAACAGAGTAGGGCTGCAATTTGGGGGGCTAGTAACTTTGGGAATCGAACATCAAGATCTTGACCACAGTCACTGAATTTATTAGGGATGGTCTGTAATAGATTAAGTACATCAAATTGTGTTACCCTGTGAAAATAGAAAGATAGTCTATTATCCTGTACATCTTTAGTTTCAGTTTCACTAGCAGGTGGCTTAACCAGGGTACTTCCGTAACTAGAAAAATATGAAAATTTCATTAAACAGTTCAGCTATTACCATGGGGTCAGAAGCTATGCCCTCTGGGGCCACAATCTTACCAACATTAGTTTTCACCTTTGGATCAATTATCTGAGTGCAAAATTTCTTGGGTCAGCCAGTTATCAGTTTCTTTTAAAATACTCTTTTTAGCACAGCTAACTAAATAACTGACTTTGTTCCCCAGGTAGCAATATCTATTTAGTGAAAAAATAGAAGGCAATTGTTTATATTTAGACCATGCAAGATTCCTAGCCTTAATCCATTCTTTTAGATTCTCAGTATGCCATTTCTTAAAATGTTGCAGGACTCTGATCTTTCATGTAGGAAAAAAAATTTCTTGGATTGAAAACAATTGATTGCAAAAATAATCTACTGCACAATCAGGGTAAGGGATTAAATTTAATAAAGACCAATCTATTAAGGAAAGTTGCTGCATTAATTTTCCATAATCAGATTTCCTAAAATTATGAAACTGTACAAACCTAGGTGAAGACTTGGCCCTTTTAAAATTCAGGACACAATAAACAGCTTAATGGTCACTAACTGATTCAGCAAGCACCCCACTGAGGACATAATATATGTCCTGTTTCTAACATCCCAATCTAATATGAAATGGTTACCTGTTTGTAAATTTAGCCTATAGTGTTCTTGAACCATATGAATCAACTTATAAGTCTGAAGTATAGAGTCCAGTCCCAGACTATCAGATAAAAACCAGCTCAGGCTTATGTCTCCCACCATAAGAAAGTCAGAAGAAGACAAATATCCTGAACAAATAACCAAAAATTCCCACAGGCCATGTATACCAGTCACTTGCAGGAGGGTCGTACAGGCACCCCGAGGTAACGTACCAGGTCATAATGTTGCATGCTTAATAGCGTATGACATTATGGCTAACCCGGTACAGCACAGTATGCTATCACTACTGGTGCAATACCGCATGTACTGCTGTACGTGGTATTGCACCAGTAGCAGATTCCCAGGCAAAGGATAAGACCTCTGCTGGGAGCAGGTTCCGATGAGCAGCTGCCATGGCTCACAGGACTGAGCCACAGCAGAAGGAACCCATGCGCTGCATCTGGGACCAGGTTTGATTGCTGTTCCCAGGAACATTTTATTTTTTTCGGACTTGTGGACTCCCTGAGTTGGACCCCTGGAATTGAGAATCTTTAGTGGGGATCTGGGGGCACAGCCCCCCGCATATGTGGGGTGTGGGGGGTGAAGCCCCACAGAAAAACACTTATGCCTCATGGCATAAATCTATTGGCAGCGTGATTTTGCCATGCGGCATAATGTCTTGTGACATTATGACCCCGTGCCCAAAGTAACATGTTTCTTACCATCCCAAATTAATCTTAATAACAGCCAATCAGTAACTGAATCAGTACCTGCACTACTACCAGAAAGACTAATTTCGAGACCTTCCTTATACAAAATTAACACACCTCCCCCTTTTATCCCCTCCTCTCTGTCTGCACAAACAATGTTATATCCTGAGATGTTACACAGTTTGTCTGGAGTGGACTGTTTTAACCAAGATTCTATTAAAACAATAATATCTGGTTTAGATGTTTGAGCAATGATCTCTACCTCAGGCAACTTAGGCAAATAACTCTGGACATTCAAAAGCATAATCTTAAACCCATGTAGGGTAAACCATGTATTGCTGCAAGGGTCAGTGTTAAATCCAGATGGTCCAGGATTAGACTCAATATCACTGGATAATAAAATTAAATACGTTAACACTAATAATTTAAAATTAATACAGAACACAAACAAGCAATTTTGAGCATGGAACACTGACCCTGGCAACAAACAGGACCCACACTCCCTCACAGCAGCCCCATGCATCAGCAACAAGCCGCTAGTTTGAATAACATTAACCCTCCTTAACAACAATGAAGACATATGATCAGAACCCACTTCCCCTACCCACACATGGTCAATATAACAAGCAAATACATTATTTAGTTGCAACAAACTAAACAACCTACAATGAAATTACATTGTAATAACACAACTAGGTATTTTCCCCACTTTGAATGATAGCTATTTACCGAATATAGCAATAATGATTAAGGAAATGAGGCCCACGCTCCCATGGATCTCTCGGACTCCCTCAGAGTCCACACTTAGCCACACTTCGCTGCAAGGAGCTGTTGCTGAAGACACCACTGTGTCTTACAAGCAGTAGATTTGAAGCCCAAAAAATCTGCCAAATTGGGCTGCCACCACCAATCGGGGGTGGGGGTACAATTAGTGAAACTGGCCAGTGCTTTGTTGCCAAGCAACACAGATGGCCAGTGAGGGAGCTAAATGGGGAAGCAGGGACTGATTAGATAAGCACTTGTTAGTCATGCAACACAGAACAGTCTAAAAGCATTAATAGTTGCAGCAGCAGTTCAGCAAACTCCATTTCACAAGCAGATTACAGTTCCTTCACACAAATGTGGCAGGCAGTTGAAAACAATGACCCTTCTAGTTCCAGCAATTTGCAAGCTGCAATAAAACATAAGCAGCACAGTTATTTGCAGCAGTCACACAAGGCTCAGCAAAGATCTGACAGTTTGTAAATCATAATTTGTGCACACCAGATTAGTTCAGCCACACACAAACGGCAGCAGTTACAGGACAATGCAAGCTGATGTATTTCACCATAGCGCATAACATTCTAAGAAATACGTTTGATTTCACTTGCAGAGGACAGTGAATTTTTAATTGTTTTTCTTATTTAGTATAATTTATGTTGCAGCTGTATGCTGCATAAGTGGAAAATGTAAATAAATTAAAAGGGGGAAAAAATCTTGGTTTCATTCATATGCAGAATCTAAGGTAGCAGAACCATGGGGTATGAGTCCTAGTTGGGAGGGGGGCACAGGAGGAGGGAGAGAGAGAGAGAGTCAGGAGGGCCATAAGTAAATATGTTTTCTCACAGAGTATTAGACTTGTGGAACAGATTACCAGAGGAGATAGTAAGTGCATATATTGTTCAGAGAATAAAGACTAGGCTCAGTAAGAGAGGAGTCTAGCACACAAACGGTCTAGACACAATTGGCAATGTCCTCTCTATCTTCTTTATCTACTGCTGGAAAACCCCATGTGGCAAACAAATATAAGAAGTCAAAGGCATAAGTTCAACTTGATCAGGAACTAACTTTTATTTTGAGCAATAAAGTCAGTTGCCTTCGTCTAACAATGCGCTCAGTACACCACGATAAATTAGGAAAAAAGTTAATCTTGTAGTTTAACAGGTTTTCTGGTGTGTAGGTTCCCTTTTTTTGCCTTCTGAACAAGAACACCATTGCTATCATTTAAAATAAAACTGTTATCTGCCTGCATTAATTTATTGGGTTAAACGTTTACATTTGATTGGCAATGGAACAGTACACTCACTAGGTTCCTGAGCCAAAGCACTGTAAGAAAAGCTAAAAGAAGCAAGCCACCGTTCTTTTCCTGAAACAAGAAAATATGTAAAGATGGTAAGATTTTAATTAAAGAAAGGAGTTCATTGAAAATAGCACATCATTTGAAAAACAAAAGGGACTCTCGAAGTACCAGATCAAGCAAACTGCTGACTGCTAAGTAGGTCAGTCAGTCAAAAAACTTTATTGTTCATCAATATGCCATTATAGCTTAAAATATATGTAATATAAAGATGCAATATATACAATAATCCAACACAAAGCTGGAATAAAAGATTTTCTAAGATCCAGAAAAGTAGTATAATACAATAAACAGAGGACAGAGCCTCATAAACTATTTGTGTTAGGCAGAATACCTTCACATCAAATGGGGGATGTATTTATAATAAATGCATATGAACAAGAGTACAGTCATAGTTATTGATCTTTAAAAATATGAACCAACTGGGACATGTTGGGCTCACTATCTGACACATAAACCAGAAACTACAGTAGATGCTGGACACTGGCATTCATCCTGGTTGATCATGGCATTCTGCTCAAAACACTGGCCAAACTGAACTTCTCCAACAATGTATTCAACTGGGTCCACAACTATCTCAACCATAGGACACATAGAACCTTAATTAAGGGTCACCTCTCCAATGTCTGTCATATTAAATATGGTGTCCCACAAGGCTTCATATTGGGCCCCCTACTGTTCTCCCTTTTTGTGAATTCCCTCCTGGGCACATGCACTTCCACTAAGCTCATAATCTATGTGGATGAAGCAGACCTTTACTACAGCAACAAAAATCCCTCTGCTCTTTGCCAAAAACTCCAATCTGATTTCAGTATACTCCATTCATGGTTTTGCTCACATGGCTTTGTCTTCAGAGTCAAAAAAACATAGAATCTGTTGGCAGATAAGGACCATATGGCCCACCTAGTCTGCTCATTTTCCTATTTGATCTGTGGCTCTCCTGCTCTGCACATCTCCAGGGTACCCTTATGTCTATCCCACGCACTCTTGAACCCCCACATTGTTTTCACACCCACCACTTCTGCTGGAAGGCTGTTCCATGGCTCCACCACCCTTTCAGTGAGACAGTACTTCCTAACATTACCCATGAGCCTTCCACCTTTCAGCCTGATATCATGCCCCCTTGTTCTTGTGCAGAGTTTTCTCTGAAATATGATTTCCACCTGTACCCTGTTTATTCCCCTAAAGTACTTGAAAGTCTCTATCATATCTCCCCCCTCCTTTCTTTCCTCCTGTGAACAGATATTAAGGTACTTAAATATTTCCTCATAGGGCTTCTGGTGCAGTCCATGCACTATCTTTGTTGCCCTTCTCTGGACTGCCTCTATTTTGTCAATGTCCTTCCAGAGATGTGGTTGCCAGAACTGGATTTAGTACTCCCGCTGAGGCCTCACCAGTGATCTTTACAGTTGCATCACCACCTCTTTCCTCCTACTTGTTATGCCCCTCCCTATGCACCCCAACATTCTGTTTCCTCTCCCCACCACTTTTACACATTGTTTTGTCACCTTCAGATCATTAGATATGATAACCCTCAGGTCTCTCTCCTGACTTGTGGTGGCCAGAATTTACCCACCCATCCTGTACTCCTCCCTTGGATTCCTGTGACCCAGGTGAATGATCTTGCACTTTTTAGCATTAAAACTGAACTGCCAGACACCTGGCCACTCCTCTAATATGACCATGCAAACATACAAAATTGGCAGCAGATAAAGGCCTTATGGTCTATTAAGTCTGCTCAATTTTGAAGCTAGTAGCCTTATACTGCAGCTGCCCCTTCCTCCCCTATTAGGCTTAGGTCCTTTCTCATTCTTTCCACCCACTCCAGTGTGTCCACTCTGTTGCAGATCTTGGTATCATCTGTAAAGAGACACACCTTTCCCTCCAGATGCTGTGCAATGTCACTAATGAAGACATTGAATAGGACTGGCCCCAGCACCTACCCCGTGGCACCCCACTGGTCAGCTCCCTCTCCTCAGATTTCATGTCATTTACCACCACCCTCTGAGTCTTATCCCTTAGCCAGTTCCCAATCCACTTTATCACCATAGCACTCACTCCCAGGTTCCTCAATTTGTTTAGCAATCTTTTGTGTGGGACAGTGTTGAAGACCTTGCTGAAATCCAAGTAGGCTACATCTACCGCACCTCCCTGATCTACCACCCTGGCTATACAGTCAAAAAAATCTGTAAGATTCAACTGACAGGACCTTCCTACTGAGAATCCATGCTGCCCTGGATCCTGTACCCTGCTATCTTCCAGAAACTTCACAATCCTCTCCTTAAGTTAGGACTCCATTAGTTTCCTCATTATTGAGGGCAGGATTACAGGCCTTTAATTGCCTGCCTCCTCTCTGCTTCAACTCTTGTGGAGAGGGACCACATCTGCCTCCCTCCAGTCCTCATGTACCTCCCCTGTCTCTAGTGATGCATTGAAAAGGGCAGCCAGTGGTTCTGCCAGCACTTCCCTGAGTTTCTTTAGTACTCTGGGGTGGATCCCATCTGGCCCCATTGCCTTATCTGCTTTTATTTTTCCCAAGTTCTTCTAGGACTCATTCCACTGTGAATGGGCTGGTGTCTACCTCCCTTCCCTGAATATCTCTTTTACTGAGTCTCAGTCCCTCAGCCCCCCCCCCCAACTCCTGGTGAATACTGAGCAAAAGTACTTGTTCAGTATCTCAGCCTTTTCTAGATCATCCTCCACCCTTTCTCCTCCTTCCTTCTTCAGCCTAATGATCCCATTTCCCATCTTTTTCCTCTCCCTAATGTATCTGAAGGTCTTGCCACCTTTCTTAATAGCCTGGGCTATACCTTTCTCTGTCTGTGCTTTAGCCCTTCTAATTATTTTCCCAGATTCCCTGTGCTTCTCCAGATATTGTTCTCTGTCCTCATCCTTTTGTGTTTCCTTGTATCTTCTGAAGGCTCTTTTTTTAAATTTTATTTCACGTTTAAAATTCAATACTTTGGAGCTTGAGGCTCTTTTACAAAGGTTCTGAGTCAGACAAGTAACAAGATGACATCAATGGCAGTACACAACAGGATGATAACTGATGAAAACACAAACAAGGTTATATAGTGCAAAATATTTGTTATTATTTACAAGAAGTCAGGAGCGGGGAATACAACAACACTACAGGAGTGTTGTAAAAAATTATATTATTGAAACTAACTTGGGGTCACCATGGACCCCATGCTCAAGTCATTTGTGGTAGAGAATAGTAGCCACCAGTGGTGGCTTTGTCAAATGTAAAGAGAAAGGGACTGGGAGAGGCAAGGTGTTGACAGAGTGGGGGGGGGTGAGGGAGGGGTTGTAATTTAAAGGAAGATATAGTTTCAGGAGGTGCATCTGCAGGTATTATCAAGGGCAAGATGGCAGTGTAATTCATTTTTGAAGTGGCTTAGCTTTCCATAGCATAGTAATTCAGCTGGGAGATCATTTAACCACATTGATCCCTGATATAATAGTGATCATTGGACAAATATGGCACGCTTGAAGGGCACTTGTACACCACCTTTGGCCACTCTTCTGGGGTTGACAGTGGGTTAGTGGATCATAAATAGGCTAGAGGTTGTCTTAGGTGCAAGCCTTATCAGAGATTTCTTAACAAATAGGCAAGCCTTGTATTTGACTTGTAGTTGGAGAAAGAACAACCCAGTTTTTGTGTACAGTGTGTGAGTGTGAGTCAGGTGGTCTGCCCCAAGGACTAGCCTGCAGGCCTTATTGAGGAGTATTCTGACCCTTTTGAGTACAGAGTCTGAACTAGCACAGGTAAATGAGCAGCCCATAGTCTATGGATGATAGCACAGAGCTACATGTGGCTAGTTTCAGGGCCTCGGGTATCATTGAGTGCCTGTGTCAATATAGAACCCCAAGCTTTATATTGGCTGATTTCACTATCTGGTCCTCATGTGTTGTAAAAGTGAGGGTGTCATTTAGGTGCACACCTAGGTATTTAAAAGTGCTGATCTGCTCAATTTGATGTCCTTATAGGCTTTGTACCAGTAGTGGGGCATATTTCCTTTTCTTGCTTGGCACTGTAAATAGCATACTCTTAGTTATTTTGTAGTTGAGTAGCAATTTATTTTGTGCAAATCTGTCTTCTAGACTATGAAAGTTGGTCTCTAGTTCAGCTGTTTTAGTGGGAAGTTCCCTGCCTGGGACTGAGAAAACTGCATCATCTGCTTAAAGCACCATGTGCCAGGCAGGCAGACAGTAAGGAGTTGATAAAAAGGCTAAACAGGAGTGGTCCGAGAATTGATCATTGCGGGACCCATAGGGATACTACCCTCTGCTCAGAGAGGGCACCATTTAAGCACACACATTGTAACCTATTTGAAAGGTAACTTTCAAACCAGTTTAGGGTATACGTGGGCTGCCTGATTGACAATAAGCATTGACTTAGCAGCTGGTGATTGACGGTATTGAATGCCTTGGTGAGGTCTACATTGCCAGGCCATTGTCCAGAGTGTTATAGAGATGGGTAGTATATTTGACCAAAGCAGTGATAACTGAATGTTGTATTCTGAAGCCGTGTTGCTCAGAAGAGAGAAGATTGTATGTCTCAAGATATTCAGTAAGTTGATCCAAGGCAGCTTGTTCTAAGGCTTTGGAGAGCTGGGACAGGATGGAAATGGGCCTATAATTTACCTGGCTGGTTCTGTCACCATTTTTGAACACCAGGGTGACAAGTGCTTTCTTCCAGTTTTCAGGGAAGATACCAAACTTTAGAGAAGCATTGAAAACTTTGATTAGAGGATCAGCCATCTCATTTAGGGTGAGGGCAACCATCTTCAGGTCAATGGAGTCACTCCCCATCCTGGTTATACCAAGGACCCACTTCACATACTTCAAGGTTTCAGATTTGGAGATTTGTCTAAAGTACAAGGGCGGAACCTTTTGTGGGGTATAGAAGGTGTGATAGGACATGGGGCTGACCAAGCAACGGGGTGTTAAGGTAGTCACTTGGTAACACTGTGCTCAGATCAGTGAATGCCAAGTTGAAAGCACTCGCAATATCATTAGGCTCTTGTAATGTCTTTGTTACAGTTACTATGAGATCAGATAGGGCCTTTGTGGCTCTAACTGTAAGTGTTTTCAAGGAGTTCCAAAATTCCTTGCCATGACCCCAGCTATTATTTAGTAGTTCCTTGTAGTAGGTAGCTTTGGCTTGCCTTATAAAGTCTTTTCCTTTCCCTTACTTTCTTGGCCACTACCTTTGAGAACCATAATGGCCTTTTTTCTTTCTTTTACTCTTGCTATGCGTTTTGACACAGTGACCTGTTACTTCTGCTATGACTCGCTTGAGTCTAGACCACTGTTTTTCCACATCTTCTCCTGTACCTTCCACTGCTAGGGCTCTATCTCTACCCATTTCCTTAAAGTTAGCCTTCTTGAAATCTAGGACCTTTATCCTTGCATGGCTTGTCTCCTCCACTGTGGTTACCTTAAACCACATTGTCCTGTGGTTGCTGGTACCAAGGGAACTGCCCACCTCCACATATCTGATCCTGTCCCCATTGGTCAGGACCAAATCCAGTATAGCCTCCTCATGGATTGGTTCTGCTACAACATATTAACATAGAAACATAGAAGTTTATGGCAGATGAGGACTGCAAGGTCCAACCAGTCTGCCAGTTTATTTTTCTACCTTATGAATGTGCCATTGGCTTTTGCTCTGTCAATGGCCTATCTATTCATACTCATCTGTATTGCTCCCTTATGCCTATCCCATTCCTGTTTGAAGCCATGCACTGTATTCATATCCACCACTTCCTGATGTAGGCCTTTCCATGCATTCACCACCCTTTCTGTGAAAAATAACTTCCTCACATTACCCCTTAATCGGCCTCCCTCTAATCTCATGCTATGTCCTCTTGTCCTGCTATTTTTCTTATATTAAAACATGTTAGACTCTTTCACCTTGTTATTGCCTTTAAGGTGTTTGAATGTGTCAATCATATCACCTCTCTCCCTCCTTTGCTCTAGGGTATACATATTGAGTTCACTAAATCTGTCCTCATTCGTTTTCTGATGCAGTCCCTGCACTATTTTGGTTGCACTTCTCTGGACTGCCTCAATTTGGTTAATGTCCTTGTGAAGGTGTGGCCTCCAGTACTGCACACAGTACTCCAGATGGGGCCTAACCAGTGTCTTGTAAAGAGGGATTATTACCTCCCTCTTACGACTTGTGATTCCTCTACTAATACACACCAATATCCTTCTAACCTTACCTACTGCTTTAGTGGTCTGCTTGGATGATTTCAGGTCATCAGTGATGATGACACCCAAGTCTCTCTCTTCCCTTGTGACTGCCAGCAACTCCCCTCCCAGCTAATAGGTGGCTTCAGGGTTTCTCTTCCCTATGTGCATGATCTTGCACTTCTTTGCATTAAACCCCAGTTGACACTCTTCCAACCATTTTGCTAGTTTATCCAGATATCTTCTCATTCTGCCCACCCCATCTGGATCATCTACTCTGTTGCAGATCTTGGTGTCATCTGCAAAGAGACAAACCTTACCCTCTAGTCCATTTGCAATGTCACTGATGAAAATATTGAAGAGGACTAGCCCCAGGACTGATCCCTGAGGTACCCCACTTGTGACTCACATCTCTTCTGACAGTATACCATTTACCACCACTCTCTGTTTTCTGCCCGTCAACCAGTTTGCCACCCAGCTGACCAACATCTGACCCACCCCGAGCCTACCCAGCTTATTAATCAATCTTCTATGTGGAACAGTATCGAAAGCTTTTCTGAAGTCAAGGTAGGAGATATCAACTGCTTCCCCTTGGTCCACCATTCTGGTTACCCAGTCAAAAAAATCTATGAGATTAGTTTGACAGGACTTTCCTTTTGTAAACCCATGCTGTCTTGGATCCTGTGCTCCTATGGATTCCAGGTGTTGCACTATCCTTTCCTTAAGGAGTGTCTCCATAATTTTGCCCACTACTGAGGTAAGACTGCCTGGTCTATAGTTCTCTGCCTCCTCCCTGCTACCACTCTTGTGGAGTGGGATCACATGAGCCCTTCTCTAGTCTTATGGGACCTCTCCTCTGCTCAGAGACTCACTCAATAGTTCTGATAATGGCTCTGCTAGTTCCACCCTTAGCTTCCTTAGTACCCTGGGATGTATGCCATCAGGTCCCATTGCCTTGTCCACCCTGAACTTACTGAGCTCTTGTAGGGCCCTTTCTTTTGTGAAGGGGCTAGTGCACACCTCCCTCTCCCTGTGTCTATGGTGCTGAGCTGAGGGCCCTGCCCTACCTTCTCTTCAGTAAATACTGAGCAGAAGTATCTATTTAGGATAGATGCTTTTACATGGTCCTCCTCCTCACAAGCCCTCTTATCCCCTTTGATCTTAGCAATACCCCCTCTGGACTTTCTCCTTTCACTAATGTATCTATACAAAGTCTTGTCACCTTCTTTTACTGTCTGTGCTAGTGTCTCCTTGGTTTGGGCCTTTGACTGCCTTACTGCCTTCCTTGCTTCCCTTAGGGAAGTTTGGAATGCCTCCTTATCTTCATCCTGCTGCGTTCCCTTATATTTCCTGAAGGCCAGCCTTTTGGCTCTGACCTTTTCTGCTACTGTGTTTGAGAACCAAAGTGGTTTCCTTCTTCTTTTGTACTTCCTTTTCTCACTAATACAATGGGATGTTGCTTCAAGTATTGCATCTTTAATGCTTGCCCACTTTGCCTGTACCCCCTCACCTGTATTTCTTTTTGCCAGGGCTAGCTTAACTCTGTTGGCCATCTTATCAAAATCAGCTCCTCTGAAGTCCCATATTTTTGCCTTGGAATGGGATGATTTTGTTCTAGTGGCCAAACTGAACCATACCATGTGATGGTTACTGGCACTCAGGTGACCTTCTACCTGGAGATCTGTGATCCTTTCCCTGTTAGCCAGTACTAGATCTAGGATAGCTCTGACTCTTGTGGGCTGTTGTACCAGTTGTTTGATGCCCTCCACCTGCAGGGAATCCACCATGTGTCTAGTTTTGACAGATGGCCCTGCTGGTATTGAAAATCTGTATCTGGCATGTTGAAGTCTCCCATTATTAGAATCTCCCCTTTAGCTGTCATGTTTTTTATATCTTCTAACAGTAAAGTGTCTATGTTCTCCTCCTGATCTGGAGGCCTGTACACAACCCCAGTTCGTACGGCTATCCCATTTCCTGTTTCCAGGGTGATCCACAGTTCTTCTGGCTCCTTATGTGCATTCTGAATTTCTGTAGCTTTGATATTTACAGCTTTGAAGCTATCTTAAATTTACCCCATTCCGGACAGTCATGAAGTTCCTGCCCCTTGTTGTACTCACAGTTTGAGTGCTCCGATCTACCTCAGGCAGGTTGAAGTCACCCATTGGTAGCAAATCCATGGTTTTCTCAGGTATCAGGAAAAGCACTGACTTTGACTACACCCTCGTGGACAATGACGGCAACCTGATCAAAAGAGTCCCTGAATTCAAATATCTCGGTATCCTCCTTGACAACCACCTAACCTTTGATAAACACATAAATCTCCTTATCAATAAAGTGCATCAGAGACTCGGGATGTTGTACCACATCAGACAATTCCTCACTCCAGACTCTGGGACTCAACTTGCTGGCAGTCTCCTGTTCCCCCTCCCAGACTATGGCTCCCTAGTCTACTCCCCCCCCAAAAAAAAACTTTGACAGATTGAGGTCCACCTACCATAGCATCCTCCAGTTTGTCACTAGTCTTCCCAGAATGACATACCATTGCACCCTCTATAAATTATCTAATTGACTCCTCCTCAAGGAAAGGTTCAACAGCAAATCCTGCACCTTCCTATTCAAATCCCTTAAGGGTCTCCTCCCAGACTGTACCTCCTCCCTCTTTCCCAGGTCTGCCCACTCTCACATCCCCAGACACTCCTCTGGAAGTGCATTTGCAACCCCACTATACTGCACCTCCTATGGACAATGCTCACTTGCCTACAGGGGCAAAAAACTTCAATACTCTGCCTCAGTCTCTCATCCAATGCCCGTCTATTGCTGTTTTCAAAAGCACCCTAACAAATCTCCTCCTCAACAACTCTTCATGGAACTGCCCTTAATCTTTACCTTACCCTCACTCCAATTCATGTATCTCCCCACAATTTCCCCTGTTCCTCCCACTAAGCCTCCCCCACCAAAGCTTTGTAAATTATTTAATTACTACCACAATGATTTGTACTGTATATAATACTATGATTTGTGTACAGTTCCTTGTAAATTCAAGTGTTGTTCCTCAATCTAGTTTGTGTATTTTTACTCCAATGTACAGTTTGTAGTTATGCTTTTGTATGCTCTTCTAATTTTCTTGTTTCTTCTCGATTCTGATCCACTGGATGCTTGTGAAAATGGGCAATTTCTCTCACATGTCTTTCCAGTATAAAATAAAAATGAAATGACATGAAACTGCCTCACTCCTGAAGCCAGACTCCCCATTGCCCAGGGCAACCTACTGTCTCTAATTGACTATGTCTACCCCATCTACTCACAAACCTCTGCCAAGGGACTTTCAAGACTAAACACAACATATAAAAATATCCATAGATTTGCACTTCAGGCACCCTACTCCACCCACTACTGCACCTCTACCAGGCACTTGGATGGCTCCCCCAGAGGCCTGCCTTGACTACATCCTAGGCTGCACTGTCTACAAGGCCATCAGAGAAAGTGATGTCCCCCCCTAAGACCTAAGACATATCACTGTGACCTCTAGAATTCTTCTAGTTTTCTGTTTGAGTGCCCCCATATTATTACATGCTTGGGAAAAAAAAGCATTCTTCTCAGCTGCTCCTAACCTGTGCAACAGCCTATCTACCCCACTACAGGTCCTTGACTCTCACCCATAGTCAGGTCCCTCTATAAATCAAATCTAATGGCAACAGTAAACTGTACCTGCTCCCCTGGAGGACTGACACATGTATGAGGACCTGCACTGTCCTTCTGGCTAGGCCATTACCAGTAGTGCACCTTACGTCATCTGGTTTCAAATTGCTCTGAGTTAAGTACCTGTACTAAATAACTTCTTGCTTATCCTTATACACAACTGTATAGTTTACTTGAATGTGTTTCTGCACCTTGTTCTGTATCTTGTGCCACTTATCCTTACTCTAAACTGAATAATTATACTTGTAGTTACTCCAGTGTCAGTGTTTACCTACTATATCCTTGTGAATTTTACCTTTGTACTTAACTGTATTGTATTACTTGTATTTATTCCAGTGCCCTGTTTTGCAAATGTAATTCCCAAATTACCTATCTCCATTGTATATTGTGCCATCTTCATGGCCCCGAGCGTGCCTGAAAATGGTCCTGGGAACCAGTGCACTTACACGGTTTACACAATTTTGTTTGGTAGGAGAAGGCCACAGGACACATCAAGTCTACCCCCACAATATGTGGGAATTTCAGTTTTCTACCTAGTTTTGTAGATATATGTCTAAATTCTTCTTAAACTGGTCCATTGTACCTGCACCTAATACAAATTGTAGCAATTTGTTCCATTGTCTAGTTGCTCAACTAGAGAAGAAAAATGTTATCTTGTATTTTATTGCTCTGAGTACAAACAGCTGGCGTGAATTGCATCTTAGGGATATTGGTTTGAGAGCATTAAATATCCCACATTATTACATTAATGAACTATCTTGAAGTATTTTATAAAAGAAGCAGCATGTCTCCTTTAATTCTTCTTACACTAAAGGGGTATAATTTCAGTTCCCTACATCTAGCAGAGTAATCAAGATTTTTTTTAGTCTAGGGATAAGTTTTATTGCTCTTCTTTGAACACTTTCCAATAATTTAGTATCCTTGGTCATGAATGGTGCCCAGAAACAGCTCCATAGTCTAAGTGCAGTCTTATGTATTAATTGTACAATGCCAAAGTACAAGGTTCTTGTCTACTTATAAAGTATTTTTTAATGGTGTTGAGAATAAAATTAGCTCTTGCAGTAATCAGTCTACAATGACTCCCTGGAAGTAGTTGATTATTTACCAAGATCCCTAAATCTTTTTCTAGCTGTACTTCCTTTAGTTGTTTGCCATTTAGATGGTACTCAGAATTTGCATTATGTTGACACTTACCTGGTGAACAAATAAATAAATTAATGAATAAATAAAATGCAAACAACTTAGTAGGGCACCAACAAATCTTAATACGATGATTAGTAACCTACTAAGGCAGAGCATTAGCCATTGCATAAACTGCATGTAATTTGATTTATGGAATTCTCATACATAAAAAAGAGTCCTAATAAATTTGCACACTGACCATCAATCATGTATGTCAAAGGTAAGTAGAAATAACTCACAGCAAATTTGGAAATTTAGTGCAAAGAGGAGTTACCCAAATACAACAAAGGTGTATTATTCCTAAAACACTTGATAATATAAAAGTAGTTTGCCATTTGATTAATAATAAATATGTCATTCATCGAAAAAAGAAAATCCAGATGATCATCATGGACACAACTAAGACCCAAAAATATGCTATTTATCCATGTATCCCTTAACTTGTTATGCCATGTACATTGAAAAAGTACATGATCTGTAGATGTGCACTTCAGATACCCTACTCCACCCATTACTGCTGCATCTACCAGGCACTTGAATGGCTCCTCCTACAAGTTTTGGACTGCAGCTGACACTTAGGTCACAAGTATCAGCTGTGGTCCAGACCTCATTTTACCATCTGAGGAACATCACCAGGATTAAGCACCTGATTCCCCCTAGTGATATGTCAGCACTGGTTCATGCTTTTGTGACCTCTCACCTTGACTACTGCAATGCCCTATAACTAGGGTTGTTGGGGGTAGATCTTCGCCGACTGCAGATAGTGCAAAATGTGGCAACCAGGTTGTTGACTGGCCTATCTAGGTCATGTCATATCACATCTGTGCTTCGCTGTCTGCACTGGCTGCCAGTTACTGTATGTGGCAAATCTCCTTCAAGGTTGGTTTGCTGACCTACAAGGCACTACTTGGGCATGGGTCCAGCTACCTGCAAGACCTCCTTCATCCCTATCACCCCTCCTGCCCACTCTGCTTCACAGATGAGGGATTGCTAGAGATTCCAAGGGTCTGTCTAAAAACATTGTGTGCTCAAACCTTTGCATTTGCAGCCCCAGTCCTGTGGCACTCTCTACCTCACCATATTCGAGAAAGCCTGACCATTGATCAAGTTAAGCAGGAGCTAAAAACCCATCTATTTAGACAGGCCTTATTAGAATTGGATTAGTATGTTTATTGTTTAGTAATAAGGAGTTATTTATGTGTTCTATTATATTGATATTGTATTTTAAATGTTTTTGATCTGGTGTAATGCACTTTGAATCACAGTGAGAATTGTGCTATATAAATAAAGCTTGAATGAATGAATGAATGAATGAATGAATGATGTAGATTTTCTATACCTCCATCTGCACACAGGCAGAGGGTAGCACCAGCATTTTGAATGTGACAGATTTGGCATAGACTACATTGCTAGGAAATATCTCAAACTTACAGCACATATAAGCACTTTTTTATAGGATCAGGAATATGATCTGGATAGAAACCAAACATCACTTCTTGAATACCATGGTGTAAATCTAGATTTAGAAATATCAGCCAAATCCAATTGTTCATTAGCTATTCTAATCTTATTATTCATATAACTTTCATACTTGAGGCTACAGGTAATAGTAATACCCCTCTTAAAATATTCAGAAAGACAGATGTGCTAACCAGGAAGATATACCATACCCTAATTGCCCCAGTGATATTTTTCATCTAAAGTTAGATGTATTAGACTGTCAGGAATTGGGTATCTAGTGAGGATAGTGGCTGAATATGAGCAACCATCAAAATGGCAACTCATATTCAATGCATTCCTCCTGGGCTACCCTGGAAGGATAGCGATACTACATGACCGCAAGTGTACTGCAGGATGACAGGAAGTGAGTGAAATTAGCAAGGGAAAGGGGAGGGACAGGGAAGGGGTTTTGGGGGACTGCTGTATCTGGTGCTACTGAGCTAGCCATGTAGTGTGGTGTTGTGGGTGACTAGCTCAGGTGCGGCAGGTACAGTGTTGGGGTCCAGGTGCAGGAAACTTTTGCCACTGCCTGCAGCTGCAGCACTTAATTTTATCCCGATGCAGGGATATTGACCCCCTCCCCAACATGCACCCCCATGGAGCTGAGAATCTTTTTTAAGGGGGGTGTGGGGGGCAAAGGCCCCCTGCAAAAATATTTGTTTCCTTGTCCAGATGCCAGGTCACTCTGGAGTGTGTATTACCAATTTGCTTTTCAGCAATATCACTCGCCATAATAGCAATCGCTATTTTGCAATCACTATTATGACATGGAACCCAGGAATTGCTCTACTACATTTTATCTCATCCTAAAACCAATGAATCAGCCAAAGTTTTAGAATTATCCAGACTGAGTTCTGCTCTCATATAAGCAGTAGAAGTAGATTTATTCAAACCAAGGGATGATTTGAAAAGCTGAATACTAAACTGTTCCAGCTCTGTAGCTTTATAAGGGGTCCAAATTTCAGCTCCATGTAAGGTCTGAAATTTAATTTTGAAGAAATGACTTGCCTCAAGGGTTTATTACTTTTATCAAGCTATTTATAATTCAACTTTTTCAAACCCAACATTTTTTTCTTTAGTTTTATCTGAGTATTTACAACATGAGAGTGCCAAGAGTCATTGAAAGTAGCATATAAACCTAGGTGAACATACTTATTTACAGTGGCATTAGTTAAATCTCCCACTTTCCATCTTGGGGTAGATTTCCCTCTCACCAAAAATAACAATCCGACTTTTATGTACATTAATAGTCAAGCAAAGTTTATGAGATACCCTGGCTAAACAGTCTAATTTCTTGTTGAAGACAGAGACAGTGAGAAAATAACTAAATCATGACAGCTGCCAGAGCAAGAATTTCTGCAGATCCTATTTTAGGTGAGTCAGAAATAACCTGAGAAAGCATATAGATGTTAGAAAGAGCAGGAGCAAGTAAACAACACTGCTGTACACCTTTATTCATTGGCAAATCATCTGGAACATTATCAGGGGAACTTAATTTCATCTGGGCCTAAGTCTGACTAAAATTTAGCAATACAAAAATAAGGGCACAATCAATACCTTCCTCCTGCATAAGCTGCCCCCCTTCCCGACATGCACCCCCATGCCATCATTTATTTTGAGAAACAGAGTCGAAGGCAGAACTATAGTCAATAAAAGCAAAATGTCATTTTTGTTTACAAACTAACAAATATTTCTCCCATGAACATCTGAGAATAAAACAATTGTCTAAAGTAGACCAATTCTCTTTAAAAAAACAGACTGTAGTGGAGCAAGCCAACCCACCCACCAGGTTATGTTGTTCTATCAGACAAACAAGAAGAATTCAAGAAAATATTTTGAATAATATATGTATCATGCTAATAGGTGAGTACATTTTTGGATCAGATTTATCACCTTTTAAAAAATCTGGAATGATTTCAGTACCAAACCAAGAATATGGAAAAGAACCCTCCTTCAAATATCTATTGAAAAATGGGAGAAGGAAATCTGTCTAGGCTAGAAGAGACTGAAGATATGCCTCTGCTGGAATCTGATCAGGACCTGGGACTTTGTTGTACCTTAATGAAGCAAGTGCAGAATTTACTTCAAAAATAGTAACAGAACTACTGTAACTGAACACTATACCAAGAAAACTTAAGAGACATAATGTGTCCTAGAATAATAAAATAGTGAAGAAAAATGCTGTACCTAGGATGATGCCAAAATATACAGTATGTGCCTAAGATAACAGCTGAATTTAGAGTCCCTCTAGCCACAAGAAGCCAAAAGGATCTAGCATCTGTAATAACTGTCTGAAAGAAATCCAAGAGCAGATGGATTCAAGCTGGCTGAAGTTGAACTCGAAAAAGACTGAGGTGTTGGTTGTGGACCCGGATCACCAGATAGGGGGGTTGGGGGTTGTTTCACCCTCGGGACTTTTTTTTCGGCGGTGTTTCACTCCCGACCCCTGAACAGGTGCATAACCTGGGGGTAATATTTGATGAAGGGCTGACCCTGCATTCGCAGGTGTTGGCTGCATCAAATATTCCTTTTACCATTTTAGGAATATCACCAGGATTAGGCATCTGGTTCCATCTGGCAACTTGCCTACTTTGGTCCACGACTTTGTGTCCTCGCGCTTAGATTATTGCAACTCCCTTTACCTAGAGCTTCCTGGGGTGGAAATCCACCACTTGCAGCAGGTGCAGAATGCGGCAGCTCAGCTTTTGATGGGAACTGCTCGATCATGTCATATTTCGCCAGTGCTGCGTGAACTGCACTGGCTGCCAGTACAGTGGCAGATCACCTTTAAAGTCAGTTTGCTGACTTTTCAAGCCCTACACGGACTGGGCCTGGACTACCTGAAAGAGCTCCTTCTTTCTTACTGCCCTGGATGATCACTCCGCTCGGTCAACGATGGGTTACTAGAGATTCCAAGGGTGTGTCTGAAATCATTGGAGGTGAGGGAATTTATGTATGCAGCCCCAAACCTTTGGAATTCTTTACCCCGCCAGTTATGGGAGTGTACAACTGTGGAAGGATTTAAACAAACTTTAAAAACGTTTTTGTGGTGCCAGGCATTTAATGACTGATCTTCCTCTTTGATGAATATTTTATTGTTGTTTTACTGATAATGTATTGTTGTTTATTCTGTTTAAAATTGTTAGGTGCCTTGGTCTTGGATAAGCACCATATAAATAAAAATTTATAGTTTATTATTATATCTTTTTTATTTAATGACCTCAGACATTAACACACATTGGTTGCGGTAGTACTCCATCTTTTCCCTCGCAGATTGTTTGTATATAATTTTCTGGCTTTATTTAGGAGCCTACAAATAGAACATGATGGTTGCAAATTTGTATGTTTCATTAATGAAAGAAGTTTAGCTTTTCATGTTTACAGTCTTGATCAAACCAACTGACTTTTCTTCATAACTGCCCCATACTTATAGTGTAGAAAATGGAACGTAGATGAATATATAAAGTTTCCAATAACTTACAGAAATCTGAAACCTCCAATCCCTCCATGTCATGTTGCAACAAAAAAATCCATAAGAAAATATAAAATTTGCTGTAATTTAGAGGAAGTCTTAGCAGTCCATCTAATTCTCTTTCTATTTCTAATTTCAACACTATAATATGAGTAGGTATTCTTTTTAGTTAGAGCAAGGAAAATATAAACTCTTTTTGCTACCTATGAAGTAAACTACTAACCAAACTTAAAAATACTGAATATGACATAAAATAAATCATCAAAGGCAGATCGAGCTACATAGCTAAACAACTTTCTAAGCATATTCAGGGTTATAGAAGGTTTAATAAAATAACAAGCCTCCAAGCTAAATCAGACCCAAAAGACACATTTTAAAAGAGTTTAATGCTAATGCAGAAAGAGGGCCCAGAGAATGCATATGTGCATTGCAAAAAAGCAATTGCACAAAGTAGTAACAAACAAACATGTGTCAATGTTGAATGTTCTCTGCTTGCATTGCTATTGTGTTGGGTCTTGCTTGTACAGTTATTACTATATAGTTACCCATGATAGATCAGAAGAGATGCAATATCTCATTTTCAGTGGTGTCCTGCTTTTAGACATTTTTAGATTTTATGTACCCATGATAGACCAGCAGGGCAGCAATATCTAATTTTCAGTTGGCTCCCACATTTTGACTCCAAATTTCTAACAGTCTTTTTATGACCTGACGTTATGATCAAGACAGGTGGAATTTTTTTTTTATCTCATCCAAAAGATTGAAAAATGACACCTGTCATGTTTAGGAGGTGGGGTAACACAAGGGATTTGTTGAATCTGCAAAAATAAAGTTATGAGTAAACACTGGAACAGGGGAACAGGGATCCAGTCCCACAAGCATTCAAAGAAGCAATAACATCTTTAATCTCCAAACCATTTAAAGATAATAAACAAGTTGAAAATTATAGATCCAAAGCCATTTTAAAGTAATGACTACAGGGAGTTAGTGAAACTCCTCAGCAAAAGAATATTAAAATATTTGCCACGCATTACCCCCAGTGATCAAAGTGATTTCCTATCTGGAAGATTTATGATGGAATACACTAATTCAAATATCGGTTTAACCATGTTGATTCTAATACTACTGGTGCCATAGCCCTCTCCCTGGATGTATAAAAAAGCATTTTAATGCGATCAAATGCACATACTGTACTTATTAGAACTTTTAAATATTTAGGAATACCAGCAACACATATCAATATTACAACAACCCTGGCAGATGCTCCGGAATCTAGGTTAAAAATCAATGGGCATTTAACAGAACTCATTTTCATGGGGAGGGTTGTACATCAAAGTTATTCACTTTTACCATCATTATTCATCTTAGGAATGGAAATTCTTTGACTAAAATAATGAACAATCATAGTATCAACAAATTCAATTAGGAACTCAAATAAGAAAACTTAATGCATACAGTGATGATTTATTCATAATATTAATTGATCCTATAAACAGTATAAACAGAACTTAAAGAAGATATTGGTAATGATTCCATTGTTTCTGGTTATGAGATCAATAAAAGTAATTTCAAAATGATAATAACGAATAGTACTAATAGAACAGGTCCAACAAGTTTGTACAACAAGACTTAAGACTGACTCAGTGGATTGCTTTGGTATTTCATTAAACATGCCAGTTACAAAAATGTACTATTCAAATCAATCAAAAGCTTAAGCCAGCCTGGTGGAGTGGAAGCTGAGACAGCTATACCTCACCTGCTGCTACACCAGTGACACAGGTTCAGAAACAAACCCGGACCACTCGGCGGTTGGCCAGGGGGAGGAGGATTGAATGTCCCAGTGGATGGTCTCCTCAACACCACTACCTAGCTGACCGTGGGTGGTGGTGCAGCCAGGAGCAGCAGTTCTGAATGGGGGATGCTTCCACTGGAAGATGTCAGCATGTCCAATGACATAAGAATGGAATCAAGTCATCATTTCCACAGAGCATCCCTAGGCTGGAGAAAGCAGAACAATGTAAAAAACAACCAGCAGCAGGATGAAGTCTCATGACTTCTCACACGCCACATTGCTTTTTGGGCACAAGACCCACTGTACTGAGCATGCCATCTAGAGGGGGCTTGGGGAGCCTCAGCTGGTCCTGCCACAGGAGGAAAGCTGTGGAGGAACAGATGGATCCTCATAGTAAATATCAGGGATGGTGGGTGATGGAGTTGGGAGAGCTGCAGGGGGCAGAAGAGGGCCAGCCAGGTGAGAGGAGTAAAACAGCAATCAAAAGCTACTTCACCAAATTAAGAATGGCAAGGCTGGAATTAGATCATGCTCACTTTGTGGGCAAAATCAAATTTAGTAAAACTGTGATTGTACCTACAGTAATTTCAGATATACTTTGCAAGCAAGCCTTGATGGAAATACCAGAAAAAATGGTTTCTAGTCATTAATAAAATAATCAAGAATTACACATGGAATTTAAATAAAAGACCAAGAATATCATGGTCTAAACTATGTCTACCAAAAGAAAGGGTGGCCTAGCATGTCCAGACATTTATGTACGTTACATTTCTTAAATTGTTAAGATAGTCCTAAATTCAGTCTATGTAAATGAAGAAATTTATTTTTTGGGAAATCAAATTATAGACACAGAAAATGCATGAAAATTGCTCTTGAATAATATATTGTTGTTGTTTTTTTATGACAAAAACATAAAATTAGCAATACTGTGATTCTTAAGAATATTAGTATTTTAAACTTATTAAAATTGATATTGATTTCCTGGGGAGATATGTTATCTTAAACCTTACATATGGTTACCTATGATTCTTCTTTGCATTTTTATACACAAACAACATGGATTATGTGCCCTCCCTTACAGAAATAATTATATGAAATGTTTTCATGCTGCACACATAAAACTACCCAAGTGATATGCGTACTGCAAGTATGATTTAAATGTTAAACTGGAACCAATTGCATACATATGTATGCATTCAGCAAGCAAGTGTGGAAACTATGATTTATATTTTATGTTAAATTAGGAAAGACTGCATGCATATGGCATGCGTGCAAAAAGCAAGTGGTCACCAATAACTACACATATAAAAGTTAAGTGACTTGCTCAGGATCACACCTTACACAAGTGGGGGTTGATGAGATCTAAACCCAGGTCTTCATGCCTTCTGGCTTGCAGTTCAGTGCCTTTAACCACTAAGCCATTCTGTCTGCACACATATGGCTCACTTGTACTTCAATACACACTGTATCTGATTACATCTGCATGCATGCAGCATGCTTGTAGCCACTGCTATGCTTTTCAGTTTTCTTTTTCTTCTCTTACTCATCTCAGTTTCACAGTTGAACTGTAACACACATACCAATGAAAACACATGTGTTTTTTCTGACCCACAAAACCACTTAATTACTTCTGTCTGGCCTGTACTTCTACTATTTTCTATTCATAGTTTTGAATGCTTCAACGCAAACATACTTTAAGGTGAAAACACAAAAGTAGCAATAACTTGACACACACCCACATGGCCAGTCCCCATCCCTCCATACACACACACACACTGTAGCGGGTACAGCAATGCTGCTACAGACAACCCACCGAGTATAGATATAAGCAAAAAGTATCTTACTTGAGTACTAGGGAGCCAGAGACAGGAATCTTTAAGAGATCATGTCCAGAGTGTTGAGGCATGCCCCCTTGAAATGAATGGAGTCATTTTTTGTTACTATTTGATATGTTATGATGTTGAGTTGGAGAATAATGAAGGCCTCTGTTCTACTAACAAAGGCCCTTGTTAGTCAAGCGGTGGCCTTCATTAATCTCCAACTCTCCATCAATAATATATAAAATAGTAATAAAAAAAATACCCCTATTCATTTCAATGGTGCACACCCCTGCAGTCTCCTTTGCCCTTTGCCCTTTGTCATAATGTGCCTGAGCATGGAGATGTAGAGGTCAGCTTCATGGGGGGTAAGCCTGACTATAGTGGGGCTCCAATAGTCTGTGCATACCATACCGCTCAACTGCCCATGAATATGAGGTATAGCTCTAGAATGTTTGTAACATCTCTAAAAGGTGCAACTTATTTGCTTTGACTGAAAAGTGATATGCAAATCAGGAAAAATTCAAATGTATAAGATTCATCTGTATGTACCCTGGAGCAGTGCATCAGATTTGTGCTTAAACCCACCCGGTTACTAACTAATTTTTTTCCTGGCTAAAGTTCTGCCCCCTCTCCCCCACAAAAAAAAGAACTTTGTCATGATTTTTCTCCTAGACTCCATTTGATTCAATATCCATCCCCTTTTTGCATGGCAAGCCTAGTAGAGTAAGTAGCTAGCCTAGTCTAGAATTAGCTTCTAGCTCACCCTCTGCCCCTTCAGTAACCAGGGGAAATGGAGACTCACTAAGAGTAGACCAACAAAAATATGCTGCCCCAACACTGCTATTGAGAGTTCAGTGCTCACTGATTCCTCCAAGCTGTATTGTGAAGTCTGTCTACTCTGTGGTGGGAAAGGCAGTGTCACACTTGCAAGACTCATGCACTCTTTCTTGGCTGGAGCTGAGCCACATCACATGTGATTGTGCCACCGCTAATAGTTGTAGAGAGTGGACAACACAACACAGGCACAGTCAAGTCTGGAGAGTACCTGCAGGATGAGCACACACAGGCCAGGTGGGCACTTATTGTGCAAAAGATTAAATCCAAATTTAATGCCATTATTGCCACACCATAAGAAGAAGAAGCTAGGCAGAAATACGGGAAGGGGGGGGGGGGGGAACTGCTTCTGCCATACCTAAATGGCACCACTGCTTAATGGTAGAAATTTATTCTCAAGTGCTAATGCAATAGTTTCCACTGTGTTCTGAGGTACTGTAACTCCATGTTTCATAATGTGTCCTGATCATCATGTGGGTTAGTGTCCCTCATTGTTCCTCATTTTGAGTGTCCATGTCCCTCATTTCAGTGACAAAATGTGAGGTATCGTCCATGCTTCCAAAACCCTACTCAGCACAAAGAGTACTGAGCATGGCAATAGTGTGTATGCTCAATACAGAATGACAAACAGAAAGTAAGTGAGATGAAACAGTCATGGAGAAACAAATTTGTAGCCATATATATGCATAAGGGATTTGCATGGTCCAAAACAAAAAGGATAGGCTTCACAATACAGAGGCCCCTCTTTGTATATCTGGAATGGGGGATGTTGACTGGCTATATCCTAGGCATTTAATGCAGTAAGCAAACAATACTTTACGAATTAATGGTGATTTAATGACAAAATAAAAGCCATTAAACAACTTGCAAAATGATCAGAATTTATGAGTTTACCTAATTTTTATGGGAATCTAAATAGAAATGTATTTTAATGACTCTAATTGCTAACAGAAGTATAAGAAATAGAAACTGATGTTTTTTTATGAGACATGTACCAGATTAGCTGCTGCACACATGGCAAGCATGCAGCATGTGCACCTGATGTGATGTTTAAATGATGTTCACACTGGCTTAACTGCTGCACTCATGTCAAGCATGCAACACGCGAACCTGGTGTAAATTTTAGAAGATGTTCACACCAGCTTACTGGCTGCGCACATGTCAAGCTTGCAGCATGTGAACCTGATTTGCTTTTTAGACCTGGTTCTTTTAGGAAAACTTTGTGTATGCGAGCTGCATGCAAACATTGCACAATTAAGCATGTGGCATGCATTCTGCATGTAAACAGCACACCTATATTTCTGTAAGGGCTTTTTTAATTATTTTTGAAACACCTAGTAGAGTTTCTGAAACCTCGTCTGCTGGAGGGAGACTGTAACTTGGTTTTAAATTCTGTCTTAGACAATATGGCAAGAAATCATTTAAAAAGTCCAGCTACACATTTTTGGATAGACAGATTGAAAGAACTGTATGTTGTGGATCTATGGAGGTCTAACAATGGAAGCACTACAGACTTCTTTTTGTTTAACCTAACATGGACTGTATTATAGAATAGGCTTGTTTATTGGTCAAATGGTTATCTAAATGTATCACAGATATTAAATATGATCCCATATCCATATTTGACCACTCCACCTTGTTCATAAGAAGGATCTCCTAGGACACCAACAAAAGAGTTTTCATTTGGAAGTTAGACCCTCTATTTCTGAAAGATCAGAATTTTATAAAAATGATTAATGAGGTATTTAAACATTATTTTGACACTAACTCAGCTCAAGAAGTCTCTTCCAATACAATCTGGGATGTATATAAAGCTGTCATTACAAGATTAATAATCTCTTATGCAGCCAGGAAAAAAATGATAACCAAGTTACGCTACAACAACTAGTGTCTGATATTAAAACTACACAGGAAGCACATGTTCATATGGGTACTCATTTTCATTTGAAACATCAGCAAAATCTGACGTCAATATAACTTATATGAGAAAAATTAAAAGCTTATTATGCATAACTGATCAAAGCATTACTGTCAAGCGAATAACAATAGTAAGCTTCTGGCATACAGTACATGATCCAGAAGGAAAGATCAGAAAGAGGAAGGTCCCGTCCACACTATGCCACTTAAATGCTGTAACAGTTCCAAACTGTTACAGGCAGTAACCGTTACAGTGTGTCCACACTGCCGGCGAACAGTCTCAGTAATGGTGTCGAACTGTGACAGCCCGTCCACATTGTGGATGCCGTGGAACCATTATGGATAGCACCCTATCCCACAATGCAGTGCGTTCTGCACTGGGGGACAGCTGGAGCAACACGTTCATGCATCCACACTACAACCAGTAACATTACTGAGGTGGAACCAGTTTTGTAACCATTGTTGAACCCACCTCATATGTTGTTTTAACAATGGTTACAAAAATGCCTTTTGTAACGTTACAGGTGTAAATGCAAACCATTGTGGTAACAGTTTGGACCCTCTGTAATGTTACAGAGGAGTTTTCGGGGTGCAGTGTGGACAGAGCCTAATACAAATGATCACTATGCAGGATGGTCAACATACACGTGATCACAGGAAAATTAATAAAGAATTTTATGACTGTTACTCAAATCTAGATAAATCAGAATTAAAAGAGAAAAAGTCCCTCAGAGAACAATGACTTATTTGATATTCCAAAAATTAATAACTACCATAAAAATATGCTAAACCAGCCAATCACAATAAACCAGCCAATCACAATAATAGGAATAAAAAAATGCAATGGAGCAGCTGATGTCGCGCAAGGCACTAAGACCAGATGGAACAGGAGTTGATTTCCATAAAACTTTTAATCAGACTCTGGTGCCTTGTCTGCTGGAATGGTTTAATTTTTTTTTCTCTAAATCTGTCTTTAACCCTCCTTCCTTCATCAAAGCCCTGATAATGGTCATACTAACGAAATGATGACCCAAAGTTGTGCTCCTCATATTAACCAATCTCCCTTATTACTATGAATTATAAGATTTTTTTCCGAAGATTTTGGCATCTGGACTGGAACAAGTTTTGCCATCTATAATTAAAAGATACTAAGCAGGCCTCATCAAAGGAGGAGGGCTCAGAATAACATTACCAATACTTTAAACTATATAAAGATGGCAGAAAATCCTGACACAGTGCTGGTGTCCCTGGATGCAGAAATGACTCTGACAGATTGGCGTGGTCATATCTGTTTGATATATTGGAAATTATCAGAATAGAAGAGAACTTTAAAAAGTGAATTCTATCTATTTACAAAAGCTCATGAATAATACAGCTTCAGATTTAATAACCCTATCAAGAGGTATGAGGCAATGCTGTCATTGTCCCCTTTCCCTGCTCCCATTCACTCTCATAACTGAACCCTTAACTAACATGATTAGGTATACTACAGCAATTTCCAGACTCAGTTTTGGTCAATGTAATTTAAAAGTCTCACTCTTTGCAGACAATATATTGGTATACTTAAATATCCCTGTTGATGAGTCGCTATCTTTAATATGGTGGAAAGGTTTAAAAATATATCAGGCTGTAAGGTCAAAAGGATGACATCTGAAGCCTTCTCAATTCATCCACAAAAATATAAGCTTAACCAAGCACAATACTATTTCATATTAACACAGCTTCCTTGAAAGAGTAACTGACGTGATCCTGGCAGGCAATGCACACAGTGGAAATAGCAAACAAGAAAGTGTGCTCAGGTCCTGTATTGGTCGGTGCAGTAATAAGGGAAGATAACCCTCAAAAGTAAGAGGACAAATGGGTAAAATTGCACTTGAGGAACAAATGACCAGCTCGTATCCACTAGAAAAGTGTCCAAAACTTTTTATTGCATAACCAGTGAATGGAGGTACACTGATAAGTCTCCCCACACCTGCACATAGTGGAGTTGCCTGCCCTAGGAGCTATTCTAGTTATATTTCAACTTTTTGGATGATTTATTGAAAAAAGGTTATTACCTCCATAAAGTCTTGCTTGTAGCATATGTGTATGAGCTGAGTGGCCACCGAGCACTGCAGCCTTGACCCTAAAAACAACATAATTATTATGTGAAGTAGGAAACAGGGTTGCAGGCACTCTGTGGAGGGTGTAATGGAATCAGGGAAGGGGATGCTGCCTAAATATACCTATATTATCTCTGCTGGCAGGTATACATGTATAGACTATAACATATGCTATATATTAGCCGATACATGTATACCAGCAAGCAAACATAACCTAGGGATATTTAGTCAGCCCCCTTCCCTGATCCCATTACACTCTCCATAGAGTGCCTGCAGCCCTGTTTCATACTTCATGTCATAATTATGCTGTTTTTAGGGGTAGGGCTGCAGTGTTCAGTGGCCACTTGGCTTGTACATGGAAGTATTATGGAGGTAATAACTTTTTTTTATGAATCACCCACAAAGTTGAAATATGGCTAGAATAACCTCTAGAAAAGACAACTCCATCTTATGAGTTGCCTGCCCAGAGCCAAAACTGGTGTCAGCTGTTCTTTGAAATAGCTGGGAATTAAGATGTCCAATAAATTGGACAATATCATAACTCTCAATATAGATCCATTAATCTGTGCAATCTCATCGGATTTAGAAAGATGGCACAATCTCTGCATGCCATTATTAGGATGAATTAACACTAGTAAAATTAATATCATGCATCAGCTACTGTTTGTATTTCAAGCCTTACCACATCAAATTCCCAGTCCTTACTTCAAAACAGGAAACAAACAATTTTCAAAATTTAATTGGAAGGGGAACAAACTGAAACTTAAAGAGAATAACTTGGCAGCCAACTATAACTTATTAGGACTCAAATTGCCAAACACAGAAATATATCAATTGTCAATATTAGAACCACTAAAATGACTACTTAACCCTGACCCCCAAAAGCAGGTTACGTGATGCTCTTGTCAGAGTAGCAGCTCGGATCCAGTGTTCCCTCTTACTCCACATTTTACCTTTTTTTTTTCTAGCTTCTAAATTCTCCTTAACTTCACCACTGGTCTGGGAACAATTCTACAGAGTGCCCGACATCACCTTCAGAGGTTTTAGAAGAAACTTTGCAGCTATGTCTGAAGCTGCTCCCCCCCCAAACACCAGATAAACAGTCTAAACAGTCGACAGTCCAAGGAGCAAGTGCTGGATGCTCCTCCACTGTTTCAGCGGCACCTCTCCCACTCTCAGAGGAGCATTTTCTCTTTGAATTTCTGCCCTTTAAGGAGTCACTACAAGAACTTACAGAGGAGTTAAAATCATTAAGAACTGATTTGGGGGATTTAGACTTGTGTATAGGGGGATGTCGAAGCCTGCACAATCTCCTTGGAATAGTTGCAAGACCGATCTGAGTTGGACAACACTACTATGCAGTAAAGGATTGCTAAACTAGAATCAAAATTGGAAGACCTTGAAGGAAGAAGCCGCAGAAATAACCTTATCATCTTTGACCTCCCCAAAGAAGCAGAAGGGGCTACTCCTGTTCTGGTCACACAGAAGCTTCTAGAAAGACTGGCAAGACCCTCTTCAAATAATGCAGTTTATGTTGTTAAACAGGCTCACCATTCCCTTTGCTCCAAGCCTCTGGCAAGCTCTCCACCATGACCATTCATTTTAAAGTTGCTTAACTTTTAGGACAGACAATATATTTTGCAAAATACCAGAGACTTGAAAGATATCTTATGGGAAGGTTCCAAGCTTCAGATCATGCAGGATGTACCTGCGCTTACTTGTCAAAAGAGGGCTGACTTTCACCTTGTGGCAACCAGGATCATAGCGGTGGGGATTAAGTTCTGCATGGTCTTCCCTGCATGACTCCTGGTCTCCTTACAAGGTGCATGGCATTCATTTGACTCTGTGGATCAGGTTACACAGGCTCTGGCTCTTGAAATTGTTACCCAACCTATTTAAAGATCATTGAGTCAATTTTTCCCTGCGAACTGTGAGGCTAGAGAGTGCTCTGTATGGAAGTCTGTGCCTTTTTGAGAAATATCAAAGTATCTTAATTTTCCTCTTTTAATATGCCAATGATTTATTCAATACTCCCGTCTGTGTGGAAAGACTTTGAACACCAAGTGTTAGATGAGGGGCATTGCCTTTTGGAAGTGGTATAATAGCTTCACCCCTCACAGCCTCCACTTTTTATACTCTGCACTCAATTTCTCTGACAATTATTAACATCGATGGTTCGACTGATCCTAGTGGTAATTTCAGACATATAGCCCCGACTATCAGGGTATCCTGCATGGAAATGGGGCAGAGAACTGGGACTAAAGCATTGCTGTCACCCATATTTGCCTGAAGTCATTTCAGTCTCCATAAGGAAATTAAGGAGGGGACCTAAGTTTGGTGTGCATTCTGCTCTTTGAGGTTAAGAAGGACAAAGGCCCCATTTGGCTCACCTTCAGAACTTGGTCAGTTTCCCCTTCCAGGATCCTATCCAGTTGTCGCTGTTCCCTGTCTTTTTCTGTTTTTTGGCTTCTTCACTGTATGCAGACACTTTGATTCAGCCCTTGATCCTGTTCCAATGTAGAAACCCAATGTGCATCTGAATTCTGCTGCAATGTGGATTTGGCAGATGTGGTTAGGGTTGGTGTTTCGAACCGTTGAGGTTCCTGTTGTTTGCTGGCAGTACAGAGACTTAGCAGATATCACAATCGGACTATAAGACAGTTCATTGCTCCCCTGTTTCTGATACCATCAGTAAACACAACTATCTTAGTTCAGACCTGGTTTATGTTTCAGTGGAGAATCCTGATATGCATCCAATATGATGCAGGATGGGCAGGTTCAATATGGGATACTGTGATGATTTATTCAATGCCCAGCCATACTAGACCCCATATGGATATTCCAGGACTGGAAAACAAGAAGGACATTGGCTATTTTATGATGTTTTTTCTTTTATTTATAATCAATACCGATAATGTAATCCTTTACCTTCAAGTTGCTGGCTGTTTTTTTTTCTCATGATATTCTATTCGGGTGGGTTTGCCTGATTATTTGGATTGGTTTTGCTTCAGTTTACCTAGTGCTACAATGTTACCAGTCTGCTCTCCGGATGAAATATTTTCTAAAGTTTTTTTTGTGCTAATGTTTTTTTTACCCAGGAGAACTGTCTTTTATAAATCTATATTTGTTCACAAACATATGGTAGCTTAGTGATCACTGGGTCTCTACGGCTCTTTACCATCTATCTCCACTTCAGCAGCATGGAACATTTGATGGGGGATTGTCCTGGTTATTAGCCAGCTTTTTACCTTTTCCTCATTTGGACCCCTGGGGCACTAACGGAAGCATTGTATGTTTTATAGTTTATTTGGGAGGTGCTCTGCACTGGGTATATCTGTTTTGCTGCATTATTATTTGCTGTTCCAGATTTTTGTTGCTATTCTGTGTTGTAATTATGGGACATACTGTACTTTGTTGGAACTTCAATTCTTTGTGTGGGTAGTTTTCAGGAACAATCATTGGTTTACTATGTGGGGGGAGCAAGGATATGTGGAGCAGTAGGCTATACTGGGCAAGAGCTTCATGCACCAGTTAGAAGGGGGGGGTTCTCCAGGATTGTTAATGGGGGATCAGTAATGGGGGTTGGTTTCATTTAGTTATATTTTTGTATATTGTTGGGTGGGGCCTGTTGCAAACTTATTACCCTTGGAAGGGTGCTCATACCTACCCAAGAGCCTTTTATTTTCCTTCTTGGCCTCTTCATGCATTTCAGTGACTGGGCCTGGGAGGGATTGGGAGGTTAGGGATTTTGCTCAGGGGATTGGTCTTGTCTTAATATAGTCTTGTTCCAGGAGGTATTATGGGTTGTGTGGGGGTGGGGGTGTTTTTTCTCAGAGATTAACTGGCATCTCATGTGAATTTTGCAGCTTGGCAGGGGTGTTCACTCAGTATTTGTGTACAGTCTTTGTGCTGATGGTGGATATGGCCTATAACTATTGATGCTGCTCATGGAATGTTAAAGGAGCTCAGTCCCCAACAAAGTGATCTAAAATATTGTTACATTTGCACAGACTACAGGTGGATATAGTATTCCTCCAGGAAACTCATTTCCCCTTATCCAGATCCTGTCTTTTAGGCGTTTCTAGGTTGGGCAGGTGTTTGGCTCTGGGGCAGATTCATGTAAAATAGGGGTGATCATTTTGGTAGCCAGGAAAGTCCCCTTCCATTTGCTTCAAGAGGTTGTAGATCCCCAGGGGAGCTATATGTTTGTAAGAGCCCTGTTGGGTCATTTAGAAGTGGTTTTTGGATCAGTTTACAGTCCCACTACTGAGGACCCTTCCTTTTTCTCACAATTGATACCATTATTATCCCCTGGGTTTCCCTTCCTGTGGTTACAGCTGGGGACTGGAATACTGCTTTAAATAATGCTTTGGACAAGTCAAGTAGGCACTGTCAAGCCCTCAACCCAAGTCAATTAGCCCTAAGAGGACTTAGGAACTCCTTGGGTCCGATTGATCCATGGAGGGCATTATATCTGACCACAAGAGAAAATTATTTTCACTCTGTTCCTCACAATTCCTTCTCATGCATTGATTTTTTTCTTGTTGGGGCTGAAACATCTAGCCGGCACTGTTTTGTGTCAGTATAGTGCTAAAGTGGTCTCAGATCATCACCTAGTTCTTTCACAAGTTTGTCTAGTCTCTTCCCCAGTGCGAGATAAGATGTGGTGCTTGAATAATCAGCTTTTAAAATCCCCTACCCTGCATGAATGAATTCAACACTTTATTACTTCATTTCTTGAATTCAACTCTCCTATCATGCCTAAACTACATATCCTATTGGGTGTGTTAAAATGTGCTCTCAGAGGTGAAGTAATCTGGTTGGCTTCTAGGTGTAAAAAAGTTGCCTCGCAAACAATTTCCCTTCTTTTGGATTAGATTAGATCCATAGAAAGACACATTTCAGATGACTCCCCACAATCTGAGTGGGAGCAACTGGAATCCTTAAGGGTGAAATATAAAACCTGGTTGGGAGAGAAGGCCGAACTATTATGGACTAAACTGAAGTACTTTGACCAGGGAGAGAAGGTGGGGAAACTCATGGCACTTTGTTTGCATTTTCAGATTGCTGATAGAATTGTTCCATCCCTACATATGGAATTGGGGCAGATTCTTACCCCCCCATGACATTGTGGCTTATTTCCAAGTCTATTATAGATCCTTGTGCTCATCGACCCAGGGTCTCTTTGATTGTTCTCAATTTCAAACTTTCCTTCAAGACCTGGACCTGCCTCTTTTAAGGGAGGACCAGATAAAGTTATTACAGGCCCCTTTGAACCTAAAAGAGGTCACTAAAGCTATTGATTCCTTGGCTTCAGACAATTCCCCTGGACCAGATGGATACTCCTCCAATTTTTATAAAAAATTGAAGGGGTTGATTGCCCCAATATTATTGGACACCTTTAACTATATTTTCTCTCATGGAATATCAGATTTCTCCCTTACAGCAGCTATGATAGTGGTACTGCCAAAGCTCGGGAGAGACCCTATGTTTGTTTCCAATTACAGACCAAATTCGCTAATCAATGTGGATTTTAAAATCTTAGCCAAAATCTTAGCCACTAGACTGAATCTAATCTGGGAACACCACATAAGTAGAGAACAAGTGAGGTTTGTTTCGGGGAGACTTTAGGCTAAACACCTTCAGAAAATCTCATACCTTATCTCTGTGTCCAGGGACTCTCCCGTTCCTGCGGCGCTGGCCTCCCTGGATGAGGAGAAAACATTCAATAGGGTCTTCTGGGACTATCTGTTCCACTTATTGTCCAACTTTGGAACTCCCTTAGAATTTATTTGCTGGATAAAGGTGCTCTAGAGTCTCTCTTCTGCACGTATACTCTGTCACAGAGTGTTGTCAGACAGTTTTCCATTACAACAAGGTACAAGACAAGATTGCCCCCTCTCCTCTGTTTTATTTAATCTTTTTCTAGAATCATTAATTAGGAAGATTAATATTTCTCCCCAAATTCAAGGCATCCCACTGGATCCTCATCACTATAAACTTTCAGTTTATGCTGATTATATTCTTTTACATGTGATGTCTCCTGCTGTCTCATTATCTGCTGCTTTAGATATTGTTGCACAATTCAGCATCCTTTCCAATTACGAGTTAAATTGTTCCAAAACAGAAATTATGCATTTGAGCATGGCCGTTATGAGGGCAAGTGTGGAGCACTTAGGGCTGCTCTGGGTCAAGGATAAACTTAAATACCTTGGGCTCTATTTGAGTATTACTCCCTCTACATTAAAACAGTATAATTTGGACAAGGTGGTCCACATAGACTTGGATTGTTGGTCTCTTTTATCAGTGTCATTGTGGGTTCGCTTAAACATCATCAAAATTAATGTGCTTCCACGTCTTCTCTATCTCCTTATAATGCTCAATCTGAATTTGCCTGATAAATGGTTTGTTCAAATAAATAGGCTCATTTCTAGGTTTCTGTGGTGAGGTAAGCCTCCTTGGTAGGCTTTTAACAAACTTACGTGATCCAGGGAGAAAGGTGGGTTAAAAGCCCCCAGCATTTTTCTTTATTACCTGGCCATACACTGTACTCATTTTTTTTGTTGGCTCCACCCTGGGCCGGGTGTACAGTGATCATCCTATTTCCCCCAGTGGTTGGACATGGAGCATGCTTTATGTTCACAACTGGGGATGGACCATTCTGTATATTCCCCATAAAAAAAACTCCACAGGTCACTGATACATACTCCTATAGATGGTTCCCTGCAGGTCCATAGACAGTTATGCTCTCTACTTAAGCTCAACCCTCAAAAGGGCATAACCCAGCCTTTAGTAAGAAATCCTAATTTTAAAATTGCAGGTCAAGTATTGACGAGGAGAGTTTGGCTTTTCCAGGAAGCGGAACTAGTGGAGCATCTTTTGAAAAATGGTAAGATACTTACCTTCTTAGAGGTCCAGCAGAAATTTGGCTGGTCCTCTCTGACATGTTTTAAATACCGTCAGATATCTCATACTGTATGTTGTTTCAGCATTTCAGATCTGGCATCTGGCATAATGCATATGGAGCTCAAGTGCTTAGCTTGACCTTATCTGCCCCATTTCTCATACCATCTCTTTCTACTATGCGAAGTTGCATGAGGCCCTCTCTGCCAGAGAGCCTGAGTTTTTCTACTCTTGGGATCAGGCCCTTCCTTCCCTAAGAGGTCTCCACAACTGGTCTCACATATAGAAGGCTACCTATAAATATGTCGAGTGGGACAGATATCGCTTTATGCAATTTCAACTTTTGCATAATCTCTTTTACACATTGATTAAATTGCATAAAATGGGTAAACTTGTATCAGACATATGTTCTACATGCCAGAAAGTGCCAGGAATGTTATATCATATCTTTTGGTCTTGTGAAAAGGTTAAGCCTTTCTAGGACACCATCAAGCAGCGTCTATATCCGCTGTTGGGTCTGGATATGGCTTTCTCACCAGAAATCTGTTTGTTAGGAGATTATGATGAAGGGTTAATTGGCAACCATAAACCTCATATGGCTCTAATATTGGTCTGTGCCAAAAAAGTTATCCTCAGGCATTGGTGTGATCAGAGTATTCCTAGCTATGTGGAATGGTATAGAGAGATAGGTATCCTGTGTACAGGGCAACCAACATTGAATGTTTCAAAAAGGGCAACTCAATCATGGTGCCTGTGCACAGGACTACCTGGTAGGGTAGTGACCGGATACGGGGGGTAAGTGAATATAGCGACAGGATGCCGCTATATACACACACATGTGAGGGTGAGGGACCACACTGTGTGATGAACAGAAGGGGATGGAGGGTTTGTGGTGTGCAGTGCGGCAGTGGGCTGCCAAGCTGGCTATGTGGTGTGGCAGGTAGGTGGCAGGTTGGAGTTGGGAGGGTGCCGGGTTTGGTTCTGGGAGAGATACTGTTTTGTGTTGTGTTGGGTTATTTTATTTTTACAGTTTTGCACTTCGATGTGCTCCCCGGAGTTGAGAACTTTAGTGGGGTGTGGGGGGCACAGCCCCCTGCATAAGATAAAGAGCGGCACCTTCTTGCAGTTCGCCATGAGTGTACATCGCCATAATTAAATTTCAGTGACGTACACTCGTCCAAACCATTATCACTTGGAACTAAGAGATATTATTCATTGTACAAGCAGAGTGGGTTATTGCGAGTTTAGCAGATAGATTGGTGGGTTATAACCAAATATGGGATCCCCTGTACACTTTGTTAACCCTGTAACACTGGGTGATGATCTGTTGACACATGGCATTGACAATTTCTTAGACTGTTAAGGAACTGTTTATTTATTACTTAGTTTTTGTTAAATGGGTAGGTGCACCAGCCATAGAGATGACTATTTTCAGGCATGATTCAGGAGGTTACAAGGTAACATTACAGATATAACAAACAGCAGGTTACAGCAAGATACAAAACAAGGTGTTACACATTGGTTGTGCTGCATAAAATAAAATACAAGGTGTTGAGAGCTGGATACAGAACAATAGTGCCAGTCATAGCATCATGATAAAGCAATTAGGCTAGTTAGCAAAGCAGTAAAGTCATAACTTGCAGGGAAACACACTAGGAACATTAAGCAAAATACAAAAAATAAATCATAGTATCATAGTATATCATATATCATATCATATGGTATATCATAGCATATCATAGTAATGTCTGATTTACATTGTTGCTACATCATCAGAATATTTCTCCCCCGTTATATTCTCTGGGAGTTACATGATTTGTCTTTCTTTTTTGCTTTTTATGCTTTCTTTTTTTTAAACTTCTTTCTTAAAGTTTATGATTTCAACAGAGAAGACATACATACACATATCCCAGGCTGACCCCAGGCCTACATCCCAAAACTGGCTGTGGCTACTATATACATCCCCTAAACTATTTACATACACAGTTTTAATGTATTGTACCATCTAAGTTGAGTCTGACTTACTATTATAACATTGGATTCTGTCAATTCAAAGTTAACTACAGATCTGATCAACTTCCAATTTTGACATCCCTCTTTATTACTATCCTTAATTTTGAAGTAGCTGTAAGCCCTTTGGACTGGGCTTTAAAACTGTGTCCCTAGAGAGAGAGAGAGAGAACCCATCATAACCCTTTTGATGTGGCAGACATTGTAAATCCACACTAAAAACTATCTAAAGAGAGTAATACACCTCACTGGGTAGAGTACTTTCAGAAACAAACTTACACACCTCAATAAAATCATAATCCTTTTTAACTTTGTCTTAAGAAATGATTGCTAGCTAAACCCAATCAGACAGACAGATCTGGGTTTGAGCACTCTTCAGTTATATTGAATACACAGCCTCTAATGTTCTCCATCTTTTATCATATGTTTTCTTTTTCTCATCTATTATCATTTGTCTTTTGAGCCTACCTAAGATATGTAGCAGGTCGCTACAATCACTTTTCCAATGTCTTAGGACAAATGCCTTAACCAGGGCAGACATCAATGCAACGTGATGCTTAGCTGACTCTCTCACAACTGTTTTCATATCTCCCAAAACACAGATCTCTGGTTTAATATGCTCCAAATAGTTTAGTAACGGATCCATGTTATGACCAATTTGAACCCATAGTGAATGTATTTTGGAACAGCTCCACATCACATGTAACAGATCCCCTGGTTTCGTTCCACATCTAAAGCACAGATCTGGAAGAAAATGTGGACAATCTTTTGACTACAATTAAAAATGATATTTTAAGGTGGAATAAACTCCCCCTGTATTTCACTGCCAGACTGGGACTGATAAAAATGAATCTCCTACCTAGATTGTTATACCCAATTCATTTGTTACCTTATAGTATTCCTAAAGGAAGGTTCATTAATATCCAAAGGGTAATCTCAACATTTCTGTGGAATTCAAAACCCCCAATGAGAAAACATGCTGCCTTATGCCTTCCTCATCTGTCTGTCTGAGTTTTCTAGAACATTGCTTAGCAGGGGTGTAGTAAATATTTGAAAAAAATAAAGAATTGCATAGTCTTATATTTCGGTATGGGCAGGAATTTAAATTTTTTCCAAATCTCTTTCTAGTCAGGCTTTGGGGGTAAACTTTTTTCCCAATATAAAACTTGAGCCATGGATTCTGAGCTCACAAACCCATGCAGCACCGTGTAAATTTTAGAGAGTGGGTGTTGTGAGTAATCAATCTCATTCAAATTATCCCAAGTAAATGGACTCTGACCCATTTCTTTATTATGTCTTAAAAAATTCTGCACCATATTTGTAATCTGAATCTTTCTAAAAAAATCCCATTCCTTAGTCTGCACAGGTAGGACCACCATATCTTCTACTATAAAATCTGTCAGTTTCAAATTAGCTAATTGTAGTGCCCAATGCTCATTGATTATTTGTCCCCTCAGATGAAAATTAGGATTTCCTAATATTGGTTGATCCCTAACTCTCCTTTGAGCTCTCTTCTGTGTGGGGTTTAAAAAATTCCACCACACCATCACTGATTTAAAGATTGGTGTCTTCCTTCCCCTTTTAGGTATGGCCCCTGGATCTGAAAACAGCAACGGTGCTGGGGAACGTTTCAGGTCCTCTAAACTTCGTCGCTCAATTTGGAGCCATGTTGGAGTATATCCCCCTTCTTCTCGAGTTCTGTACCACCATTCCATTAAACCTAGCTGTCCCGCTACATAATACAAGAATAGGTCCGGAAGTTTAATGCCTCCCATAAGATGAGGAAGGCATAGGGCAGCATGTTTTCTCATTGGGGGTTTTGAATTCCACAGAAATGTTGAGATTACCCTTTGGATATTAATGAACCTTCCTTTGGGAATACTATAAGGTAACAAATGAATCGGGTATAACAATCTAGGTAGGAGATTCATTTTTATCAGTCCCAGTCTGGCAGTGAAGTTCAGGGGGAGTTTATTCCACCTTAAAATATCATTTTTAATTGTAGTCAAAAGATTGTCCACATTTTCTTCCACCCCATTTTCTGTTTTGGCCATAATCAAGATGCCCAGATATTTAATTTTAATTGAGGCCCAGTTAATTTGCAGGTATTCAAAATCTGCTCTGTAAGTATACGAGGTAAGAGGGAGAACCTGTGTTTTGCTTAAATTTAATTTGTAGTTGGAAACCTCAGAGAATTGCCTAATAATTTCCAGGGCTTTTTGGAAGCTTTCCGCCAGATTATATAGATGCAGTAATATGTCATTGGCAAAAACTGAAAATGTAAGCTCCATCTCATGAACCTTAATTCCCTGAACCACAGGCTCCATGTGGAGTGCCCTTAATAAAGGTTTCAAATAAATGTTAAACAAAATTGGTAACAGGGGGCAACCCTGTCTAGTCCCATTCATCAGCAGGAACTCTTTAGAACTGTAACCATTACGCAGAACCCTAGCAGTGTGGGCACTATAAAGGTTTTTAGGGCCTCTGAGAAAGCCCTTCTGGAAACCCATTTTCTCCATTGTAAGAAATAGAAAGTCATGGGAAACCCTTTTGAATGCCTTCTCGGCATCAAGTGCAATCAGGGCCATAGCTGACTTAGAATTGGAATATATGATACTTTCTTATAATATGCAACCTTGTACTGTTACTCTCCAGACTGGAGAGGGAAGGTATGTAAAGTAGAGAGAGAGAGAGAGAGAGAGAGAGGGAGAGAGAGAGAGGGTTGGGGTGGCAGGGATGCATAGATACTAATGGAACAGGGACATTTGTTACTTAAGCAATAAGGCACGACAGGGTGTGGTATATCATGGGATATCATCACACCTCAGGTGGCTGGGCATGAGGCCACAGGCCGAGTGTGTCCAACCATCTGAGAAGTGATGATATCCCATGATATACCACACCCTGGAGTGCCTTATTGCTATTATGAACTGGAATACAAGTTTTAGCAGTAAAAAAAAATAAAAAAAAATGTTTAAATCCTTCTGAAGGTGTTGGAGGAGTACTTTTTAATAAAATAGTCACTGGAGAGCTCTGGACTGCAGATGGCACTGTTGTAAGTTGAGTTTATGGAGAAGGGGTGTACTATGTGTCTCTCTTAGCATCAGGAAGTGAACTCTGTTCTTCTTGCCTTTGACATGGTGCTGCTGGGTCAGTGAAGATGTGTGCATTTTTTTTAAACGTTATGTGTGGCAAGCAGGAAGCAGCATTGTAAATGGGAAGAACATCTCCTAGTAAGTCACCCAGAAATCTGAAACTACTGCTTGGCTGGACATTAGGAGTGTTTAAAAAAGAAGTTGGGAGCCAGTTTGGGATCCTTTACTGTTGTTTTTTTTTTAAATACTCGCTGAAGGCGCGTCTCACGCCATTCTGTCTTGTAGTTAAATAGGACAAGTGGTCTGCGAGTGCTGGCTGTTGGCTAATGTTTGTGTGGGGAATGCGAGGGTAGGATGTGGAGGATGTTGTGGGCATCTCGACTGTCGTTCCTCCTAGTAGCATCCGTTATGGGCACAGTTGAGGTTTTTTTTTAATAGTGGCTAACTGGAGGTCTGACTCTGACTGTGCAAGATGAGGCAAATGAGGAGGCTGGTGACCAGAGGTTTTCGGAAGCTGTATTGATGTAGCCCGATATCATCACGGCTTCAAAGACTTCTCGGCCAATCAGCTTCTTTGATTCTCGGCACCCAGTTCATAATTTAGAATTAGTAATTTTGTGCTTGACCCTGATAGTATGAATTGTATCTTCTGCTCTGGTATTCATTACACAGTTACAACTCTGTTATGTGTATATTATTATCCTTGCTTATTAAACTTTAATAAAGTTTTCTTAATATGAAAAAAAAAAACTTACCCCAAAAATGTTTTTTTTTTCAGAATCCCAATAAGACTATAATTATAGGTGCTGAGAATATACTCTTGGAGTTCTCTCTAAATGTCTGGAATAAGATACATAAAAAGAGAGGTTGGAACAACTGTTCACACATACTATCTCCATTGTATGATAATTCTTAGCCCCCCTTTTTTAATTTCTTCTTCTTGAAACAATCAGGAATATACACCTAATGGACAACCTGTACTCAGATAACTCTCTTAAATCCTTCCAACAGCTCCAAATAGACTTTGGAATGCCCAAAACTCACTTTTTTTAGATATCTTCAATTAACAGCAGCCATACAAAAGGTTAATATAAACAAGCCCAATCCTTTATTTAATATCATATTGCAAGCTACAGGTACTAATAGATCAAAATTAATAGAAAGCTGAAAGAAAAAAACTGCAAATCCACTTACCAGAAAAAGAATGGGAACAGAGTTTTAGTTTCTGGAAGATCACATTAATGTTGGGTTTGAGTAAGATGCAGTTTATCACCCTCCATCACTCGATATTACTTGGTATTAAGACAAAAGAAGGTTATAAGCCCATCTGAACTGTCTCCCACTCCTAGTGGGCTTATTGTTCACAAAGATATCTATCCAGCATGATCCTGAATTTACTGAATACAGTGATCTCAACTAAGTACTGTGGCAAGGTGTTCCATAGTTTTGGGGCCCTCATTGTAAAGAAGTTATCATGCTTTATGGTATTAACCATTGGTATTTTTAATTGTCGATTGTAAGACCATAGGTTAATCCCCCTATCTTTGGGGTCAAAGCCACATTATGTAGAGAGTTCTCGGTCATTTAAAATGTTGTACAATAATAACATACCTCCCCTTGTTCCTCTGTTCTCCAGACTACACAAATCCGTCTTTCACTATATGACATGCTTCTCAGGCTCAGAATTAACTTTGTTATTCTCCTCTGATTGCTTTCAACCAAGTTAATCTCTTTCTTAAAATAGGGTGACTAGAATGGGGAACCGTAGTCTAGGTTCAGCCTTACATATGTTCTATAGAGCTAGGAAAAAGATTGGAATAAATTGGCATACTCACCAAATATAAGATGTTTTAAATATTCTTTTTTTATTTTCAAAAAGTTAATATTCAGACCATAGTAACCAATGTTTGGGGAAATTTTCCCTTCCTCAAGGTGTCCAGTTATAAATCTGCCAACATGAAAGTTTAATAAAAATAAGAGCTTAATATTTTGTTTAAATAATAAACAATATATTAATAATAATCAAAAATATATATAGCCAGGATAAGGAAAAACTCACTTAATCAGTCCTTAAATATTCTTCTTTGACTTTCTCTGTTCTCTAAGGTTCTAGCCCTTGGCAAGACATGAACCAAATATCAAATCGTTGGCTCCCCTAAACAAAATTAATTATAGATTCAATATCTTAAATCTGGAAAACTGAGAAGGATATTTATAAACTCAAAGTAGTGCATACCTTGAACCTAGCAGTGTTTGCTAGAGTAAAAATTTATCTTTTTGGTTACATTCCTCAGGTATTCACTAAATGAGATTAAAAAATAGAATTACATTTACTCATTGTTCCTCTTAGAAGTTACTACTTAAAACGGGTGCCTTCTCATTATTAAAACATTTCATTTGTGCTGCTGTGTTACATAGCTTCATATTTAAACATTCAGGCACAATCATGTGCTCTGTGAACATTCTCTTTTATCCATCACTTAAATGTTTAAACACAATGCATAGAATTGATTGTTATGAACCTTTCTTGTTTAAAACCTCTGCAAAATAACTCCTATATTTAAACTTTACTAGTCCTTAAAATTCACTATAAACTGTTAGTATTGCAAAACTGGTAAAGCCAGAAAAATGAACCACTTTTTCTTTGTCTTGTACGCACTTCCGACTTTGGCTAAAAATGAAGTGCGCACAACTCAGATAGATCGCAGCATGAATGGTTAACTACTACTACCACTTATAAAGTTTTATATCACAGTTAGCTAAAGTGGGTCTACATAAAACAGTTTAAACTTTCCTTGCTATTTACTGACTTTACACAACTGCTGATCCTACCTTTGGGGGAGGAACTGGACTGAATGAGAGCAAACCTTTATATACTGTTCTCCTAGGGCCAGTTGAATTTGGCACAATTACAGCATTAGTGATCTGGGTGGATGTCAGTGTGTAAACTGGGAGCTCAAAAATGCTTCCCTGTGTGTCAGACCCACCCTCTAGCGGCACCTATAAGATAAGATGTCAGCTGGAATTAAATGTTTTTGCTTATGTTATTCAGAAAATTCTTCCTACACATTCTTTTATTAGTATTTTTACAAACATTGCTGCCAGTTAAATAGAATTCAAGGTGATGTACTTCACCCCCCCACCCAGAATCTTGAACTTAATCCCATTCAAACTTTAATGGGAAGTACATTCTTACTAGACACAGTACTTTTTGTCTGATGGATTCTGATGAAAACAACTACAAAGTTAGTTTCTACAGTCTTGCTTTAAGATGCCTAACAAGGGGCATGTCACGTCCAAATGCACAGTTAAGGATTATACAGGAGAGAGTTATCAAATGAAATGTAATAAATACTCTTTGGAAAATAAAAAAGTTGGCTTAATTCAAGGGAAATTAGTATGGGATAACATATGATGATTTAATTACCATATGTATTGTTACAGGGTGAAACTAACTAAATTCTTTTTAAGGTGTGAAAGGTCCACCATCTTTAAAGCTTCCACCTAGTAAATAAAATTAACTGAGAAAAGCTCTCATGAGCATTCCATAATGGTAAATCAGGGACCATCTTTAAAATACCTCCCTAATGAATCTTATACAAGGGAATATGCTAAGAATGAGAAGTCAAACTAATCTCTCTTAAGAGAATAATAGCATTTTTGTAGAATTTGAAACAAAATCATTTATAGACAAAGGGCCATACAACACACTCAGAAGTATTAAATTATTGGTTGCCAGTCAATCTCTTTGTTCATGCCATAAATGGGATTTGTAGATCTAAAATAATCAATGTAAAAAGCCTCTCTCATTAACAATTTGTCTTTGAAATTTCCACTCCTCTTATTTTTAGTGACTTTCTCAATTCCAAAAAATCTAAAAGTTGATTACTGGTGCCCCTTTTCAACAAAATGCCTAGCTATGGTCAAGCTCATGTCCTGATTCTGTATATAGCCCTTATGTTCTGCTATCCATTGTTTAAGTTGTCTCTTGGTTTCACCTACATAGATCATATCAAAAGGGCATTTAACCCCATAAATAATTCCTGTTGTCTGGCAAGTTATGAATTCATTAATAGTGACATCTCTATTTTGAAACATATTCCTAATCTTTTTTTAGCCTATAGGTACTACTACAATGAACACACTGTTTCCCTTTAAGTCCTCTGTGGTGAAGTAATTTCCATATCTCTGGGTAGGGACCATGTGGTCTGTGTGTATTAAATGATCCTGTAGTGATTTTACCTTTTTAGCCACAACCAATAGTCCTGGTTTCTCCCATATTTGTGGATCTCAGAACATGTCAATGTTTATTAATGGTCTTTTTAATGTCATAAAAAATGTCACTATATTGCATCATTAACATCATTTTCTTTATATGTGTCTCTGACTGATCTCCTGTCAGAAGTAGGTCCTCCCTTGATGTCTGTGCAACTTTCTCCTTTGCTGTGGTTAACACCCTTTCTGGATAACCCCATTCCCTAAATCTGTCAACCATGCCAGTGACCCTCTTATCTAGGTCTGATGTGAGTGTGCTTGTTCTCTTCACTCTCAAAAGCTGACTATATGGAATAGAATTCACTAAAGGTCATGAGTAAAAGCTCTCTGCTCTCAAAATGGTATTGTGGTCAGTCTCCTTACAGTAAAGCTTAGTACATAGTCTATTGTCCTGTGTAAAGATTATCTGTTTCTAGCTTGTGAAAAGTATTGATTGGATTTTGGCCTCTCCCTGTTTAAATATATTTTTTTCTGTTTTTCTGAGGCACAGCTGGACCAGAAGTCTGATTCTTGATGATTAAAACACCTGGCTGGGTGTTTTTTCTGGAAGGCCTAAGACCTGACCCACTAGGACTTATACTGCTCATATCCATCTGCCAGAAATCAAAAGACTGTTTATTACAAGAACAGAACATTTTGAAATTACAGTCAAGATTTTAATCTTTATTTCCTTAGGCTTATATCTTTTTTTCCCTTATGGAACTTTGTGTGACTCTTTGACCCTGAGGGGGGTGAACAAGGACAGTAAATTGAAGAATGTGGTTGAGAAACAAGGTCATGTTTTTTTCAACATTTCACTGCAGTTGGTTGCATTTTTTGGGATATTTTTGTCCTATCTTTGTTTTCTGATTCTGTGATTGGATTATAAGAAGGCACTGAAGTTTGGTAAAAATGTCAGTATTAATTTTGGGTTAGATAGGAATATATTCTGGTTTTTATCATTATCTGCATTTATATATTTTCATCCCCCCATCTCTTCTCCATTGCCCTAACCTGTTGGTATATCCAATTTAAAAACACTTACTATTCCAAGTCAAAATGATGAATGAATTCTCCAAATTAGATAAGCTAATGGATAATAGATCCATTCTGATAATTATTTCAGAGACAGAGGAGAGAAATATTATTGAAGGTTATAAATCCAGAAGAAACATCACTGGATCTGTCCCTTCTAAGACGGTCATTAATGAATTTGAATTTAATAAGCAGAGACAGTTAAAACTAATTTGGCATGCCCTGACAACAACTGAATATCTAAAACAGAAGAGAATCCCCAGAGGTTTGAGAATTTTGGTTGAACCCAATTTAGGGTTCACTACAGGGGAACTAGAACAGAAATGGGACAGTGCAAAGAAGAGATGTTCTAGAGACTTTCTCCTAATATTAGTAGAGGCTTTGACAAAATAAATAAATAAAATAGACCAGGAGGTTGAGAGAATACAAAAAGATGTAAAGAAAAAGTTATCATTAGAGGAGTTCACTGAATTTTTGGATAAAGTTAACAAACAATTTGATGATTTTGAAAACGAGATAAGGGCTACAAAAATATATAAGTTTAAAAGAGATTTAAATTATTATCAAGACGATAAAGTTTATACTTGGTTTAAAGATAAAACTAATAAACCAAGAGGAAATTGTATATATAATCTTGATTCTAATACTACACTTTATATCTCCAGCAGTGATACTGAGGGGGAAAAAGGACAAAGTAGAGGTTATAGAGGTGGACATTTTTATGGAGAGGAGGTTACAAGTGGAGAGGAAACAGGAGGAGAGGTACATGGACGGGAACAAGGGGTATCAATACACTTGAACAGGCCAGGACAAGTTACAGTACCCAAAAGAAGGAGGATCAGGTTTAGACAGAGAAAGAACAGAAGAGCCTATACAGCCCGGAAGCAAGAAAAAAGGAGACAAAACAAAGGGTCCACAGTCACAGGTGAAAATGAGATCACAGGTCCAGTCATAGTTTTCAACTTGTCAGATAGGAATTTGACCGCAACAGAGATTGACCTTTTGGGCAGAGGATTGTCTTTCTGCCTTCATGATAAAATACATGAGTTTGAAATAAAACTTGAACTAAACCGATTTTTTTAGAAAACTTAGATTATGGTACTTCTTTGAAAATAATGTAGAGACTACTTTACCAACTGAAGAGGGTGAAAAGAAAAAAATTTTAAGTCAGAAACTGAAGATAAAGTCACAGTTCCTCCCCCCAGGATCAATCCCACACATTATTGAGACGTACATCAGCCTTGTGAATAAAGATATAGAGAAATTGCTTAAAAGAGAGAGAAATATGGATAGACACACAAAATACAACTTATCACCAGGTGAATTTGGTGTATTAAGAAGTTTAGAAACAGACAAGAATATTATCATCAAAAAGGTGGATAAGGGAGGTGGAACAGTCATTGAGAATTATGAGAATTATAAAAACAAGTGCTTGAATTTGTTGACTGATCACACTAATTATCTGAGAATAGACCAAGAGCCCACACAGAGGATTAAGGACCTGATTGGGAGTATTCTGAGTGCAGCAAATGATAGTGGATAGATCACTGACTGGGAACATACAGCACTTCTTAAAGAATATCATTGGTACCTCTTTTTTACACTTTGCCAAAGGTACACAAAGAACCCGTGCATTCCCCTGGGAGACCCATAGTTTCTGGTGTAGGTTCTATTCTAGAATCTCTATCCATATACATGGACTTCCATATAAGAGAGTTCATTGAACACACAGCAGCATACGGTACTTTAAGGATACCACTGATTTTATTAATGTGTTAGAAACTGTCAATAGAGACAACATAGAGGTAAATGATTTATTTCAGGTAACTCTGGATGTGAAAGACTCACATACCTTGATCCCTCATGAGGAAGGATTACTTGCTTTATGAACCTTATTACAGAAAGAAAGAAGTGACAACAAACCACACAATAAGCTATTGTTTAAATTTGTGGAAGTGGTTGTGAATCAAAATTATTTTCATTTTGAAAAGAACTTTTATGTTCAGGTTAGAGGGACAGCGATGGGGTCTGGTATGGCTCCATCATACGCAAACATATATATGAATGATTTTGAAGCTAAATTTGTATATAACAACAATACACATAAAGACAACATCTTGCTTTATAGATGTTTTATTGACAACGTGGTATTATTCTGGACTAGCACAGAAATTGAGTTCTTGGATTTTTTGGATTACTTGAACACCAGGACTGACCATTTGAAGTTCACTTTGAACTATGATAAGAATGAAATTCCATTTTTGGACCTCACTATCTTTAAACAGGACAATAGACTATGTACTATGCTTTACTGTAAGGAGACTGACCACAATACCATTTTGAGAATAGAGAGCTTTCACCCACAACCTCTAATGAATTCTATTCCATATAGTCAGCTTTTGAGAGTGAAGAGGAATAGGACACTCACATCAGACCTAGATAAGAGGGTCACTGACATGGTTGACAGACTCAGGGAACAGGGTTATCTAGAAAGGGTGTTAACCACAGCAAAGGAGAAAGTTGCACAAACATCAAGGGAGGACCTACTTCTGACAGGAGATATAAAGAAAGTGATGTTAACAATGCAATACAGTGACATCATTTATGACATTAAAAAGACCATTAATAAACATTGGCATGTTCTGAGATCCACAAATATGAAAGAAAAGTCTTTTTCACTGGGACTATTGATTGTGGCTAGAAAGGTAAAATTACTACAGGATCGTTTGATGCACACAGACCACATGGTCCCTACCCAGAGACAGGGAAATTACTTTACCACAGAGAACTTAAAGGGAAATTATGCTTGTGGGAGGTATGTTTATTGTAGTAGTACCTATAGGCTAAAAAAGATTAGGAATGTGCTTCAAAATAGAGATGTCACTATTAATGAATTCATAACTTGCCAGACAGCAGGAGTTATTTATGGGGTTAAATGCCCTTGTGACAGGATCTATACAGGTAAAACCAAGAGACAACTTAAACAATGGATAGAGGAACATAAGGGCTATATACGGAATCAGGACATGAGCTCCCCATAGCTAGTCATTTTATTAAAAAGGGGCACCAGTTACCAACTTTTAGATTTTTTGGAATTAAGAAAGTCACTAAAAATAGGAGGGGTGGAAATTTCAATGACAAATTGTTAATGAATGAGGCTTTTATGTTGATTATTTTAGATCTGCCAATCCATTTATGGCATGAATGAAGGGACTGACTGGCAACCAATAATTTAATACTTTTGAGTTTGTGTTGTATGGCCCTTTGACTATAAAGGATTTTGTTTCAAATTCTAACACAATGCCATTATTCTCTTAAGAGAGATTAGTCTGACTTCTCAGCCCCAGCTTATTCCCTTACGTAATATTAATTAGAGAGATAGTCTAAAGATGGCCTGCTCGTTATCATTATGGGATGTTCAAGAGAGCTCTTTTCAGTTATTTTATTTATTAGGTGCAATCTTTAAAGATGGTGGACTTTTTACACTTTAAAAAGAATTTAGTTAGTTAAGCCCTGTAACACAATGCCATTATTCCCTTAAGAGAGATTAGTCTGACTTCTCATTCCCAGTTTATTCCCTTATATAAGATTAATTAGAGAGGTATTTTAAAGATGGCCCCCAAGATACCATTATTGAATGCTCGTGAGAGCTTTCTTCAATTAATTTTATTTACAAGGTGGAAGCTTTAAAGACAGTGGACCTTTTTCACCTTAAAAATAATTTAGTTAGCTTGGCCCTGTAACAATACATGTGGTAATTAAAACATCATATATCATCCAGTACTAGTTTCCCTTGAATTAAGCAAACTGTTTCATTTCCCACAGGGTATTTATTAAATTTCATTTGATAACTCTCTCCTGTACAATCCTTAACTGTTCAGTTGGACCTGACATGCCCCTTTTTAGGCATCTTAAAGCAAGATTGTAGAAACTTACATTGTAGTTTTTTTCATCAGAATCTATCAGACAAAAAGTATTGAGTCTAATGAGAATTTATTTCCCATTTAAGTTTGAATGGAATTAAGTTCATGATTCCGGGGGCAGGGGGGGTGAAGTACATCACCTTGAATTTTATTTAACTGGCAGAAATGTTTGTAAAAATACTAATAAAAGAATATATAAAAATAATTTTCTGAATAACATAAGCAAAAACATTTAATTCCAGCTGACACCTTATCTTATAGGTGCTGCAAGAGGGCGGGTCTGACACAGGGGAGCATTTTTGAGCTCCCTTTTTACACATTGGCATCCACCCAGATCACTGAAGTTGTAACTGTGCTAGATTCTGTTGGTCCTAAGAGAGCAGTATATAACAGCTTGCTCTCGTTCAGTCCAGTTGCTCCCCCAAAGGTAGGACCAGCAGTTGTGTATGGTCAGTAAATGGCAAGGAAAGTTTAAACTGTTTTATGTAGACCCCGCTTTAGTTAACTGTGATATAAAACTTTATAAGTGGTAGTAGTAGTTGGCCATTCGTGCTGTGACCCATCTGAGTTGTGCACACTTCCTTTTCATCCAAAATCAGAAGTGCGTACATGACAAAGAAAAAGAGGTTCGTTTTCCTTGCTTAACCAGTTTTGCAATACTAACAGAGTTATAGTGAATTTAAAGGACTTGAAACATTTAAATGTAGGAGTTACTGTATTTTGCAGAGGTTTTAAACATGAAAGGTTCATAACAATCAATTATACGCATTACGTTTAGACATTTAAGTGATGGATAAAAGAGAATTTTCACAGAGCACATGACTGTGCCTGACTGTTTGAATATGAAGCTATGAAACACAGTGGTACAAATGAAATGTTTTAATAATGAGAAGGCACCGATGGGTGCACCTGCCTCATAATGAACAAGACCCTACTAAGATGGTATTATACACCAACCAAACTCATAAAGTTAGGGCTAACTACTAATGATTAAATGCTGGTGATGAGGGAATCAGGATGCCCACCTGTTCCATGTACTCTGGGAGTGTCCCCAGCTCCACCCATTCTGGACAACTATACAAAATATGTGCCATGATATATATATACACAGACATTCCCTGAACCCCCACTACTATTACTGGGGTGTGACATGTCCGGTACCTCCAGGCACAGTCCTGGAGTGCAGTGGGCCACAGTGGTAGGGGCAGCTGCCAAGAGATTAATTCTGATAAGGTGGTGCACCATGGAGATAGCAACCTTTGTTGAACTCCTCTTAGCATTAGCACAAGTGGCCACATATGAGAGACTCTCGAGCTTTGTGTGGGGGAGGTTGTATAGGGAAATTTGTATGCTGCTGGCAGCCCTCCCTAGACTCAAAATATTGTCATGAGGCCTGACTGGACCTGGGATGAAGTGGTCATGAATAACCTAACCTCAGACCTCTCACAAGCACCCTTATCTCCAAGCAACTCCAACTATTCTGAAGTCACTTCTATATTGTCCTAGTATCTGTTTTTTCTACAGTTTCCTCTCTATGTAATTGCCACCCTGTATATAGTTGTGTGTCATAGGAATAGTAGGGTGCATGACATGTTCCCACTCATGGGACGCATCTCTGTTCAACAGGGAGAGGTCCTTTCAGAGGTAACCAATAGGGTTCAGAGGTCCCCCCCCAAGGTCAGGTGGAACATAACCTTGGGAAGCAATAATGGTACTAAATAGGGGAGGGGGAAGCCTCTGAATTAGGTATCCATTATTATTGTACCTCTTAGTCTTTGTTACAGTCATTTTATGTAAAACTGTGGCCATACATGGTTTCAAGATATTCCTGGAGGCACCAAATGTTGCGGTGATCTTCAGGGTGTATGAGATGTATTGTTGTGCGCTTAATAATATTAAAAAATTTTAACAACAAAATAAGACAAAGGCACCCATTTTAAGTAGTAGATTCTAAGAGAAATAATAAGTAAATTTAATTCTATTTTTTAACCTCTTTTAGTGAATACCTGAGGAATGTAACAAAAAAGATAAATTAATTTACTCTAGCAAACACTACTAGGTTCAAGGTGTGCACCACAATGAGTTTATAAACATCCTTCTTCTCAGTTTACCTGATTTAAGTTATTAAACCTATAACTGGGTTTTGTTTAGTGGGACCAAAGATTTGATATTTGGTTCATGTCTTGCCAAGGGCTAGAATCTTATAGTATAGACAAAGTCAAACAGTAGCAGAAAATATAAATCACATAACAACCCCTCAAACTAGCAACACTGATAATAGGCATAAGGATGTACTTGTCATAGGGGACTCCATTTTGAGGAGGATGGACACTATTACATGTAGAAAAAATAAAGTCAAAACAGTTGCAAACTACTTATAAGGTGCCAGAACACATGACATAAAGCATAGACTCTCTAAATTACATCATACTTAACAAAATAGTCAAATAGTACTGATTCATGTGGGTATCAATAATGTGGGATGACACCACGAAAAAGATACTGTGGGAGAAATCATTATGTGTGCTACAATAGTATAGCGGGTCGGGCAGACACCAATCATATCAGGTTTACTACTCAAACTAAATTATGATAAGGAAAAAAATGGCACCATCCAAAGGATAAATGCCTGAGTAAATAACAAATGTACAGAGGTGGACATAGGTTTTATAGAAAATTGGGATATATTTTATCAGAAAACTCCATTATACTTCAAAAGACGGGTTGCACCTATATAGAAATGGTGCAAACACCCTAGCAGCAAGAATATCTGAAAGAAATAGATAAATATTTAAACTAGTTACGGGGGGGGGGGGTTATGCAAAAACAGTAAAGCTAAATCCAGCTGTAGTGATGAATGGAAAACTAAACAGGGACAAACTACAACCAAAAAAACCTACACTGCCTAATGGCTAATGTAAGAAGTTTGAAAAACAAAAAGGATGAGCTTGAGGCTATACTAAAAATAAGAGGAGACATAGACATGATAGGACTAATGGAAACCTGGGGATCCTGAGTGATGAATGGGGAAGAGAACTGTTAAGATATACATTATACCACCTTGATAGAGAAGTTAAGGGGTGGGGTGCAGCATATATATCAAATTCCATCAAATCCACAAATATCTCTGATAAAATCAAACAGAAAGAAAAACAGACAGAAACTTTGTGGTTAAGACTGGAAACAGGAAATAAATGCACATATAATTGTAGGAGTTGGCTATAGACATCCAGGATCTAGCAATGAAGAAACAATACCATTTAGTGAAGAAACTGAGACAGCATGTGCAATGAGCAGGGTGGTTTTTATGGGAGACCTGAACAATAGTGATATAAAATGGAATAAATTTGAGGCAGTCAAACAACATAGCAAAATGTTTTGGAACTAATAAATCAACTAGAGTTTACACAATATGTAGAGCAACCCACTAGAGGGGAAAATATTCTCGATATTGTACTATCCACTAAAGAGGTTGATATCACGAATTGTAATGTGATTACCCCCCCCCAGGAAACAGTGATCATAATGGTGTTCTTTTTCAGCAAATTAACATATGCCTATAATTAAAGGATGTAGATAGGTCTATAATTTTAAATCTGCAAATAAAACACTTATAAATGAAGATCTGAAGAACATAGATTGAGAGAGCATTTTAGCAGACAAAACAGTAAATGATATGTGGAAAACCTTTAAAAATCAGGTAGTTGAGATTCATTATAAGCATATGTTAAAAAACAAGAAGTACAATAATAGGGGCATAAAACCTAAATGGTTTAACAAAATAATCAGAAGGCCGCTAGAAAAAAAACGAAGGTCATATCAAAAAAGTTAGTTGAGCGGCACTCAAGACACATAGGAGAAGTTTAAGTTAGTACAGAAACAATGTAAAAAACTAATAAAAAGAAACAAGCAAAAAATGGAAAAGGGATTAGCTATGGCAGCCAGTAAAGGAAACGTGCAGCAATTTTATAGTTATGCAACCTCACTGCAGATCACGAGAACAGTTGCACGGGAGTCTGAGCTGGACATCATTGTCCACCTAGGGACAAATGACTTGGCTCATCATGAGATTAGAGCAGTGCAAAAGGACTTTGTAGAGTTGGGGAGGGGCTTAAGACAAGTAGCACACACAGTATCCTTCTCAGAGGTGCTGCCTGTCAGTGGCATGAGTGAGGCGAGGGTACTTTGCACCATGCAGTTTAACAAATGGTTAAAAAATGGTGTGGAGCACAGGGTTTGGCTTCATTGGGGACTGGGTTCCACCTGGAGGACACCAGCCTATACTGGCAGGATGGTCTGCATCTGTCCAGGAAGGGAACAAGTCTTTGGGCAAGCGGTTTAAATGCTTCATTGGCAAGCCTTTAAACTAGTCAAGGGGAGGCACTGATAAGCAGAAGGAAAATCCCAGCCTCTCTACAAAATAGGGTACTAAATGAGAAAAAAAACCAAGGTAGAAAGGTCAGTGGGGGTTGCCGCTACAGAAGGTAAAGCCATAAAAAAATGGAGAGCAATGAGTACCAATGCCCGTAGTCCGGGTAACAAGCTTCCTGAATTAGTGGCCTTGATGGAGGAGGAAGATCTGGATGTTGTGGCAGTCACAGAAACATAGTACACACAGAACCATGACTGGGACGTAAACATACCAGGATACACTATCTACAGGAGGGACAGGGAGGGTAAAAGAGGAGGAGGAGTAGCTCTCTACATAAGAGAAGAAATCAAAGCAACAGAACAAAAGGGTAAACAGGGAGAAGAAGCACTGTGGGTCAATTTGGAGGCAGGCAATGGCACCACAATCCGCACAGGGGTTGTATACAGACTCCCTCTCAGGGGGAGGAAATGGACAAGGAAATGATAGAAAGTATACTTAGAATGGCAGATAAAGGGGAGATATTGCTGATGAGTGATCTGAATATGCCAGATGTTAACTGGAGTGCAGTTGCAGCAGCCACTTCTAAGAGTGGGGTTATTCTGGATGCCCTACAGGGGACATGCCTTAGACAACTAGCATTGGAGCCCACTCAAGAGGGAGCAATCTTAGATCTGGTTCTCTCAAACGGAGATGAAGAGAGGATCACAGATGTAGAAGTGGGTAGCCATCTGGGAACTAGCGACCAACGAACAGTATGGTTCACAATAAACACAGCAATAGAGTCAAGCCATACAAAGACAAAGGTACTGGATTTTAGGAGGGCTGACTTTGCCAAAATGGGTGAGTGCCTAAGGAATGCACTAGCAAATGGGCAGGAAGGAGGGTGGAAGAACAATGGGGAATAATAAAACTGCCATCACAGAGGTAACAAGCCTTTGTGTAAAGCAAATAAACAAAACAAATGAGGTAAGAAACCACTATGGTTCTCAAAGGAAGTGGCAGTGAAGGTTTCAAGAGAAAAGAAAGCATTCAGGAAGTACAAGGAATCACAGAAGGAACAGGACAGAGAACTGTATCAGTTAAAGCAAAAGGAAGCTGGGAAGGCAGTCAGAACAGCAAAGGCCCAAACCGAGGAAAAGATAGCCAACTCAGTTAAGAAGGGGATAAAACCTTTATAGGTACATCAGGGCAAAGGAAACCAAGGGAGGGATAGCAAGGCTTAATAAACGGGAGGAGGGTGGGCAGAGGGTGACTGTGAAAAGCAGAGATACTAAACAAATATTTTTGCTCAGTATTTACAAAGGAAGAGGGAGGTACCTAAAACAAACAGTAGAAACACTCTGGATACAGAAGTTGATACCAGCCCATTTACAGAAGAAAGAGTTCTGAAAGAGCTCTTAAAACTGAAGGTGGACAAAGCAATGGGGCCTGATGGATTCATCCCAGAATTCTAAAAGAACTAAGGATAGAACTAGTGACACCACTGACTACCCTCTTAACAAATCATGGGAGGATGGGGTGGTACCTGAGGACTGGAGGAGGGCAGATGTGATTCCCTTCACAAAAGTGGGGGCAAGGCAGAAGCAGGAAGCTACAGACCTGTTAGTTTAACCTCAGTGGTAGGGAAAATGATGGAATCACTTCTGAAGGAAAGAATTGTTATGCTAGAGGCCAGAGGGGCACAGGACCCAAGGCAGCATGGATTCACATGGGAAGGTCATGCCAGACAAATCTGATAGATTTCTTTGACTGGGTGGCCAAAGTAGTAGATCAGGGAGGGCTGTGGACATGGCCTACCTAGACTTTAGCAAGGCATTTGACACAGTCCCACACACAAAGATTAATAAACAAGTTAGCCAGCCTGGGAGTGGGTCCCAAAGATGACAGCCTGGGTAAAGAATTGGCTGGAAAATAGGACACAGAGAGTAATAGTAAATGGAGTCCACTCTGAAAAAGGGGGTTAGCAGTGGGGGTACCACAGGGTTCAGTATTAGGACCAGTCCTCTTCATGTCTTTATAAGCAACATTGCAGAGGGACTGGAAGGAAAGTATGTCTCTTTGCAGATGACACAAAGATCTGCAACAGAGTTGATGCACAAGGTGGGGTGGAAAAGGATGAGAAGGGACTTGGCAAGGTTATAGGAATGGTCAAATGTATGGCAGCTTAGATTCAATGCTAAGAAGTGCAAGGTAATGCACCTGGGAAACAAAAACCAGGAGGAAAGTACACAATGGGGGTGAGATACTAACAAACAAAAATGGAAAGGAACCTGGGGGTAGTCATATCAGATGACCTAAAGGTGGGCAAGAATGTGAGAGGGCAGCAAGGAGGGTTGGGGGATACTTGGGATGCATAGGGAGAGGCATCACCAGCAGAAAACAAGAAGTTATTATCCCTCTGTACAGACAGCTGGTGAGACCACATCTGAGTACTGCGCAGTTCTGGAGACCCAATCTCCGCAAAGACATAGACAGGATGGAAGCTGTCCAGAGGAGGGCAACTAAAATGGTGCAGGGTCTGCACTGGAAGACATATGAAGTGAGACTTAAGAAGCTTAAATATGTATAGCCCGAGGAAAGAAGGAGAGGGGGACATGATAGAAACTTTCAAGCACCTCAAGGAATCAACAAAGTCCAAGAGGGTAGCATCTTTCAAAAAAAGAGGTGTGCAAGAACAAGGGGGCACAATTTGAAGATAGAAGGGGGCGGGCTCAGAGGTAATTTAAGGAAGTATTTTTTCACAGAGAGGGTTGTGGATGCATGGAACAGCCTTCCAGAGGAGGTTGTGGAGTCAATAACAGTGGTGGAATTCAAGCATGCATGGGACAGTCATAAGGCAATTCTAGGGGGTTGGGGTAGGAAGAAGTAGGCTGCTGGTTAACTAGGATCTGCAGCTTATCCATCAGGTAGGGAAATGGGCAGACTGGGTGGGCCAAGCGGTCCTTATCTGCTGTCAAATTCTATATTTCTATGTTTCTAAGACAAACACGAACCTATGCTCCATAATCGTGGAAGAACAAGTAATAAATGACCCTACAAAAATGGCTAACATATTTAACTCTTATTTTGGGTCAGTGTTTTTGCACAAATCACCACAGATAAAAAGTAATAAAGTATTAACAGTACCAAGCCTGGATATAACAGAGGAAAGTATAAATGAAAAAATTAGTAAATGAAAAATACCCATTCAGCAGGACCTGATAATATCTCCAACACCCTACTTAAGATATCATCGCCACAAGCAGCTAAACTGCTTAAAATGATTTTGGTAAACTCCATGATGGACAGTGCGGTCTCTTATGATTGGCTGGAAGCCAAAGTGGTACCGATTCACAAAAAGGGTAATAGAGCTAAACATACAAACTATAGGCTCATTAGTTTGACATCGGTCCCAGGAAAGTTGTTGGAAGCTATAATGAAGGATAGAATAAATAAACATCTGGAGGACAATAACCAAATTGATCAAGAACAGCATGGTTTTCTGTCAGGAAGATTGTGTGTCACAAACCTTTTGTGTTTCTATCAAAAAATATCACATGCACTGGACAATGGGAAACAGGTGAATTGTATCTATTTGGATTTTGACAAGGCTTTTGATAAGGTGCCAAATGTTTAAATAATTAGAAGCCTTATGGATATAGGACTTGACCCAAGCATAGTGGGGTGCGTGGAGGCTTGGATGATGGATAGTACACAGAGGATGTGTATAAATGGCTTCCTCTCTGGCTCAGTGCCTGTGATAAGTGGTGTACCACAAGGGTCAGTGTTGGGCCCGGTGCAGTTTAGGGTATTCATGTCAGGTATGGGCAGGGGGGCAGAAAACTGGCTAAGCAAATATGCAGATGACACCAAACTATCGGGGATAGTATCTGAAATTGATAATACTGGCTCCTTACAGCAGAGCCTAGATAATAGCCAAACGTGGGCCACCCTTAGAGGAATGAGCTTCAATACAGATAAATGTTGTGTTATTCATTTGAGAAGTCATAATACAATGAAGGAATATTACCTAAACGGACAGAAATTAAGGATATCACAGGAAGAATATGATCTGGGTATAACAATAAATGATAAATTAACATACAGCTCTCATTTTAAAAACCAAATTGCAAAAGCAAATAAAGTTTTATGGACAATAAAAAGAAATACATTTTAAGAGTAGAGGTAGAGAGGTGGTTATGCCTTTGTATAGAGCATATGTTAAGACCACTGCTGGACTATGGCAGCCCAGTGTGGAGCCCTATATCCATAGGTGGAATTGTGAGTCTTCAAAGGGTGTAGAGACAGGCTATGAAAATAATTTATGATCTCAAAAATAAACCGTATGTGGAGTGCCTGGATAGTTTAAAGTTGATGACCCTGGAGACTACAAGGATTTGGGTGACCTATTAATGTGTTATGACATAATGCAGGATTCCTGTTTACTAAATGAACTAAATCTTGAATTTAAAAGTAATAATATGAGAACCAGAGGCCACCCACTGCAACTCCAAACTAAAATGTTTAAAACAAATAAAAGGAAGGCTTTTTTCACACAGAGTAATTGCTCCCTTGAATAAACTGCCCTTAGAGGTTATCATCAATAGAAATAAGACTCAATTTAAAAAAAGGCTGGATAACCATATTCTCAAGGAAAACAGTGTAGTGTATTATGGATGATGGATGGGAGCTTCTCATGGGCCACCGGCCCCTTTGCTTCTCAAAACCTTAGCATGAACCTTAGTATGAATATTTAAAACATCTTATATTTGGAGAGTGGGCCAATTTATTCCAATCTGTTTCTAGCTAGTGAAAAGCATTGACTTGGATTTTGGCCTTTCCCTGTTTAAATATATTTTTTCTGTTTTTCTGAGGCATGGCTGGACCAGAAGTCTGACTCTTGTCTATATCTTCTATACAGTGGAATTAGACACTGTTTATTCCTTGATACAAATGTTTTCTTGATGCAACCTATTAGCCTATTGGCTGTCTGTGTAGTTTTTCTGCAGTGGGTAGAAGAAATGAATGTATTATTTAAAATAATACCCTGGTCATGTTCATCTTCCACTGATTTTAAAAGAGCATTTTTGAGACTGTGCAGTCTTGAGGGATTATTTCTTCCTAGATGGAGAACAGTGTACTTATCAGTATTAAACTCCATCTTGTTTATTGTTGCTCATAATTTAATGTGATCCAACTCCCTTAATAGGGAATAATATTCAATTTACTATACTTCATACCTGCTTAATGAGTTTAACTCAGAGGCCCCCTAATATTTGTAATAGATGCTGGCAGAAGGTGGGAACTCTTGAGCATATAGGCCAAGATATTCAGAGCACTTGCACATGGTGCAACTGAGTTGCACCAGCGCAAGTCTGAAGATGCACCTCTGAGCAATATTCAAAGGGAGTTGTGGCGTAGCGCAAATCCTAGTGCGCCAAAGTGCAACCATAATGTATGTAGTGCAAGTGCAGGGGGCTGGCCCATGAATAAGTGGCACACTGCCATATTCAACATGAAGCAAGGCGCAAGTCTGGAGCAAACCCCAAGCTGCGCCGGGCAGACTTGAGCCAATAAATATAGGAACAAACACACAGACAGCAGATGCACAACAGTGTGCACAGAGAGAGGGAGCGAGAGTGTGTGAGAGAGAGAAACAGAGAGTGAGAGGGAGTGAGACAACCAGACAGAGAGGGAGATAGAGAGAGAAACAGACTGCCGGATGGACAGACAGAGTGTGAGGGTCAACCAGGGAGGCACCCAGTGACAGAGTGATAGACAGTGGCCCATTCATAATGGACGCAGTAATGAGGGGTGTGAGGAGGCAGGAGGAACAGTAGCGTGGCCGATGAAGGGCCCGGGGGTAGTATGCCCGACACAGGTGGTATTATGCCAGGGTCATGTATGAGAACTTCAGTGACACAGAGATAGTGGGCCAGTACCACCTGAATAAGGCAGTTCTGAGGTAGCTCTGTGAGCTGTGCAGTGACGGGATGCAGGCACGCACCAGACGTAGTCATGCCATGGCAGTGGAGACTAAAGTGACCACTGTGATGTACCTGCTCACCACGGGCACCTTCCAAAGACCAATGGGTGATATCACAGGCATCACCCAGTCAGCCACGTCCCACCTCCTCACCCTGTTCCTCAATGCTCTGCTGCCACATGCTTCAAAGTACATATATTTCCCCAGCACACAGGCAGAGTGGACAGCAAACATGCAGGAGTACCACCAGGTGGCATGCATGCCAGGCATGATTGGGGAAATAGACTGCACCTACATTGACATCCGCACTCCACCTGGCCCAGAGGGCCCAGTGTACATCAACCGGAAGGGGTACCCATCCATCAACTGCCAGGTGGTATACGATGCCATGGGACACATCATCAATGCGTGTGCCACACATCCCGGGAGTGCACATGATGCCTTCATATGGCAAAGTTAAGTGCTGTGCCATAGGTTTGAGTGGGGAGACATCCCCACGGGCCACCTTGTCAGTAAGCAGGACATGCACCTGGGAGGCTGAGAGCCACAGCCCAGGGGGTTGGGAGGAAGGACGGGGCCGGTGCTGTGGTGTGTGTGTGGTGGCTGAGAGGGAGTGGGTAGTGGCATAGCACAGAACAGGGTTAACCATGTTGTCTTCCACACAGGCAACAGTGCATACCCCCTGAGGCCATGGCTGCTCACCCCCTACTGGCAACCATCGACCCCCGTGGAGGAAAGATACAACAAAGCACATGCCAGCACATGCAATATCATTGAGCGTGTCTTTGGCATGCTAAAGATGCAATTCTGTTGCCTAGACAGGTCAGGCGGTGCCCTACAATACAGCCCATCAAAAGCTTGTGGCATATTCCTGGCCTGCTGCATCCTGCACAACATGGCTATTGACCGTGAAATAGTAGTCGAAGCTGATGAGGGTGGCAGTAGCAGGGACGATGGTGGTGATGGGCCAGAGGGTGGTGGGCAGCCACTCCTTGGCAGGAGGGACCCACGACTGGTGCAGGAGGCACAGCGACACCATGACACCATCGCAAGGGAGCATTACGGACAATGCAGGTGAGTGCACTGACACACAGGCAAGGCCCACACAACCTAGCACACAACACAATTGCAGGGATGAGCACAGTGGTATGCATGCAGAGACGGGGGAGCACAACACACATGGCGGAACCACTGGCACATGGGCATGCACACACAGACACAGGCAGCAATGGCATGCACACAGCCACCCACACACACAGCCACCCACACACATGGTGAAGGGCATGGCATGGATCAGAAGCATGACATCGGTGCATAGGCATGACCGGAGCTGAGCTGCCCTCATCACTTCCATGCCAGATGTCCCAGCAGCATGGTCCACACACACAGGGGGCATGCAGCACAACACACATGTGTGCCACCACATGCGTGCTGCACCACCACCCATGTGTGTGTGTGGCAACAGCAGCAGATAGCAGGTCAGGGCAGCAGACATGTCACTCCAACCTCACAGTCCCATGACTGCCACGGCAATGTGGGTGGCTGAACTGGGGCCGGATGGCAGATGTATGCTGCGCATCGGCCATGGGGGGTATGTCAGATGCCCCCCAGGGGTTGATGTGCTGGACCACGACCGGGTCCATGCAGGGGTGTTGAGGCAGCCAAACAGGCCTGCCCCGGGGGTGTTGGGATGCTGACATCAGATCCCGGTGTCCACTGTGCTGGTGTCACCAGATACCAGGACTGTGGGGTGGACAGTGCATTGTGGGGGGTCCTCTGTGCATGGTGAAGCCCAGTGGCTGCCACTGACACCAGCCCAACTGCAATGGTACTGGCTATGCTGTCCACTGATGACACTATGGCACCGGTCATGTGGTCCAATGCTGCAGTTGTGGCCTCCTGCATCTGGGAGAGACTGTCCATAAGCCTCACATTGCCCCTGTCCTGCTGCTTGGCCACCTGGTGCACCTCTACCCACAGTGTGCACACCTCAGTGGCAAGCACTGCCTGGTTGTCCACGGATGCTCACAGTAATGGGTGTGTTCTGTCAGCTGCTCGGCATCCTGGGCATCTGTCCTGCGTATCGAGCTGGGCAGGACATGGTATGCTGCTGCATGGCCTCCCGCTCAGGTGGACGCTGCATAGTGGGCCATACAGGGGGTACGGTGCTGTCCAGCATTCCAGCGGTGGGCACCGTGTCACGCTGCCCAATGTCACCTGCATCTTGCTGCCTCTGCCTGACTGACTGCTGGGCAGTGCTCCATGCCTCCACCACAATGGCAGTACCACCGCCACCCACACCGGACACAGCTGTGGTACCAAACAAGGTTGCACCGGCGGGGATGGGGGACGGCTGTGGAGTAGTGGCCTCAGCAGTAGGACCTGCCAGTGCCTGTGTAGCAGGAAGGGGTGTGTCGGGCACCACCACCCCTATGCTGTCCAATACCAGGGTAAAGTCATCATCGGTGTCGGACAGCACCCCAAGCTGGGTCTCTGCACACAGCACCTCCAAACTGTCATCTTGCAGGAACCCAGCCAGGGAGTCATCTGACCCCATGTCATGCATGGCTGCATGCCCAACACCGCTGAGACATGGCCTGTCCTGGCTTTGGCTAGCCATCGATGTTGAGGGTCGGGCATCCGTGTGCTCTGCCGCCTCCGCCTGGTCCTCTGCATGGAGGCATGCTGGTGCTGCAAGACAAGAACAGTGGGTTACAGGGGCAGCATACCCTATGGCCCCCTCCACCTCCCCATGCCACCATCACCACACACCCCCCTGCAGCAATGTATGTCCTCACCCACACATGCATGTGGTGGTGGGCATGGCCCCATGCACCCCTGCATATCACACCCATGCCAGGCATGCCTGGTGGCTGGTCATACTCACCATGCAGTGAGGGGCTACCTCTCATCTGGAACCCACCACCGGGAACACCCTCCACCACTGTGTAACTGATGGTGGATGCCACATGCTCCTCTGTGGCTGTCAATGGTGGCATGGTTGCTGGCCCACCACTGGTCACCTTGAGGGATACCTGGATGACTGCAACCTTCTACATGATCCACCTCCTGTCCATGCCAACCTTCTTCTTGCACTCCTGTGGTGTGCAATGGTGGCATCCATGTGCATTGACATATCGGGCCACCTCATCCCAGCCCACCGCCCGCTCCTGCATTGTGCCTGTGGCACTGCTGAGAAGGCCATCCCAGCCCATATAGGCCTCAAAGAAGGCATTGCTCTCAGTGGCCGTAAAGTTGGGCCTGCACCCTGACTCTCTTCTCCTTCAGGTCCCAATATTCTGCCACCTGTGGACATGTACAGCAGAATGGGTCACTGCCAGCATGTTGCAATACAGCACTCTGTTGCAGTCTATGCTTAGGCTGCTGTTTCCCCATGTTGCAGTCACTCACCTTAATGGTTGCAATACCGGTCTGTGGCCTGTGCTGTTCTGCGTCACTTTTATGGTGCAAGGCATGCAAATTAGCCTGTGCATAAGTTTAATGATATGCTAATGCTCCCCATTGTACTATGCCTTGGATCATGAGGTGATTTGCATGCGGCGTCTCAATGTTGCAAATTTGCACCATGCGCAATGGGGTTGTGCCGGAGCATCCCCGAGGTGCAGTACTGGCGCATGCGTGGTGTGTGTGCCTGCAGTGCGCATGTGCACTGCAATATCCACACCGCTATCATGAGCCATGCACATCATGCGCGGTGCCATGGCATGGTGCATGCAGCGCAAGTATGCCATCGTGCATGTGATCACTGCCTCCATTGTGCACCTGCGCACTGTGCGTGGGGGTGATGACCTCTGATACCCAGGTCATGTCACGACCCCATGCCCCCACTAGACCCCGGCATGATGCGCATGACGTTATTATGCAATGGTCCCGCACTGACACTTTATCAAGACATCTTGATAAAGTGTCAGTGCGATGTGAAACGAATGTCGACGTTTCTTGTGAAGGGAGTGCTACTCATTTTGAATAAATGCCTCTTTATAGTACACTAGTTTATGGCATGTGTGTGTCTGGTCCTCGGGAGTGAGCCGAGAGTTTGCTCTTTTTGTGCCCAGGCTAATGAATTCTTGTTAGAGAAAAATAAAGCAGATGAGAAGTTTGCATTGAAATGCAGAATGACAGCTACTCTTGTGTTCATTCCTCTTGCTGAACTTAGGGATGCCCTGGAAGAGTGTATTTAATTTCTTCCAACAGAAATAACTCCTATTATGGACTGTTTTGAGGATATGCACATTGGGCACATTGGAAGGAACAGATCAAGAGGGAGAGTCATGTTCCATCCTGCACTGTCAAGCATGCTATCTAGGACCTCAGCTGACCTTCCCTGCACAAACAACACAATAGAAGGTTGGCACAGAGGCGTTGAAATGCTTGTCAGTGCATCTCATCTGAGCATTTGGCCCTTCATAACTAAATTGAAAGAGCAGCAGTCACTAATCAAGCTTTCATATGAGAGGTTAGTCACTGGATCTTCTCCTCCTCCTCCTCCAAGAATAGTCAAATGTTAATGTATCCAGTAGACTAAGAAATTTGATTGACCTATATAACTGGATTTCCCATGTTGAGTACCTATGGGGAGTAGCACACAATTTAATGTTGTGAGTCTTTGAGAATGTTTTACAGATTTTTAAGTGCCCTTTTCCTGTTTTTTTTTAAACTTGTAAGTTTGAATTTTTAATAAATCACATTTATTCCTACAGTATGAAGACTCTTCAGTTTGCAAAAATGTCTAAGTTGTACAAACCGGGTGAGTTGGCACAGGGTGAGTTAGCCACAGAGTGTCTGGTCGAAGGGTGAGTTAGCCTAAGAATGAGCTAGCCTAAAGGGAGAGTTGTCTCAGAGCGAGTTGTCTCAAGTCAAGGTGGCCTACAGAGGAATTAGCCTAAGGATGAGTTGTCATAGGCCGAGTTGTTATAGGGTGAGTTAGCCAGAGTGGGTTGTCACAAGGCGAGTTAGCCTAAAACTGGTGAGGTAGAGTTCACCCCCAGTTTGTTTGGTCTGGAGCCTTGGAGATCACATGAATACTGTTCACTTAAGTGTGAAATAGTGATAAACAGTTTTCTTAAAGTAGTCACAAATTAGGGCATTTCAATAATGAAGCTCTCTATACAATGCATGTATGTGGCTTTAATTGATTCTCTCATGTTTAGCTCTGTTTCTATAAGCTCTAGTATTTTTATGGTTTACTGTAGCACAGAATGCCAGCGATCTTGTTTGCAAGTATGTTCCCTGACATGGAATCTGATAGGGTGGGGTGGGCCCTTCCCCCTTTTACATATGTCAAGTAATAAGGTAGCCCTTCTTCATATAGTGTTTCAACTCCTCTTTTTATGGGATCCCTCAAACTTGTCTCCTGGAACATGAGAGGGTTGAACTTCCCTGTCAAAAAGAAATGAGTGTTGACTAGATTAAAATCATTGAAGGCACAGTTGGCACTATTACAATAAACTAAGCTGAACTCAGAAGAGGCCATCAAATTCTGCCAGGAAAAGGTAGGCATGGAGGTACACAGTAGCACCCATCTTCTAAAGCTTTAGTCTCTATTCTCATCCATAAATAGCTCTGCTGCAAAGTTATGCACACTAAGCAGGAATCCCTGGACAGATGGCTGGTTACTAAGTTGAGCACACAGAAGGGTCACATATTATTACCTAATGTATGTGGCCACAACCAGGACATTTCTGACATGTTTCACACACTAAATAAGACACAGACCTAGGGGATGCCATCACTCTATTACTTATAGGGGCTGACTTTAACATCATGATGGATGCCAGCATGGACAGGTTCTCAGGGAAATTGGAACCACATGTTAGAACCCTTTCAGTGATCAAATACTTGATGTCCTTCCTGTCTCTTTCAGTCATCTGGAGACTCCAATACCCCCAGGACCTCAATTATTCCTGCCTCTCCCCAACATATTCTACATCTAGCCATATTGATTTCTGGCTGACCTCCCTAACTGCCACAAACACAGAAATCTCTTCACAAATTGCACCCCTTTACTTATCTAATCATGCCCTGGTCCAACTATGATTGTTGTGGGGTCTGCCAACACCAAATCTGCCTAATGGTGCCTTGACCTTCTGTTGCTTTAGGACAAATTATTTACTCCTGGCTACATGAGGAGGCTACATCATTTTCTTAAACTAAATGATGGGAGGATACTAGCAAAGCAATAGCCTGAGAGGCCTTCAAGCCCACCATGAGGGGCTGCATAATGGTTTATGCGGTTGCTCATAGAAGGAAAAGTGAGGCTGAACAAAAAGATCTGGAAGGGAAACTAGCAGTGATAGAAAAACTTTTAAAGGAAGATTTGAGGCAATGGGCATATGTCGCCTTGTGAGAAATTCAAGACCTCTGTATGCAGCTTAACATGCTTGCCACCAGGAATGCAGAGCTAGCAGTGTTATGGATAAAGCATAAGTATTGGGATGTGGATGACAACATGGGTAAACTGTTGTCTTACAGGCTTCACAAGCAACAGGCTGACATACAGTATACATTGACAGGTTGCAGAATTCCTCAGGGACCATCCAGATCCTGCCAGACCACATTAATGACATTATTTGCTCCTTTTACCATGAACTGTATGTGTCTAGGGGCCCCTTGGACATGGCTCAGTTTGAAGCCTTTGTCAACAAACTCAGCCTGCCCTCACTAATTCTTGCTGAAAAGGAATCATGTGAGGCTTCTCTGTCAACAGCAGAGATCAACTCAGACATCTCTAAAGTGACCCCACACAAATCTCCCAGTGGCAATGGCCCACTGGTAGACTTTTAATAGGCCATACCTGATGTGGTCCCACCAGTCTTACAGGAGTTCTATAGAGTAGTCCATCAGAAGTCCATCTTATCCCCCATGGTGAGGGAAGCAGTGATCACAGCTTTACCAAAGGAGGGCAAAGATCATACCTTGCCAGCTAGCTACAGGCAGATATCATTAATCAAAGCAAACGTCAAAATTTTGGCCAATACTCTGGTATCCAGGCTTGAGGTCTTTTTCCCCTTTCTGATACATCCATCCCAGGTGGGTTTTGTTAAGGGCCACCTAAGCGTGGACCACAATAGATCCTTTTTCTCTCTCTCATGGCCTGCACCCGCAATGCCCCAATGCCAGCAGCCATAGATTTTTAAAAGGCTTTTGTTTCTGTGGAGTGGGAGTATTTGCATGTGATCATGAGGAGATTGGGATTTGGTTCAAACTTTGTTGAGTGGATCTGGATATTATACAACCAGCTCTCAGCAAGACTACTGACTAATGTCAATCTCTCCAATCCTTTCACTTTGCATATGGGAAAACACCAAGGCTGCCCCCTATCTCTCATGTTATTTGTACTAGCCATTGATCTTTTGGCAGCAGGCATAAGGCAACAACATGCACTGGAGGCCATTACAGTGGGACAGCATAACCACCACATCTGTTCATATGCATACAGATGTCTGGTTCTCTTGAAAGATGCTGCCAAAAGCATCACTGTTCTCCGGAATATTCTGAAGGAATTCCAAGTAACTTCTGGTCTTAAAACTAATCCTTCCAAGATGGAGGTCCTGTCCTTTGAGCTACTCCTGTACCTAAGTCACCCTCACAAACATGGGGCTGCACTTTAGATATCAGGAGATCTGGATTCATCCTGACCCAGCTGGCATGGTCCATGATAATCTTTCACCCCCTTCTCAAGAAACCGAAGGAGCAATACAGCAGGTGGAAGCTCTAACAACTTTCATTAGTGGGGAACATTTCCATGATTAAAATAATCACTGCATCCAAAATACTACACTGCTTAGTACACCTTTTGGTACACATTCCCATGCAATGGTTTTCAAAAATAGATAACCTAGTCAGTGATTTTCTCAGGGAAGGGAAACTCCCACAGTACAGTATGGTTAAGCTTTAGGTCTACTGGAGCAAGAGGGGTTGATCTCTACTGTGTTTTTTTTTAATCATGGCTCTATTTTTATCATTGAGTAAGTTGAGGATGTAGTGCATGTGGAGGGGTTGTAGGATAACAGATGGACCAGACACTGAACTTCAAGTTCAACACACAATCTCTGTTTGATGTTTATTCAAAATGCAATAGATAACCTTCAGCAATGGCATATCCCTTCTTTAGTACATCAGTTTGTAGCAACAGACTATGCAAATCTTTCCTTTATACTTAGCCAGCACCTGCTGACTCACTGATCTCTGATCTAACTTATCAGTTGTGATTTAGCCTCCACTATGCATGCCTTTTTTGCTTTAGTGGTGGGGGCTCAAAAAAAAAAACAAGGGTTACCCCACAGGGCATTGACAATACGCCAAGTTTCAAAGAAACACAATATCGCACATATTTCCATAATGCAAAGGATCATGGGATATATACAACTCACCATGACATTTCAGACTTGTTCAGTTTACAGCAATTTACATGCATTTTAAATAGCACAACTAATTTAATTTTCATCATACAGTCCCCTAGTAACTTTTTACCTTTATCAAAAACACCTAGTGCCATGGCATTTTCAACATTTACAGCTTTTATACACATAAGGTTTATACATTAAAGTATTTTATGACATAGTGCCATTGCATACTAAATCCAACAACAAGGAACACAGACTGTTGTTTTATATCAGCTCAGAGGTCACAACCATAACCTCCCTGTACGAGGACCTGAGAAGGAAAAGGAAAATTAAAGAGGACACTATAGAATAGTCAAGAAAGGGAAGGGGTGCCCATAGGTGGCCAACCTTATGGACTAGAAATTGTAAAGAATAGATTAGGCTAAGAAATAGAAGAACTGTTACAACAGATTTAAGAAAAGGTCAGCCCACAAGAGTAGCAGGAGCTCCCTGTCACAGTCCACATCAGTTCACTTGGGTCCCCACAAGGTTCACAAACTTCATGCTGGCTCATCCAAGGGATGTTTTTCTGTTGTGTGGTTCCCCTTTGTCTCCTTCTCTATGGAGACAGATGTACAGTGACCTCAGTGCATGGCCGGGTGTGTGCCTGCCCTCATTGTGCAGATGTCCAGTGCCTCTGCCAAGCTGGTCTTCAGTACTGGCCACAGGCTCACCTACCCCTAGCTATCGGTAGGGGTCAATAGTTGACAGATCTCCTCTTTCCCCAGAGAAGACAAGCAGTCTGAAAGGTACTCAGCCTTCTCTCCCACCCCAGCCAGCCCTCCAATATCCTTGAGTGTTCTCCTGAACCCAAGTTGTTGAGTCAAAAGCAGTAGTTTCTACCACCGCGCCAGTGGGCTGGCTCTTTACCATGGTTCTATGCCTACTACAAGGGATTCCAGAGTGTACAGGCTTTGCAGTGGTCCCCCCCCCATGGCAGCTCACCACAGTGGGTGGGCATAGAGAAGGTCATACTGCAGGACATGCACCCCTCTGCATGTCTACTTCCCTGTAAAAGCAAATTCTGTTTATTTATTTAATTATTTATTTCTGTATGTATGTATTTAATCATTCATTCATTCATTTATTTGGTCATTTGGAATATACCATTGAGCACAAATGCTCATTTATAAAAGTTTCATGTCAAGGAAAATAAGAGGTAAAACACATAATCAACTATAGACAAAACAAGTCATGTAGCTCCATTGGAGCACAGTCAGCATAGACAATATGGGCTCAATTTCCAAAGCCCCATGAATGCCACAAGCTCCTGGTGCACCAATCATTTGGTGCATGGGGCTGTGGCATTCTCCATCTGGTGATCGAGATTTTCAATTCTGAGTGCCCAATGTTGCAAGTCAGACCAGCTTTGCCCTGGTCTAACTTGCACCATTTGGGAAACCCTTTTTACAGGGCTTATGAACATACAAACATATGAATCTGCCAGCAGAAACAGGCCTCGTGGTCTATGTAGTCTGATTGAGTGTGCAGCTAGCACCCTTAAACTGCAGCTGACACACCCACCTTCCCTGTCACATCCCCATGACCACTCCAAATGCACCCGTCCCATGTCTTTTAAAGCTACCCACCGCCATGCAGGATACCATCTCCTCTGGCAGAATGTTCCATTTTGACACCACCCTGTCTGTGAAATAATGTTTTCTCATCTCTCTCTAAATCTACCCCCAACCTTAGCCCATGCCCTCTTGTGTCCCTTCCTTTTCAGCCTAAATAACCCATCTGTGCCAGATTTGTTGATCCCCTTCAAGTATCTGAAGGTCTCAATCATATCCCCCAATCCCTCCTCTCTTCCAGGGAGTACAAACTCAAATCCCTCTGTCTGTCCTCGTAGATTTTGTCTTGCATTTCCAGGATCATTTTTATCGCCCTACGCTGCACCCCCTCCAGCAGCTTGATATCCCTCTTCAGATATAGATGCCAGTACTGTATGCAGTACTCCAAGTGTGGCCTGACGAATGACCTGTACAGGGGCAAGATCACATCCTTGTGTCTGGATGAGAAACCTCTTGCAATACACTCCAACATCCCGTTAGCCTTAGCCACTGCCTTCCTGCACTGAGCAGAGCTGTTCATGCTCCCCGTTACTAACAACCCTAGGTACTTTTCTTCCTTGGTGACACCTAGCCAAACCCCTTTCAACCAATATTCCCTCCAAGAGTTCTTGGATTCGAAGTGCATAACCTTGCATTTCTTCACATTGAAGCTCAATTGCCACTTTGCCGACCACTTCTCCAGTTTAGTCAGGTCCTCCTGTAGCCCCTGCCACCCATCTATATTATCCACCACCATCCCTATCTTCATATCATCAGTGAACAAACTGATCCTGCCCATAACTCCAAGTGAGATATCCGATATAAACAGCCCAAACAACACAGGACCCAGCACAGAGCCTTGAGGCACTCCGCTCTTCACTGCCCTAGGAGATGAGAGTTCCCCCACCACCACCATTTGCTGCCTCCCCTTCAGTCAGTTCTCGATCCTGTTTACCATCTTTGTCCCACCCCCACATATTCTAACTTACCCCCCAGCCACCTATAAGTCACTGAACCAAAGGCCTTGCTGAAGTCCAAATACAGGACATCCACTGTATAGCCCATATCCAGATCACTTGTTACCCAATTGTAGTACTCACTTAGGTTGGTCTGGCATGATCTTCCCGAGATGAACCTATGTTATTGCCCATCCTGGAGTCCATTATCCTCCAGAAAGATCACCATTCTCTCCTTCAGGATCGCTTCCATAAGTTTACCTACAATGGAAGTGAGGCTTACAGGTCTGTAATTGCCTGGTTCATCCTTTGGGCCACTCTTGTGCATAGGCACCATATGAGCCACCTTCCAATCCTGTGGTATGCATCCTGTGTCCAGGGAGGTACTGAACAGGTCCACTAGTGGCCCAGCCAGCACCTCCACCATCTCTCTCAACATCCTGGGGTGAATGCCATCAGGACCAGGTGCCTTATCCACCCTTAATGCCTTCAGACCATTCAGGACCCTGCTCTCCATAATCTTCCCACCAGTCACCCCTTCTCCCATGCCCACCCTCCCCATCCATGGAGGTAGTTGTCCATCCTTCTTCTTCATGAACACAGAGCAGAAGTACTCATTTAGTGCTTCTGCCTGTTCTGTCCCCTTCTCCAACCACCTCCATCCTTCTTAATCCATGCTATCTGGTCCCTGCAGCTCCTTTTCTCACTAATGTATTGAAAAAAGTACTTCTCCCCTTCCCTGATGACCTGAGCCAGCCACAACTGCAGGGTGGAATTGGCCACTCTGACTAGCCTGGTTACCTCCCTGGACCTCCTCTCAAACAACTTTCTGTCCTCCCCCCCCGGTCCTCTTGAACCTCTGAAAAGCTGCATTATTTTCCCTCACCCCATCCAACATTTCCTGCTCAGCTAACATGGCTTCCTAGCTCTAGTCTTCTTGCTCAGAGTCCTGGTACATGCTTCAGTAGCCTCCTTCGGTCCAAGTTTAATGCTATCCACTTTGGTTGTGCATCCATCTCTGGCCTAATCCCTTCCAGGTGCCCTTTCAGGATTTCCCACATCTTCCCAAAGTCCACCGTCTGAAATCCACCACCCTTGTCCCTGAACCTACAGCCTCTCTGCTCAAGCTGAGTGTGAACCACACTGATTGGTGGTCACTCCCAGTTAGTGGTCCCCCCCACCCTTAATTCCCTCACTGCCTCCCCATTTGTTAGTACCAGGTCCAGTGTATTTCCTAGCCAAGTTGGCTCACTGACCATCTGTGCCAGTTGACTCTCCTGGATCGCATCCAGTAGTACCTGCTTCCTGGCACATGAGGTGGCTGGGGTTCCCCAATCCACACCAGGTAGATTGAAGTCTCCCAAGATCACCACCTTCTCTTTCCTGCATACCCTTTGGATCTGTTCTGCTAACTCTCTGTCCAAATCCCCGGTCTGAGCTGGTGGTCTATACACCACCCCCAGTCTCAGTTTTCTACCTTTAGAGTCTAGGAACTGCATCCAGAGTGCCTCAGTCCTACCCTCCTCCTCCTCATCCATTGTACATCTAATACCATCTCTTACATAAACTGCATCCCCTTCCCCTCTACTAACCCCTCTGTCTTTCCTATATAGTCTGTAGCTTGGGATCGTCAGATCCCAGTCCTTGTGATTGGTGGCCCATGTCTCTGTGATGGCCACACTGTCCACCATCCCTTTATCTAAGAGAGCTTGTAGCTCAGCAGTTTTGTTCCCCAGGCTTCTTGCATTCAGGGAGACCACCCTCCATCATGTTCCATTCCCTACCCTATCCCATTCCCCCTCATCCTGACCCCTCCACTGAGGGCTTCCCGGTAACACTCTATGTTGTCATGGGGTCAGCTTGTTTAGCTCCCTGTTCGGCCGACCTTGCATACTTGCTGTACACTCACCCTCCACTAGTTTAAACCCCCGGATACTATGTACTCCTGCAGCTTTTGCTTCAAGACTCACTGCCCTGCCCTACTCAAAAGCAATCTGTCCTGTGCCAAAGCTTTGGTACAAGCTGCCATAAATTGAGTAAACTGTTGCAACTGCACCTGATGTACTAAAATTGGGTGCAGTTGCATCAATGAAGTTTAGGCGCAGCTGCACCCTAAGACAGGTTTGACACAGGGCTTGACAAACGCCTTGCATCACCCTTTGAAAATCAAGCCTTACGAGTCCATAGGTAAATCAAATACAAATGACTAAGGCACAAAGACATCTAGTCAACAGTAAGAGGTTTAAGGGCTGTAAAATGACTTAACACAGTGTGAAACTTCATTACAAGTTAAGGAGAACAGAAAGTTAGATCACATTAATGTTGTAGCAGGAGCATTGTAAACTAGCAATGAGTTATTTTCTCAAATATTCAGATAACAGCCTGATGATTGTTCTAACCTTAAATTCCTGGAAGAAACTAGAAAAGTGGGTTTAGGTACCCCTAACAGCTAAGACACTCATTCCCCTGTGTTTAAATCCCCTGGTAAAAATAGGAGGGCCCAGGTACACTGGAAAACTTTAGAGAAAAAGGGTATTTCTAGTGTGCAAGACCTACTACAACCCTATCATTTGCACCTATCAATTCTGAGAATCTACGAGGCTGTTATGAGCTTCCTCAAAGGTATTTCTGGAAATATATCCAACTACGCAGATCAGTAGATACTACACTGTGCAATATACCCTCAGATTCCACTCTCTGTCCAAACTGCTGTGTTCCTGTCTAGGAGAGTACAAGTCCACACACTGAACACAGGCATACAGTGCAGTACTAAAACATTAGCCATTTTTACATGGCAGTAGCGCTACAAATAAAATACTGCAACAGTGCGGTCCTGTCCACTTGCCACCTGCATCCTGTCTGTCTACATGGCCCATCTCTGCACCTCTGCAATCAATGCTGATGAGAGACTGTGCATCAGAGGGGAGCCAGCCATCTGCTAGCTGATGAATGGGTTGCTGTGGTGCAGGCAGTTTACACTGCCACTTAAGCCGCTATAAGACGCTCACTCCTCTTGGTGCCCCAGCTTGCCAGAGAATCTGGGAGCATCTTAGCAAGTGGCTTACCCGACTGGGTAAATGTCCACACAGTCACACATTGCAATGGAGCAACCCCAGTGCATGGGTTACTCAGTACAACTGACCATGTAAACAGAGACTATTAGAGACATCAATCATTGCAGATGCTCACCAGAAAACTTAATTAACAGTAGGGTGCCCAGAGTAGCAAAATTATCAATGTATTAAGCCCTGGAGCCTGGCAGTAGCTGGCCCCAGCCAGTGCCACACTCCATGGCTTAATAAAAATACAGCTTTTGCTACTCTGAAAGAACTTTTTCTGTTAATTTCAAGTGTTTGTGAGTGTGCATCTACAGTGATCAATGTGCCCTGAGTTCCTGGCTAACTACCAGAAAATTGTATGTGGTAGCCCATGACCACAGCGACGTGGAAAATGGTAACAACAAAAAATGGTGATGGAATACAGCAACTACAAATATGGCAACTGGAGGTCCCCCCCTCCCTGAGATGCACTCTCCACTGGAGTTTGTATATGTAGTAAAGGGTGTGTGGGGGGAAAAGTCTCTAAAAAGGGGGGGATCCGGTGGGCAAAGCCCCCAAAGATACACATACCACCATATTTCTAGCCGCCCAATTCCATTCGCCATTGTCACGCATCCCCATTGTATTTTGACTATTGTGACATGAAACCAAGGAAGGCAGGGAATATGTGTAAAACTATCATAGGCAATATCTAGTACCCTATGATAAAAGCTAGACAGAAATGGGAATGCTCTATGAGTATTATTATCCCAGAGGACTGCTGGATTCAATTGTGGGTAGTAATACACAGAGCATGCCGGATACCAGGGTCCTGCTAATCCAAAATAAAATTATGCATTGCTGCTACCACACTCTAGCTCAGCTCAAAGCCATAGATCTTATGAGTCATGACACATGCTGGAGATATCACCAGCAAGATGCAAACTTTATGCACATCTTGCAGTCCTGTGTAAAGCTTCACCAATTTTGGTGTCAGGTACATGGTTGTTGCACCTCTATTCTCCAGACAGATTTGCTGCTTTACTTCCCCATACCTATTGGGGATTTTCCCTCTGGGTATCTCCATCTCTAATGCCTAAATACACTGGCTTCTGATACTGAGGCAAGAAGCCAAAAGGCTTATCCTGCAGCAATGTAGAATGGACAATGTTCCCTCACTAGTGCATTGATTAACAGTAGTCCACAATCTGGCAGGTCTGGTCAGGATGTCACTTTGCCAAGGAAACCCTAGCTGCTTACCACACGGTTTGGGCTCCCTCTCTAACATCCACTTACGTTGTCTTGGACACCCCCACGCCATGAACCTGGCCTTTAAGGAAGCTGCTCAGACCCCATTTTTAGTTCTCTCCCATGATAATTCCACATTTGTTTTGTTCAAAATAATACCTAGCATACCACACAATGGCTGTAACCTGTAAGGCATGTACATGGAGAATACTGTACAAATATATGATGTACATACTGCTGACAAACAACATGGTACTGTCAAGTGTAACCCCCAAGTACTTAAAGTGCTGTACCTGTTCAAGTGATGCACCTTCATCATTGGTATGGTAAGTGGGTGCAATCAATGTCGATTCTGCAGGCTGGAGAACACCATTGCCTTTGTTTTTTTATAATTCATGACAAGTTTGTGTGCCTTGAACCATTTTTCCACTGAGGAGAAGCTGTCTTATAGAGTGAGCTCCAGTGACCTGGAGTCTGTGCTTTTGGAGAAGAGGACAGCATCATCTGTGTAGAGCAGAATTTTGCTAGGACAGGAACTAGGAAGCTGATTTAAAAATAAGATGAACATTAGGGTCCCAATATGGAGCCCTGTGGAACACCTGAACAAACTGGTCTGCTATCAGAGTAGACATTGTCTATCCTAACTTGCTGGGATTGGCCCGAGAGGTAGGATTTGAACCATCTTAAAGTATCGTCTGATAGATCAACAGCATCTAGTTGCTCAGCGAGGAGGTCGTGATTAAATGTATCAAATGCTTTTGAAAAATCGATAAACACTGCACCAGCCAGCTTGCTGTGCTCAAGTGAGTTGTGAATAAAGCCTGTGAACTCAAGCAGTACTGCAGTGGTGCTGTGTGCTTTGAGGAAGCCATGTTGTTTAAGGTATTGAATGCTGTATTTTTCCAGATATTCCACGAATTGGTCAGCAACAATCCTCTCTAGTGCATTGGATAATGGAGGGAGAATTGAAATGGGTCTGTAATTTCCTAGCATGGATCGATCACCACTCTTGAAGACTGGGGTCACTAATTTATTTATTCATTTATTTGTAGAATCGAATTTACAACCTTTGAGCCAGGGGCTCGTTTACAAAGGTTCCTTGTCACAGAGAAGATATACAGTGATACATATTTACAGAATGCCACTATATATATATATATATATATTCTTATACATATATATATATATATATATATATATATACACACATATATTTACTAATGCCACCTTCCATTGCTGCAGGAACTGAAAGAATCTTTGTGAGACATTGATCATGTAGGTTAGAGGCTTCAAGATGACTTCCAAGGATAGGGCTACAAATTTTAAATCAAAGGAGTCTGCACTGTAGCGTGATTTTCCTAGGACCTTTAGAAGGTTTTTCCTGTCTTCATTTAAGGAGATGGAGCTGAGTCAAAAATGAGGGTTAGTAGGTGGTTGGTTCATTGTTTGTGCTGTGACAGAGGAGTTTATTTATGGAAACGTAAAGGGATTTGTGATCTAATCTTTTTGCCTTTACTAAAAACAAAATATTAGTAACATCATAAAAACGTTTGACCAAAAATTAAGAATGATTGACAAAATAATCAATTATACATAATGTGGAATATTCCTCAATTTAAAAAAATAATAGCAAAACTTTTCGATTTACAGTATGTCCTGGCAACAAAAATGTATCAAAAGATGGAAGGACTTGGTCAGTGGAAACTAACTTTCAGAAAATCATGGCAGGCATGCAAAGAATAATATTAAATTGTAGGATCTGGAATTCTTCATATACATTACTCTCAACTGAGTTACGCTTTCAGGAAAAAAAAATTCTAGCAGATTGGAGATGCCCCCCCCCAAATTCCATTACTATGGAGGCAACTATTATTAAAATGCAAAAACAGAAAAGGTTTTTTTTTTTGTTTTTGTTTGCATGGATACAACAAAAGATGCTGTTTACTAAGTCAGATAGCTATAAAACACAAGAACTTAAGTATGAGCAGAAGATACAGCAAGGAATCAATATCTAGTCTCAACAAAGTAATACCAATGTACATGAAACAAAACTATTCAGTATAACATTTAGAGTCATGCTTATTATACCCGTAGCTGATTGTTTAAAATCAGTGCTTGGTAAGTTACTTTCAAAAAGTAATCAGTTACAGTTACTAGTTACTTTCAAATAAATGTAATCAGTTATAGTTACTTATTACTTCTATATAAAAAGAAATTGGTAACTGTAACGGTAATGCATTTTACTTTTCATATCACTTTATATTACTTTTGATAACATGATTGTATTTACTCATTGAACATAGCTATGTGCTTGTTAAACCCCAAGAAGTGTATAAAAGAAATATAGATTCTAAACACAATGAATATGTTAATTTATAATGCAGTCTCCATTTGACTTTGCCAGTTACAACAATCCCTTTACATTTCCATAAATAAGAGCTCTATTAAAAAAAAACACTCAAACACACAACCTGCATCTACTGCCTTCCGTAATCTTCCCCAGAGCTGAATCCTGACTTTGCCAGCCACTGCTGTCCCTGACCTTTTTCATTTCCATAACACCCACACTCACCCTCCAGCACACACACACACACACACTTTGCATCTACTGCCTTGCTGATCTTTCCCACACAGCTGTTTATCCTGACAATGCCAGCCAGACCTATCTCTTTATATCCCACCCTTACCACACCGCCATACATACCCAGCTGCATCTTCTGCACTTGGCGATCTTTCCCACATCTATCCTGTATTCTCCTCCTGACTATGCAAGATCCACAACTACCCCTTTAAATTTCCATAATAAAATCCCACCCTCACATAGCTCCCCATACACTCACACACATGCACCCTGCAGATCTACTGCCCTTCCTTGCTTGGTGATCTTTTCTCATTTCCCCACAGCAGCCTGAATCCTAACTTTGCCATTTCCAGTCACAGAGCCACCCCACATCACATACAATAAATTCCACCAATACACACCAGCTTGACCAACATACAATTTAAACACTCTTTCCCACAGCTGAACCTTGACTTGCCACTGCCACTGAAACATAGAAACATAGAAGCTGATGGCAGATAAGGACCGCAAGGTCCATCCAGTCTGCCCATTTTTTATACCTGTTGAGACACAGTTATAATTATAACTAAGTCTGCCTTGACTATTTTGCCACTGCCAGTATGACACAACTGAAGTCAGACAGTGTCACTTACAATCAAATTATCACACAACACACTTGTTGCACTCCAGTACTTACCCCTTCAATGAGGATTTTCTTTGAAATGGGTCAAGTGATGGTGATAGACCTGGCAGGTGGGCTGGTGGATGGATGATCAGGTGGCCTGCTGTGGTTGGTTGGTGCATGTGGTGTTGGTGAAAATAGATAGGCAACATCCACCGCTCTACCCTGATTCAAGATACTCTGCAACATTTTCTTCAGCAGTGTCTCCATCAGTTTCTCCACCACTGAAGTCAGGCTGACTGGCCCAGACTTGCTGCTCTCTTCCCTGCTACCACTTCTGTGATAGCGGTACTACATCTGCCCTCCTCCAGTCCTCTGGAACTGGTCCTGTTTACAGTGAGCTGTTAAATAAGATTGCCAGCAGAGGTGCAGCCAGTACCCTTCAGAGCTCCCTCAATACCCTTGGATGCACTCCATCTGGCCCCATCAGTTTGTCTACTTTCAGATTATTTGGTCCCTTCAGGACGCTCTCCTCAGAAAAAGGACTAGTGTCTACCTCCATCCCTCCAGTGCTCATGTTGCTTCTGTGTGGCCCCTCCCCTTCTCCTTCCTCTGAGAATACTGAACAAAAGTATTTATTCAGGATACCTGCCTTCTCCTGGTCCTCCTCTGTACAGTCCCCACCTTCCCTCATTAACCTTACAGCCCTTCCCCATGTCTTCCTCTTGTCACTTATATACCTAAAAAGTCTTGTCCCATTTTGCTACCTCCTGGGCTATTCTCTCTTCAATTTGTGCCTAAGTGCTCCTTATTGCTTTCCCTGCCTCCATTTGTTTCTCCTGATAGACATCCCTTTCCTCGTCCCTCTGTATCTCTTTATAACTTCTCAGTGCTATCTTTTTCAGCCTTTACCTTTCAAGCCACTTCTTTCAAGAGCCATAGTGGTCACTTTGTCTCTGTTTTTGCCCATTTGCTTTGTGTAGTGGTTTGTTGCCTCACTAAGCCCTCCTTAGCTTTGCCCACTGTTTCTCCACCCCCCACCAAGGTCATCCCCACTAGATCATTCTTGAGGCATTCACAAATTTTTTTTAAATCTGCCCTCCTGAAGTCCAGGACCCTTTCCCTTGTGTGGTTCAGTTCTGCTGCCATTCTTATGTTGAACCACACTGTACAATGGTCACTGGTCCTCAGATGCCCTCCCACCTTGATGTCTGTTATATTGCCCCTGTTAGTGAGCACCAGGTCCAGTATTGCCCCATCATGAGTGGGCTCTCCACTAGTTGCCTGACGAACACACCATGAAGAGTGTTCAAGATGTCCTTGCTTGTAGTTGAAACTAAAGCTGGGTGGCTCCAATATATATATATCCAGCAGATTGAAATCCCCCACAAGCAGCACCTCCCCCTTTCTGCCATTTTGACAATGGCTTCCACCAGTACCTTATCTAAACCCTACCCCTGTGTTGGAGGTCTGTAGATCACACCAAGGCAAATAGTGGCTTCATTTCCCACCTCCTGGGTTACCCACAGTACCCATTTCCCAGACTGCCTGAATCTAGATCACTTTATGTCTTCCCTTAATATTTATTTATTTAATTTATTTAGTTTTTTGATGGATAGGTGTACTAGACAGCAAAGCTGCCTATTTTCAGGCATGACCCAGGAGGTTACATACATAGTTGGGAAACAACAGTGAATACAACAAATTAACTAAGGAAACAACAAGTAGTGTAGTTTTCCAAAGAACATACAGTCATGGTTATGACAAAAGAAGCAAGAGTCAGGCAGTCAAATAATACAAATGTAGCACAGTGCAGTGACATAGGCAATGTTTCTACACATTCAACAAAAAATAGGGGGTGGGTATGAGGAAAAAATTAAATGGTAATGGGGATATCAGGATGGGAGCAAATGCCAGGGCAGAGTAGATAAGAGGGTTAGGCAAGTGCATGGGTACACCCCCACAGGAACAGGGTTCTGAACTGGCAAGTACCTTATTGAGTTCAAGATTAAAGCTCTGAGGGGTTTTAGGAGTTCCTGAGAGCAAGCGGAAGGGAGTTCCAGACCTTCGGAGCATTGACAGAGAAGGAGTTTTCATCCATTTTAGTGTTACACTTAGGTTGGACAAGGTAGAACTTATCAGCAGATCTTAGCGGGTAGGCAGAGTAAGCAGTTTTTAACAGTAAGGCCAGCTTTTTAGGTTTCTGGGAGGCAATGATGCTTTTAATGAAACACATGGAGGTGTATAGCACTACCCCTCCTCCCATTCTTTCCATCCTGCCTTTTCCTGTCTTTCCTGAAGCTGAGATAGTGCATGAGTACCTAAGAATACTGTAGATGAAGCAGCAGCAATACAACATGAACAAATGAGAGAAAAGATCAGCAAGGATACTTTAGATGGCTGAAATTTGTACTAAAAGTTGCTTAGACAACACACAGTGAAGTCTAAACTACAAACTGGCCTATCCTTTCTGTGCTCTCATACAGTTTCTGTGTTACTGACTGACCACAGAATGAGCTGGACCACTTGGATAGGAAAACAAATAAACATATTCATACTTATCACCTAATTTACAAAGAAACAGTGTATGCTAAGATTATACATTCCAAGGACTGAAGGAGGAATGGGCCTTCTTGAGAATGACTATACATGTAGGTCAATGATTGTGAAACTAACGCAAAGCAAAGTAAAACAAACTTTATTTGTAAAAAGCACCTTTCTAACAACCAAGGCACTTGTACAACATAATAAATAATTAAAACACATCAATAACTTAACAAAAATGCAACAATTTAAAATGTAATAAATTACACCAGTCGCCTAAAAATCAGAGTAGATTAGGTTAAATATATAAGCCTTAAAGGGAAACAATGGAAAAGTGTAACTTTACGCAGGTACTACTAACATAACTGATTAGTGCTTTCAGGCAGTACTTTTTTTTGTTTTATTTCCTCTAATTGCTTTTTTAGTGATTTAAACAGTGGCCTTCAGCTTTCACTTTCTATTGCTGGCAGCCACCATTTCATGAGTAACAGAGAACTTCCTGAGTTCACTTTATGCTAATATGACTTGCCAACCAATAGCAGAGTTCAAACAGGCATATTAGCATACAGTGAGCTCAGGAGGCTCACAGCTGCTCATGAAATGGCTGCTGCCAGCAACAGAAAGTGGAAGTTGTTGGTAGCTGTTCTAAATAATTTAAAAAAGTTATTACTGTCTGAAAGCACTACTTGAGAGTTTCTGTAGTGTCTGAGAAAAGCTGTGTCTTTTCCATTGTTTTCCTTTAAGTGAAGTTTTAAAACTACAGGCATATATATTGACATCACAGGAACCAAACAGGGTCAAGTCCTGCATCACAAAAATAACAAGCCCAAGACTACTTACATTACAAATTTAGAACCAGCCCTCAGGAGAGGGGAAACTCTGGATGAAATTCCACCATTAAACACAAAAGAACTGGCAACAGAATTTGCAAAGCAACAGAAGAAAGATTTTAACTTGGAGTACCATGCCCAATTATGGAGACCACATCTAATAAAGGACATAGATAGAGTGGAGGCAGTCCAGAGGAGGGCAACTAAAGTGGTTCAGGGGCTGCATCAGAAGCCTTATGTGGAGACACTGGAGGAATTCAATCTATACACCCAGGGAGAGAGAAGGGAGAGGAAGAAGAGATATGATAGAAAATTATGAATTCCTCACATGGGTAAATAAGGTACAAGAGGGAGCATTTTCAGAAGAAACGATGCACAAGAGCAAGGGAAAGCTGGAAGGGGTAAATTCAAGAGAGGTGTGGAGAAGTATTTCTTCATTTAAAGAGTGTTGTACATCTGGAACAGTCCTTCAAAATAGGAAGTGGGGGTGGTATCAGTGGTGGGCTTTAAAGCATGCATGGGACAGGCACAAGGGAATCTTAATGGGAAGCAGGGTGAAGGGAGCCAGAGACTAAGTAATGTCTGTTGAAACAGTATAGGCAGAAAAAAATGGGCAGATTGGCTGGATCAAGCAGTCTTGATCTACTGTCAGATTCTCTGTTTCTCTATAAACAGAAAAGCCAACAGTGAAGGATAGACAACTGCAGAACCATAATTACAGCGGAAAATGCATGGATATGCTGCAACTGTTCCACAAAGCTGGTTTGACATAAAAATACAACTACATCCTCTACAGCGATGCAAGTACTCCCATTCTCTACAACAGAACAGCAGAACAATGACATACCAACACACCTATAAACACCATTAATCACCTATCAATGCAGAGGCTGTGCCGGCCGCGCAACCTGCACCACCCTTAATTATTATAATCAACTGCATGTCACACATACAGTGCAGAAGCGTGAATGTCTGCAACTCACAGCACTAGCACCCCTCGTGAAAGCAGAAACAGACACAGCACACCCCTCCCAACCAACAGCAGAAATAGACACACACACCCCTTCCTACCAACAATAGAAACAGATGCACACCCCTACCAACTGACAGCAGAAATGGACACACAATACACACCTGTCAACACTTGCACATGTCAACATACAGCACCTTTGCTCCAATTGCCATCACTCTACAGCAGTCGCTGTAATTGACTCATTGTAAATGCATCACTGTAACAATGGTATACCTGCTGCAACCACCCCATGTTGACTAAGAACTGACCCATGACTGTTAGAAACAGGAGAATTCAAGCCACAAGAAGAGAGGTGGATACTGACTGCCCAAGGCAGTGGACTACATACAAGGTCGTTCACCAACTGCATAGAAAATAAATGTGACAAGGACATGTATAGGTTCTGTTCTACAGAGTTAGACACAATCCCTATCTACTAACAAGATGTGAGTTTCTCATGTCTGAAGACCTGTACACAGAAAGACATAATAATGTAGCCAGACTGATTCACTGGAAACTATGCAAACACTGTAAAACACAGGTTGCAGAAAAACACTGGAATAAGAAACGAAAGGGATCACAGAGAATGAAGAAATAATGATCACATGAAACAACATAATGCAAACTATAAAATGAGTAGATGCCAGAAAATCAGATATTACAATACAAGAAAATCAGGATATCTGCCTTCTCCTGGTCCTCCAAAAAAATCAACAAAGGTAGCTTAACTAATTGCAGTGTCTGTCCCAAGTGACTATAGTGTCTTACACATGAAGGCCCAAGATCATCAAACACCAGGTTGTGCAAAAGGAACAAAACAAATGTAGAGCAAAACACAGAAATAGTTCCAGTTGTCTTTGAAGCTACAGGACTAATTAAAATGTCAGGCACACCTGAATATGCTATCAATATTTGGGGTACAATTTGAACTATAGAAGGAAGTTATCCGAGGAATGTTGCATTTATTAGGACTAGCACTTTCAGCAAATATTAAAGACTAATACAGTACTGATTTCTTGATTTCTTTGAACATGCCCTGGCTTAAGAATGAGATTCGTTCTAATCATAGTAACAGAAAACTCTGAGCATTGGAGATATTACCAGACATAGGCCATCAGATTCTACTGGAATTCCAACAGACCAATGTAGAACAGTCATACAGATCAGAAACTAGTTTAAAACTCATATTCTGCACAATACAGTAAAACAGTGAAAAATGCTTCTAAAAGGTCTCCTCCTTTCCCTAAAGTGGTCAGTGCTAGTCCAGTGATTACTTTCCACCCTTTCAAGTTGTCTGCCACCTTTAACTCCATCCCACATCCTACAATACAATGTTTTACTGTCTGTCTTTTACTTCCTTATACCCTGCTGGCACAATGACAGTGCCCACCAGCCTAGTCCAAATTCCTCATGGCCACAAGGTTCTATATTTTTTCAGTACCCACCTCTTGATCCAGTGTTTGGTGGGGAGCAATAGTAAGCAGAAGCCAAGCTAGTCAGGAGACTATCACAGTGTGCTGGCATCCATAATCCACTGTTTCAACAGACAGCATGCATGCTGCACCGCCAGAGTGGGGAAAATGTTTCTTTGCATCAATCAGTGATACAGAGCAGCCTGTGTGCCTAGTGTCGCTGAATGGCACACAGACTGGTTTGTCCCATTCCTGAAGTCCTGCAATAAAACTGTCAGCTAAGTCAGTAGATTATGAAGAGCAACACTACTTAACAAATAAAGGTCTTTTAAAAGATTAACAAACAGGGAGCATCATGAAAAGAAGCATATGGGAGCTGGCACTGTGCCAGCACAGCTGTAGAAAAGTAAATGACAGACAGTAAGACATTGTATAGGACAATTAAAGTACTCATGAATCTGTAGCTATGGGATTTACTATACGAAAAAGAAAGCGGGAATTTGATGCTCAGCTTTGCCAGTCAGCTGAGTGACACTGTGGTTACAGCAATAGGACAGACGTCGGAGGGGCTGGGTTGTATTCTTTCTAGTAAAGTCCATTTTAAATTCTTATTTATACTTGGACTTATTGTTTTATTTAGTCTTTTGATACCGAGTATGGTCCACTAGGCACAAGTGCCTGTTTTCAGGGGCAATCTGGGAGCACTGGGTGGATAAGAGACTTGCTCAGAGCCACACAGTATGCAAGTGGAAGTTGTGAAAATCAAACTCAGGTCTGGTCTGCTGGATGTATCAAGCTCGTTCACACCTTGCTCCTCTAACCTCTAGGCTATACTGCCAGCCCAATTGAATGGCACTGCAATGTTTGGGGCCACATCAAAAAAGGTGAGGGATTGACAGTTTATTGTTTTGTCAGAATGTTGCTGGAAGTAATCTGAAATCATCCATTCTTGGATATCAGATAACCGCTGCAAAACTAGCAGAGAGAGAAATAAGGTTGATAACTTTAGGAATCATCTGTGTAGTACGATGCTTATTTGCAGTATATATGTAACAAAAAGCATAGGCTTCAATATGGATGGACCTTCACAATTTTTCTGGACTAGTCTGGGGAAAAAAAACACCAGTCCATAGTGAGAAGTGTCATGTGTACTGCAGAGTATGATTTAAAGTAGTTTATGTTGCTTTGTCCTGTTCTGGTCTCATGGAGTTCAAGCAGACTCTGATAGTCTACAGTGCCAAAACACTGGCAATAGGTCCAACAGTGTGAGCACAGTTAAATATACTGCATGGTCCCTGCACAGATATCCTACCTAACCCTGAGGAGAGGATCTCCTGCAGTAGTCAGATCTAAGCCAGACACTCAGAAATTACTTCTTCCTATTTTACTTTTTAATCAAGCAGAAATGATTTGTTTCAATTTCTAAAAAAAAAGAAAAATTGAGTTTTTTGATATCTTACACTGCTTATGTACTGTACATACATACATACTTCTTTATGATTCAAGGTCAAACCAGACACAAAAATCGTTATTTAAAATTAGCAGCCATGATTTTAGAAATCACAGCAGCACATAAACAATTGTACCACTGAGCCTTACAGAATATATGATCTCTGAAATGACTCGAACTGTATAGAAGAGATTTATCATTTACAACATTTTTGTCAGATGGAAAATAATGTGTGCTCCTCCATTTGCACCCTTGCTATTCCTGTATCTTTAAATTTGCTGTAGGTTTAGTTTGGTATGAAAGCTATATGACTGATATGAAGCATACCATTTGCAATATGAAGACAGGGTCTGTGGGAAAAATAGCAATAAACAGTAAAGTAATGACGTAAATTGGTTTCCTAGGAGAAATCACCTTTGCAAAACTCTCTGAAATAGATTCAGCATTTCTTTAAAGAAACAGAAGTTACATACAGTGAATTTTTTAGATCACTTCATGGTTTGCCTAAACCTTCAGTGCAATTTTATCATAACATTTTGAGATTTCAGTGGGAGACATATAGAGATGTTAGACTGATAAATCAGCAGTAGCTGGGGAAGAATGATAATTTTACCCTTTGAATTCCGATTACACATTAGGCCTTTTTTCAAAGCAAGTTGCTGTCATTACTAGTTAAATGTGAAAAGTGACTATTGTTAAAATAGGCACTGTGCATACAAGACAGTTTCATTGGATGGTACAGTATACACAAATGTACAAAGCAAAATTCATATGTAGCTGTATACCTTATACAACCAGGGCACCAGTGTATTACTTTTTCCATAGAGCTTTTTTCTCCATTCAGTGCAGGCTTGCCTTTTCAGCCCCAGCTTGCCCACCCCAACTGGCCATCACCTACACAGGACTTACTGGCCTTGAAGATCCCCCACAGATTGCCCCCCCATCAGCAGTGCAAGGGGGGGAGGGTTGTCCCTCTGCCCCAGTGACCTCATCCAGCTTTTTTGCCTTGTCTGTAGTGCTCTGCAGAATGCAGAATTCCACTGGCGGAATTAGTGTGGAATGACCATTTTGCCAGCAGAATTTCTGCCTGAATTTCACTTGTTTACCTGCAGATTTCTGCCTACTGTGATCCACAGAACAGTATTTTTTACAGCAGAAAATTATTCCACAACAATTTCCACAGAAAATAATGAGATCCATGGAATAATATTCCACGAACAGTGATTTTTCCATGGAAAATTATTCTGCAACTATTTTATGCTGTGGAATTCTGCCATTCTGTTTCCAGCAGAATTTGGTGGAATTTCGGCAGAATTTTGAATATGCCATGGAATTGTGTTCTGCTAGAATTTGAAAATTTCACACAGCACTGCGTGTCTGAATAGTGGTGAGGACTGGGGCGAGTGAGCTGGGCATCATGTTGCCTGCACCTTTTTTCAATTTTCTCCCTGGCCAAGTGGCATACAATGATGCAGTTGTGTGTGTACGTGAAAACACACATGCAACATACACTTGCTACCAGCAGCCCCAGTGTGTGACACACCTGCTGTCCCGCCATCATGCCTCAGTGTGGTGGCCATGTAGTAGCACTGCAGTGAGTATCTCCCCATCAGTAAAAGGATATCAGTCCATCAGACACTCAGTCCTCTCCTTCTAGGCAATGCCCCTGCACTGCAAGTCTGCTCCTGAACTCAGGTTGCTAGCGTGGCATGTGATACCTCTACTGCCAAGCCACTAGGATAAGTTTGGGGCACTGCGCAGTTAATTTAGTTTCTACCCTTGCCTTGCACAAGCTTGGCTGGAACAATGTTGAGGGGCCTTTGTCACTGTATCCTAATATTAGAATGAGGGTTAAAAGCCAAAGAATAAGATTTAAAATGCAGTATCTTCACTCAAAGAAAATACAGTTACCATAGGCATGGGTTAGCCCTGATCCAAGATGGCAGCACAAAGAATTAGCTCTGTATCTACTGGGACATTATCCGCATAATCCTGCTTTGGGGTGTCTCCAATATCCACATCATGGACACTGGCTGACTAAGATGCAATTTCTGCACCACAAAATCCACATATTGCCTTTCAGGACCCTACCTGTCTCTTGCAGATCAGGATCTTCTGTGGGCATGGAGGGGATGTGGGATAACAGATGGACCAGACACCGAACTTCAGGTTCAACACACAATCTCTGTGTGATGTTTATTCAAAATACAGGAAATAAGCTTCTGCAATGCCACATTCCTTCTTCAGTACATCAGTTTGCAGCAACAGACTATGTATGTCCTTTCTCTGCACTTAGCCAGCACCTACTGACACTGATCTCTGATCTAACTCAACAGTTGAGATCCAACCTCCACCCTCTGCAGGCCCCATTTGCTTGGGTAGTGTGGGCCCAAAAAGAAATAAAATTAAACAAGCTATAGACAAAGAACCTCAATGCAGAATCACTGAAAGAAGGGTTACCCCAAAGGGCATTGGCAACAAATTAAGTTTTAAAGAAATACAACTTCATACATACTTACATAATGCAAAGCATCATGGGATATATGCAAATCACCAAGCCATTTAGACTTGTTCAGTTTACAGCAATTTACATGCATTTTAAATAGCATAACTAACGTAATTTCTATAATAGTCACATAGTACTTTTTACCAGTATCAAAAACCCCTAGTGCCATGGTATTTTCAACATTTACAGGTTTCATAAACATTAGGTATATACATCAAGGTATTTTATGACATAGTGCTATTACATACTAAATCCAATAACAATAAACACAACCTGTTTTACATATGCTTGGAGGTCACCACAATAACCTCCCTGTACGAGGACCTGAGAGGGAAAAGAAAAATTAAAGAGGACACTATAGCATAGTCAAGAAAGGGGAGGGGGGTGCCCATAGGTGGCCAACCTTATGGACTAGAAATTGTAAAGAATAGATTAGGCTAAGAAATAGAAGAACTGTTACAACAGATTTAAGAAAAGGTCGGCCCACAAGAGTAGCAGGAGCTCCCTGTCACAGTCCAAATCAGTTCACTTGGGTCCCCACAAGGTTCACAAACTTCATGCTGGCTCATCCAAGGGATGTTTTTCTGTTGTGTGGTCCCCTTTGTCTCCTTCTCTATGGAGACAGATGTACAGTGACCTCAGTGCATGGCGGTGTGTGCCTGCCCTCATTGTGCAGATGTCCAATGCCTCTGCCAATCTGGTCTTCAGTACTGGCCACAGGCTCACCTACCCCTAGCTATCGGTAGGGGTCAATAGTTGACAGATCTCCTCTTTCCCCAGAGAAGACAAGCAGTCTGAAAGGTACTCAGCCTTCTCTCCCACCCCAGCCAGCCCTCCAATATCCTTGAGTGTTCTCCTGAACCCAAGTTGTTGGAGTCAAAAGCAGTAGCTCTACCACTGCGCCAGTGGGCTGGCTCTTTACCATGGTTCTATGCCTACTACAAGGGATTCCAGAGTGCACAGGCTTTGCAGTGGTCCTCCCCCATGGCAGCTCACCACAGTGGGTGGGCATAGAGAAGGTCATACTGCAGGACATGCAACCCTCTGCATGTCTACTTCCCTGTAAAAGCAAATTCTGTTTTTTTATTTAATTAATTATTTCTGTATGTATGTATTTAATCATTCATTCATTCATTCATTCATTTGTTTGGTCATTTGGAATATGCCTTTGAGCACAAATGCTCATTTATAAAAGTTTCATGTCAAGGAAAATAAGAGGTAAAACACATAATCAACTATAGACAAAACAAGTCATGTAGCTCCATTGGAGCACAGTCAGCATAGACAATATGGGCTCAATTTCCAAAGCCCCATGAATGCCACAAGCTCCTGGTGCACCAATCATTTGGTGCATGGGGCTTGTGGCATTCTCCCATCTGGTGATCGAGATTTTCAATTCTGAGTGCCCAATGTTGCAAGTCAGACCAGCTTTGCCCTGGTCTAACTTGCGACATTTGGGAAACCCTTTTTACAGAGCTTATGAACATACGAACATATGAATCTGCCAGCAGAAACAGGCCTCGTGGTCTATGTAGTCTGATTGAGTGTGCAGCTAGCACCCTTAAACTGCAGCTGACACACCCACCTTCCCTGTCACATCCCCATGACCACTCCAAATGCACCCCGGTCCCATGTCCTTTTAAAGCTACCCACCGTCATGCAGGATACCATCTCCTCTGGCAGAATGTTCCATTTTGACACCACCCTGTCTGTGAAATAATGTCTTCTCATCTCTCTCCAAAATCTACCCCCCAACCTTAGCCCATGCCCTCTTGTGTCCCTTCCCTTTTTCAGCCTAAATAACCCATCTGTGCCAGATTTGTTGATCCCCTTCAAGTATCTGAAGGTCTCAATCATATCCCCCAATCCCTCCTCTCTTCCAGGGAGTACAAACTCAAATCCCTCTGTCTGTCCTCGTAGATTTTGTCTTGCATTTTCTGGAACATTTTTATCAACCTAAGCTGCACCCCCTCCAGCAGCTTGATATCCCTCTTCAGATATAGATGCCAGTGCTGTATGCAGTACTCCAAGTGCGGCCTGACGAATGACCTGTACAGGGGCAAGATCACATCCTTGTGTCTGGATGAGAAACCTCTTGCAATACACTCCAACATCCCGTTAGCCTTAGCCACTGCCTTTCTGCACTGAGCAGAGCTGTTCATGCTCCCCGTTACTAACAACCCTAGGTACTTTTCTTCCTTGGTGACACCTAGCCGAACCCCTTTCAACCAATATTCCCTCCTAGGGTTCTTTGATCAGAAGTGCATAACCTTGCACTTCTTCACATTGAAGCTCAATTGCCACTTTGCTGACCACTTCTCCAGTTTGGTCAGGTCCTCCTGTAGCCCCTGCCACCCATCTATATTATCCACCACCACCCCTATCTTCGTATCATCCGTGAACAAACTGATCCTGCCCATAACTCCATGTGAGATATCTGATATAAACAGCCCAAACAACACAGGACCCAGCACAGAGCCTTGCGGCACTCCGCTCTTCACTGCCCTCGGAGATGAGAGTTCCCCCACCACCACCATTTGCTGCCTCCCCTTCAGTCAGTTCTCGATCCTGTTTACCATCTTTGTCCCACCCCCACATATTCTAACTTATCCCCCAGCCACCTATAAGTCACTGAACCAAAGGCCTTGCTGAAGTCCAAATACAGGACATCCACTGTATAGCCCATATCCAGATCCCTTGTTACCCAATTGTAGTACTCACTTAGGTTGGTCTGGCATGATCTTCCCGAGATGAACCTATGTTATTGCCCATCCTGGAGTCCATTATCCTCCAGAAAGATCACCATTCTCTCCTTCAGGATCGCTTCCATAAGTTTACCTACAATGGAAGTGAGGCTTACAGGTCTGTAATTGCCTGGTTCATCCTTTGGGCCACTCTTGTGCATAGGCACCATATGAGCCACCTTCCAATCCTGTGGTATGCATCCTGTGTCCAGGGAGGTACTGAACAGGTCCACTAGTGGCCCAGCCAGCACCTCCACCATCTCTCTCAACACCCTGGGGTGAATGCCATCAGGACCAGGTGCCTTATCCACCCTTAGTGCCTTCAGACCATTCAGCACCCTGCTCTCCATAATCTTCCCACCAGTCACCCCTTCCCCCATGCCCACCCTCCCCATCCATGGAGGTAGTTGTCCATCCTTCTCCTTCATGAACACAGAGCAGAAGTACTCATTTAGTGCTTCTGCCTGTTCCGTCCCCTTCTCCAACCACCTCCATCCTTCTTAATCCATGCTATCTGGTCCCTGCAGCTCCTTTTCTCACTAATGTATTGAAAAAAGTACTTCTCCCCTTCCCTGATGACCTGAGCCAGCCACAACTGCAGGGTGGAATTGGCCACTCTGACTAGCCTGGTTACCTCCCTGGACCTCCTCTCAAACAACTTTCTGTCCTCCCCCCTTCCGGTCCTCTTGAACCTCCGAAAAACTGCTTTCTTTTCCCTCACCCCATCCAACATTTCCTGCTCAGCTAACATGGCTTCCTAGCTCTAGTCTTCTTGCTCAGAGTCCTGGTACATGCTTCAGTTGCCTCTCTTGGTCCAAGTTTAATGCTATCGCACTTTGGTTGTGCATCCATCTCTGGCCTAATCCCTTCCAGGTGCCCTTTCAGGATTTCCCGCATCTTCCCAAAGTCCCCCGTCTGAAATCCACCACCCTTGTCCCTGAACCTACAGCCTCTCTGCTCAAGCTGAGTGTGAACCACACTGATTGGTGGTCACTCCCAGTTAGTGGTCCCCCACCCTAATTCCCTCACTGCCTCCCCATTTGTTAGTACCAGGTCCAGTGTATTTCCTAGCCAAGTTGGCTCACTGACCATCTGTGCCAGTTGACTCTCCTGGATCGCATCCAGTAGTACCTGCTTCCTGGCACATGAGGTGGCTGGGGTTCCCCAATCCACACCAGGTAGATTGAAGTCTCCCAAGATCACCACCTTCTCTTTCCTGCATACCCTTTGGATCTGTTCTGCTAACTCTCTGTCCAAATCCCCGGTCTGAGCTGGTGGTCTATACACCACCCCCAGTCTCAGTTTTCTACCTTTAGAGTCTAGGAACTGCATCCAGAGTGCCTCAGTCCTACCCTCCTCCTCCTCATCCATTGTACATCTAATACCATCTCTTACATAAACTGCCACCCCTCCCCCTCTACCCACCCCTCTGTCTTTCCTATATAGTCTGTAGCCAGGATCGTCAGATCCCAGTCCTTGTGATTGGTGGCCCATGTCTCTGTGATGGCCACAATGTCCACCATCCCTTTATCTAAGAGAGCTTGTAGCTCAGCTGTTTTGTTCCCCAGGCTTCTTGCATTTAGGGAGACCACCCTCCATCATGTTCCATTCCCTACTCTACCCCATTCCCCCTCATCCTGACCCCTCCACTGAGGGCTTCCCCTGTAACACTCAATGTTGTCATGGGGGGTCAAATTGTTTGGCTCCCCTGTTCGGCGACCTTGCATACTTGCTGTACACTCACCCCTCCCACTACTTTAAACCCACCCCCGGATACTATGTACTCCTGCAGCTTTTGCTTCAAGACTCACTGCCCTGCCCTACTCAAAAGCAATCTGTCCTGTGCCAAAGCTTTGGTACAAGCTGCCATAAATTGAGTAAACTGTTGCAACTGCACCTGATGTACTAAAATTGGGTGCAGTTGCATCAATGGAGTTTGGCGCAGCTGCACCCTAAAACAGGTTTGACACAGGGCTTGACATACGCCTTGCATCACCCTTTGAAAATCAAGCCTTATGAGTCCATAGGTAAATCAAATACAAATGACTAAGGCACAAAGACGTCTAGTCAACAGTAAGGGGTTTAAGGGCTGTAAAATGACTTAACACAGTGTGAAACTTCATTACACGTTAAGGAGAACAGAAAGTTAGATCACATTAATGTTGTAGCAGGAACATTGCAAACTAGCAATGAGTTATTTTCTCAAATATTCAGATAACAGCCTGATGATTGTTCTGACCTTAAATTCCTGGAAGAAACTAGAAAAGTGGGTTTAGGTACCCCTAACAGCTTAGACACTCATTCCCCTGTGTTTAAATCCCCTGGTAAAAATAGAAGGGCCCTGGTACACTGGAAAACTTTAGAGACAAAGGATATTTCTAGTGTGCAAGACCTACTACAACCCTATCATTTGCACCTATCAATTCTGAGAACCTACGAGGCTGTTATGAGCTTCCTCAAAGGTATTTCTGGAAATATATCCAACTACGCAGATCAGTAGATACTACACTGTGCAATATACCCCCTCAGATTCCACTCTCTCTGTCCAAACTGCTGTGTTCCTGTCTAGGAGAGTACAAGTCCACACACACTGAACACAGGCATACAGTGCAGTACTAAAACATTAGCCATTTTTACATGGCAGTAGCGCTACAAATAAAATACTGCAACAGTGCGGTCCTGTCCACTTGCCACCTGCATCCTGTCTGTCTACATGGCCCCTCTCTGCACCTCTGCAATCAATGCTGATGAGAGACTGTGCATCAGAGGGGAGCCAGCCATCTGCTGGCTGATGAATGGGTTGCTGTGGTGCAGGCAGTTTACACTGCCACTTAAGCCGCTATAAGCCGCTTACTCCTCTTGGTGCCCCCAGCTTGCCAGAGAATCTGGGAGCATCTTAGCAAGTGGCTTACCCCGATTGGGTAAATGTCCACACAGTCACATTTGCAATGGAGCAACCCCAGTGCATGGGTTACTCCAGTACAACTGTGACCATGTAAACAGGGCTATTGAGAACATCAATCATTGCAGATGCTCACTCAGGAAAACTTAAACTAAACAGAAAAAGTTCTTGCAGAGTAGCAAAAATTATCAATGTATTAAGCCTTGGAGCCTGGCAGTAGCTGGCCCCAGCCAGTGCCACACTCCATGGCTTAATAAAAATAACTTTGCTACTCTGAAAGAACTTTTTCTGTTAATTTCAAGTGTTTGTGAGTGTGCATCTACAGTGATCAATGTGCCCTGAGTTCCTGGCTAACTACCAGAAAATTGTATGTGGTAGCCCATGACCACAGCGACGTGGAAAATGGTAACAACAAAAAATGGTGATGGAATACAGCAACTACAAATATGGCAACTGGAGGACCCCCGAGATGCACTCTCCCCTGGAGTTTGTATATGTAGTAAAGGGTGTATGGGGGGAAGAGTCTCTAAAAAGGGGGGGATCCGGTGGGCAAAGACCCCCAAAGATACACATACCACCATATTTCTAGTCGACCAATTCCATTCGCCATTGTCACGCATCCCCATTGTATTTTGACTATTGTGACATGAAACCAAGGAAGGCAGGGAATATGTGTAAAACTATCATAGGCAATATCTAGTACCCTATGATAAAAGCTAGACAGAAATGGGAATGCTCTATGAGTATTATTATCCCAGAGGACTGCTGGATTCAATTGTGGGTAGTAATACACAGAGCATGCCCGGATACCAGGGTCCTGCTAATCCAAAATAAAATTATGCATTGCTGCTACCACACTCTAGCTCAGCTCAAAGCCATAGATCTTATGAGTCATGACACATGCTGGAGATATCACCAGCAAGATGCAAACTTTATGCACATCTTGCAGTCCTGTGTAAAGCTTCACCAATTTTGGTGTCAGGTACATGGTTGTTGCACCTCTATTCTCCAGACAGATTTGCTGCTTTACTTCCCCATACCTATTGGGGATTTTCCCTCTGGGTATCTCCATCTCTAATGCCTAAATACACTGGCTCCTGATACTGAGGCAAGAAGCCAAAAGGCTTATCCTGCAGCAATGTAGAATGGACAATGTTCCCTCACTAGTGCATTGATTAACAGTAGTCCACAATCTGGCAGGTCTGGTCAGGATGTCACTTTGCCAAGAAAACCCTAGCTGCTTACCACACGGTTTGGGCTCCCTTCCTAACATCCACTTACGTTGTCTTGGACACCCCCACGCCATGAACCTGGCCTTTAAGGAAGCTGCTCCCACCCCATTTTTAGTTCTCTCCCATGATAATTCCACATCTGTTTTGTTCAAAATAGTACCTAGCATACCACACAATGGCTGTAACCTGTAAGGCATGTACATGGAGAATACTGTACAAATATATGATGTACATACTGCTGACAAACAACATGGTACTGTCAAGTGTAACCCCCAAGTACTTAAAGTGCTGTACCTGTTCAAGAGATGCACCTCCATCATTGGTAATGGTAAGTGGGTGCAATCAATGCCAATTCTGCAGGCTGGAGAACACCATTGCCTTTGTTTTTTTTATAATTCATGACAAGTTTGTGTGCCTTGAACCATTTTTCCACTGAGGAGAAGCTGTCTTATAGAGTGAGCTCCAGTGACCTGGGGTCTGTGCTTTTGGAGAAGAGGACAGCATCATTTGCGTAGAGCAGAATTTTGCTAGGACAGGAACTAGGAAGCTGATTTAAAAATAAGATGAACATTAGGGTCCCAATATGGAGCCCTGTGAAACACCTGAACAAACTGGTCTGCTATCAGAGTAGACATTGTCTATCCTAACTTGCTGGGATTGGCCCGAGAGGTAGGATTTGAACCATCTTACAGTATCATCTGATAGATCAACAGCATCTAGTTGCTCAGCGAGGAGGTCGTGATTAAATGTATCAAATGCTTTTGAAAAATCGAAAACATTGCACCAGCCAACGCTCGTGCTCAAGTGAGTTGTGAATAAAGCCCGTGAACTCAAGCAGTACTGCAGTGGTGCTGTGTGCTTTGAGGAAGCCATGTTGTTTAGGGTATTGAATGCTGTATTTTTCCAGATATTCCACGAATTGGTCAGCAACAATCCTCTCTAGTGCATTGGATAATGGAGGGAGAATTGAAATGGGTCTGTAATTTCCTAGCATGGATCGATCACCACTCTTGAAGACTGGGGTCACTAATTTATTTATTCATTTATTTGTAGAATCGAATTTACAACCTTTGAGCCAGGGACTCGTTTAAAAAGGTTCCTTGTCACAGAGAGGATATACAGTGTTACATATTTACAGAATGCCACTATATATATATATATATATACACATATATTTGCTAATGCCACCTTCCATTGCTGCAGGAACTGAAAGAATCTTAGTGAGACATTGATCATGTAGGTTAGAGGTTTCAAGATGACTTCCAAGGATAGGGCTACAAATTTTAAATCGAAGGAGTCTCCACTGTAGCGTGATTTTCCTAGGACCTTTAGAAGGTTTTTCCTGTCTTCATTTAAGGAGATGGAGCTGAGTCAAAAATGAGGGTTAGTAGGTGGTTGGTTCATTGTTTGCTCTGTGACAGAGGAGTTTATTTATGGAAATGTAAAGGGATTTGTGATCTAATCTTTTTGCCTTTACTAAAAAAAAAATATTAGTAACATCATAAAAACGTTTGACCAAAAATTAAGAATGATTGACAAAATAGTCAATTATACATAATGTGGAATATTCCTCAATTTAAAAAAATAATAGCAAAACTTTTCTATTTACAGTACGTCCTGGCAACAAAAATGTATCAAAAGATGGAAGGACTTGGTCAGTGGAAACTAACTTTCAGAAAATCATGGCAGGCATGCAAAGAATAATATTAAATTGTCGGATCTGGAATTCTTCATATACATTACTCTCAACTGAGTTACGCTTTCAGGAAAAAAAAATTCTAGCAGATTGGAGATGGCCCCCCCAAATTCCATTACTATGGAGGCAACTATTATTAAAATGCAAAAACAGAAAAGTTTTTTTTTTTTGTTTGCATGGATACAACAAAAGATGCTGTTTACCAAGTCAGATAGCTATAAAACACAAGATCTTAAGTATGAGCAGAAGATACAGCAAGGAATCAATATCTAGTCTCAACAAAGTAATACCAATGTACATGAAACAAAACTATTCAGTATAACATTTAGAGTCATGCTTATTATACCCGTAGCTGATTGTTTAAAATCAGTGCTTGGTAAGTTACTTTCAAAAAGTAATCAGTTACAGTTACTAGTTACTTTCAAATAAATGTAATCAGTTATAGTTACTTATTACTTCTATATAAAAGAAATTGGTAACTGTAACGGTAATGCATTTTACTTTTCATATCACTTTATATTACTTTTGATAACATGATTGTATTTACTCATTGAACATAGCTATGTGCTTGTTAAACCCCAAGAAGTGTATAAAAGAAATATAGATTCTAAACACAATGAATATGTTAATTTATAATGCAGTCTCCATTTGACTTTGCCAGTTTCAACAATCCCTTTACAGTTCCATAAATAAGAGCTCTATTAAAAAAAAACACTCAAACACACAACCTGCATCTACTGCTGCCCTTCGTAATCTTCCTGCCCAGAGCTGAATCCTGACTTTGCCAGCCACTGCTGTCCCTGACCTTTTTCATTTCCATAACACCCACACTCACCCTCCAGCACACACACACACACACATTGCACCTACTGCCTTGCTGATCTTTCCCACATAGCTGTTTATCCTGACAATGCCAGCCAGAACTATCTCTTTATATCCCACCCTTACCACACCGCCAGACACACCCAGCTGCATCTTCTGCACTTGGCGATCTTTCCCACATCTAGCCTGTATTCTCCTCCTGACTATGCAAGAGCCACAACTACCTTTAAATTTCCATAATAAAATCCCACCCTCACATGGCTCCCCCTACACTCACACACATGCACCCTGCAGATCTACTGCCCTTCCTTGCTTGGTGATATTTTCTCATTTCCCCACAGCAGCCTGAATCCTAACTTTGCCATTTCCAGTCACAGAGCCACCCCACATCACATACAATAAATTCCATCAATACACACCAGCTTGACCAACATACAATTTAAACACTCTTTCCCACAGCTGAACCTTGACTTGCCACTGCCACTGAAACATAGAAACATAGAAGCTGATGGCAGATAAGGACCGCAAGGTCCATCCAGTCTGCCCATTTTTTTCTACCTTATGAGACACAGTTATAATTATAACTAAGTCTGCCTTGACTATTATGCCACTGCCAGTATGATACAACTGAAGTCAGACAGTGTCACTTACAATCAAATTATCACACAACACACTTGTTGCACTCCAGTACTTACCCCTTCAATAAGGATTTTCTTTGAAATGGGTCAAGTGATGGTGATAGACCTGGCAGGTGGGCTGGTGGATGGATGATCAGGTGGCCTGCTGTGGTAGTTTGGTGCATGCGGTGTTGGTGAAAATAGATAGGCAACATCCACCGCTCTACCCTGATTCAAGATACTCTGCAATCATTTTCTTCAGCAGTGTCTCCATCAATTTCTCCACCACTGAAGTCAGGCTGACTGGCCTAGACTTGCTGCTCTCTTCCCTGCTACCACTTCTGTGATAGCGGTACTACATCTGCCCTCCTCCAGTCCTCTGGAACTGGTCCTGTTTACAGTGAGCTGTTAAATAAGATTGCCAGCAGAGGTGCAGCCAGTACCCTTCTGAGCTCCCTCAATACCCTTGGATGCACTCCATCTGGCCCCATCAGTTTGTCTACTTTCAGATTATTTGGTCCCTTCAGGATGCTCTCCTCAGAAAAAGGACTAGTGTCTACCTCCATCCCTCCAATGCTCATGTTGCTTCTGTGTGGCCCCTCCCCTTCTCCTTCCTCTGAGAATACTGAACAAAAGTATTTATTCAGGATACCTGCCTTCTCCTGGTCCTCCTCTGTACAGTCCCCACCTTCCCTCGTTAACCTTACAGCCCTTCCCCATGTCTTCCTCTTGTCACTTATATACCTAAAAAGTCTTGTCCCATTTTGCTACCTCCTGGGCTATTCTCTCTTCAATTTGTGCCTAAGTGCTCCTTATTGCTTTCCCTGCCTCCATTTGTTTCTCCTGATAGACATCCCTTTCCTCGTCCCTCTGTATCTCTTTATAACTTCTCAGTGCTATCTTTTTCAGCCTTTACCTTTCAAGCCACTTCTTTCAAGAGCCATAGTGGTCACTTTGTCTCTTGTTTTTGCCCATTTGCTTTGTGTAGTGGTTTGTTGCCTTCACTAAGCCCTCCCTTAGCTTTGCCCACTGTTTCTCCACCCCCCCACCAAGGTCATCCCCCCACTAGATCATCCTTGAGGCATTCACAAATTTTTTTTAAATCTGCCCTCCTGAAGTCCAGGACCCTTTCCCTTGTGTGGTTCAGTTCTGCTGCCATTCTTATGTTGAACCACACTGTACAATGGTCACTGGTCCTCAGATGCCCTAACACCTTGTTGTCTGTAATACTGTCCCTGTTAGTGAGCACCAGGTCCAGTATTGCCCCATCATGAGTGAGCTCTCCACTAGTTGCCTGACGAACACACCATGAAGAGTGTTCAGGATGTCCTTCCTTGTAGCTGAAACTAAAGCTGGGTGGCTCCAATATACATCCAGCAGATTGAAATCCCCCACCAGCAGCACCTCCCCCTTTCTGCCATTTTGACAATGGCTTCCACCAGTACCTTATCTAAACCCTACCCCTGTGTTGGAGGTCTGTAGATCACACCAAGGCAAATAGTGGCTTCATTTCCCACCTCCTGGGTTACCCACAGTACCCCACTCCCCCAGACTGCCTGAATCTAGATCACTTTTATGTCTTCCCGTACATATTTATTTATTTAATTTATTTAGTTTTTTTTGATGGATAGGTGTACTAGACAGCAAAGCTGCCTATTTTCAGGCATGACCCAGGAGGTTACATACATAGTTGGGAAACAACAGTGAATACAACAAATTAACTAAGGAAACAACAAGTAGTGTAGTTTTCCAAAGAACATACAGTCATGGTTATGACAAAAGAAGCAAGAGTCAGGCAGTCAAATAATACAAATGTAGCACAGTGCAGTGACATAGGCAATGTTTCTACACATTCAACAAAAAATAGGGGGTGGGTATGAGGAAAAAATTAAATGGTAATGAGGATATCAGGATGGGAGCAAATGCCAGGGCAGAGTAGATAAGAGGGTTAGGCAAGTGCATGGGTACACCCCCACAGGAACAGGGTTCTGAACTGGCAAGTACCTTATTGAGTTCCAGATTAAAGCTCTGAGGGGTTTTAGGAGTTCCTGAGAGCAAGCGGAAGGGAGTTCCAGACCTTCGGAGCATTGACAGAGAAGGAGTTTTCACCCATTTTAGTGTTACACTTAGGTTGGGCAAGGTAGAACTTATCAGCAGATCTTAGCGGGTAGGCAGAGTAAGCAGTTTTTAACAGTAAGGCCAGCTTTTTAGGTTTCTGGGAGGCAATGATGCTTTTAATGAAACACATGGAGGTGTATAGCACTACCCCTCCTCCCATTCTTTCCATCCTGCCTTTTCCTGTCTTTCCTGAAGCTGAGATAGTGCATGAGTACCTAAGAATACTGTAGATGAAGCAGCAGCAATACAACATGAACAAATGAGAGAAAAGATCAGCAAGGGATACTTTAGATGGCTGAAATTTGTACTAAAAGTTGCTTAGACAACACACAGTGAAGTCTAAACTACAAACTGGCCTATCCTTTCTGTGCTCTCATACAGTTTCTGTGTTACTGACTGACCACAGAATGAGCTGGACCACTTGGATAGGAAAACAAATAAACATATTCATACTTATCACCTAATTTACAAAGAAACAGTGTATGCTAAGATTATACATTCCAAGGACTGAAGGAGGAATGGGCCTTCTTGAGAATGACTATACATGTAGGTAAATGATTGTGAAACTAAAGCAAAGCAAAGTAAAACAAACTTTATTTGTAAAAAGCACCTTTCTAACAACCAAGGCACTTGTACAACATAATAAATAATTAAAACACATCAATAACTTAACAAAAATGCAACAATTTAAAATGTAATAAATTACAGCAGTGGCCTAAAAATCAGGGTAGATTAGGTTAAATATATAAGTCTTAAAGGGAAACAATGGAAAAGTGTAACTTTACCCAGGTACTACTAACATAACTGATTAGTGCTTTCAGGCAGTACTTTTTTTTTGTTTTATTTCCTCTAATTGCTTTTTTAGTGATTTAAACAGTGGCCTTCAGCTTTCACTTTCTAGTGCTGGCAGCCACCATTTCATGAGTAGCAGAGAACTTCCTGAGCTCACTTTATGCTAATATGACTTGCCAACCAATAGCAGAGTTCAAACAGGCATATTAGCATACAGTGAGCTCAGGAGGCTCACAGCTGCTCATGAAATGGCTGCTGCCAGCAACAGAAAGTGGAAGTTGTTGGTAGCTGTTCTAAATAATTTAAAAAAGTTATTACTGTCTGAAAGCACTACTTGAGAGTTTCTGTAGTGTCTGAGAAAAGCTGTGTCTTTTCCATTGTTTTCCTTTAAGTGAAGTTTTAAAACTACAGGCATATTTTTTGACATCACAGGAACCAAACAGAGTCAAGTACTCTATCACAAAAATAACAAGCCCAAGTCTACATACATTACAAATTTAGAACCAGCCCTCAGGAGAGGGGAAACTCTGGATGAAATTCCACCATTAAACACAAAAGAACTGGCAACAGAATTTGCAAAACAACAGAAGAAAGATTTTAACTTGGAGTACCATGCCCAATTATGGAGACCACATCTAATAAAGGACATAGATAGAGTGGAGGCAGTCCAGAGGAGGGCAACTAAAGTGGTTCTGGGGCTGCATCAGAAGCCTTATGTGGAGAGACTGGAGGAATTCAATCTATACACCCAGGGAGAGAGAAGGGAGAGGGAAGAGGGGAGATATGATAGAAACTTATGAATTCCTCACATGGGTAAATAAGGTACAAGAGGCGAGCATTTTTCAGAAGAAAAGATGCACAAGAACAAGGGAAAGCTGGAAGGGGTAAATTCAAGAGAGGTGTGAAGAAGTATTTCTTCATTTAAAGAGTGTTGTACATCTGGAACAGTCCTTCAAAATAGGAAGTGGGGGTGGTATCAGCGGTGGGCTTTAAAGCATGCATGGGACAGGCACAAGGGAATCTTAATGGGAAGCAGGGTGAAGGGAGCCAGAGACTAAGTAATGTCTGTTGAAACAGTATAGGCAGAAAAAAATGGGCAGATTGGCTGGATCAAGCAGTCTTGATCTACTGTCAGATTCTCTGTTTCTCTATAAACAGAAAAGCCAACAGTGAAGGATAGACAACTGCAGAACCATAACTACAGCAGAAAATGCATGGATATGCTGCAACTGTTTCACAAAGCTGGTTTGACATAAAAATACAACTACATCCTCTACAGCGATGCAAGTACTCCACATTCTCTACAACAGAACAGCAGAACAATGACATACCAACACACCTATAAACACCATTAATCACCTATCAATGCAGAGGCTGTGCCGGCTTCGCAACCTGCACCACCCTTAATTATTATAATCAACTGCATGTCACACATACAGTGCAGAAGCGTGAATGTCTGCAACTCACAGCACTAGCACCCCTCGTGAAAGCAGAAACAGACACAGCACACCCCTCCCAACCAACAGCAGAAATAGACACACACACCCCTTCCTACCAACAATAGAAACAGATGCACACCCTACCAACTGACAGCAGAAATGGACACACAATACACACCTGTCAACACTTGCACATGTCAACATACAGCACCTTTGTCCAATTGCCATCACTCTACAGCAGTCGCTGTAATTGACTCATTGTAAATGCATCACTGTAACAATGGTATACCTGCTGCAACCACCCCATGTTGACTAAGAACTGACCCATGACTGTTAGAAACAGGAGAATTCAAGCCACAAGAAGAGAGGTGGATACTGACTGCCCAAGGCAGTGGACTACATACAAGGTCGTTCACCAACTGCATAGAAAATAAATGTGAAAAACGGACATGTATAGGTTCTGTTCTACAGAGTTAGACACAATCCCTATCTACTAACAAGATGTGAGTTTCTCATGTCTGAAGACCTGTACACAGAAAGACATAATAATGTAGCCAGACTGATTCACTGGAAACTATGCAAACACTGTAAAACACAGGTTGCAGAAAAACACTGGAATAAGAAATCCGAAAGGGATCACAGAGAATGAAGAAATAATGATCACATGAAACAACATAATGCAAACTATAAAATGAGTAGATGCCAGAAAATCAGATATTACAATACAAGAAAAATCAGGATATCTGCCTTCTCCTGGTCCTCCAAAAAAAATCAACAAAGGTAGCTTAACTAATTGCAGTGTCTGTCCCAAGTGACTATAGTGTCTTACACATGAAGGCCCAAGATCATCAAACACCAGGTTGTGCAAAAGGAACAAAACAAATGTAGAGCAAAAACACAGAAATAGTCCCAGTTGTCTTTGAAGCTACAGGACTAATTAAAATGTCAGGCACACCTGAATATGCTATCAATATTTGGGGTACAATTTGAACTATAGAAGGAAGTTATCCGAGGAATGTTGCATTTATTAGGACTAGCACTTTCAGCAAATATTAAAGACTAATACAGTACTGATTTCTTGATTTCTTTGAACATGCCCTGGCTTAAGAATGAGATTCGTTCTAATCATAGTAACAGAAAACTCTGAGCGTTGGAGACATTACCAGACATAGGCCATCAGATTCTACTGCAACTCCAACAGACCAATGTAGAACAGTCATACAGATCAGAAACTAGTTTAAAACTCATATTCTGCACACCACAGTAAAACAGTGAAAAATGCTTCTAAAAGGTCTCCTCCTTTCCCTAAAGTGGTCAGTGCTAGTCCAGTGATTACTTTCCACCCTTTCAAGTTGTCTGCCACCTTTAACTCCATCCCACATCCTACAATACAATGTTTTACTGTCTGTCTTTTACTTCCTTATACCCTGCTGGCGCAATGACAGTGCCCACCAGCCTAGTCCAAATTCCTCATGGCCACAAGGTTCTATATTTTTCAGTACCCACCTCTTGATCCAGTGTTTGGTGGGAGCAATAGTAAGCAGAAGCCAAGCTAGTCAGGAGACTATCGCAGTGTGCTGGCATCCATAATCCACTGTTTCAACAGACAGCATGCATGCTGCACCGCCAGAGTGGGGAAAATGTTTCTTTGCATCAATCAGTGATACAGAGCAGCCTGTGTGCCTAGTGTCACTGAACGGCACACAGACTGGTTTGTCCCATTCCTGAAGTCCTGCAATAAAACTGTCAGCTAAGTCAGTAGATTATGAAGAGCAACACTACTTAACAAATAAAGGTCTTTTAAAAGATTAACAAACAGGGAGCATCATGAAAAGAAGCATATGGGAGCTGGCACTGTGCCAGCACAGCTGTAGAAAAGTAAATGACAGACAGTAAGACATTGTATAGGACAATTAAAGTACTCATGAATCTGTAGCTATGGGATTTACAATACAAAAAAGAAAGCAGGAATTTGATGCTCAGCCTTGGCAGTCAGCTGAGTGACACTGTGGTTAGAGCAATAGGACAGACGTCGGAGGGGCCTGGGATGTATTCTTTCTAGTAAAGTCCATTTTAAATTCTTATTTATACTTGGACTTATTGTTTTATTTAGTCTTTTGTAACCGAGTAAGGTCCACTAGGCACAAGTTCCTGTTTTCAGGGGCAATCTGGGAGCACTGGGTGGATAAGTGACTTGCTCAGAGCCACACAGTATGCAAGTGGAAGTTGTGAGAATCAAACTCAGGTCTGGTCTGCTGGATGTATCAATCTCATTCACACCTTGCTCCTCTAACCTCTAGGCTATACTGCCAGCCCAATTGAATGGCACTGCAATGTTTGGGGCCACATCAAAAAAAGGTGAGGGATTGACAGTTTATTGTTTTGTCAGAATGTTGCTGGAAGTAATCTGAAATCATCCATTCTTGGATATCAGATAACCACTGCAAAACTAGCAGAGAGAATTAAGGTTGATAACTTTAGGAATCATCTGTGTAGTACTATGCTTATTTGCAGAATATATGTAACAAAAAGCATAGGCTTCAATATGGATGGACCTTCACAATTTTTCTGGACTAGTCTGGGAAAAAAAAAACACCAGTCCATAGTGAGAAATGTCATGTGTACTGCAGAGTATGATTTAAAGTAGTTTATGTTGCTTTGTCCTGTTCTGGTCTCATGGAGTTCAAGCAGACTCTGATAGTCTACAGTGCCAAAACACTGGCAATAGGTCCAACAGTGTGAGCACAGTTAAATACACTGCATGGGTCCCTGCACAGATATCCTACCTAACCCTGAGGAGAGGATCTCCCTGCAGTAGTCAGATCTAAGCCAGACACTCAGAAATTACTTCTTCCTATTTTACTTTTTTAATCAAGCAGAAATGATTTGTTTCAATTTCTAAAAAAAAAGAAAACATTGAGTTTTTTGATATCTTACACTGCTTATGTACTGTACATACATACATACTTCTTTATGATTCAAGGTCAAACCAGACACAAAAATCGTTATTTAAAATTAGCAGCCATGATTTTAGAAATCACAGCAGCACATAAACAATTGTACCACTGAGCCTTACAGAATATATGATCTCTGACATGACTCGAACTGTATAGAACAGATTTATCATTTACAACATATTTTTCAGATGGAAAATAATGTGTGCTCCTCCATTTGCACCCTTGCTATTCCTGTATCTTTAAATTTGCTTTAGGTTTAGTTTGGTATGAAAGCTATATGACTGATATGAAGCATACCATTTGCATTATGAAGACAGGGTCTGTGGGAAAAATAGCAATAAACAGTAAAGTAATGACGTAAATTGGTTTCCTAGGAGAAATCACCTTTGCAAAACTCTCTGAAATAGATTCAGCATTTCTTTAAAGAAACAGAAGTTACATACAGTGAAATTTTTAGATCACTTCATGGTTTGCCTAAACCTTCAGTGCAATTTTATCATAACATTTTGAGATTTCAGTGGGAGACATATAGAGATGTTAGACTGATAAATCAGCAGTAGCTGGGGAAGAATGATAATTTTACCCTTTGAATTCCGATTACACATTAGGCCTTTTTTCAAAAGCAAGTTGCTGTCATTACTAGTTAAATGTGAAAAGTGACTATTGTTAAAATAGGCACTGTGCATACAAGACAGTTTCATTGGATGGTACAGTATACACAAATGTACAAAGCAAAATTCATATGTAGCTGTATACCTTATACAACCAGGGCACCAGTGTATTACTTTTTCCATAGAGCTTTTTTCCATTCAGTGCAGGCTTGCCTTTTCAGCCCCAGCTTGCCCACCCCAACTGGCCATCACCTACACAGGACTTACTGGCCTTGAAGATCCCCACAGATTGCCCCCATCAGCAGTGCAAGGGGAGGTTGTCCTCTGCCCCAGTGACCTCATCCAGCTTTTTGCCTTGTCTGTAGTGCTCTGCAGAATGCAGAATTCCACTGGCGGAATTAGTGTGGAATGACCATTTTGCCAGCAGAATTTCTGCCTGAATTTCACTTGTTTACCTGCAGATTTCTGCCTACTGTGATCCTAGAACAGTATTTTTACAGCAAAATTATCAGAAATTATTCCACAACAATTTCCACAGAAAATAATGAGATCCATGGAATAATATTCCATTAACAGTGATTTTCCATGGAAAATTATTCTGCAACTATTTTATGCTGTGGAATTCTGCCATTCTGTTTCCAGCAGAATTTGGTGGAATTTCGGCAGAATTTTGAATATGCCATGGAATTGTGTTCTGCTAGAATTTGAAAATTTCACACAGCACTGCGTGTCTGAATAGTGGTGAGGACTGGAGTGAGTGAGCTGGGCATCATGTTGCCTGCACCTTTTTTCAATTTTCTCCCTGGCCAAGTGGCATGCAATGATGCAGTTGTGTGTGTACGTGAAAACACACATGCAACATACACTTGCTACCAGCAGCCCCAGTGTGTGACACACCTGCTGTCCTGCCATCATGCCTCAGTGTGGTGGCCATGTAGTAGCACTGCAGTGAGTATCTCCCCATCAGTAAAAGGATATCAGTCCATCAGACACTCAGTCCTCTTCTTCTAGGCAATGCACCTGCACTGCAAGTCTTCTCCTGAACTCAGGTTGCTAGCGTGGCATGTGATACCTCTACTGCCAAGCCACTAGGATAAGCTTGGGGCACTGGGTAGTTAATTTATTTTCTACCCTTGCCTTGCACAAGCTTGGCTGGAACAATGTTGAGGGGCCTTTGTCACTGTATCCTAATATTAGAATGAGGGTTAAAAGCCAAAGAATAAGATTTAAAATGCAGTATCTTCACTCAAAGAAAATACAGTTACCGTAGGCATGGGTTAGCCCTGATCCAAGATGGCAGCACAAAGAATTAGCTCTGTATCTACTGGGACATTATCCGGCATAATCCTGCTTTGGGGTGTCTCCAATATCCACATCATGGACACTGGCTGACTAAGATGCAATTTCTGCACCACAAAATCCACATATTGCCTTTCAGGACCCTACCTGTCTCTTGCAGATCAGGATCTTCTGTGGGCATGGAGGGGATGTGGGATAACAGATGGACCAGACACCGAACTTCAGGTTCAACACACAATCTCTGTGTGATGTTTATTCAAAATACAGGAAATAAGCTTCTGCAATGCTACATTCCTTCTTCAGTACATCAGTTTGCAGCAACAGACTATGTATGTCCTTTCTCTGCACTTAGCCAGCACCTACTGACACTGATCTCTGATCTAACTCAACAGTTGAGATCCAACCTCCAACCCTATGCAGGCCCCATTTGCTTGGGTAGTGTGGGCCCAAAAAGAAATAAAATTAAACAAGCTATAGACAAAGAACCTCAATGCAGAATCACTGAAAGAAGGGTTACCCCAAAGGGCATTGGCAACAAATTAAGTTTCAAAGAAATACAACATCATACATACTTACATAATGCAAAGCATCATGGGATATATGCAAATCACCATGACATTTAGACTTGTTCAGTTTACAGCAATTTACATGCATTTTAAATAGCATAACTAACGTAATTTCTATAATAGTCACATAGTACTTTTTACCAGTATCAAAAACCCCTAGTGCCATGGTATTTTCAACATTTACAGGTTTCATAAACATAAGGTATATACATCAAGGTATTTTATGACTTAGTGCTATTACATATTAAATCCAAGAACAATAAACACAACCTGTTTTACATATGCTTGGAGGTCACCACAATAACCTCCCTGTACGAGGACCTGAGAGGGAAAAGGAAAATTAAAGAGGACACTATAGCATAGTCAAGAAAGGGGAGGGGGTGCCCATAGGTGGCCAACCTTATGGACTAGAAATTGTAAAGGATAGATTAGGCTGAGAAATAGAAGAACTGTTGCAACAGATTTAAGAAAAGGTTGGTCCTCAAGAGTGGCAGGAGCTCCCTGTCACATATCCCCCACCTTAAGAGGGAAGCAGTTATTGCAGACTGCTTACCACCTTCCTGTCCCAGGAAGGGATGGAGCCTCCACCATTCATCTTCAGAAGGTCTGTCTCAGTGTCCCTTTTAATGATAAACATTCTATCATAAACATAGTGGATATCATCATTCTTTACCCTGAGGCATTAATACCTTTCTCAACAAAGATAAACGGTACCTTCCCATCTCCTTTTAGAGAAATGCTGTCATATTTTACTGACATCAATTTCTGCACCATATCTAGACATGAAATCAGCATTTACATGTTTTGTCCCTGCCCTGTGGGACACCTTAAATCAATAAGGCTGAAGAATCAAGTACCACTGCATTATGCAGGGATATTTTTTGCTCATTTGGTGCAACCAGCAGAGGGGATTGTGATCAGTTACAACCTTAAATTCAACTCCCACAAGTAATATTTCAGAGCCTCAATAGCCCACTTCAGAGCTAAGCATTCTCTCTCTATGGTAGCATATCTTCTCTCCCCCTCATGTAGCTTCCTACTGATATACATGATCGGATGTTCTTCCCCATCTATTTTCTGAGATAAGACTGCCCCAATACCATTCTCTGATGCATCGGTTTGAACCTCAAACACTTGGTTGAAGTCAGGGCCTTTCAATACAAGAGTTGTACATAGAATTGCCTTGATATTCCTAAATGTCTCATTACAAATAGGGGTCCACTGAACTTTATTCGGGCACCTCTTTTTAGTGAGATCAAAGGACTAGCAATGGCTGAGAAATTAGGAATAAATCTCCTGTAATAACCAGCCAAGCCTAGGAAAGATCTCACATGATTTTTTTGTGGTAGGTATTGGGCTGTTTGCTACTGCTGTAACCTTCTCTACCTTGGGCTTCACTTGTCCATTTCCTAAAATGAACCCTAGGTATCTTGTCTCTGCTTTGCTAGGGCACAATTAGCAGGGTTAATGGTCACTCCTGACTCTTATTGCTTGTAATACCTGGGACAAGTGTCTAACATGGGTTTCCCAGTCAGGACTGAATATGACCACATCGTCCAAATAAGCTGCACAGTACTCAGTATGGTCTTAGAATGTGGTCCGTAAAACATTGAAAAGTGACTGGAGCCCCATGTAGTCCAAATGGCATTGTGACAAACTGGTATAAACTGACTGGGGTGCTAAATGTGGTTTTATCTTGCGAATCAGCTAACAAGGGGATTCACCAATATCCCTTAATAAGGTCAGGGGTGGAGATATACTTCACATCGCCTAGCCTGTCAATGATATCATCTATTCAGGGCATTGGGTAGCCATCAAATAGTGACACATTGTTAAGCTTTCTAAAATCTAGGCATAGCTGTATCCCACCCTCTTTTTTGTCCACTATGACCATGGGTAAAGGCCATGCACTCTTTGAGGGCACAATTATGCCTAACTGGTCAATTATTTTGACTTCCTGAATCACCTCATCCCTCACCTTCATGGGCAGTCTGAAGGGATTTTGGTGTATGGGCTTGTCTTGTGTGGCAGTTATGGTGCGCACAATTCCTTTGGCCCACCCCGGGATGTTTGTGAATATGGGCTCATATTCTTGTAATAACCCCTGCAAATCTTTCTGTTGCAGAGGCTCCAATTCAGGGTTTATCTGAACTCCTCCAATGGTCCTGACTGCTCTAGCCTTTTATAGACAACTTCCAGCTCTGATTTCCTAACTTCAGGATGGATATAAAGGGAGGGGTTAGGCTTCTCATGCCATTCCTAAGGAGGTTCATGTGGTAAATTTCCTGGGCAGGTCTCTTTCCAGGCACGCTAAGCTCATAGTTCACTGCTCCTCTTTGCCTCCAAATGGTGAAGGGGCCCTGCCATTTCATAAGTAATTTGTTCTCTGTGGAGGGAAGGAGTAACAACACTTGGTCCCCTGGCTGAAATGTTTCAGTCTTCAAATCTTGGTCATATCTATCTTTCTGCAAGTCTTGCTTTTGTTCTAAGCTCTGGTGTGCCAAGTTGATATACCTCACCAGGCATTTGTGTAACTGAGTCATGTACTCTACAACATTAAGATGTCTCACCTCCTTCCCTTCTTCCCAGTGTTCTTTAACCACATCCAGTGGCCCCCTCGGGTTCCTCCCATACAATAATGAAAAAGGCGAGAAACCAGTGGACGCTTGAGGGATTTCTCTGTAAGCAAAAAGTAAATAGAGGAGGTACATATCCCAATCTTTAACTTCTTCTTTTACATATTTCCTCAACATTCTCTTTAATGTCTGATTAAACCTCTCTACTAGGCCATCAGTCTGTTTGTGGTATGGGGAAGTATGCACTGCTACCACACCCAGCAGATGGTACAATTCTTTGAGCAGGTATGCATTAAAATGATTCCCCTGATCAGTAAGTATTTCTTGGGGGATTTCCATCTGGCTAAATACCTTTGCTAGCTCCTCTGCTATCCCTGGGGCTGTGACAGTTCTCATGGGGATAGCTTCTGGGTAGTGGGTAGTGTAATCACATATCACCAGTACAAATCTGTTACCCTTGGAGCTCTTTTCCAAGGGGCCCACTATATCCATAGCTATCGTGTCAAAGTGGTTAGTCACAATGTGGATGGGTTGTAGCTGTACTCTATCCCCTTTTTCCTGCCTGAGCTACCTTCTGACACTCAGCACAAGCTTTAGAATACTCAGCTATGTTCTCATGGATAGAGGGCCAATAAAACCTGGGTAATATCCTATTCAGGGTGCTGTCTCTGCCTGCATGGCCTGCTAAAGGGATGTCATGTGCCAGATACATGATTTGGGAATGGAATTTTTCTGGAACCATTAGTTGGTCTATTACTTCTCCAGTTCTGGGGTTCATCTATTCTCAATACAGTATTCCCTGTTTTACAGCAAACTGAGGGGCACCTTTTTCCACTCTCTTCCCCGCCTGTGAAAAAAAAGGGTTAAGTGAAGGGTCTGCTTTTTGCTCATGCTGCATATCACATTTAAAAGTATGCCCCAAGTCTGGCAGTACACCAGCATGAGTATCAATCCAGGCCTTCTTTAGTTTCCTCTTCTCCACCTTAGTTTTACGGTCCTTGCCAGGATCCTCAAAAACATCATCATCAAATGGGAACACAGATGGTAAATGTCCCTTCTTCATTTGAGCTCTGGTGGTTACAGCAACTACAGCAGAGTCCTGGGCAACATGACAACGCATAAATGAAGCAAAGTCTGGGTGGTCATGCCCGACAATAACTGGCACAGGTAGGTGAGGTTCCAACCCCACTTTTACCTCATGTGTCTTTTCTTGAACAGTCATTTGCATGGTGGCTGTAGGGTAACAATGGGTATCACCATGCACACAGATGACTGCTGTATTTGGTTCTTTATTATTTCCAGTCACCAGATCTGCTCGCACAAGAGTCTGTCGGCTCCTTGAATCAATCAGTCCCATCATCTGCTGTGATTCAATCTGCACAGTAGCCATAAAGTGACCCAAATTCACTAAGGCTATGTGAGCTGTCTCTCTCTTTATATTAGGACGGTTTCTTAGATAATGGCCCTTCTTTTGGCATCCATGACATACAATCTCAGCTACTGGAATGCGCCCCCCTCTCTGCTCTCCAGTCTTGTTTCTCTGGGGCTGGATTAGACAGCTTATAAGTAAAAGGGTTCCTTACTGGATTGCTGGTGGTCGCAGCTGCTGATGTCTCTTGGAACCCTCTGAATCTGGATGGTCGGGCTGCCAGGAAGTCTTCTGCCAACGTGATGGTTTTATCAGCGGAATCCAGCTAATGCTCTCGAACCCAAAGTTGTACATCCTGGGGTAAAACCTTAATAAACTGTTCAATAATCACTACCTCCAGAACTTGGTCCTTGCTCTTGTTCTCCAGTTGTAACCATTTGTAGCAGAGCTCCTTGAGACTGGCATAAGTGTCTCAGGTATCCAGTGACTGCATTTTAAGAAACCTAAACCTCTGGCAATGTGTTTCAGTGTTTATGTCATAGCACCTGAGTATTTCTTGCTTCACACGGTCATAGTTCTCTGCCTCTCGGGAGTCCATGTGGCTATAAACCAACTGGGCACTGCCTGTCAGGTGCGGTGCCAGTCGAACAACCCACTGTTCCCTTGGCCATGCTCATATTCGAGTAATCCTCTCAAACATTGTGAAGTAGGCCTCAATGTCATCACTGTCTGAAAGTTTAGACAGTTTAATGTCTTTTGGGCTGCTGACTCTTTCTGTTTGCCCTGCATTGATGGCATGCAAGACCCTCATGGTATCTGCCCATTTGGCATCTTGCCTTCTCTGCTCAATGTCTCTATCTCTTCACTCAGTATCTGTCTCTCTGTCTCACTTTCCATCTGCACCTGTTTTATGCAGAGCAATTTCTTTTTTTTAATTTAATAAGCTTTATTCATTTTAAATGTTTTACAATGTCCAAGTACAGACAACATGATAATGCTATGAAAGGAACCATCCAGAATAAGAACAATTACATTATAATTGCATTCAGTAGAAAAAAAATGATTGCATAACAATTCTCTGCTATGATGCACTTAAGTTGTCTGTAACCCCCCTCCCCCCTATAACCCTCATCCCTCACATTCCCAGTCTGCCACCTGGTACTATAATATAAACAAAAAGAGAAAATAAAGTTGAGATTATGAGTCAAAAGTGCTGGCTATTGGGATATCCCTAATAGATATAACCCTCTTTTAGAACCATTGGAAAAATAATTTTGGATTAGAACTATTGTACCGAAATAAGAGTTTGGAGTGTTTCCCACCATTGCTTGTATGCTTCTGATCTATTCTTAATTCCAGCCAATATAAGTTCTGCCTGTAAGGCAAACATGATTTCTTTAAACCACTCTAAATAGAGGGGAGTAGATGACTCAAGCCAGTGTCTTAGTATTATTTTCTTGGTACAAGGAGTAATCAAGGCCATATGGGCTTTCTGCTGTGACCCTTGAATCTGCATATAATCCCCCAGAATACAAATTTCTGGAGTAAATTTGTCAGTAATCATAAGCATAGGATTAAGGCAACTTTGAATCTCCTTCCAAAAGAAATTAATAGTATCACAGGCCCAAAGCATATGAAATAAATCAGCTGGTTCATGTTGACACTTTGGACATCGGCTGAAGGATGAAGCACCCATCGGCGAAACTGAACTGGTGTGTAATATAAATTATGGTTGATATAATATTGTATTATTCGGTACCTATCCCATTTAATATATTTATATAGGTGTTTCCAAATGTTGGGCCAATTCCTAGAGGGGGAATGTGGTGGTAGGATACTGTCCCACCAATAAAATCTTTGACCTTCTGTGTTAGCTATTTCTTTTAGTAGAAATTTATATGAATAGGATATAATGTGTGATGTAAGGATGGATTCTACATATGGGAGAACCACTGACATAAGGGGACTTGACCGTATATCTGACCCAAAGTGCTTTACCAATAAATGGGTTATTTGAAAACATTTAAACACAAGGTTATCAGGCCATTTAAAAATGGATTTGGCTTCTTTAAAGGAAAGCAATTTTTTATCTTTAACCAGTTGATCTACAGAATTCACTCCCATTTGTGGCCAAAATTGGTGACGTTTAATATTCTTACCTGAGATTAGAAAATTAGGGTTAGAAAACAAAGGTTGAGTTATATCTCTGGATGCATCTACTTTTAGGAAATTATTTAACTGATGCTGAGTTTGAAGTAAAGCATATAACAGTGTTTCCTTTAGGGCCTTAGGAAGATTCTTCTTGGAAATAAAAGGGAAAGTCTTAGGATCAATTCCATTCATTAAACTTAAAGCCTTTTCAATTTTGACCCAGGAAGGACAATAGATGGATTCAGTAGAACTTCTGAGGAGTGCAACCAGAATCTAATTCTTGTTAAGTGTATGGCTAAATAATAAATATAGAAATTAGGGGCTTGGAGGCCACCATCAGTTTTCTGCCATGTTAGTCTGAGATAACTTTGCCTGGCTTTCTTTCCTTGCCATATAAAGGAACTGATAATTCTGTGTATCTGTGTAAACCATGAGAGTGGTAGGGTCCCGTTGAACATTTGTAGAGGGTATAAAATCCGAGGTGGCACATTCATTTTTATAATATTCAAATGGCCCCATAGAGAAATAGGCAATTTTGACCATTGCTTAAAATCTTCAGACAGGGTTTTGTTAAGAAAGTCTAAATTAAGTTATTTCATAACATGGGGGAGAGGATGTATAATTATTCCTAAATATTTAAATTTTTCAGTATTCCAGCGAACAGCCTATTGTTCAATATCACTCTTCATAGTGAATTTGTTAAGTGGATATACCTCCGTTTTACCCATGTTGAGTTTATAATTCAAAAATGATTCAAACTGAGAAATAATTTGAAAGGTTGCTGGGAGAGATTGAGATAGATTAGTAATATACAAGAGTAAATCGTCAGCGTAGGCCGATAACTTGTATTCAGTATGCCCAATTGGAATCCCTGAAATCAAATCAGAATTTTTGATTTTCCTAATAAGTGGTTCTAAATACAAATTGAAAAGAAAAGGGGAAAGGGGGCAACCTTGTCTGGTACCCTGGGATAATGTAAAAGACGTGGAGAGAATGCCATTGCAGTAAATTTGGGCTTTGGGTAGTGTGTATAATATTTTAATCCATTGAATAAATTCTTGAGGGATACTGTATTTAGCCAATAACAAGAAGAGGTACTCCCAAGAGACCCTATCAAAGGCTTTTTCCACATCTAAGGCAACAAAAGCGGCAGAGGAGGTGAGTTCTTTGGACACAGAAGAGAGATAGGCAACTTTCCTAAGGTGATCAGATTATAGTCTACCCTTGACAAACCCCACCTGCTCATGACTATCCAGGGATTCCCAGACCTGGCCTAATCTAGACGAGAGTATTTTGGCCAAAATCTTAAGATCCACATTAATTAAAGAAATTGGTCTATAATTGGGAATAAGAAGGGGGTCTTTATCTGGTTTTGGGATGACAATTATTAAGGCCTGAGTCAGGGATACCTTTATTGAAAATGTACTGGAAAGTGTCTAAGAGAATGGGAGCAATATTCTCTTTAAAGGTCTGGTAAAAGTTTGTAGTGAATCCATCTGGGCCCGGAGATTTATCCCTTGATAGGGAATCTATAGTGGCTAGGACTTCTGTTAAAGAAATGGGAGTTTTCAGGAACATAAACTGATCCTCAGAGAACACTGGGAGATTGATATCGTGTAGAAAATTATCCATTTTTTGAAGCAGGGAGGGATGGTTAGGGGCTGAATATAACTGTCGGTAATATTCTTGAAATGCATTTGCAATTTCTGGGGGGGAGGTAAGCAAGACTCCTGAGGTTGAGTAAATGGAAGTGATTATTTTATCAGCCATTTGTGTGTGCAAACGGAGAGCCATGAGCTTCCCCACCCTTTCCCCGTGATCAAAATATGAGATTTTAGATCAGAGCATGAGAAATTCAGCCTTATCAGCTAAAATCCAGTTATATTGTGACGAAGAGATTCTACTTTTATCCAATCCTCAACTGGCACTGAGGGAAGAAGGTGGTGTTCTAAATCCTCTAATTGGGTCTGTATAGAGGAGAGAGTTGCTTCTCTCTGTTTTTTGCGTTTTGTCACTAATCGAATAAATTCCCCCCTTAGAGCACATTTCAGTGATCCCCATAAAAGTATTTTTTAGGCATTATTGAGACATTGAAAACCTTGAAAGTAGATATGAAGGTTTGAATAAGTGTTATTAGGTCTTTGGATTTCAAGAACTGGTTATTTAGCTTCCAGAATCTATCTCTATGTATATTTGGTAAGCTATCAAGGAGGAGGTGGGCAATGCGATGATCAGAAATTGCTTTAGAAGAGTAGTAAGCCATAGAAACACCCAGTAATAGATTTAGCCAAATAAGAAAATAATCCAGTCATGAAAAGGAGTGGTGAGGGAGGGAGTGAAATGAAAATTCCTTGCTGTCTGGATATATAAGCCTCCAGGGGTCTGTAATACCGATAGAGTGCATTAACTCATGTAATGCTTTTTGAGAGGATGTTAGTCTTTGTCTTATCTGGCCGGATCTATCTAGTTGATTAGAAATGACCAGGTTCCAATCCCCCCCCAAAATTATGGGAAATGAAGACCATATGGCCAGGGTAGACATAAGGTTCATAAAAAATTCAGGGTCTTCATTATTCGGTCCATAAATGGAGCCTAATATTACTTCTGAGTGTCCCAATAGGGCCCTAAGAATCACAAATCAGCCTTCTGGGTCAGCAATTGAATGAATGACATAGAATGGGATTTTCCGGGAAATGAGAATAGCTGTCCCTCTTTTGCAGGAATCAATATCGGAACCAAATACCTGACCAACCCAATATCTCCTTAAGCAATTTATTTGACTAGATAACAAATGTGTCTCTTGCAGAAAGGCTACATCTATTAGCAGACTTTTAAGGTGAAGCAAAATTTTAGTTCTTTTAGCTGGGATCTGTGCACCTTTTATGTTCCAGGAACAAAACTTAATCCCAGCCATTTCTGATAAACATCCTATAACACCCTAAAGAAAAAAGGAAGAGTACTTCATCAAACAACAGCCAGTGACTAACTTCTACTCCAATGATTATTACATCCCAACCCGTGGCAGACATCCTAAGTATTATGATAAACCTACCCCCCATCCCAACTACTTAACCCCAGACTTCCAACTCTATGAAAGTATTCCCTTGATTTTCCAACTTTACCTTTTACAAATAAAAAAGAGGAAACTCAATCCTAGATGCTAAAGTGGGAAGATCAAACTCCATATTCAGTTTCATGACTGTAACCAGTCTAGGCAATCCCACTCAACTCCCCACTCCCACCCTATTCCCCAGAAAAAAAAAATAAATATGGTGCTTTGTGACATTCACCAATAATTTTGGATCACCATTTAAAAACATAGTATTCAAACAGTATTATTTTGTTAAGACTAAAGTCAATATTCCTCCGTTAAATTAAACAGTTAAACAAAATGTAATCCCTTTAATTTACACATTAGTATGTAATTCTGCCCAAACAACAAAATGAACCACCATTGTACATTGGAAATGAGTCAAGCCAGTGTTTGACCGATTTACACAACTCAGAAATGTACTGCCACATTCATATACAAAAGGAAAAGTGAATTGAACTGTTATACTTAAGTGAAATAAACATAGTGGCCAAGTTGATATTTCTGTTCCAACATTCTCTAATGATTACAACACAAGGTCACTCCTATTAGACTTAAATCACAATCGTGTGCATAATCGAGCCGCCCATTCGCTCAAATAGTCTACTTAAAGAAGGCAATTGAAATGTCTCTAATTAGAAATATATAGGACAGAACGAAAAGGCATTTCCTGAATAAACATAATGGGCAAGTTAATATTACTGTTCCAGCATTTCTCTAATAATTACAACACAAGGTAACTCCTATTGAACATAACTCACACTCATGTGCATAATCGAGACGCATTTCGCTCATATAGACTACTTAAGAAAGGTGATCTCTGTTAAAAATATATAAAACCAAATGAAAAGGCATTTCCAAAAAACTGAGCTTACCAACAACAACAACACAGACTCCCAGATAAGGACAAAAACTAATTCGAACTAATCCTTTCTGAGGATGTGAAGGAGCTGCAGATGCTCTGTGAGCTGACCCTGAAACTATAAAATAAGACCAGGAAAAAGGTCTCTGAGACAAGCTGAATAGGAGCTCATTTTAAGCTTTGAATAGCCCCAACCTTGATCAAAACAAAATTATTTAGGGGCCCTTTCGGGAACCATTATGTTGGGCACTTCAACTTAAATACATTGACCAGAGTCAACGCTACTTAATACATAAGGAAAAAAAAAAAGCCCAAAGAAAAGGGACTGGTAACATTATCTCCAGCTCACTGGTCACATGCACCACTTTGTCAGACAGTGTCTGAGGACAGAAGAGAGATACACATACCTCCTAGGACTGTCAGGTAAAAAAAACCTAATAACAAAATAGGATAATGTTCTTTTTATCCTCTGATTAGTCCCATTCTTGAAGAAAACACCATCATTAGGGATCTTATCAGGAACCAGGTAGAATCGACACCTCCGTTAGATTAATTGTCGGGGATCAGCGCTGCAGGAATAGATCAGGAAACAAGATTGTTAATTCTCGGGCAGCATGTTCAGCATTCTCGAATGTTTTCCAAGAACCGTGGTGCAGAACAGAGAGTTTAGTCGGGTATAACATTCGGAATTTAATACTTGCAGCCAACAGCTTCACAATGCTGGGATGATATTCTACTCGCTTCTGGCGTGTAGCAATGGGCGAATCTTGAGAGATATGTAGAACGGCTTGGTCCCACTTAATTTCTTGTAATTCTTTGGTTTTCCCAATAATATGTTGATGGTCCACATAGCTAAGCAGACACGATATAAATGGCCTAGGTTTGGCTCCCACAGGTGGCCTTGGTCTCAAGGACCTGTGTGCTCGTTCAACGATGTATTCATTAGCATGAGGCGGGGGTCCAGCAATTTTTAACAACATTTTCTGAGCAAATAAAACTGGAGAATGGCCCTCCACCTCCTCTGGGAGGCTGAAGATAACTAGGTTATTGCGCCTGTTACGGCCTTCCAGATCTTCGAGTTTGAGCTCTAATTTACTCATTCTCTGCTGCATGGAAGACATGTCTGAATCAGCTCTGGACTGCCATTTCTCAAGTGAGGATGTGCATGCTGCAACGTCAGTCACAGCCAGATTTGTATCTTTTAATTCTTCTTTAATAGCTTTCAGATCTGATGAGAAATCTAAGAAAGCATTCTTCAATGGAGCTAATTCAGCTAAGAACTTTTCTTCCAATAGTGGTGTATTAGAAGTCGAAGCTTGCACAGATTTGCCCGAAGCTGTGTTCTGGGTTTTTGGACGCTTAGTTAGCTTATCAGGCATGGTGGGTAGCGTACGGGCCGGGAGTGTCTGTTTCATTTCGGCCTCCATTCTTTGAAAAAACTCCCATTTCTTTAGTCTGTGAAATCACCTGTGAGCTCCTGGGATTTCCTGCCAATAAGATGATCGAGTTTTAGTGGAATATTTGCACTGAAGTCCGTTATTTCTTTAAATTTGAAGCCTTTGAGGTGGGAGTGGGTTTCAGAAGCATCTGCCTACACCGATAACATCACATGACCCTCCATGCAGAGCCATTTCAACAACTCCCCCTATGTCCTCAGGTGGAGCGTCTTCAAGAGGAGGCAGTTCCCTCGATTCTTCCACATCCTCTTGCATCTCTTCATCACCTTCAGGCTTGGCCTTCCTCTGAGCTCCCAGGTCCAGTCCAGGCAGCAGCTCCTCTCCCAGTCTGTCAGCCATGGTTCTGGTCAGAACTCCACAGACTTTCTTCTCTGGGTTCTCCTCTGGCAACTCCTGGTGCATCAGTCCACCTGGGATATCTGAGCAATATCCACCAGAAAACATCCCTCTTCAGCCAGTCCAGACACATCCAGCAAGTTATCTCACTTTCTGACACCAAGTCTGTGGAGAGGTTGTGGGATAACAGATGGACCAGACACCGAACTTCAGGTTCAACACACAATCTCTGTGTGATGTTTATTCAAAATACAGAAAATAAGTTTCTGCAATGCCATATTCCTTCTTCAGTACATCAGTTTGCAGCAACAAACTATGTATGTCCTTTCTCTGCACTTATCCAGCACCTACTGACACTGATCTCTGATCTAACTTAACAGTTGAGATTCGACCTCCACCTCTATGCGGGCCCCGTTTGCTTGGGTAGTGGGGGCCCAAAAAGAAAAAAAAAATCAAACTATAAACAAAGAACCTCAATGCAGAATCACTGAAAGAAGGGTTACCCCAAAGGGCATTGGCAACAAATTAATTTTCAAAGAAATACAACATCATACATACTTACATAATGCAAAGCATCATGGGGTATATGCAAATTACCATGACATTTAGACTTGTTCAGTTTACAGCAATTTACATGCATTTTAAATAGCACAACTAACTTAATTTCTATAATAGTCACATAGTACTTTTTACCATTATCAAAACCCCCTAGTGCCATGGTATTTTCAACATTTACAGGTTTCATAAACATAAGGTATATACAGCAAGGTATTTTATGACATAGTGCTATTACATACTAAATCCATCAACAATAAACACAAACTGTTTTACATACGCTTGGAGGTCACCACAATAACCTCCCTGTATGAGGACCTGAGAGGGAAAAGGAAAATTAAGGAGGACACCATAGCGTAGTCAAGAAAGAGGCCCATAGGTGGCCAACCTTCTGGACTACAAATTGTAAAAGATAGATTAGGCTGAGAAATAGAACTGTTGCAACAGATTTAAGAAAATGTCAGTCCTCAAGAGTGGCAGGAGCTCCCTGTCACAGTGGGCTGCATTGAACTCTGCAAGATGGCCTCTCCTTTTCCTGCTGCCTGTAAGCCTGCAAGAATAGAAAGCATGTTTGCTCAACTAATGGGACAAATAACTCAGTGTTGCCAGAGCCATCCTCCCTCCATGCATCGTGCCCAACCATACTGTGTTTGAGCAAGCTGCTCTCGAGATTCTGGCCCCTGGCACATACCTGATGTCAAGAGTATGTGCTTCAATCACACCGATGGATGCTCAGGCCAGTACATTAACTGTTTGCAGCAGGTCCACTCCACCCTGATTCTGCACTGCTGCTAGTATGATAATCAGGACTGCACCCTTGCAATGTTGTAGGATTTTAGGAATGTGGGGTATGAGAGGAGGCAGGGGAGCCATATTTATTATTAAGGGGTAAATTCATCTATTATTGCTTTGTGGTCCACCTCTTCTGATATGTGCTCCACTCCGTTAGCTAAAGTAGTACAATTGGTGGATTATAGGGGAATCTTGAGGGCTGCAATATTATGGTGGTCTGGAGCTGTTTGTTTGTGTGCCACACAGGGTAGATGCAATATCTGAGCATGTCTTCTTGGAGCTCGCCCTCCCCTCCACATGACTTCTGATAAATGCCATCATGGCCCCTTCAGCAGTCCAAGGAGGAGGGGAAGCCATGTAGATAATGCAAGGTTGATATTTGTGGAACACTAGCATGTATATTTAGGCTCTCATACTCCATCCTACACACACAATTACAGTAACACCAAGTGGGCCAGTGTGAGATTTCTCAAGCCCCATAACCTCAAGAGCACTAGCCGAAGTCAGGACCTGCAGGGCATACCCCTTCTGTGCCCAGTTTTGAATGAAGTCTATTTCTTCTTGTTTTGCTGGCCATGAAGGTACCATCTACTGGCAGATGCTAGATGATACTGCTTCTTCCACACAAAGGGGTAGGGGAGGCCTTGGTGACAGGTTTGCCAGCCGTACACCTGACCCATTCACATGTTAACTTGGCTATGGCCTATGTAAATTGTTTTTTGCTTACTACACTGTTACTTCAGGCTGCTGGCCTATTAGTTGTAGTTTTGTTAGGTAAGGACCAGGCATGAAAGTTGACTGTTGATATGTATTCATGTATTCTGACTATGGTTTATTTAACTGTACAATGCTGGTGTGGCGACCTGTGCGGTGTGCTAGACTGGATCGCAGCTCTAACCACTTATATACTAGGTAAGGTAAGGCAAGGCAAAATTTATTTAAAAGACGCCCAATCCCAGAGGCTCTGGGCACCGCACAAATATATAAACACATGTTTCAGAAATATATCAATAAAACACACACAAAAAATTACTAAAATAAAATAGTTCATATAAACATTAAACAAATAGCAAATTCTCATAATTTATACACAAATCAGTACTTATAGATTAATATTAATCTGAAAAAGCCTGTACTACAGCTCCCTTGTAAAGCACCAAGCCCCTATCTACACAATGGGTGATTTCAACAGATACACCTGGAATGTGTAGGGCCTTAACACCCTGGTAAAACATAAGCTTGTGTTGTCACATTTAAAGAAGCTGCAAACCAGCCAAGCTTTCCTGCAGGAAACTAAGCTGAATAAGATGGACCATGCCAAGCTAGTCAGAGACTGGGTAGGGCAGTTTTGTTTTCCTCAGCCCCCACTAAGAAAAGAGGAGTAGCAGTCCTCCTTCACAAATCCCTCAAATGGACCTCAGTGCACACAAAACATGACACCCAAGGTAGATGGGTCTTTGCCCTAGTGGACACACCAGAAGGCCCACTTCTACAGGGCAATATGTATGGCTCAAACGAGGATGACCCAGAATTTTATCACAAGATCTCTCAAGCACTAGACTCTGTCTCCAACACTTCCATCCCAACTATAATGGGTGGGGGGGGGACTTTAATCTCTCGCTGGTGCCACAAACAGACCACAGCTTAAATTGCCTGGAGCACCACCCTAGAGCCCCTTCTTTCTCTCTCCAGCAGCTTATGACTGTTGATGAGCTGACTGATATATGGCATGTCTTTCTCCCCCATGAGAGGGACTATACTTTTCACTCCCTGGTGCATGGAAAATTTAGCCGGATTGACTCCTGGATAGTCTCCGCCAGCATAGCACAAATTTCACTTGGTTCCACGATAATGCCCATGGTCAGCTCAGATCATACACCAGTTCATCTCCATATCCTCCATGGGCCATCATGAGTTTTGTTGCTAGAAAGCATAAAAAATGGTAACAGCTACTAAACTCGCTAGAATGACAGATGAAACAGTCAGAGTGGGAAGCTAAACTCATCCCGCATTTTGATGTTGACTCCCCTCTCGCCTGCAACATTATTAGGCTCCGACTGGAAATCAATGACCTTTTGTCTTGAAAGGCAGATGTCACCAATTTATGCCTCAGACACAAATTCTTGAGGGGGGGGACTCATAGCCTACAGACTGAGAAAACAACAAGCGGAACAGCACATGGTGGGACTGGGGGACCTTAATAGGAAGACTCAAATGATGCCACAAAAAATAAATGAACTAATGAAGTACTACCATGCTGAACCATACACTTCCTCTAGAACTATGGACACTAACAAGGTGCTGAGTTTCCTGCCTTCCCTTAACCTCCCCAGGCTCACTACACAGCAAGCTGCACACATTGAAGCACCCATATCTACCTCAGAAGTTGAACGTGCCCTACAAGTCATGAAATCTGGGAAAGCCCCAGGAGGAGATGTATTCCCTTTAGAAATGTGGAAGGTTGTCTCCTCTATGATCCCCCCCCACTCAGCTCAATGTATAATGAAGCTCTGCTTAATGGTTCCTTCCCACCTACCCTTTGTGAAGCTATCATAACTGTTTTCCTTAAAAAAGGGAAAGACCCCACATCGCTCTCTAGTTATGACCAATCTCCCTTATAAATGGAGACAGCAAGCTATTTGCAAAAATTCTATCCATCAGACTAAACCCACTCCTACCGTCCCTCATACACCCCTTCCAAGTGGGCTTTGTTCCTGGGTGGTATAGCAAAGACGAATTTCGCTCCCTAATTAACCTGATACACCATGCCAAATCCCTTCCCACTCCAGCGGCAGCAGTAGCCATAGACTTTGAGAAAGCTTTTGACTCCCTGAAGTAGGATTATCTTTCTCAGGCTCTCCAGTATTCAGGGCTTTGGGATCACATCACGGACTGGATTGGGGCTCTGTACAACTGCCCAGTCGCAAAACTCCTGAATAATGCCATGTTATCAGACCCTTTCCCATTAAGTAGAGGCACCAGACAAGGATGCCCCCTCTCCCTTCTTCTGTTTATCCTTGCCATGGAACCCCTGGAGGAGGCCATATGGCAGCACCCAAGCATACAGGGCATCTCAGTAGGCAACAGGTGATTTGGCACACTTATGTATGCAGATGACCTACTGGTGCCACTACAAAACATAGGTGCCTCGCTCCCAACTTTAATCACCCTATTGGCAGATTTTAAGGAATACTCCGGGCTGATGATGAACCACTTTAATACCAAGGTGCTACCCCTAAATGCTCTCTGCACCCCAACCCTGGTATCCCTTTATGAGCTACGCTGATCACCTAAAGAGCTGGTAACTATCTAACGACGATGTGGGATTTAAACCTGAAACCTCCGATATCAAAGCTCTAGACAGAGCTGAAGAGGTGGAAAGCCCTACACCTTACCGTTTCTGGGAAAATGTTGGCCATTATGATGATCTCTGCACCCAAGCTGCTATATACCATTTACAACATACCACTGGATCTTCCCCCTAAATGGTATACAATCATAGATGCCATATTTGGAAATTTTATATGGGAGCAAAAGAAACCCAGGTATAGCAGAAACAAACTGTGGGCGCACTGGAGAAAAGGTGGCTAGTGCCTACCTTGGCTGGAGGGGTACAAGTGGGCCTACTTTACAGCACAAACACTGAATTGGTTTTCTCCCATAACCCAGGACTCCCCTCAATGGCTGTACATGGAGAAGTCAGTCGCCCAGGTTCATAGCCTACCCCTCCTGCTCTATAATGCTCTCCCACGGGCATTAGCTCACCATTCAACTATAACCCCCTCAGTGAAAGTTTGGTTTAAGATCCACAAATAACCACATACCCCCACTGTATGACACCCATTTGGGGGAATGCAGATCTCCAGATAGATCACAAACCCTTTTTCTGGCCTCAATGGGAAGGAAAGGGCATACACACTCTTGGTGACATAATGACTTCAGAGGGTGGACCCTTAAAGTCCTTTCAGGAGCTGTCTTCAGAGAAAGTGATACCTAGGTCAGACTTCTAGGTCAGACTTCTGGTGATATCTGCAACTGTGTAGCTCTACATTGGCATACCTGAAAACTGCACCACCCCCCGAGGCAGAGACACTTACACATTGGTTATCCCTCCCTAAGGGGCAAGCCAGTAGGATTTACGCAGCACTGAGGAATAATATTCCATCACAATCGTCAAACAAAATGGGAGCAAGCCCAACACACCACTATAACTGATCAGCAATGGAGATCCTGCTGAAAACAGGCATGATCTGCTTATCCAAACATGAAAAGCAATCGTATCCAAAATAAAATCCTCTACCACTGGTATAGGACCCCAGCTTTTCTACTGAAGATTATACTCATGGATAATAACCTGTGCTGGAGGTGTCATACACAGGTAGGGGATTTGAATTATATTTTCTGGAACTGTCCTTAATAGCTCCGTTCTGGACATCTGTATGTGATCTGGCTACTCAAATTATAGGCTCCCTGACTGGATGTGATCCATTGTTCTGGATCCTAGGCATTCCTTGACAGAACACCCAGCTTGACTCTCATCAAAAGAGATGGCTTTGCCTTCTCGGCATCCAAGCTAAAAGGCTCATACTGTGTCGATGGAGAACACCAGACATCCCCTCCATATCAGAGCTCTTAAACAGTTTTTCAAAAATAGTGTCCATGGACCATCTATTTCATATTGTGTCAAATAATCTTACAAAGTATTATTCCTGCTGGAGGCCTTTTCTCACATACTTGAAGCCCAGAACTAGAGTAGGGTGACTCTCACATCTGTTGCTAAAACTACTCACTTTTTCTGCCCCCTCCATGGTTTGGAATAGGCTTTGTCTTGGTAATCAGACTTGCCACACTGATGTTCTTTATGCATGATATGTATGCAACCTAACTGTCTTGCACTGTTTGCTGCCTGGTCCTTTGCCATTTCTTAATTATTTCTGATATACAGGTTTAGAAAGAGCACCTTAAGAAGTCACCAAAGCCAGGCTCTGTACACTGCTCCTCCTGCAGGTGACATGCAGCTTCTTATTGGTAGGTGCCATTCTTATTTATTAATGTTCCTTGATGCTCACTCTGATGGATGATGCATTTGAGTCCTTCTCTTGCCTGTATGTACTGTACTGCATTTACTTGACACCAAGTTTTAGTGGGCCCTATGCACCAATGGGCACAAGTTACTAGCAAATCGCGTGTAACCCGCCTGCGCAGCTCCTTACTTGCAGACAGGTGCACACCCTGGGTATGCACAACAGATGTGCACCTGTCTGCAACTCACTCCCCTCCCCATTGAACAGGACTCCACAGGGTAGCCAGGGGCAGAGCTGCAGGTCCGGCCAAGTATCCAATTGAATATCCATTCTGGACAGGGAGTGGATCCCTTGCGTAGAGAAATACGGGTCCGGGTGTGTGAATGTGCTCTGCAGGCACCCAGACTCACGTGCACCTGCCCCGATGTCAGGTCATAGGTTGGTGGCCCCCACCCACCTGCCATACTACAAGGTCACCACCCATATCAGCATCCCAGCCTCCCCATGCCCTGAATCGTAGTGACCCAGCACCAACCCAGGACCTCCTGTTGGTGACCACAGCTGCCCACGGTCGCACCGACTGGCATGTTGACCAGCTGTCATCTCCCGCAGCACTGCACACCCACCCACCCCTACATCATGTGTGTTGGTGCCCCCCGGGATGGCTGGTGGCACAGCCTTCCACACACTGCCACGGCCGCTGGCTGTCTGAAATACACAGGTGCGCATCGGCTGTGTGCACCTGCATAAGTCAGATGGTTGGTGGCCATGGGGGTGTGTGGAGGGCTGTGCCACCAGCCATCCCGTGGGGCACTGGCATGCAGGTACAGGGCCAGGGGGGTGGTGGTGTTAGTGCCGTGGGGGGGCGGAGCACATCACTGTTCGGGGGCATCAGGGCATGCAGCGGTGCAGGGGCAGCCATGCCAGTGGGAGAGGGTGGTACTGCCATGCCAGCCAGGACAGGGGCACTGTTGGGTGGGGGGCTGCTGTGACGACGCCAGAAGGGGGTGTCTTGGTGTGCTGGGGTGGGCAGCTCTCTTGCTGCTGAGGCCGGGGGGGGGACCCTGTGGATGCATGAGCTTGGCTGCATACTGCAGTTATGACAGGGTCTCCATGGCTTTGTCAACTGTCCACTGTACCCTTCTGTGGATGCACTATGAGCCTTAGTGCATGGTGTGTTGTGCCAGCCCCCTCACCTGCCCCGGCGCATTGCTCTTCATGTGGCCTGGGGATTAGGTGCATATGTGCTGTGTGCCCACTTAGTGCATACCATGAGGGGGGGGACTTGTAGGGTTCGGAGTGGTTGCACACCCCAGATACGTGCGTGTAGCCACTCCACCCCATTGGCGCATAGGGCCTATTGTCTTGTGTTATGTGTAATGTATATGTAAGGAACATTAATAAAAACTATTGACCAAAAAAAATAAGAAAGTATAGGTACCCTAATCACAAACAGAAATACTACCCCCAGGGATTTTGTATCACTTACCTTACCAGAATAGAGGAATACCTTCAGTAACTAACCTTATACCACTCCCCTTGCATCCACGTAAACAGTATTTTACACGGGGAATGTACATTACACCAGTGTACGCAGCTTTATGGTCATTATTGCATACAGTCAGCTTTTAACAAGCTGCCAGATCAAAGACACACAGGGTACTTCTTATTGCAATCATGTATTGTGCCCAGTCCCCTTAACACTCAGAAATCTGAGTCCTATCTATACTGTCAGGTGACTAGAGAAACAGTTAACAATTATTATACAATGGTAAGAAAATTTCCCCAATCCTGATTGGTCATTGTGTGTCTGGCACAGTGATGTTACTGAGCAATAGCATCATTGTATAAAGTGCAGGCACACAAGTGACCGGAGAACACTGAAACAAAACCCTCCCTGCCCATGCAAGCCACCCACCAGGAAGCCAACAGTCCCTGAAGCCATCACAGCTTAGCCGCCCCCGCCCCCCGGCAAACACACACACATTCCCTGCCTAACTGCCTTGGTCCTTCAGGTATTAAACAAAACCACAAAATTCAAAACGGCAGCCTTTATTTCCCTATAGATGCCTTGGTCTGTGAAAGCACATGCACATAGCCGTTTCCATGCATTCCCATTTCAAATCATTTCTTTTCAGCAAACCCACACAGTTTCTCTACTTCCAAAAAGCACTTTCCCAAAATCAAAATAAACACCTGTAACTCACAGGTTCCGACTGATGTTCAGTTACCTAGCATAGCGGGAAACCAGAAGTTACTGCTCGGCTCCGCGCTCATCTCTTACATTGTCCATCTATCCTTCATGGGGGAAACAAAACAACAATTTTCAAGTGCTTCCAGGATAAGCAGTGGGAGCACACTCATTAAAAGCTGCCATGTAACGACAACTATGTTGGGGGGGGGAGGTTTACCAAACCAGGAACCAAGCACAAAAAAAACACAAAATTGCTAGCAGCACCATCTACTGGACTACTTTTTCTTTTATTTGCAAAGTATGCCTGTCATACAAAAAAAAGAACATAAATATTACAATTTTTTTTTTTTACTTTTTAATATTATTTTAAAACGAGCCATTGTATAATAGCAATAGGGCACTCCAAGGTGTGTGTTATTGTGTAATAACATCACTCCTGGAGTGGCAGAAGCACTCGGCTTTGCCTCGTGCTTCGACCCACCCCAGGAGTGACGTTATTACACAATAACACACACCTTGTCATGCCTTATTGCTTAATTAAACAGGGTACCTTTCCTTATATAGTGCTGTCTGTATACCCATTGTCGTAACATTGTAGGTCAACGATCTGTGCTGCCTGGGGTCTTTCTGTGGTGCACTTTAACAAAACATAGATATTCCCAAATTTGTTAGTAACTTTAAAGTTGAATTAAAAATGGTGGACAATAGTGACAAATTGGATTTACTATGTTCAGTCCTCATGAAAATTCTCATGATTTAGGAATTCAAAGAGGCACAGAGAGGCTTGCCTAACCCTAACCCTAATGTTGCCTACTCACAATGCGCCAGACAGTTAAATACAGAAAGGTGTGCTGGATTCAACAAAAACAGGCTGTGAGCCCAACAAGCCAGAGTAGATTACAGCAGAAAAAAAAGCCACAAAGGGCAGGTGGGTCACGCATATCATGCATTCACTGTCGGGGGTGCTCAATCTGCGAGAAGCATGAAAAGTGGGGGCAGATAAAGACCATCAGTCCATCCAGCCTGCCTTGTTTTACCTTATGCTACCCCAGTACCTAACATCTAGTCAGGATTAGTGCCATCACCTCCCCTCTTAACCCTGCCCTACTAATTTTCCTCATATAACTATTAAGCCTTTTACTTGGTCTCGGCCATGTTTGAAACCATTAATGGTTCTTGCGACCACCACCTCTGCTGATAGACTGCTCCACAACTTAACCACTGGCTCTGTAAAATAAAACTTTCTCACATACTTCCTGAATCTCCCCCTGACTCCACTCATGTCCCTGAGTTCATGATTTGCAGTTCTACTGAATATTTTGTCACAATCTACAGTATCTTGTTCATTCTTTTCTAGAACTTGAAGGTCTCTATCATATTGTCTTTCTCCCTTCTGCTCTCCAGCCACTGCATGTTCATGGTTTTAAGCCAGTCCTCATAGGATCTGCCCAGCGCAGTTCTGAATCATTTTGGTTACACTATGCTGCATCATCTTAAGCCAGTCTTTGTCTTTTCTTATCTGGGGATCCAGAACTGGGCACAGTATTCCAGATGTGGCCCCACCTGTGATCAGCAGAGAGGGAGTATCACATCCTTTCTTCTGCCATTAAGCCCACACCCTGTACATCCTAACATCCAGATTACCTTGCTGTAGGCCTTGTTACAATGACAAGATTGTTTCAGAGAGTCACTTATGAAGACACCCAGTCCCAGGACCCTTTCCTCAGTAGTAGTGTCCAACTTAATCCCTCCCATCCAATATGCCATCCCAGGGTTCTTCTTCCCTATAGTATGTGCATCACTTTGCATTTCTTGATGTTGAATTTCAGCTGCCAAACATTGGACCACCTCTCTAATCTTTGCAGATCCATCACTGACTCACTAACACCTTCCTCCATGTCTACCCTGCCACAGATCATAGTATCGTCTGTTAAGAGACACATCTTGCCTTGTATTTCTTCTCCAATCTGATGAACATATTGAAAAGGACCGTCCCCAGAACTGACCACTGTGGCACCCAACTCATGAACTCCTTCTCCCCTGACTTGACAACGCTTACCACCACCCTCTACTGTCTCCCCTCAGCAAGTTTTCCACCCATCTAATTAGATCGTTTGCTGTTCCTAGATCCTTTAATGTCTTCAGCAACCTTCTGGGTGACACAGAGTCAAATGCTTTGCTGAAGCTGAAGTAGAGAAAATTCCAGGTTTGTCCATTTGCCACTGCCCTAGTCTACACAGTTAAAGAACGCTATCAGGTTGGTCTGATAAGATCTCTATGCCATGAACCCATACTGCTTACTATTGTGGAGCTCATTTCTGTTGAGGTAGTCCACTAAGTCCTCTTTGACTAGTGTCTCCAGGGATTTACCAGCTATGGAGGTAAGACTAACAAGTCTGTATTTCCCTGGTTGGTCTTTGTTTCTTCCCTTGTGGAGTGGAATTAACACCTGCTACCTTCCTTCCAGTCTTTCAGAACCCCTCCTGACTATAGAGAGCTATTGATTTGCCCTGCTAGTTCTGATTCCAGTTCCCCAAGCACTCTTTAGTGCATCCCACCTGGCCCTGGATCCTTATCTATTTAAAGTGCTACAATCTTGTTTTTAACCTTTTCATCTATAAATACCACCTCCATCATTTCTGGGATTCCTCTTGCAACAGCTTTTATGCCACTTTCAGGCAAGTCTGTTCTGTCCAACACTGTGAATACAGAGCATAAGTACTCATTAAGAATGGCTGCCTTTTGCTTGTCCTCCTCAATTACCCTACCCCTTTGTCAGCCTAATAAGTCCCGCCTAATCTTTTTTTCCCTAATGTATCTAAATAACTGCTCCCTCCTTGACCACCTCCATAATATAAAGTTCTGTGTCTGCTTTGGATCTCTAACTGCCTTTTTGGCCTCCCTCACCCTTAACTGGTAATCACGTCACCCTTTATCTTCCTGTTTCTCTTTATATCTAATGAAGGCATTTTTGTATCTAAGCAAGGCCCTTTTTTAGCCCACACTGCTTTCCTGACCTTCTTTAAGAACCAGATTACTTTCTTGTGGCTATTACTTTTGGGTACTGTTCTCAGGCATGACTTAGTTACCTCTAGAATGGTCCTTTAATTGCACCCCACCTCTCCTCCATCACCTTGACTTCATCCATGCCCATCCGCTTATCATCGACTATTTCCCTAATTTGATCAAAGTCTGCTCTTCTGAATTCCAGAACCACAACTTTTGCAGAGGGTATACTAGTGCACAGCTCCAGTTTTAACCGCATGGTGTTATGGCCACTGAACCCCAGTGGTTCCTCAATCCTAACACAGCATACCATTTCTAAATTGGTGAGCACCAGATTGAGAATAGCGGTTTCCCTTGTTAGTCCTCTGACCAGCTGCACCAGCAGGCAGTCCTGCAATGCAGGGAGCAAAGTTACTGCACAAGAGCACACCCATTATAAATAACCGGTGACAGATACCGGACTAACAAAAGAAAACACTGGTTTACTATAAGAGTGGAGAAGGTCTGGAATGATTTACTGGTAGAAGTGGTGACAAGCAACAGTATGGGGGAGTTTAAAAACAAACTAGATAAGTACTTATTATTAAACAATATCAAGGGGTACAATTAACATAACTTGCGAACTATATGGACTTAGGTCTTCTTTGCTCTGTATCAGCCTATGAAACCTATGAAATGTATTGTATTTGGCAGGGCCTGAATCCTGTGCTCTTAGCTGCTAGACTGTCACAATCTATGTCTGGTAAATTGAGATCCCCTGCCACCATTACCTCCCACTTTTCTGACCCCTTCTTAATCTCTGCCCCTAGTTCCCCCTCTCCCTCATCTCCCTGTCCCTGTGGTCTGTGGACCACCCCAATGCAGAATGTCTTACCTGATGTAGTCATGAGTTACACCCACAGGGATTCTGTCTCCTCCTCCTCCCCCCCTTCCCTCATGGACCCCTCCAATAGGACTCAGTTCTAACCCAATTCATCACTTTGGACCCCACCCCTGGGGAGTTCAATTTCTTAATTTGTCTCCTGTGTGACACATTGTTGAAGGCCTTGCTTTGCTCTCCTAATCTATTTCCATGGTCACCAGTTAGAGAAATGAATCAGATTCATCTGGCCCCGACCCCCGTGAATCCATGCTGCCTTTGTCCTTGTAGCCCAATGGATTGAAGATACTCTGCCAACCTTCCTTTTAACAGTGTTTCCCCACTACCGAGGTGAGGTTCACCTGTCTATAGTTGCTAGCCTCTTCCCTACTGCCTCCATTAGGTAGAAGGACCATGTCTACTCTCCTTCAGTCCTGTGGAACAATGCCTGTCTCCAGTGAGCTTTTGAATAAGGCTGTCAGTGGGGCAGCCAGTAGCTCCCTGAGTTCTTTTAGTGCCCTTGGGTGTATCCTGTCTGGTCCCATAACCTTGTCCACTTTCAGAGCTGCAAGTCCCTTCTGGACTCTTTCCACTGGGAATGGACATCAGTCCACCTCTGCTCCCCCTTTGTTCCTGCTAATCACTGGTAGTCCACCCCTCCCCCCTACACACACTGTGAAGACTGAGAAAGGGAGTATTGTGAAAGACTGAAATGCAAAATCCCAAGTGTCTGGAACCCAAAACTGATTGTCTGACACCCGGTGTCCCAACACTCAGGATTTGCCCGTGGTGGAGTTTGAATCCAAAATAAGGGGGTGGGGTTGAGGGGGAAAAGTCTCCCAAAACATGAAAAAAACTCTGCCATGGGCAAATCCCAAGTGTCAGGACACTAAGTTTTGAGCAATCAGTTTCAGGCTCCAGACACTTGGAATTTTGCATTTCAGTCTTACTTAGAATATCTCTGAGAAGTACCTGTTCAATACGTATTTTTTTTCTTGGTCCTGTTCTGTGCAGTCTCCCTCTGACACCCTTCTTATCCCCACTATCTCTCCACTTGCTTTCCTCTTCTCCCAGATGTACCTGAAGAAAGTCATATCCCCATTTGCTGCCTCTTTGACTATCCTTTCCTCTGTCTGTACCTTTGCTCCCCTCACTGTCTTAACTGCTTCCATTTGTTTTACCAGGTTCACCTCCCAGTCTTCTTCCCTCTGTGTTTCCTTATACCTCCTTAATGCCACCTTTTTTTCTTCACCAACATGGTCAGTTCCCTAGAGTGCCATCTCAATATATTTTTCCTTTTGCTTTTACTCACTTCCTTCATGCAGAGGCTGGCTGCCTTAATTATGCCCTCCATTATTGTTCACCACTGTTCCTCTTCCCCTTCCTGACATTCCCCCTTACTATGCAGTTTTTGAGGCAATCTCCCATTTCCTTAAAATCCACCCTCCTTATGTCTAGGACCTTTGTCCTCATGTGGTTTGCCTCTGCTCTCCATCTTAATGTTAAACCACACTGTAGTGTGATTACTGTTATATAGGGGACTGCCCACTGTGATGTCTGCAGTCCTGTCCCTGTTTGTAAGCACCAGCTCCAAACTGTCCCATCCCCCAGTATGTTCACTGACTAGCTGCCTGAGAAAGGCCCCTTGTAGAGAGTCAAGGATGGCCCTGCTCCTTGCCAAAGCTGCAGCTGGTAGGCTCCAATCCACATCTTGTATACTGAAGTCACCAAATAGCAGCAACTCCCCCTTTTTTGTCATCCTGATGATGTCCTCCTGAAGTGCTTTATCCAACTCCTTTCCCTGTGCTGGAGGTCTGTACACTGTCCCAGAACCTGTCTATAGGATAACCCACAGTATCTCCAGTTTTTCTTTTTCCTCTGGGTGCCCTGCACTTTCATAGCCTTGATTCCCTCCCTCCCTCACATATAGCAGAACCCTTCCTCCCCGCTTCCCTTCCCTGCTTCTCCTGAATAGAGAGTAGTCTTGTGTGACCATATCCCAGTAATGGTTGTCAGTCCACCATGACTCCACTATAAGCACCAAATCCAGGCTAGCCTCCTCCCTGATGGCCTCTAGGGCTGGAATTTTATTTCACAGATTCCTTACAATGATGCACATGGCCTTTCATAACTTACTCCCACCAGCCTCCCTGCGTTCTATCCCCTCCTACCTGTGCTATTTCCTGAAATTCCCCTTGACCCCCCACTTCCCTTGTTACTCTCTCTGTCACCTATCTCCTTTATTTCTCTCTTCTTGCTTTTCTGATTTTTACCCACCCCTTGTCCTCCACCATGTACCCACCCCTGTCTTTTTTCACCCCTACTCTGGGGGTCTTCTTCCCTTCGGGCCCTCCATCTTTGTTGCTTCACTGTCTGGGGGGACAATCTTTGTCTCCTTTGTATTACTGACCCCTCCCCTGGCTACTTGAAATACTCATCCAAGTGGTATTTAAACCTCACACTAAGGACTGTGGTCCTCCTTCTGGAATAATGCAGGTCATCTACCATGCAGAGGCCTATATTCTCCAAGGCTAATCCCCAGTCCACAACTTAGTCAAATCCCTCCTCGTGCATCAAGCCTTCAACCAATTGTTAAAAGCCATGTTATGAAGTGCCCTACCTCTCCTTCACTGCACACAGGTAGCACCTCAGCAAATGCCACCATGCATGCTCCCTGCTCAAGGCCCAGGAGCATCTTCCTGCCTCATGGACAACTTTTGTTACTTTATTATGAACCTCTATCTAGATGCCTACATCCCCACTGTTTCTAGCCCCCATTTGTGGAGGGAAGTATTAACTAGGTTCCCTTTTTGTTCTCTTTCTTCTGTGGCTCACCCGGCCTCAGTCTCCCCCAAGTTAATTTAAATTTCCACCAACATGGACATCAAACGTCTGCCCCAGTGCATTAGTTTCCCTCTCTTGTTAAGTGAAGGCCATCACCCACGAAGAACTTCTTGTCCCAGAAGCCTTCCAGTCTTCCTCAAAATGGTTCTCTTCAGCCACCCATTTAACTCCTTAATCTTGTCCTTCCTCATGCTTTCCTTCTCCACCCCCTTCTTTACACAGGGACAACTTCAGAAAAAGGCCAGGGAAGCCAAGTGTGCCTTTAATCTGACCTCTAAACTTCAAAAGTTATGCTTCACCATCTCAGTTGCTTGGTTCACCAGATCATTCATACCCAAGTGTACCAGAACTCCAAGCTCCCCCCCCTCTATTTTCCTCCCTATCCTGTCCATGTCCCAGATGGCTGATAAATGTGGAAGGCATCTGACCACTCACTTCCTCTTCCCCTACTTCCCATCACCTTCTTCACACCTCTAATCATTGAGTCCCCTACTACTTGAATACTCCTTTCTGCCTTGCTCCTGATCTTACCACTGGGTACCACAAAGTCATCCCATCCACCATTCCCAAATGGAATATACTGTCATAATGGCAACTGCAATTGAGCGACTTGAATATGGGTGACTCAACTGCAGTGCCTGTTATGTGGGCTACCATGCAAGGTTAGCAATCAGGGTGACAGGAAGAAGGGGAAGGCGACAGGAAAGACAGGAGGAAGGGTGGAAGAGGAGGGAGGATATGTAGGAGGCTATGCAGTGGGAGACTGCTGACCTGGCACCATGGGGGAGTGGTGAGGGTGGCAAGCTACAGTGGAAAGGGTGCAGGATTTGGGGCTGGGGATAGAGACAATTTTTTATTGCCATTCATGCTCTGTAAAGCAAATTGTGTTTTTCCAAGGCTTTTCCCCCTCCCCGACATGCACCCCCCTGGAGTTAGTAATCATTAAGTAGTGGGGGTGCAGGGGCACAGCCCCAAAGGAGAACAACATGTTTAGTTTTGCCAGTGTTTCTTTACTACAGTGCACATCATCTTTTTTTCAGCGATATGCACTCGCTGCAACAGTGATTGCTATTCCATGATCGTTGTTATGACATGAAACCCACAAAATGCTTTGAGCTCCCACTGTAGGATTCCAGTACCTGCTCCTCCTCAAGTAGTGCAAATAATTTTACTGCAGGGACACAGTAAGCCTGGATGACTTCCTTGTGGCTGCCCCTGTCTTCTTCCCCTCCTTCCCTTCCCCTCCTCCACTACCCTCCAGCCCCCCACAAATGCCCTACACATAGAGCAGTGTCCTTTCTTCCAGAACTTAGCCCAGGGGATGAGCACTCCAAAGTCACTACAGCTGCTTATATACTAACTGTACCTGTGCTCCGTTCTTTGTGACTATTCCCATCCCACAGTACCTACATGACTCCTAAGAAAACTTAACGACACCTTGGTACCAACTGCACTGTGCTGTGCCAGCCTGAAACCCGTTAAGCTACTTCCTGCAAAACTCTGCTATATATATGGTGTTTGTTCAACATCAGAGTTTTCCTTAACACAGATTACACAGATTAACCCTCACAATGTACTTATGCTGGGCTATCCCATATAGGGAATTTCTAGGTCCCTTTACAGAATCCACCCAATGTCTTTCCGGTATCTGTAGTGATGTCCAGAGTCCCCTATGGTACTGTAGTCTTCCTGCAGATGACCTGCAGAAGTCACTAAGTCAGATGCTCCATTCTTTCTTTGTGCCACTCACTCAATGGGACGTTCATGCAGTGGGATGTTTGATGAAGAATACATTTATCTAGAGGAGAAGCTTCATACCTCAGTCAGTTGTTTTATTGCTCTGATTGCAAGAGCTAACGTAAGTGAAGTCTAAATGCAGACAACTGCTTCACTTCTGTCTAAGACCAGCCAACCAATTAACAGCTATCCCACCCCCCCAGGTAACTGCGAGAATAATTTTCGCATACCTTCCAATGAACTCAGGACTGCACACTGTTAAAGAGCAGCTGATGCCATTAGGACAACTTTAACAAAACATAATATTTAGACACAGTGGGCCAGATATTCAAAACTTTGTGCTGGGCAAAAAACGTTTGCACGGGTTTAGAGCGGTATTAGCACAGGTCTGCTATATTCAAAAGGCCAAATAGCATGGGCAAACTGCATTAAGCGCGGGCAAAATCATAATGTGTGCAAGGAGCAGAACTGATGAATACAGGTGCAATGCTATATTCAGCGACTAGCGCCGTGCAAATGGTTTTGCACGACTTAAGCTGACACAGCGCGGTGCACATTACCACCCAGGAAAAGCTTGTCTTAACCCTGGGCAATCAGCTTTGCATGACAATATGGCTTTGCGCAGTGTTTGTATGGGTTTTGTGTGGGTTTTGCATGACCCTAACAAATAAATATGGCACATAGACAAAGCCAAACATAGAGGAAGCATGCTGCTAACTGATGGCATCACAATGATGCCATCATCTGCCACTAGTCCCAGCCATGCCAGGCAGTTAGTGGTGACCCTGCCACCAGTGTACAGCTTGGCAGTGTGACCATACAGCACACACCTGCATACCACACTTCTGTGGACACCAACAGATGACAGCACACACATGCAGTACTGTGGGCACGGAGGATGTTGAGGGGAGAGTGTATGAGTGGCCATGCTGTGCCACAGACCAGGTGTGGCCACAAAGCTGGAACACATCATGCAGTGCACATGGGCCAGTATTGGGAATACCCCAACACTAGTGTGCCTTTCGGATAATATATGCCCCCCCCCCGGCCACATACCGCACAGCTGTACAACTGCCACAGCACACAAAGCCGGACATGTATATGTTACTGTGAGCATCCCATACCAAAGGTGCAGCATCTGTGGGTCACACAACTGCATAACAGTAATGTCCACTGTCAGTAAACACCTGCATGTTAGACTTCTCACTGTGTATAGTGCAGTCATCATCACTGCCCTACACAACATAGGCATTGCTGTGTCCACACACTACTGGCCCCCTTGCGACTGTAGTATCTGCTGTGCACTGTAGCATGATCTACAGTGTGACAGTTGCATGCAGCACCACCACCACCATCTGTGCCTATGCTGTGTCATCCCAGTACAGCTGCAGGCAGCAGTGCATGTGGAAGTAGTGTTCAAAACTGTATAATATCCCCCAAGCTGTTTGCACAGCGGTAACACATTTGCGCGGGTTTAGCGCAGGGCTAAACAGTTAGCCTGGTGCAAACTGCATGCAAATCAGGGCATAATGAGATGCTAATCTGGATGTTTGCCTACAAACTACCTAAGTAGGCTCATTTGCATATCACTTTTGAATATGGCAAAGTTTAGTGCCGAGCAAACGTGTTTCCACTGGGCTAATGGTTTAGCCCTTCACTAAACCCACGCAAATGTGTTAGCGCTGAGCAAACAGTTCGGGGAATATTTTACAGTTTTGCACACTGTACTTTCACATATGCTGCTCCCTGCAGCTGTACTGGGTCCACGCATTTGCTGGCACACACATTGGCCACATTGTTCACCTCTACCTACCTTCACATCACTGTGCACTGTGTTGCTGTTGTGGCTTGCACTTCCTGGTTGCCATATTCAGAGCTGTCTTATTCCAGGGCTAAGTTTGCCCTGCATTCCCAGCCCTGTTTGCCCAGCATCATTCCAATGCTATATTCAGAAGCTTTTTGCCCCGGGCTATTCCTTTTGAATATGGCTTGTTTTGTGCTCCGGGCTAAGTTTGCCGGCCGGGCAGTGCTAATTTAACCCCGGGCAAAGTTTTGAATATCTGGCCCAGTCAATCTTGTCTTTCACATTAGTTCTGTATTTCTTCCCCTCATTATTTATTACTGAGGCAATCTGCGGGAAAGTGGGATATTTGCTCCTGAAGAGTTTATCTATTCCTGTAGCTTTCTCCCTACTTGAGGTCATAATGCTCTACTTGTGATATCACAATTACTCTCATGGCAACAAATAGTGATGTCACAACAGAGGACTATGACATGAAGTAGGGAGTAAGCTAAAGAGGCAGATGAACTCTAAGGGATATAGAGCATGTTTCTATGCAAATTTTTCAGTAATGAGTAATAGGAAGGAGAAATCTATTAAATATATATGAAATGCAAGGTAAATTGTACCTAAATATTATGTTTTTCAAAGTTTTCTTTGAGGTGTCAGCAGCTCTTTAAGTACTGTGCCTTTTGTACCTTCACTTAAGGTCCTGATTTACCATGCAGACCCCTACACTTCTAAAAATGTATCTATTTACTTACTATCTGGCTATAAATGTTCTAGCTGCTTCAGTTAGCTGCCTCCACACTCTGATACCAAAAGGTAATGAAATCAAACTAACCAACTGACCACCTAACCAACTAACTAATTTTTCCTAGAGTATCCTCATCCTCTCTCATCTGAGCTGCTTGTTAATTCAGCCCAATAGTCCCAGCAAAAGAATCCCTGCATGTTCAAGCTCTTAGGCCATGTGTTGCCTTTTTAAGCTGTCAGGCTCTGTTTGGTGCTTCCCACAATATCAAGCTCATGATCAAGGACTACAAATGGAGACTCACATTCCTGAGGCCAGTTGCTGGGATGTCTTGAAGGGGTAGACATAGTATGCAGCCAAGGAACTGTGGGGGCCTCTAGCAGATGGACCTCACCGTGACCAGAACCATACCAAAGAACAAAAATGTGCTTACCTTGCACTTCAGATGACAAATACTACAGCTGCTGAGTTCAAACTATCTAAGAGGGGACTGTAGCAAGCAGCTATAGCCAAATATAAAACATTCACACTGCTGCACAGGGCTTCTGCTGAAGGTTCTCCTCATGTGTCTGTGCTAAATTGGCTGAAAGCCTGTCACTGGGCATCTTAAGGGTTTGATGATTCTTCTATAACTCTGCTATAGGATTGTGCCTGCTTTCTGTTTGTCAGGCTTTCTGCCCCTCCTCACTCCCTACGGCTTCTTGATTGGTTCCCTCATTCCAGGCCAAAGAAAAATCTGTAACTTGCTGCTTTTGTTTTGTGGGAAAACTGGCAAAATCCAGCAATTGTCCTGCTGTGCCAGTCTGCCTTTCAACTGTTTAGAAGTCTCTTTCTTTCTTGCAGCTTGTGGTTTGAAGGTCTATGGTAGTTTCCAAACATAGCTACAAGCCCATACCTTGTAGCTGAGGAGTGTCTGCGGTCTTCAGTCAAAAGAAATGTCCCAGTCCAATTTACTAACCTTATGGGAGTTACAAATGAACACATTGCATCATCTAGAAGTTGAATTTCTGTAATAATTAGACCCCCTGATGTGGCAGTGAAAATTAGAAAACTTAGAAACTTAGAATATACATAATTGGAGCTTCAGGCACAGCTGGTACTGGCAAAGGAAGAAATGTATTATTTATTTTTTTATTTATTTTTATCATAGAAAAGTTTATTGAGTTTTTCCAAATAGCAGTGCTTCATAGGATACATACACTATAACTGGTAATATAAAGATCACCGAAGTGCTCATACATTCAACAATCAAGATGACAGTGGAACACTGGATAGTCAAAGACCATAAGAGTGTCGCAACCAAACCAGGCAACAGGAACAGCAGATAAACAGATATTCCTGAGCATAATATACATGACCAATAGTAGATAACCACATAGAGTGAATATATATATGCTTCTCAACTGACAGAATAAGGATCAAGGTCAGATGTCAATAGGTGCCACCTGCATCAAGTTTCTAACAGAAGTGGGGGACAGGCGAAGATAAGGAAGAAGGTAACGTATGGGATCAAGGCTGGATGTGCTGAACTGGGGGGTTGAAGGGAGGAGGTGGAAGGACTTTGCAGAAGGGAGAATGTAGATATGCTTCCCACTTACGGGAGTAGCTAGCAAGCTGCCCAGTCTTGAGGTAAGACAATCGCTCCAGGATGGCCAGTTTAGCCAATGCAGCATGCCAGGAGGAAATTGCAGGGGGTGAAGGCTGATGCCATTTCATTAGTAAAATCCACTTAGCTTTTAGGAGAGCTACCAGAACCCATTCCCTTTGTGTGGGTGATAATGAGTGAAGTGAAGAGGTGTCCCCTAGGAGAAGCATGGGGTCCGACAAGTCAATTGTTTGGCCCAGGATACTGGAACAGTCAGAGGAGATGGAGGACCAAAAGGATGCAAGGTGAGGGCATTGCCAAAGAATGTGCAGGATACGAGCGGGGATGTGTTGACATCTCCAGCATTGGGCATGGGGGTATTCCCCATAAGTGCAGGACAGCCGGGGTCCTATACCATCGAGGGAGAATTTTAAGTTGAATCAGCTGACTCCTGGTGTCTTTCTAGGCAGAGTGAGCCTGCCAGAGGCATCGGGACCAGACTTCTGGTGAGATAGAGAGTTGTTAAGTCGGCAGCCCAGGCCATATGGCAGGAGTCTGTATGGCTTGGTTGAGAGTCATGCCAAACCTGATTGAAGTGTCCAGCCAGCCCTTGGGAGGAGGTGTTCCTGTGTAAGGTCTCCAGCCACTGCCACTTAGGGTCTGGGGAGTACGCCAGTTTCATGGTATGGATCGCACTTCAAATTCGGAGGTGACACTAAAAATCTTTGGCAGGCAGATTATATTGAGATTGCAGTTGTTCGAAGGACCTTAATTCAGTGGAATTAGGCAAGTACAGGTCTTGGATAAGCCTGATGCCCTGTTTCTCCAAACTGGGCCAGTGTATAATTTTTTTTCTCCACAGTCAAGAGTCGGTTGTTCCAGATACTGACATATCTCAAGGGAGGGGGCCTTGCAGATTTGAGGGTATTGGATAGTGCCATAAGTTTGCGCCAAGGCTTCCTAGTCTCTGCCATTACCAGGGCTAAAGAAAGGGGCAGGAGGGGAGCACCTGACAGCTGTGTACTGGGAGAACACCCCAACAGTATTTGGGTTTCCAACTGTAACCAGTTATGGGGTTGCGATTGGGATGGGACGAACCACTTCATGGCTTGTGCAGACAGGTATGCCAAGTAGTATCCATGAAACCTGGGAAGTCCTAATCTGCCCCAGTCCAGTGGGCCCTCAATTTGCTATGACTTCAATGTGGCTTCTTGCCTTCCCAGAGCAACAGCAAGACCATTTTGTTCAGGTAGCAATATATTTTAGGCGAGAGGGGGAAAAGGGAGGTTATTGAGGTGATAGGCCACCCTTGGGAGGAGGAGCATGTGTATAGCAGCTACCTTGCCTCAGAGGGAGAGGTAGAGCAGGCACCAGCGATTGATCTCTGTTGAGAGGTTAGACATCAGGGGTGAGAAATTAGAAGTTTCTATGTCCTTCCATGTGGTCGAGATCACAACTCCAAGATATGAGAAGCCTTGGGGAGCACAGGCTAGCTCTGTGCCCTGCACACATTCTTTAGTACAAGCAGTGTTTAGAGGGGCCACAGTGTTTTTTTTCTGATTGACTTGCAATCCTAATAGCCAGGCCAAATCTTGCAACACAGCCAACACCGTCAGTAGGGAATCTTCTGGGTGGGAGAGAGTTAGTAGGAGGTCATTTGCATAAGAGACGGTCAAGTAAGAGTGCTGCCCTACCTGTATGCCAGAGGTTTCTTTAGAGGAGAGGAGTCTCCGGGTTAGTGGATCCAGGGCTACCAGAAACAGCAGTGGTGAGAGGGGACATCCCTGGCAGGTGCCCCTATATAGTGGAAATGGGGGGGGGATATATCCTTGTTGGTGAGGATCTTGGCCATTGTGGAATTGTATAAGGTGGAGACCCATTGGCAGAAGTAGAGACCAAAACCATATAGGTGGAGAACTTCATGCAGATAGGGCCATTCCACTGAATCAAAAGCCTTTGAGAAGTCAACTGCCATGGCTGCCTTTGAAGCTTGAGAGTACAAGGCCTACCATTTAAGGTTGAGGAGCAGTTGAGTGTTATCAGATGCAGACTTTCCCTTGGTAAAATCAACCTGGGAAGGGTGGATTATAGATGGCAGTACTTCTATCATCCGATTAGCCAAGATTGTGGCTGCTATTTTGGTGTCAACTGAGATGAGAGAAATGGGTCTAAAGTTGGCGCAATAGAGGGGGTCATCAGATTTTTTTGGAAGCAGAGTAACAAGAGCTTCTCACATTGTAGGGGGAAGTATACTGGCAATATGGGCCTCTTGCAAAGCAAGGAGGAGAGGGGAAGCAATCTCATGACTGAGCAATTGGTAGATCTCTGCGGTCATGCTGTCAGGTTCTGGGGCTTTGCCCTTAGCCATCTGTGAGAGAGCTAGCTTGAGTTCAGCAGCCTAAAAGGGTTTATCCAGGGCCTCCACCATAGCCGGGGGAAGATGAGGTATATCAAAGGAGAGACAGAACTCTTTTAGTGCAATAGCTAATTGGATAGAGTCCAGAGAGGTGTGGGACTGGTATAATGCCTGATAGTATTGCCGCATATGGGCATTAATCTCCTTAGGATCTGAAATCACCAATCCTGATGCATCCTTAAGGTCATGAATGTGGAAAGAGGCCTGTTGTTTCCTCAACTGGTATGCGAGAAGTTTCCCACCTTTATCTCCTCCCTTCCTGTGGGCATGCTCGGTGTGGAATAGCATCCACTTTGCATTCTGCTATAGCAGAGTGTTGATGCAATATTTGACCCCCACAATTTCCCTGATGAAAGAACAGTCTGGAGGGGTAACAGTCAAGGTTTTGAATTGGGCCTCCAACTCTGACAGATCTGTCTGAAGCTGATTGAGGGCTGCTCTCCTAGCCCGGTTTTTAGTGGCTGTATAAGAGATAATATGGCCTCGTAGGACAGCCTTAAGGGCTTCCCATATGGTTCCAGCTGCAACCTCCCCTGTTGTGTTGGAGGCAAAGTAGTCCCTAGCTGCTGACTGTACCACACGGTGGAATTTGGGGGTCCTACAACAACATTGGGTTGCAGCGCCATCTGGTACCAAAATTGGTGTGGCCTGATGGAGTGTAAGAACATATAACTGGGGCATGATCGGATATAAGGATGCTGCCAATTTGGGGTAAAGATATGCTATGAGCAGCTGCAGAGTTGGCCAACCAGAAATCTATGTGGTTGTATGTGGAATGGACAGCAGAATAAAAGGTATAATCTTACCCACAGGGATGTTCATGCCTCCATACATTTACCAGGCCCCATTCATCCACCATGTCCTGAAGGGCCATACAAGCTTTGGGGTGTGTCTGGGTAGTAGACTTGGACTTGTCTAGAAAAATATCTGCCACAAAATTGAAATCACCTCTGGTCAAAACGAGTATGAGAGGGTGATTGTCCATGAGGGATGTAATAGCCTAAGGTCGGGAAAGAAGTCAGTGTTATCAATATTGGGGCCATATACTTTGACCAGGACAGCTTTCCCCCAGAGAAGGTAAATCTGGCAGCCACCCAGTGTCCCTGCTTATCAGTTTTAACCTCTTCTTCTACCCAGGAACAGGAATGGCGGGCAAATATGGCTACCCCTCTTGATTTCATGGAGGCTGAACTAGCAACAGCTTTCCCCACCCAGGATTTTTTCAGCCATTGCATGGTCCTGGCAATGAGGTGTTTCCTGCAGGAATGCAATATTAACCTGCAAGGAGCGTAGGTGCTGGAGAACCTTAGTACATTTGACAGGGTGGTTCAGCCCTTTCACGTCCCAAGAAGCAAATTTAACCCCAGGATTAGAAGTCCTGAACAATGGTCAATGCTGGGTGCACTCACCCAAGGAACAGTGGAGGTAGAAAAGAGGAGGGGTACCTTTAACTTCTAGGCAGTGGTGACAACTCCTGCTCAATTAAGTCTGTCAGTGAGAAGTGCAGAAACAGTATCATATGGCTTGTGAGTAAAACAACAATGTTATCCAACAGGTTTGAAAAAGGCTAAGATAACAGTTAAGCTAGACGATAGTAATAGTTAAAAGTAATAGACAATGACAACTGTATAAGCCTCACAAAATGTAATTGCTAAGAAGGCAGCAGGAAAGCGAGGCTGGTAGGAAGGTACCTAAACACAAAGTGGTACACTAATGGTGAAGTGATGTACATGTGAGAGAAACTCTTACACAAGGGTATATCTCGGCTACACTAATCCATTCACCAAGAAATGGGTGGGGGGGTGAGTTATAGCCAAATAGACTACATGCCCCAGTTGGAGACTCCGTGGGCCTCATAAAGAAAACTGTGACCAAGAGAAGATAAGGGATGGGGAAGTAATCAGAAGGGGGGCCCGAGTATGGGATGGGCCAGGACAGGGAAAGGAGGGGTGGGGAACCCCAACTGCTGTAGTCATAGGGGTGACAGTAAAATGACAAAACCACTCTGTAGTCTCTGCTGTGTGCTGGACATAAATACTGAACTGGCATTCGTGCAGGGGGCTATTTTTGCCCTGCACTCCCAGACCAGTTTGCCCGGCTTCCTTAAACTGCTATATTCAGCAGGATTAGCACCGGGCTATTTCCTTTTGAATATAGCTTGCTTTGTGCTCTGGCTACGCTGCCTCACTGGGCAGTGCTAATTTAGCCCCGGGGCAAAGTTTTGAATATCTGGCCCAAAGTCTTGAGATCGATATTTGATAACCTGTTGCATATGTGTATATATATATATATATATATATATATACACCTGTGTTCTTATTTTCCCCATTAGTTTTGTATAATAACATGCTCATGTGCTTATGTTCTTTTTCTAGGGTGCAATGGAATTCCATGGTACCTCAAGCACTTTCTATTAAAATTTAAGAACTGAATGATATAGCACTATAATGATATCCATTCTTCAGAATAAGTAGGACTAAAATATTTCCTTTTACTAAGTATTACTTGTTCTCCTTCTATTTTGAGAGAAAAAAGACGCAAAAAAACCACAAATAGGATCTAATCATGTGTTTAATTTTTTAACAGTTTTATAAATGTATGTTTTGTTTGTATTCTACACAACATTGGGTACTGCCACTTTAAATTTATAGTGTATTGTGGTAATGACACATGTTTAAGGATCCACTTTTGATGCAATGGTCACCTCCGGATGACGCAACTTTTGTGAAACTGGTAGAAGTATTGTGAGCAGGGTGCTGTCTGGCGTTTTTGTTATACATTAAAGGCTGCAATCAGGGGCATCATGCAACCAGAAATTTTGGAGGGACACAAAATCAAAATTTCTCTGGGAGGGGGTCTGGGGGCATGCTCCCCCAGGAACATTTTGAAAAATTGAGGTCAAATGGTGCTTTTTTGTGACTTTTAGAAGGCCAGGAAGCTTTTTCCTTAACATGCTAAATGCTGTCACAATGATACTTTTTTTTTCTTTGTTCAGTCTGTGACAGTGACCTCTTGTATTTTCAAAGCAATTTTGTAAAAACTGAACTGAAATGGTGCATTTTGGTGGCTTTTACCATACAGTGAATCAGCTAGCTATTTACAGTCCATTCCTAACTACTTACCTGCTAAAAGCCAGAAATGCACCATTTGAATAGTCAAATTATTACAGACATCTACTATAAATGTTTTGCATGAAAAATAATGACACAGGTCATCTGTTCTTGCTGGTACTTTGTTTACTGGGTAATCTTTTCCATGTATTACTTACATATATGCAATAGGGATGACGATAAACAAGAGTATGATGAATCCATTTATTTGAGTAACTGTGTGTATAAATTTCATTTATACACACAGTTATTACATCACGCTCCACCACTCGTGAGGTTACTTGAGGTCAATGGCAACTTCACAAGATAACCGCTTTATCACACAGTGGCCCCCCCCTCGCATATCCCTTATTCATGCAATAGGCATGGCAGGTATTAAATAGCTAGTATAGCACAGCACAATGCTATTCAGTATCAGAGGGTGGTGCTATCCATTTTCTGAATTGTATTGCACTAGACTGCTAAACATTTTTTATGTTTTTTATTCAAATTTACACATACAAAACACATTAAAAACAAAGTATTTTTCATTTTGCTAACCAGTCTGTGCCATATACTATGCATTTTTGCAGTCGATTAGCACTTTCACATATGAAACTGCTAATCAGTTTTTTTGGATTATTTAATACCCTACATGGACACAAAACCCATTTAATAAATCCATTTATCTGCACAGCCATTGAATAAATCAAATTTATCTATGCAGTAGTGATTTAATCACCATTTATCCATACATTATTTATGTCATTATCATTTATCTGCATAGCAGTGATGTCATGTATTCCCATATTCAAATGCAAAGAACTTTAAAATGAAGAATGATAGCATAATACTGTGAGAACGAAAGGTGTTCAGCAGAAAGATATTTACAAAATGAGTGGTGTTTCATTTATAGTTACCTTTTAGTTTTTTTTTATAACTAGCAAAAAATAGCAGAAAATTCAATTTTGTTCACTTTTTGCAAGAAACAAATGCAAATAACTTTAAAACAAAAAATGACAGCATGGTACTTTGAGCACACAAGTTGTTCAACACAAAACTATCTACAAAATGAGTGGTGTTTCATTTAACAGCAACCACTGTGCTATTGGAAAGTTGACAAAAAGTCACACAACCTATCATTTAAAAAAACATCAAAAGCAAATGTACCTACAGTGTCAGAAAGCATCCCTTATTGTATAAAGGAAATATACAATGGTGAGCTGTCAGATAGATGATTTATCTGCACAAGTGCTGTTTGACCTTGGAAGTCTGGACCATATCTCTCATTTTATCATGTCAGCACTTGTCTTTAAATTGCAAGCAAAATGTCTGAATGTATAGCACATTCTTAATCAATATACAAATAGTGGGTTTCCTATGCTTAGTGCCAAAGTATGTTTCAATGAAAGTTACATTTTTTATTATGAAACTGCAAATAACCCAGAAAAACTGCGAACAGGCATGACAGAGACCATGATGAGCAATGCAAGGCAGAAATAAATGTAGGTGGGAATAATCCATCACATTTGGGCTGGCAGTATAGCCTAGAGGTTAGAGGAATGAGGTGTGAATGAGCGTGATACATCCAGCAGACCAGACCCTAGTTTGATTCTCTCAACCTCCACTTGCATACTGTGTGACTCTGAGCAAGTCACTTAACCGCTCAGTGCTCCCAGGTCACCCCTGAAAACAGGCACTTGTGCCTAGTGGACCTTACCCAGTTACCAAAGACTAAAATAAAAAATAAATAAATAAATAAACATCAGTACCGCCTCCCTACCAACAGGCCCTCCAAACGAGGTACTGCAAACAGAGCAAGACAGGCTGCAATACACTGTACTTAGTATTGCTAACAAAAGTAAAACTGTCAGAACAACATAATAAAGGATCATGCTAATTAATATTACTTGTAAAACTCCTACTGCCCTGTGGGGGGGGATAACCCACTCCACGTCACACAGTTTACACACTATTCAAGAGCACAACCACATCCTGCAGACTCTCAAACCAGAGCAAGCCTAATAACAACAAATTAATGCCTTTACTAATAACCCTCCAACACTGACAAATGACGGGTGGTATTCATGGTAACACCACACCCAGATAAGAGACCTCCTCTTGCAAACCTTCCAAACAGAAACAGACGAATGACAATAAAATACAACACGGACCGACAACTCAGGGATGGGAGGTGGATGAAATAACCTACCCCAGACAATAATCACACCCCCCTAACATTTGAACAAGAGCTAACTTTTCTTTTTTTGGGGAGGGGGCTTATCTATGCAAACAAGCAGAAGTCACTTGAACTACAGTGAAAGCTAATGATTTAAGGTGGGAGGTGTTGTGCTGCCCCTCTGAGTCGGCACCAACACACGCACACTTGACCTCTTGCAAAGTGCATCCACAGCCTGCTCAATAACAATGAATAAATTAATACAGTTTAATACTAATAATAATAAACAAACAAACCCATCCACTGTGTTTAACCCTTACCCTACTGAACTCTGCTGCTGCATGAACATCTGCCCCACTTTGATTGGCTGGTCCATGGTGGCAGGTGGTCAGCTCCTCTGCCTGCCTCTCAGCACCACAGGGCATCCCGGTGGATCAAGCTGTGGTGAATGTGGCACAGTTCACCTCCTGCTGCTCCAGCTGAGTACAAGATTCTTTCATTCCTGAAAACCAAACTTTTACAGCTCTCTGTTGGTGTCTGCGGTGGTCCAACGGTCGTGTCCTTCTGTGTCCCCTACACTGAACCCAGGAGAACTCTTATCACTAGTATTCCTCTGATTCTCTTGCCCCAGACCCCACAACTGCTTAGCTCATGGCATAGACCACTGTCTTTTGCAGATGCTGGAGGCTGGTCTGCATTGGTCACTTCCACTAAGTATGTTGCTTTGTTCGGGGCATCTGTTACTCCTGTTGCTCTGGGTCCCAGGACCGTGGCACCTACCGCTTTCCCAGTGGGACTACAGCCCAGAGACACCTCAACACCATGTCCAAGTATCCCAGATGTATGGTGCTATCCCAACATACCCTACCTCATGCCCAAGTATCTGTGGCATTCAGAGGCAGCCCTCCAACACCCCATCCCCACCCAAGTATCCCTGCTGGCCACTGATAGTGACAACTCTCACTATTTCCCACACACACACTCCTTGCCTGGCCACTAAGTGAGGGCTTTGTGTAAAGCACTTTTATGGCATGGCGGTATGGAGAGCCTCTGTGTGCCCCTAAAGTCCACCACCCCCAACAGCCACTGTATATTGGCCCCCAAGAGCCACTGTGTATTGGCCCTGTATGCCTACAAAAGCTTCTGAAGATAATTGTGTGGGTTGCAGTTGCTGTAGTCAGTGAGAACCCATGATCCCTGTTGCTCATTATATATTATCTTTAATAAGGAGACATGCTAAGAAAGAAAAGTCAAAATCCAGCATGGCAGAGTTACAAAAATAATGGCATAGTTTTGTGTTCCGTGAGCATTTCTGCCTACACTCCAAAGCTAAAACTGAATTCCCAAATCAAATTCAGGTTTCTTTTACCTGGTTAAGTTACAATTTGTCTCTGAGTTTTAGGAAAAGGAATGAAAGCTAACCATTCAAAGGAGAGACACTAGCATGTCTGATGCAATTTTTCCTTTTCTCCGGTGATGGGCGGAGAGCAAGTTTCATTTCCTTTCCTTTCCATGATGCTTCAGAAAGGAAATGAAACAAAACTCTGCTCACACGTCCATCACCTGAGAAAAGGAAAAACAAATCCTGAAAGTCGGAAGGGGAAGGGGGGGCGAGTGAATCAACAATTTGGAAAAGAGATACCTGCTAAAAAAAAAATGGGGGACAGAAAACACATTCCAGGTGGACGCCACTCCTCAGCCTTCCAAACACAGAAATTCTTGTCTGTGGGCCGACGCTGGCTTATCAAGTAGTTGGTGGACATTGGGCACAGCTCGGAAGAATTAGGCTTGTTATCTCACCCACTCTGCCCCATCCCCCTGTCACATACAACGTCCTCCAAGAACAGATCCCTTTTACAAGCCAACCCAGACCGATGAATGAAGACATTTGGACTCACCCGCCTCCTATTGCTGCTGGTACTGATAGTACTCCTCTCCTGGGAAGTAGCGGCAGCACATACACACCCATGGCTGATCTCACTCAATAACATGGCCCGCCACAGGTGAATGTTTACCCTTCTTGGTTGCAGTTTTGCTTAGTTTTTCTCATGCCAGTCTTCTTCTCAGTCTATCCTCCTTGAGCGCACAGAGTAAGATGGTGCCTGAAAATCCACTCTTTGATGCGTGGCAGAGTCAACAGATCCCTGCCCCCACCAATTATGACTTCAAAAAGTCAACATTGTTTTAGACCTTGTGATTTTCTGGAAAATAAAATACATTTACAGGTGTTTTATACTAGTTTTGGAGCAATGATATTGGGGGCACATGCCTCGGCCCTATGGGCATGACGCCACTGGCTGCAATTTGATACTTTTACTCGTGTGATGTGGAGATTTGTTGTTTCAATAGGGGTGACAATGCAGTGAATCTTGATCACAGCCCAGGGAGGATGTGGAGAAGAAGGGGAGGGGGGCCCCAACAAGCCATTAGGAACCCAGGAGCAAGGGAGTATCCTCATAACCAAAAGACAGTCTGGCTATTAGTAACTCGATGCTAGTAGGTAGCTGAAATCCGGACAAGATTGGGGGACAGGGACGTGGCTATAGAGTGGTAGGGCTATATTAGGCTTTCGCCCATTTTGGCCATTTGCATATGGCTAGTGGCCACAGGAGATGGGCATATGCATGGGTAGCCCCTAGAGAGGGGAGGAGGGAGAGGAGAGAGGGTGAACCCTTTTGTTGATTGCCACATGAGGGGAGTGCGACAACCATCAGTAGATTAAACCATTGATTCTCCCCTCAAATATGTTCCATCCCATCTATACTAGTGTGCCCCTTTAATATGAGAGAGCCAAAATTAAACAGCAATATATAAACATAAGTCTTTATGTTGAAGGGTCCTCAGTCGGGGAGGCTGAGGTCGTGGAGCTAGACAGGCCAGTAGCAGCTGCTTCTGCAAATGATTGGAATCTGGGTTTGATGGGCAGCTGGGTTCCTTCAACAGAGGCACTAGCGGCAATTGGGATCTCTGACCAGTCACAGGGAATCACCACATCCATTGGGGAGACATTCAGCATTGCATCAACTTTATCTGGTGGGAGTCATCTCTAGGGAACTTAGCTGGCGGGCATTCAGGTGGTGATCCGGAGACAGGGTCTGGCCATTTCTGGGGCACTGTCTGGAGCAGGACAGCTGAGCAGGAGAGCATTGTGACAGGGCTACTGGCACAGCAGTCAAAGCCTGAAATTTGAAGACAGTAGTCGTGGAGGTTCCCGAGTCGTTTTATAGTCCAGGCTGGGGAACCTACAGGTGGCGGACTAGCCCTATCAGAATTAAAGCTCCCTGGAAGCAATCTCTCCGATTTTTGGTTCCCAGTATGATGATTATGGTCCTCCGGCACCCAGAGGCATCTTGGTGTTGTAGTTTGCAGAGTTATATTCGGCCAATGCCTAGAAACCCAAGTCTCAATGTCTTTAGGCTGTGAAGCAGTGATTTCTCTGTCATCCTTGGTGATTAATAATGAGGTAAGGTTTTTAAAGCAGCACTGGAATCCCTGAGCTTTAAGTATTTTCTTGATGGAACAAAGGCCTTCCGTCTCGCTGTGGCCTCCTGCAAGAAATCTTGGAAAAAGAGATCCTGTTTCCCTGCCATATAATGTCCCCTCTATCCCTGGCAGCACTCAGTACTCTTTCTTTCATGGAATACCATAAGAGGTATGCTATAATGGGCCTCAGAGATTGCCCTGAAGAGCAGACCCTGCTAGATATCCTGTGCACTCTTTCAGCCTCAATAGGCCATTTTCATCACTCACCCAGCATTTGAGGAATGGCCTCATTTAGAAAGTGTTCCATATTTTGCCCTTTGGTACCTTTGGGGATGCCAATGATCTGTATGTTATTATGGCACCCCGATTTTCTTGGTCTTCAGCAAGGTCCCAAAGGGCAGTGAGCTTGGCCTCATGAGCATGCAGCCATTGCCAGATCTTATGTTGCTGCAACTCCAAATCCTCAGTTTTCTGTTCAACCACATTTGTTTTGTCCTGAAGGTTGCGTCATCCGCTACTGTACCTACCAGGGCACCATTAATACCATCCACTCTAATGAGCAACGTTTTGAGCATGCTAGTGATATATTGCAAGGATGTGCCCATGTTAGCAGATGGGGTGGGAGACTCGCTGCTTCCTGAAGGTATAGTAGACCGCTGTGGTGGCGTAGAAGCCATACCAAATTTGGGAGGGCCTCAGTGATCTGGTGTGCGAGAGAGGTAGGTAGGCAATGCAATTTGCAGAAGTGGACCAAGCAGGCAAAGCAGGAGATGGCTGATCGTGGCAATAATATATAGCCAACCCCAGGTGGTGAGTGCCAGGATCTAGGCCTATGCAGCCTAGCACCGCCCAAACCATCTCGAGGGTGCATTTGCGTGACAAGATGATAACCAGTTGCCAAACCACGAAAACGATCACTCTGGACAGTCAGGGAGGGGGTTAAGTGGCAGATGAGGCAATTTGGATGAGAATATCCCCTGGATCATGTAGGTAGGGCATAGATACGATCCAGCTTGGGAAGGAGCTGAGGGTTCAAGTGTCCATCTTCATTGGCGTCCAAGCCATGCCCCTATTTTTTTATTTTAAAAGTATTGCCAGGAAAGACATATTGAGCTGATAACAGCTCATTTCTAGATGCATCCTGGGGGAGAGAAGTATGGAAGATAGTACAATAGGAGAGAAAAAATATTCCTGCTGCATTACTAGACAAGCTGGTACCCACAGACACACCCAATACCTCCACTCCCCCAGATGTCCACTGCGCTGGGGAGCTGGAACATGGTGGTGAGGAGGAAGGGTGGCAGAGGTAGCCACAACAAGGTAATCCAAGCTCTCCTACTTCGAACTGCAAATCACTTTGCGTAATTGGAGGAGGTTCAGGTAATATATTCACTCAGAGGAGACTCAGAGTCAATCAGAAAGGTAGAGCAAGTTGATATGTTAACACCTAGTGGAGAGACCAGGAAGAATGCAGCAAGGAGCATCCTAGTAGTCAGGGATTCTATGCTTAGGGGTGAGAAGTGGGTGATGAGGAAGAAATGGGAGGGAGGGTCAGACGCCTCCAGGTGCACCTGAAATCCAGAATATTGACAGGATAGGGAGGATGGTAGAGGAGAGGAGGGGACTTTGGGGTACTGGTTCATTTGGGTACCAACAGTTCAGAAAATGAGCCTCTTGAGGCAGTCTAGCATAATGTTCAGAGACTGAGGGACAAATTGAAAGCACACTCAACTTCCCTGACATTTTCCAAGGTCCTTTCTGTGTGGGGAAAGGGAAAGGGGAAAGAGGCATTTAATGGTAGTTTAAGAGGCTGCTGTCAGACAGAGGATGCTATTTTGTGGGAGACTAGAGGATGTCTGAGACAGTAGGCTCTTCAACGGTGATGGTCTTCACCCGACAAGAGAGGTGGATAGTGATTTGCCAGAAGTTAGATGTCTGCATAGGTTGACATTTAAACAAAGAAGAAGGAGACTGAGGCTTGGGGAACCACAGAGGACAGAGAGTAAAAGGAAAACCTAGCTAGGACTCCCCCAGAAATGTTGGCTAGGAGCAATGAAGATGAAAGCAGCAAAGCAGCTTTTTGAAATACATTAGGAAAATATGTTTGGGGGACTCAAGAAGTCAGCAGGAATGAGAAACAACAGGAAGTTAAGAAAATGGGGTAAATGGAGAAGAGCTGATTCAAAGGGAAAGGAGAAGAGCACAAGCTGGATGACAGTAAGCCTAAATACTAGGAGCCTAGGATACAAAATCTGTGAACTCCAGGTGATGGTGCTGGATTAGACCCTGTGGTCATTACAGAAACATGGGCAACCAGGAATAATGATTGGGAACTTGCATTTCCAGAGCAAACCATGCATAGCAGGGATGACTAAGAGGAAAGGGGGTGGCCTAGCCCTCTATGTCACGGAAGGCATAGAGGCTATAGAGAATGAATCCATCAGGAAAGAGGATGGGGAGGCAGAATTGCTGTGGGTACAGCTCACAACAAGATTGGGAAAGAAGCTGTGCATGTGGTGGTCTGTGGATCACTGGGGCAGGGGGCAAGAAGGATAATGAGCTAGGGGCAGAACCTGAGGGGGCTGTAAAGGGGAAGGTAGCAGTGGTAGGGGGTCTCAGTCTACCAGGCACTGATTGGGGCATATCAGCAGCTAGGAACACTAGAAGTTAGGTCCTACTGGATAAGTTGCAGAATTGTCTGTTAGTGCAGCTGGTCAGGGAACCCACAAGGCAGGGTGCTATTATTTACATGGTGCTCACCAACTTGGAAATACTAGGCACAGAGCAGTTGGGGAACCCCTGAGGTCCTGTGAACATAGTACCATATTACATATTTTATATTTATATAAAAAAAGGAAGATGAGAGGGGGAATTGTAAGGCTGACAGAGGGGGGAGGGTAATAGAGAATGATAAGCATAGGGCAGCCATTCTAAATAACTACCTCTGCTCAGTATTCACAATGGAGATTAGTGGGCTTCTGACTTAAAGTACCACAAAGACAGCTGCAAGGTGATCCCAGAAATGAGGCAGGTGGAAATAACAGTAGGAACCCAGATGGCAGCTGTTGTGAGCCAGCCAGAACTCTAGCTCTGAGTTGATCTGTTAGTTTTGTTTTGTTGTTTTTTATTTCTTTTAGAGTTTGTATTGTTTAGTTAATGGTTTAGAAAGGGGTGAAGAAGTGAGGTAGATTAGGGTTGATAGTGTTCTTTTCGGGTTACGCTTTCGGGCTGCTTTTTGGCTTGTCCTGGTGTTCGCCAGTCTCCTACTGTGTGTTTTGTGTCTTGTGAGTTTTGACCATTTTGCATGGTGGCAGGTTGCATTTCAGTTGGGACTGAGACGAAATTCACTAACTTTGCAGCACTTTTCTTGGTTGACTGCTTAATTTTAATGTGCATTTTCTTTCTTTTGAGGTCGCACTGTTGCTACAGTGAGTGTTTCCATATGGTTTACTGCTTGCAGTAATCATACTGCTGCAATCATTTTCTTGGGGTGCAGCTATTGACTTGATGACCTTTGCTTTGGAAGCCCACGTTAGTGTGGAATCCATTTCTAGCACTTTCTAAGGAGCATGTTGCCAGAAGGAATCTACTCCAAGGAGCAGGGACTGAAGGAAATCCTTATGTGAACTAAGGGAGGAAGATCTTCAGATGCTGTGAGTGTACCTAGGCTGTAAGAAGGTTTTGGAATTTGGCCATTGAGACTTCAGTGTGGTTGGGGGGCTGTGTGCAGCCTCGGGTGGCAGGGATATTACTACGAGAGCTTTCTGCTGTAGGATGGGGATTTTAGTGGTTAAGTGCCTGGGCCTTCCAGCTGTCAGAGGATGGCCGAGGGGACCACGCACCATTCTCTAGCCATTCAGGGGCTGTCTCAGCTTCTCCCCTTATCTGAGGGTTTCTTATTGGGGCCAACTTTGTCACCATTGAATTGGTCTAACATTTGCTTCAGCATTGGTTATTTGGTTCGACCCATGGAGATAATCTGGTGGTCGGGTGTAGGTCGGGTTTTCCTCTCTGGCAGGGCACCGGGGAACTAAGACTGGAAGGCGGCAGGACCCTGGTTCCCTAGGGTATGCCACAATCATTGGCCAGAAGGACTCCCTTTAGGGGCTCTTTTTATCAGGGGTGTTCTTCCTGCTTCGTCACTAGGTGGGGCCCATTGTGGGTGGTACTGTTCTCCTGGATGTGCTCCTTTTCTACGGATGTTGAAGATCTGTTCTCAGTACTGTTGGTGGATTGACTTTATCACTGTTGCCTCCTAGTTTTGGTTTGGAGGTAGTGAGAGGACCTCATTTAAACTGTTTATGCACTAATTTTGCAGTTGGAAGAATTACTGGAGTGAGAGGCTGGTATTTTCCTGGGACATTTAACAAAATGATGCCTGCTGGGGTGAGAGCCTCAGTGAAGCAACACAGCAGCCTGACTATTAACTGAACCTGGTTCTCCACATTTTTCATTCCTTTGATCTGAGGGGATTTTATTATTCACTTTCTGGAAAGAGATCACGACCAGGACTGGGTGCTCTGTGACAGAAACCAGTACAGACAGTTGTAGAAATCATGGAACTCACTCCACAGGCTGAAATTAGCAATAAACCTAATGTCCAGGCATCATATAGCTTCAATTCATACCAAAATTTATTGCCATAAATGCTCCACAGCATGACTAATGTTTCATCTCAAAATGAGGCTTTCTCAAGAGGATTTTATTGTTGTTTATTTGGGGTTACTGTTATTGTTAATTATTTTAGTGTTAGTAGGGTGGGGTTTAGGTTTTAGTATTTTAGTTGTTGTATGGGTGTATAATTCTGTGATAATAGGGGCTTGAGTTCAGGCCTGCCAGTACATGTCTGAAGGCTGCTCTCCCTGTCGGCTGTAACTTTTCCTCCAAGTTCCGGGTCCTCAGCCCTTTCAACTGTCCTCCATTGCCCGCAGCAGTTTTTGGTCTCTGTAGGGCTTTGGGGATAGTGGGTAGAAGGCAGAAGGGGGGGCCCTGGATCCAGGTAGGGGGGGAGCTGTGTGGCTGGATTGGAGTTCTGAGGGCTAGGAGATGCCCTGGGATGAAATGACTCCCAGAACGAGGTCCTTCTTGCCTGGTACCCATACCCAAGGGCTCCATTGTTATCGGGCCAGTAACTCAGTCGGCCTCGGTGTCTCATCTGACTTGAACGGTGCTGTGCAGTGCCAGTTCAATTAAAAGCAAGATGGCTGCCAGCCCAGTGGCAGAGAGGGTTGAGGCGCTGGATGGCACACCTCGTGCCACGCTGGTGACCGGGGTTCGGGAATGAGCCTGGGCTGTCAGGGGTTGGCAGGAGAGAGGGAGGATCAAGCATCTGTAGGACAGCTCTCCCCGGGGTTCTAGGTATGCCTAGCACGCAGGACCTCCGTGGTGACCGGAGGTACTGTCACACTTAGGGATGCAGAGAGGATGCAGAGCTGCAATGGACGCCCCTGGCATCATGGTACACTCGGCTCTGCCTGAGGGTGGGGGTGAGGCATAACTAAGGAAAAATCCCCACCCCGAGATAGACGATGGCACCATCCGACTCGGCCACACTCCACTGGCCGGACTCTCTCTGCTCCTGGGCCGAGCCCAGCCCAGCCCGAATTCTAGTTAGAGCACCCTGGGAGGATAGGGCAGCCCAACCTCAGGGGTCTCAGAACCAGGGGGATAGTCAGGCTGGTGCCAGGAGCCATGGAGGAGTTTCAGGCCCGGAGGTAGAGCCGAGATCAGGGTGGATGCCTGAGAGAGTTCTCTGGGAGTTGGAGCAGAAAAAAAGAATTGTAAAAAACAAGACGGTTATTATTGCCAGTCTTGTTGGATCAACGGACCTGGTTGCAGCACTGAAACCTGGCTGGATGAAAATGTTGGCCCCAATTTAGAGGCAGCGATTCCAGCTGGATTCTCGGAATACACCGCGAGGATGGATCGTAGGGTGGGGGGTTCAATATGTTTTAGATCGGAGTTGGGCCTTGTAGCTGTGCCAGTTGAGGAAACCAGGTCCTTTGAGTGTACAGTGGTTGCAGGTGTGGGGTGCTGGATCCTTCTTGATGGCACAGGGTCATAACAGTGTGGACACCACTGGCACAGCAAGACTGCACTGTACCTAACAGCGTGCAGTAAGATCTGTACATACTTCCTTTGTTTTACGGGGGGGTGCTTTACACCCATACCCTCTGGAACTATAATAACCAACTCCGAGGGGGTGTGGACACAAGGGCAATAAAATTACCTTAAAAAAAAGATTCCCTTACAGGGAATCAAACTGCTGTGCTCCCAGCCCCATCAAATGCAGGGTTGGGTGGTCTTGCCACTCCACCATGGGAGTGACTCAACCAAGAACCCGACCCGCAGTAGTCACATGCTCTTCCTACTTCCAGGTGAGTGACAGGGGTAGTGATACTTTCATATCACTGTAATTCCCCGTCGCTGTAAAGCCATTCACAGTTTGCACAGCGCAGTCTTGCTGTGCATGGTATCATCCACGCTATTCTCACCCAGTACCCTTCTTGTCTACCATCCACCTGGGGCAAGAAGCAGCTCCTGCAGGAAGTTGAGGACTTTGCTGTTGACATGGTGTTGGAGTCACCCATATTGATGGTGTTGGGTGACTCCAATGCCTGGATTGACGATGAACTCTTGCAATTTGGTCAGGACTTCCTCCAACTTATGAACTCAGGCTTTACACAGGCAGCTGCCTCTGTGACCCATAATCATGGTCACTCTATGGATCTGGTGATGGAGACCTCCAACTTGGTGGTGGAACCAGTTGGATGGTCGGACCACCATACTATAAGGTTCAATTTCCAGGCTCCCCCTTACAGGCCTGCCCCTGTGGAGATAGTCAGGTACTGCCCTTTGATGGATGTGACCCCAGATGGCCTGTCAGTGGTGCTAGGCCATTCCGGATTACCATGTGCAAGGAGGGTCCAGAGAACCTGCTACAGGCCTATAATAGGCTGTGGTGGGGCTCTGGTTGCTTCAACCTCTGACCTAAGTCCCTTGGTTTGATAGGACTTTGAGGGAGTTGCAGTAAGTTGGATGAAGGCTGGAGCTTTGCTGGTGGAATCGCACCTGAAGCCAACAGATTTAGACTGATGGACCATTATAGGGACTGTCAAGCGCAGTCTCTTTGAAGAAGGCAGAGTTCCTGTCCGGGGATTGCCACAGCTCAGAATCGACCAGCTTAGCTCTTTCAAACTGTAGACAGACTGTGCAATCCAGCCTGTCTGCAAGTTCAAAGAGCCTTTTCACAACAAAAAATGTGGTGAGTTTGCTCGGTTCTTGCTGATAAGTTTGCCGACATCAGGTCTGAGATCCGATCAGCTCTCTTTGGGGGTGGCGGTAGTCAGTGTGGGGTTGCTACTCCGGGTTTGTTGGATGAACTTTGTCCAACTGGAGATCATGGATGTCACGAGACTGTCCAAAGTATGCGGATGACCTGCTGTAGTTTAGACCCAGGCCCAGCTTGCCTTTTAATAGGGCGTGTTGATGTAATCAACCTGGTCATAGAGAAGATAGTCTGGAGCTCATTAGAGTCAGGTGAATTTCCGAACTCCCTAAAGGAGGCAGTGGTGATGCCCCTCCTTAAGAAAAACTTTCTTGACTCAGACTGCCCTGCTAACTACAGACCAGTCTCTAACTTCCCATTTTAGGGAAGGTTATTGAGAAGGTGGTTGCGCTTCAACTGAGAATCATCTACCATCTATGATATCTATGATCCTCTCAAGTCCGGATTTCGAAGAGGTATAGCACTGAGACTGCCCTTGTTTAGGTGCTCAATGACCTCCTGATTGCGTAGAGTTGGCGGACCTGCTCCATCTTGGTCCTCCTTGAGCTTTTGACACCGTGGACCATGGGTGTTGCTGGAGCACCTGCGGTTCATCTGTGACCTGTCTGGAATGGTCTTCAGATGGTTCCACTAATTCCTCACTGGCAGGTCGCTAGAGGGTGATGTTGGGAATTTATTCTTCCAAGTCATTCTCTCTGCCATGTGGGGTACAATAGGGCCTGTGCTGTCCCCCATGTTGTTTGTGGTATATATGCTGCTGGGGACATTGTAAGGAACTATGGTCTGGGATTTCACTGCAATGCAGATAACTCTCAGCTTTACTTGTCCTTTGTGGCCAATCAGGATAGTGCAGTCACAGTGTTTAACAACTGCCTTGCCAAGATACAGGACTGGATGAATACCAGCTGGCTGAAGTTGAATCCTGAAAAGACAGAGGTGTTGGTGGTAGATCCAGGTCACAGAACAGAGAGGCTGGCAGCTTGTTGTCTTTCCGGGCTTTGGCTTGGGGGTAGCCAGTTACTGACCTCTGAATGGGTGCAGAATCTGGGTGTTATGTTTGACGATGAACTGATGCTTCATTCACAGGTGTCAGCTATCATCAAGTCCTCTTTTACCATCTGAGGAATATTGCCTGGATTAAGCACCTTGTTCCATCCAGTGACCTTCCAAATATTGATCCACATCTTTGTGACCTTCGCCTTGACTACTGCAACTCCCTGTACCTAGGGCTTCTGGGGTTGATATCCACCGACTGCAGCTGGTGCAGAATGCTGCGACCAGGTTGTTGACTGGGCTATCTCAGTCCAGTCACATTACTCCTGTGCTGCGTGAATTGCACTGGCTGCCAGTTCAGTGGCGGATCACCTTCAAGGTCAGCTTGCTGACCTATGATGCCCTACACAGACAGGGTCCGAGCTACCTGCAAGATCTTCTGTGTCCCTACTGCCTCCTCTGACAGTTCCACTCTGCTCAGCCAGTGAGGGATTGCTAGAGGTTCCCAGGGTTCGGCTGAAGACATCTGGATCACGGGTGTTTATGTTTGCGGCCCCTACCCTATGCAACTCTCTACGTCATCAGATAAGAGAATGCCTGACAGTGGAGAGTTTAAAATTGCTTTAAAGAGCTACTGATGCCTCAAAGAAAACTTTAAAAAGCATAATAATTAGGTGCAATTCTGCCTGCATTCCATTTATATTTTATATATTTCTCCTCCCATTATTTATCACTAAGGAAATTTGCATAATATATGGTCTTTATCACTAAGAGTCCATCTGCCTCTATTGCTTACTTTCTACTTCATGTCATATCTCTGGTTGTGACATCACAGTCTGTTGCCATGGGAGTAACTGTGATGTCACAAGCAGTGTTCTGTGACTTCAGGTAGGAGAAAGCAGCAGGAATAGACAAACTCTCCAGGAGCAAAGATCCTGTTTTCATACAGATGACCTCAGTAATAAGTAATGGGAGGAGGAATACGCTAATGGGAAATACAGACTGGACTGTGTCTAAATATTAGGTTTTCTTAAAGTTGTCTGGAACGTGTCACCAACTCTTTAAAAACATATCTATTTGGGCTTGCCTTTGGTGATAATATGTTGATGAACTGACTATACTGCTATGACTGATGTTGTTTATGTGTTTTTATGTATTTATTGTAAAGGTTGCTATGATCTTTAGAATAGCACCTTTTCAGAAATCAAGCTGATTTGATTTGATTTAGCATAAGAAAAGGGCATGCATCCCTGAATATAGATAAGGCACTGGGGACAAATGGGATGCACTCAAGGGTACTCAGGGAATTAACATACAAACTGGCTGAACCCCTGGCAGGTTATTCAATAGCTCATTACTGCCAGAAATGGTTACAAGAGGTTGTAAGATGCAGATGTAGTTCCACTCCACTAAGGAAAGCAGAGGGAGAAACAGGGAAATTACAAATGCAGCAGTCTTACCTCCATTGTGTGTAAACTGATGGAGACATTAATCAAATAGGAGCCAGTGGCCTGCCTGAAAAGTGATGGACTGCATGATAGTACACAGCATGGTTATATGGCAGAGGAGTCTCTGACTGGGTTACAAGGGTGGTAAATGCATGGGACAAGTAGAAGATTTACACTCCTTCTACTTTAGCAAGGCATTTGACTCTGCCACATCAAAGGCTGCTGAAGACATTAGAGGACCTGAAAGCAGTGAAGGACCTTGTTAAGTGTGTAGTAACTTGGGTAGGGTGATGGTGATGGTTGATGGGGTCAAATTAGGAGAAAGGGAGGGTCAGGAGTGGGATGCTATAGGGGTCAATCCTGGGATCTGTCCTTTTCAATATGTTCATCAGTGGCACATGGAAAGGAATACAGGTCATGATGTTTCTTTTTTCAGAGAACACTAAGCCCTGTGGTAGAGTAGACAGCAAAGCGAGGGGTGAAGGAGTTGCAGAGTTACCTGCAAAAGTTACAGAGTTGATCTAATGTTTGGCAGTTTAAATTAAATGCCAAACAGTGCAAGGTGATCCACATAGGGAATAAGAATCCCTGGATGGTATTCTGAATGAAAGGATCGGGTTGACCACTCAATAGAATAACAGGACCTGAGAGTCATCATAAGTGACTCCTGACAAACAAACTACTGTAGTCAATGCAGTAAGGCCTACAGCAAGGCAACCAGTATGCTGGGGTGTATTGGGAGGGGTTCCCTTACAGAAATAATTATATGTAACGTTTTCATGCTGCGCACACAAAACTACCCATGTGATATGCGTGTTGCAAGCATGATTTAAATGTCAAATTGGAACCAATTGCATGCATGTGGCATGCGTGCAGCAAGCAAGTGTGGAAAGCGTTCTTTTTATGTTCAAGTTCAAGTTTATTGGCAGGAAAAAAAACTCAGTTGAGCAGGCTCATTTACAAGGAGGTCCTGATTAACAACAGGGACACTACACAAGCATATACAAAGTAGTATGCATTAAACACAGGAATAATCCATGAGAAAAAAATAGGACAATGATATTTACATCATATATACATAGGCACACTAAAGCTAGGAGTTAAATAAATGGTTAGCTCTGGGCAACAAGATAGTACTTCATGAGGGAAGCAGAATTACAAGGCCAGCAAGGAAAGTAAAGATAGTGGCACAGGAGGGGTGGGATAAGGTCAGAGGGAAGGGGGGGACAGAGGATGGTAGGATGGAGGTAGTAGGGGTGGACAACAAGGTGGAGGGGTGGGAAAAATTAATATAACAGGGTGACTATGTTGGCTGGGGCAAGGGCATTATGGAGGTGGCAGGGAGAGGAGGTAGAGATAGAAGGTAAAGAAAGGATAGCTGTAGAGAGGGGCAGGGACTGTTGAGTGATGATAGTGTGGGAATCAGGCTGTGGTAGATTGGGTGGTGATGGTAGTGTTACATGGAGAGAGGAAGGGGTGAGGAAGAAGGAGGAATGGAAGTATAATGGAAAGTAACTTAGGAGTGAGGGAGGGGTGTGGACAAGAGGATAGAGTGGTCACTGCAATAGACCAGGCAGGGAGAAGGCGCTTTATCAACTACAGTAACCGAAGTCCCATAGGTTGTCATAAACAAGTCTTTTGAAGCTATTCACGGAATCAGGCTTTGCAGTTTGAGCCTGGATTGGGCTTTATTCCAGGCAGCTGGGAGGGCATGGCTTATAGCCATGTTTCCAAACCGGAATGGAGGTTGGAATGTCTAGCATAATGAAGGAGTTACGGGTAGGGGCAGGTAATTCTTTGAAAGAGGTTAGAAATATAGGGGTAGTTTTGCCAGCAGGGTTTTGTAGAGCCAGGAGACAGAGTGGAAGAGATGCCTGGTTACTAAGGAGGTCCACCAGAGGGAGGCATACAGGTCACAATGATGAGTCCGACAGTGAGCACTGGAAATGAAGTGTATCACTCTGTGATAGAGAGCATCCAGTTGACGTAGTAGGACATCAAAGCATCTGCCATATAGAATATCTACATAGTCGATAAGTGGTACAAAGGTTGTTTGGACCTTGTGCAGTCTGGAGTCAGAATCGAATAGAGCTTTATTCCTATAAAAGAAGCCAATTCTTTGATGTAATTTCTTGCAAAGGAGTTGATGAGCTGAAAAGTTAGGTGTTGATTTAGTTCACAGCCTAGGTATTTAAAATTGTGGACTAACTCGAGATCATCACCATGGAGAGTCTTGATGGGGGGCAAGGAAGCAAGCGAGGTAGGGATGGAGGGCCAGTGGCTGGAATAGAAGAACATCACTTTTGTCTTTTTAGCATTTAACAGCAGTTTGGAACATACAAAATTGTGCTGGAGGAGAGCGAATTCTGCTTATAATTCTGCACAGGCTTCGTCTACCGAGGGACTGGATATGTATATCACTGTATTGTCTGCAAAAAGGTGTAGTTTTGCTTTGTTGATGCCATTTCCGATGAAGTTGATGTATATCATAAATAGAAGTGGTTCAAGGATTTAACCTAAGTTAAATTGCAACAGTATGTGGCATGCATGCAAAAAGCAAGTGGTTACTAATAATTGCACACATAAAAGTTAAGTGACTTGCTTAGGATTGCACAGTATACAAGTGGGGGTTGATGAGATTCAAACCCAGGTCTTCAGGTCTCCAGATCTCCTCCCTTACAGAAATAATTATATGAAATGTTTCATGCTGCACACATAAAACTACCCATGTGATATATGCTGCAAGCATAATTTAAATATTAAACTGGAACCAATTGCATGCATGTGGCATGTATGCAGCAAGCAAGTGTGGAAAGCATGCTTTTATGTTAAATTGGAACAGACTGAATGCATGTGGCATGCAAAAAGCAAGTGCTCACTTATAACTGCACACATAAAATCAAGTGACTTGCTCGGGATCACACCGTATACAAGTTGGGGTTCATGGGATTCAAACCCAGATCTTCAAGTCTCCTGGTTTGCAGTTCAGTGCCTTTAACCACTATGCTATACTGCCTGCCCAGATATGGCTTGCTTGTACTTCAACACAAATCTGCATACATCTGCATGCATGCGGCATGCCTGTAGCCACTGTTATACTTTTTAGTTTTCTTGACCACCCTCATCTCAGCTGCACAGCTGAACTGTAACACACATACCAATGGAAACACATGTGGTTCTTCCCACCCCCAAAACACACACTTACCCACACAACTACTTAATTACTTCTGTCTGGCCTGTGCTCCTATTTTCTCTCCATAGTTTTGAATGTTTCACACAAAAGACTTTAAGGGGCAAACACAAAGTAGCAATATCTTGACACCCACCCACATAGCCAGTCCCCCATGCACACACACTGTAGTGGTGTGGCCATGCTGTTACAGACAACCCACCATGAATAGGTATGAGCCAAGAGTCTCTTACCTGAGTACTAGGGAGTCAGAGGCAGGAGTACTTTAAGAGATGATGTCCATGGGTCAGAGTGCTGGGGCATACCCCTTTAAAATAAGTGGAGTTATTTTTTACTACTATTTTATATATTATGATGGTTAGTTAGAGAATAATGAAGGCCACTGTTCTACTAACAAGACCATTGTTCATCAAGCAGTAGCCTTCATTATTCTCCAACTCACAATTATTATGTATAAAATAGTAAAAAAAATTCCCCATTCATTTCAATGGAACATGCCCTGCATTCTCCCTTGCATGATATGTCATAATGTGCCTGAGCGTGGGATGTGAAGGTCAGCTTCTTGGGAGGGGAGGAATAAGCCTGACTATAGTGGAGCTCCAATAGTATGTGCATACCATACTGCTCAACTGTCCCTGAATGCAAGGGACAACCTTCATTTGACTCTAAAACTGCTCTGAACCTAATTCATCCCTCATGGAAAACATGCTGCTCACAGAGGATGTTCTGTAAATTTAGACTTTATGGCAGGGGTGCCATTTCAGATTTCTGCAGGGGAACCAACAACCAGTGGAGGCCAAGTGCTAATTAGCCCCTAGGCAGAAATCTCTGGAATGTCTCTAAAAGTTAAAACTAGTATGTTGTGACTGAAAAGTGATATGCAAACCAGGAAAAATTCAAATGTACAAGACTCATCAGTCTATACCCCAGAGCAGTGCATCAGCTCTGGGCTTAAGCCCACCCAGTTACTAATCAATTTTTTTTCCTGGTTGAAGTTCTGAATCCCTCCCCCCCAAAAAAAAGCCCTGATTTCTCTCCCCAACTCCATTCCATTCAATACCCATCCCATATGTGTGGTGAAGCCGCATAAAGGTGCAGAAATGTGAAAAACATATAAATATTTCAGTCCTTCCTTCTTCCCCAATCCCCCCGTAAAAAAACGTGTTTACTTTTACTTACCCGGCCATCTGGCAATAACCTGTGGCCTGGCCCAATGTGCCACCAGCCCAGTTTTCAGTCTGCTCCTCCTCTGTCCTTCTGCCAGAAGCGGGATGCTATAACCGACCATCCCAGGCCCCCAACGTGGTCTGTGACCAAGTCATATCACCAACTGAACCCACCCAACCTGTGTTGCTTGCTTCTTGCTTGGCTGCTGCCATGGCTGCTGCTGCATTGCACTGATCAAGGCCTATGAAGACTGCCCATATCTCTGTCACCACTGCTGCTAGGCTTAGCTTGCTGCCTTGGGGGGCCCATGCTTTTTTTTTGTGTGGTGAGTCTAGTATAATAAGTAGGTAGCCTAGTCTCAAGTTAGCTTCTAGCTCACTCCCTGACCCTTCATCCACCAGGGGAGATTGAAACTCACTAAGAGTAGACCAACAAAAATATGCTGCCATAACACTGCTATTCAGTGCTCACCAACTTCTCCAAGCTGTAGTGTGCAACCTGTCTACTCCATGTTGGTAAAGACAGCCTTGCACTTGCATGACTCATGTGCTCTTGACTGGCTGGAGCTCCCCCATGTCATGTGTGATGGTGTCACTGCTAATTGGTGGAGAGAGTGGACAACACAATACAGACACAGTTGAGTGAGGAGTGCATCTGCAGCATGAGTGTACACAGGCCAGGAGGCACTTACTGTGTAAAAGATTAAATCCAAGTGTAATGCCATTATTGCCACACCATAAGAACAACCTTGGCACAAATGTGTGTATGGGGGGCAACTGCCACCTCTACCCTGCCTAAATGGTACCCCTGCTTTACGGTAGGAATTCATTCTCAGGTGCTAATATCAGTACAAGTAAATACAATGGTTTCCACTGTGTTCTGGGTACTGTATCTCCATGTTTCAGGTTGGATCTTGATCATTGTGAGGGTTAGTGTCCCTCATTGTCCCTCATTTTGAGTGTCCATGTCCCTCATTTCAGTGACAAAATGTAAGGTATGGTGCATGCTTCCAAGACCATACACAGCACAAAGAGTACTGAGAATGGCCATAGTGTATATGTTCCATACAGAATGACAAAGGGAAAGTAAGTGAGCTGAAACAGTCATGGAGAAACACATTTGTAGCATTAAATATGCATAAGGTCAGACTTCACAACACAGGCGCCTCTCTTCGCACATTTGGAATGGGGGATGTTGGCTGACAATGGCAAATTAATGACAAAAATCAAAACCCATTAAATAACTTGCAATAGGATCAGAATTAATGATTTTACCTAATTTTAATGGTAAATCAAAGAAAACGATGTTGTAATGGCTCTAATTGCTAACAGTAGTATGAGAAATAGAAACTGATGTTTTTGTAGATGAGATTTGCACCAGCTTAGTTGCTGCACACATGGCAAGCGTGCAGCACGTGAATCTGATGTGATTTTAAATGATATTCACACCAGCTTAACTGCTGCACTCATATCAAGTGTGCAACATGCAAATCTGATTTGCTTTTTAGACCTGGTTTGCATAGGTTCACTTTGTATATGTGAACTGCATGCAAACATTGCACAATTAAGCATGTGGCATGCATTTTGAATGTACGCAACACACATATTTCTGTAAGGATTTTGATAGCAGAAGGAAAGAGGCAATACTACAGCATTATAAATCACTGGTGAGTAGAGATGTTGCGAAGTGTTAACCTGCACACAAAGTTGAAGCAAAGATGTCAAATTCACCATTGTAAAGCTCTTCACAAAGTTTGCAGAATTTCTGGGTACACTTTGGCCCCGATATTTAGAGTTGCACCCGGCAATGGTGCAGGTGGTGGCCCAGTGCAACAAACTCAGGGATATATTCAAAAGAGATGAGCAATGGTGCATCTCCTCTGAATATATCAGGTACTGCTCACTGCACAAATACAATGCACTGGCGCATCCCCCCCCAGATGTGGCTGAATACCAGGAATGGGAACTGCTCCAGCACAACAGAGTTACACTGTGTGCAAATCCCTGATGTTCACTGACAGTATGCAAATGGAGCCATAATGTATGCAAGGCACAAATGGGGCCATTTGCATGTCATTATATGTTCCATTTGTATGACTTGTGCAGGGGCGGTGAGAAATGAACATGGTGCCCTAGCAGCATATGGTGCCGCCAAGGGGTCTAGTGGCACCCCCTCCCGTAGCCCTGATCACCGTAGAATTCCTTGTCAAATCTTCCCAAGCAGTCTAGTGGCACTCCCTCCTCCCCATAGCCCAATAACCATAACATAACATATAAATAGACCCTGGTTGTCCAGTGGCACCCCCTCCCTCCCTGTAGTCCAATCGTCAGAATATAACATATATATATGTCCTGGTAGTCTAGTGGCACCCTCTCCTGTAGCTGTGATCATCACATATAACAGAAATATATATCCTGGTCCGGCCCAGAGGCACTGAGGGTAGAGGTGCTGGATGCACACCTCGCACCATGCTGAGCGACCCAGGTTCGGGAGTGGGCTCAGGTCATTGGTGGGTCAGCCGTGGGGAGATAGGCTTGAGTGTCCCATGACAGCTTGCCTTCATGGGAGTGAAGAGGCCAATGCCTGCAAATTGCCTGACTCTGAGCGGAGGCTCAGAGTACTGCAAGCCCCAATTGTGGGGGATGGGCTGCCATTATACAGCATGGACATCAACACCTTGCGCCATGACATCAGGGGTCGTGTGCTGTAGGGGAGGAAGGAAAAGAGGAAAAACATCTGCTGGCTCTGGGAAGATGGGCTTCCTGGAGCATGCCTCCAATGTGCCCCACTCACTGGGCCATCTCCTCAGCCTGATTAAATGAAGGATGTCGGGGTGAAGGGACCCCACCTCATCCCTGCTCGGAGGGAAAATCAAAGCTCCATGGGGAACTGAGAGGTAGGTCTGTGTGAGCAAGAGGCAGGAGGATGGTTCCCTGGATGCCCTGAAGGGTTGGGGCCGGCAGGCAGAAGGGGGTTAAAAGAGAAATTTAAAAAAATAAACGTAGATCCCTGGTAGTCTGGTGGTACCCCCCCACCCTGCCCGTAACCCCGATCACTGGTAAATCCTACAGAAATAAATCTCTGGCAGTCCAGTGGCAGCTCCCACCCACACAGGACCGCCTGCCCATGCAGCTATATATTTCTGTTATATGTGGTGATCATAGCTATGAGGAGGGAGAGGGGTACCACTAAACTACCAGGGAATATTTTAAATGGTATTTCATGGTGATCTCGACTACAGGGAGGGGGGTACCACTAGACTACCAGGATATATGTCTTTTATTATTGGTGATCATTGCTACAGGGAGGGACATGGGTGCCACTGGACCACCAGGGTGTTATGTGGGTGCTTGTGGATGGTGTTCTGGGGGTGGTGGGAGCCACCCATGGCCGGTGGCCACTGTGTTGTGCACTGCTCTACAGTGGCCTGCCTGTGGGTGGCTACCATTTGTGTCTTCTTTTTCAGGCTCAGCTTTGTGCCCCAGTATGTGGCACATCTCAGGGTTGTGCCAGCATATGCACCACACATCCCGGGCTGGATATTGGGATGTGCTGCATATGCATGGGCATGCCTCCTGGAGATGCACCACATAAATTATCTTTGCACCCCAGCGCATCAGGACTTGGGCACATTTCTGGGGTTGTGCTGGCTCAACTCAGTTGCTCCAGGTGCAACCCCTTTGAATATCTGTCTGTTTTGCTGGGGAGAGATTGAGAAAAAGGTTTCATAAATAAGTTATTGTAGGTAAAATGATACAGCTACATCTATATATAGAGTGTGCAGCCAGTTTCACTTTGCAGTTCTGAGAGTGAAGTGTGGTGGTTACAACATTCTTTTCTTGACAGTCTTGCTTTAGTGAATCTTTTTTTTTTTCTCATCTCTTTTAAACACAGTTTTTTTGTGTTACTCTGGAGATACAGTATGTATTTAATATGGGTGCAGTAGCACCCATACAGTTAGAGTTGAGTAGGATGTTTGATGTTAAACCCCTAATGTTTCACCTTAATAGCTTCACCCCCATCCAATGGAATTGCACAGAATTTTTGTATGAGCATTGTGGTGGCAATGTCTTGATTTGTCAAGTTTTGTTCTGGGTAAATGTTCAGATTCCAGTGTCCGGGTAGTGCAAGAAGAGGAAAACTTGGGTTGTGACTTATCAGCAAAATGGGACAGATTCTTCTAACTAGATTTCCTGAGGAATAGAGACATTTCTTGTTAAAAACTTGATAAAATCAGCTGGTTCCATCCTCAAACTTTTCCTACTAATGCAGTGTAGCCTCTCTAGTGGAAAATGGGCATGCTAAAAAACTCAGTGCCTATGACAGACTTCTTCTAGCTGAAGCCCATGAAGACATGAGGTGCAGAGCCACCACTGCAGGATGGAGCTGCGGTTGGGTGTGGCACTGAACTGAGATCATATCATTGAGCATGGTCAATGTGATCTTAACTCAACTGGTACAGACTGTCCTGGATATGAAGAAAAGCTGGATTCCTCACCCTGAGAGTTAATACGCTTGAGACATGGATGAATTGTGTGGAGAAAATACGAGAGGGTAGATGGCTCAGTGCTGAAATCAATTGATGCAACTACACAATTAGAAAAAGAGAATGCCTCCTTTGCCAAAGACTGGAGAGAGTTGAAAATCAGATGAAGGAATTTAATCTGAGACTTATCAGCCTTCCTGAACAAGCTGAGGGTGAAGCAATGCTTCATTTTATCATCACTAGATTTCTCCAGACACTGAGACTGTGGAGCAGGACCCAACCTTCCTGCTCCAAAAAAACTATTGGATAACTCTGTACAGGGCTCCAGCAAGTGGAATGGGATCCCAGACCAGCATAATTGTGTGCAGCAGTGTGGGGGTATGAGATGGAATTGTTTCACTAGCCAAACACAAGTGAGAGTTGAAGTATGGGGATGTTTCATTATCCCTAACCTGTCACTCCACCAGAAAATGGCAGAAAGCTTTTTGATTGAGTCAAAGGAACTTAAAGGGCTCTGAAGCTCCAACATCAGCTATTGATCCTGGCTAAACTTAAAATCATGTGGAACAGACACTCCTATTTGTTTGACAAACCAAAGGAGGCTGAGAAGTTGGTCCAGAAGATTGAAACTGAAATGGCTGGGAATGAAGAGGCTGACATGAATCTGGAGGCTGAAAATGAATGAACACTTAAAGTTTGCCTCCAGTACGTGAGCTGCAAGTACTAAGCATGGGGATTGTTCTTATATTGCATATTGGTTTTATTGTTTTCTCTACCCACCTTTCTCTATCTACTGAGTTTATATACTTGGCCCTATGTTGGACTCTTGGGACAATATCCTGTTGAATGGGGAAAATAAAAGTTTACTACTTTGTGAGAGGGTGTTGAATCTCCAGCTTGTTTTTAAGATGGCTGCTTCTGTGGAGACTGCATACTGGAGTAATGACATGTGTGCCCTGCTATGCAGTTCAGGCTGCCCACAGGAGTCCTCAGTAAACCCCCAAGGTGGAGATAGCCATCTCTTTCAGTAAACACTACAAAGATTTGTGGGCAGGATATATGCTTTTTGATAACTATTTGTCTATGGGCTAATTTACTCAACTGAGTACCTATATGCAGTATATGAAGGGGTTGGGGAGGGAGAACAGTTAAGTCCCATCTCAGTGCGTATGCTGCTCATCTCTCTGATGTGGAATTCAGTTAATTCAGTTATATGCATGGTTTATATCAAGAGTATTACTTCAGGTATACTCACTGTTTACAATAAAGGGTATTACGTTTATAGACTATTCTTTTATAATAGATTGAACTTTATGGCAGTTAGTATATAGCTGTTTTGGGGTTATTTTTTTACAGTTCTACATCCTTTAATGTTTATCCATTATGTGGGTTACAAAGAACCACGGGACAAGTATGGGGAAAAGGGTACTGACTTATCTGTGTAGTTTATACAGTAACTCTCTATGAAGTTCTGTGCTGTTTATGGCTTTTGGTGACCATCACACCATGTTATTAAGGATATTTCCCTCAGTGATGTAACTAAAAGAAATGTGTCCAACATATGCCTTTATGAGTGGCAATAAAGAAATATTTATTAATTAATGTATCCTTTCATCTATTTTTATCTTAAGTTTTACTTGCAAAATGTATAAATAAAATGTTTTAAAAAAGAGGTAAAATCTTTTTTTGTGAGTTTGTCCTTGTTTGCTGTGTTTTGATTCTCACCTACAGCCCAGAAGATCTGAATTTTGTTCTGAAATTTTAAGTGTAGAAAAGGCTTGACCTTGAATGGTGCCATTCATTGGGTTGCTGAAAAAATAATCCGTTCTCAAGTTATAAGGATTTGAAATTTCGGTTCTGAGCATGCTCAGTAGGGTCTTTCAGATAGATGTCTGATACATGACAAGAATTCCTGCTTACAAAAGAAGATTTTTGTTTCATGAGGCAGAATTCCTGTTTTGTGAGAAATAATTCTTCTTTTGAAGGGTGGCAACCTCGTTTCTGTATTTTCAAAGACTTTTTTTTGGAAAACCATACAAATGATACCCTGGACAGACACAGACACCTGAATTTTAATAAACAGGACCCATTTAGCTTAATTCTGGACTTACTGTGAGTTTTGAAAAATGATCCCAAAATGTGTTTTTGAGACATCCCTTAAATCCTTAGTGAGGCTTGTTTCATGAGCCATTTAATTTTTGTTTTGTGAGGCTCATGATACAGGAATAGTTTAGTGCCTCATGAAACAGAATTTTGGCTCATGAAACAAGATTTTGACTTTCTTTTCACAGTCTTGCTTCATGAGCAGACTTCTTGTTTATTAGCTCACAACAATTTTGCAAAACAAAAAGGTGGGTTCATGAAATAAGATGTTGGACTTAGTTTTTTTTCCAGAATCTTGTTTTGTAAGCTCACAAAAATCTTGCATAAAAAGTGGGCTCACAAAACAAGATTTTGGACTTCGTTTTTTTCAGCATCTTGTTTCATGAGTACACATCTTGTTTCGTGAGTTCACAAAAATCTCACAAATCAAGAAGGTGGGCTCACAAAACAAGATTTGGGGCTTAGTTTTTTTCAGAATCTTGTTGCTTGAGAAGACATCTTGTTTCATGAGCTTAGAAAAATTTCATGAAATAAGAAGGTGGGCTCACAAAGCAAGATTTTGGACTTAGTTTTTTTCACCATCTTGTTTCATGAGAAGACGTTGTTTTGCGAGGTCAAGAAAATCTCTCAAAACAAGAAGGTGGGCTCATGAAATAAGATTTTGGACTTTTTTTTTCAGAGTCTTGCTTTGTGAGCAGCTGAAACACATCAAAGTTAGGACATAACTACACTATTTGTAGGTACGTGGAACCATATGTGACAGACTGCCCTGTGGTCTCAGATGTGAATGGTACTGTGATATGGAGATTGTTGCACATCTATATGTGTACCTGCACAGAATTACACAGTTATGACCTAGATGTTTGTTGTGTTGCTTCGGTCACAGAGCTGTTCTTCTGCATGTAGAGATACATAAACCCACTGCTATTTTTGCAACTGTGGTGACACAGTCAGTTTGTATCTGTGTACAGGGTGATGTGTATTTCCATGTAATGTCACACAACCACAGTGATTTGTGTTATGGGTTATGTCCTGCAGGTCATTTTGTGTGCCCATCTGTACTGGGACTGAATCACAAAGTGTGTACTGTGCTGCGGTTGCAAAGGTTTGTTGTCATAGTGACTTGCTGTATGTGAGGGTTATTATTCTATTGGTGTATCAGAGTACTGTAGACACAGTTACCCACTGATTTCATGCATGTGCACTGATACAAGCACAGTGCCTGGAGGACCTTATGCTTCTGCAGCCAGATGGAATCTTATCTTCAGTTCAAATAAAGACACAAAACATTACATTTTAACACAAAATTAACTGTTTAATAACATTTAAAAAAAATTATGTAGTATAGTACATAAATAAAAATGCTTTTTTTCTCACCTGTAACCAGAAAGAAAAAAGAAAACATGTCTTAAATGTACAAATAATGTTACTTTTGTTTTTCTTACTGTACTGCTATAATGTCCATGGGAACCAAAAAAGAAATAAAACATGCAGCTGTAAGTGGCAGTGCTTGTTACTGATGAAGAAGCACTTGCCCTGTGCCATAGTGATGGGAGTGGGGGCTGACTGGCTTCCTACAGTGCAGTCACAAATTGAAACTGCTGTGAGGCAATGTCCAGGAGGGATAGGGTGAACTGATGGTTCAGACTCCCCTTCTCTTCTTCACTTAGCTTTGGAGGGTGCTCTGTGCAAGGATCTGAGTGTTGTGGATGATGGACATTGACACAGACACTGAAGGTTTAGTCTTCCCAGTGCTGCAGTATATGATTAGTTTTGTAGAGTTCCTCCACCACCTGGCACAGCAGGCCCTGTGTGTTTTCAGCAAAATGGTCATCAAAACTTTCTTTCAGCTCAGAAATGTTATGATTAAGGACCATGTTGCTGCTGTTCAGAGCATACAGGACTTCATATATTTGGCACTAAAGTCCGTCATGGTGGTGCATGGTGCTGACTGAGTATTTCATTTTCACTGCCATAGAGTGTAATGAGGGATTTAGCAAGAGGCTGTCCTTTCCATGTCAGCTGGTGGAGTTCCTGCTTGCTGCTGAAAGTGGTTGCTGTTCCATGTTCTGAAACAGAAAAGGAAGGAAATAAGTACAACAATTACAATGTTCTTCTTTGCATATTGTTGTAACTAGCATTACTTCCTGTGGAAACATGGACTGAGCTGTGAATAGAAGCAGTATTATTAAAGGCATGTACCATTTTAGACAGTTACAGACATTAAATATATTTTAAATGCAACTATATACTGTATAGCCAGTTATGCAAAGCAAGGTTACATTGATTGTGTATTACAGGACATGCTACAAATCAGAATAATTACTGAACAGTGTATTTTACAAACAAACAACAAAGGATGCAATGTGTAAACGTTGTTACCTTATGTAGAGGATACCATCACCAGTGCTCTTTTATGTTTTGCAAGTAACACACAGTTCTGCACATTAAAAGCGGCACACATTTCTCTACTATAGGAACAGGCACATGCAAAATGAAGGAGAGATTAAATACTTACTAGAGGGAGTGGCTAGAATCACTGCATAGTCTAGAATGCTACAAAAGTGAGGATGCTTGGTGGGCTGGGGGACAGAAGGAATACAGTCTAGTGAGGTACAGTATGTCATGCGCACTCCTGCTGTTGTCATGTGCCGTGACACAAACAAGCAGATAAATACTGTTTTCTTGTACCAGACTTCAACATCCAAAGAATCTTGTTTTTTTTTTTACAATAAAACAGTTGCTTACCATAAGAAATGACAAAATACAACCCCCAAAAATCAATGTAATATTTAAGTCTGTACATTAGAGAGAACTAACTCATGTACAATACCATGAATGGATAGCTTAGATTTCTTGTATTAAGGTGAGGTTGCTAGGTACTGAGCAGTTCTGCTTCTCAGCACTACATCTAATTGCCTCACTGCTACAGTACATCTGTACACTTGTACACAGACAATGTGTTACCACTACAGTAGTACATACTGTGGCAACAGTGCTGTGGCTGACTGTGCTGTCACATTCAGTAACAATCGTAAAGCTGAGCAGCTACATTATTAGATACTTACAGTAAATCTTTTTATCTGGTAGACCACTCTTTGTCCTCCATAAATTAAAGCTGCTTAATCTATCCCACAACTGGTTCTCTGATTACCTAACAAAAAGGTCCCAAATGGTTAAGTGGAAGGGAGTCCAGTTTACACTTAGGCCAATAAATAATGGAGTTCCCCAAGAATCCATTCTAGGTCCTTTGCTGTTCTGTGCCTTCATCAATTATATGCCTGAGAACTGTGGTATGGCCAAATTAATACTGTATGCTGACAAGGCTGACCTGTACAGGTGCTCTGGTGATGTTTCAGAATGAGTTCTGGCAATAAATCACTATGTGGTTGAAAGTTGCTTTGGTGTGGAACTGTTCCTTGTGCAGTAATCAAAGCAGCAAACTGTGGAAAGTGGATTGCTCTTGGGCAGTAGGAAATGCTGCAACACAAAACACTCTTTTCTTATATTCTTTGTTTTATTTTTACACCCCTTTGTTTTGCTGTGATTCTAATGACTTCTTCCAGGGGAAATCTAAGAATTTTAATGCAAATAAAACATTATTTCAAATAATGAAGCTAATACAGTGAATGACAGCTTCTTATATATGATAAAGTAACCGTGTATCTATATACATTCTCAATACTCCTTACTACAGAGATATCACCAACTATTTTAACATTACAGCTGCAATTAAAGATAAAAGAAATGACTTTGGTATATAAACTTTGCTATAAACTGTATTCTTTCAAGCCATAAATAAAACACCTTGTGCCACCACATTCCAGTCTTGCATGCTAATGCTACAAACTCTGTTTCAACAACCTCAGTGCCAGCCTGCCAGAACTCAGGTTCAATGACAAATAGTAGAAAGACACCAGCCCAATGACACCTCCTCACAGCCATACAACTGGTGAAAAGAACCTCAACACCCACCCACAGTGGGACAATAAGCATGTGAGAAGGCAGTCCTGTAATAAATGAGGTTACCTCATAGTTATAACTGCCACATTAGAGCAAACATCTTTAAGTCAAACCAGTATTAGTGCCAAATGTCATATGCAAAACATGGAAAGGTTACTTGTCTTTCTCCAAATGTCATGTCACACAGAACTTTAGAGAACACAATTGTTAATGGTACATAAGAAAAAAAAACTAAATTTGATCTTATAAAACAAATTTCCCCGAAAAGAAAATCCTCTCTTAATGACCAAAATTATGATAGATTTAAAGAATAATGAAATAAAAACATATACTTATACCTTTTCACTAGGTTAAGAAATTTTAATCCTGTGGAAAACATACAGTTGAACCTGGGCAAGAACTTAAAGAGCCACTGAAGCCTCAAGTAGAACTGTGCAAAACATAATATTTGGACACAAAGCAGCTTTAAATTTCTCAAGAACTTTGTGTTTCTTATCCCAATATTTATTACTGAGGTCATATTTATAAAACAGTATTGTTTTTCTTTGAGGATCATCAGCTCCTATTGCTTCTTCCCATTCTGATGTCATAATACTCTGTTTGCTGACATCACAGTTATTTCATGGTAAAAGACTGTGATGTCACAACAGAGCATTATGATTTCAAGTATGGAGTAAGCTATAGAGGCAGATGAACTCTAAAGGATACATATCTTGTTTTTATGGACATTTCTTTACTAATAAATAATGAAGAGGAGAAATCTGTAGAAATATCAGTGTTGGGTAAGTTACTTTTTCTATTACTTTCTATTACTTTTGAAAACTTGTTCCAGAAAGCTCAGTGCAGTCACTAGCAAAGATGGAGAAGTGCTGAAAGATGTAATACACCTTACAGTTACAGTTACTTAGGTATTTTTATACAAAAGAAATACGTAACTGTAACTGATTACATTTATTTGAAAGTAACTAGTAACTAACCTATTACTTTCAAAAAATGTAATCTGTTACAGTTATTTATTATTATTGTATTGTTTTTGTGTTAAAATAAATAAGTAATTATAATTGTAAGGTGTATTACTTTTTCTAGTACTTCTCCATCCTTGCTAGTGACTGCACTGAGCTTCCTGGAAAAAGTTTACAAACGTAAAAGAAAGTAATAGAAAAAGTAACTTACCCAACACTGAGAAATATATACAAAAATATATGGAATAACAGCTGAACTGTGTCTGATCATTATGTTTTTTTGAAGTTTTCCTAAAGGTGTCAGCTGCTGTTTAACATTAAAATACAATCTGTCTTTAATGTGTTATTCATAACACATTGTATTCTCTGCTGAAGCCATTGTACTTTAACTTACTATTACTGTTGAGCCATCATGGGCCTAATTTTCAAAGGCTGATGCTGGGCTTGCATCAAGTTCTGCATCAACAGCAATGTTTGCCACAGCTGCATCAAAGAGTCTGCTGCAATCTGCATAAAATTTTAGTACATTTGGTGCAGTTGCAACATTTTACTCAGTTTGCGGGAGCTTGTGCCAAAGCTTTGACATAAGCCCCGTAAAATGGGTCTCCCATGGATGCAAAGTTAGATGGGGGGAGCTGGTCTAACTCTCTGCATTCGGTGCAAGTGACTTGCTGCAGGGCTTTTGAGGCAGGCGGCTTACAAAATCATGTTTTCCTCAGTGTTAGATGTAATTCACCACTTGCGTCAAACTCTCTGCTGCAAGTCCCTTGCAGTGATCTAAGTATTTTTTTAAATCAGGCCTCATATCTTAACAGACAGAAACAACACTGCTAATGTCTATTGAGGTATTTTACCACACAGTAAAAATGCAGTTTAAAAACTGTTATTTAGAGTGTATTATAAGAAATGTAAAGGGGGAGGATAGTTTCAATCTGAAGGTTTCAGAATCTGCTTAATCCAGTTTTTTGTATATATGCTGATGCATTGCAAGCTGTGCTGGCACACTTAATAAATTCAAAACATAATGACAAAATGGTGCGCAATTCATTTTGACCAACATGCCAATCTATAACATCTTAATCTTTTATAAGTCAAAGTGAAGTACTCTACATAAACCTAAGTTTATACCATAGTCTAAACACTGTGCTTACAATTCCTTATATGTATCATGTTTACTAAGCTTTAAAAATATATTTAACAACCACCAAACCATACTTTTCAGCTAAATTATCATGCTATAAAAACTGTAGAAAATTCTTATAACAATACTTAGCCATGTTTTCTGCTAACTTTATTTAAAAAGGTAAACATTATACCGTAGAGCACCAAATCATCAGGGCCTGACAAACTAAACCCAAGACTGCTCAGTGAAATCAGGGACTGGCTAGTAAAGCCTTTGACTGTTTTGTTTACATGTCCCTGGAGTCAGGAGAGGTGCCTGAGGACCATAGAAGGGCAACAGTTGTCCCAATTTTCAAGAAGGGAAATAGGGCAATAACATCTAACTGCAGGCCCATAAACCTGACCTCGATTCTGGGAAAGATGATGGAGGCAATCATAAAAGAAATACTTGAAATGGAACTAACAACAAAGGTCTTAATTGATAGTAGCCAACAAGGCTTAAAAAACAAACTCTAGCCAGAGCTGATAGGGCTGTGAAAAGCTACCAAATGATCAAAGTTATTTTCTTGTTGGTGTCATATAGTGCTGTTTTGTCACAGTCATCAAAAACTGCCTTGCTGCTAAATCAGTCCTCTTGAATTTATTTAGTCAGAGTAAATGCTGCTGGTATATATGTGTGTGTAAGTGTGTGTGTGTGTGTGTGTGTGTGTGTGTGTGTGTGTGTGTGTGTGTGTGTGTTCCCAGATTAAGTTTGCCTTTTTGCTGTAACTGCAGGGTAATTTTCCTGTTTTTGTGTAGATCATTATTTCCTATGGAAGCCAAATTTCTCTGTTTTCCCGTATAACTAATGCAAGTCTATGGGAAGAATTTCCCTGTAGATGGCTCCAAATTCCTATAAACAGAGTGCCTTAGCATTTAGGTAAAATATCTGACATCCCCTGGCAAGCTTAGCTAAAGGAGAACTGCACTGAACCTGTGAGTAATGTTTCCTATAGAAGCTTTTTTTTCATATAGTGGGTCCCCTTCTGTTTCTGCCCCATTTGTTCTGGCCTTGTAGTTAACCCATTGGATATTTATGGGTTACACACTGCTGCAAAGTACCATTTAAGAATTGCATGATGTTGTTTATGTCCCCATGAACCTAAGAATTGTAAATTAGAACACAGATGCATTGTACCACCAATGTAAGTTCTTGACAAGATCATACTGTTCTTAAATGGTCAATGCCAGCAGTGTGTGAATCAGAAAAACTCACTGAATTTACCAAAAGGCCTTTTAAGATTAAGCAGTAACAAAGCGAGAACTGGTATTTTGAAAAAAATAGCATCTTCTTCTACAAAAATGCATGTTTGCTGATTCAAGGCAGTTCTCTTTTGAGATACTAACAGCCCAGTCTAAACTGTTCACTATTTATGGGGCTGGCAGTATAGCCTAGAGGTTAGAGTAATGAGCTATAAATGAGCTTTGTACATCGAGCATTCTGACATGGGTTTGTTTCCCACACCCTCCATTTCCATACGGTGTGGCTCTGTTTAAGTAACTTAATCTCCCCAGTGTTCCTGGATTGTCCCTAGAAACAAGCACCTATGCCTAGTTCGCCTTGCCTGGTTACCAAAGGAAAAAATATATATATTTATTCAATTACTTTTATAAACTGTAAATAAACATTAAACTCCAGTATACAGACTTCAGATCCATGCAATAACCAACCTTCCTACTCCTAACAGAGTCCTTTTAACTGCTCTATCCCTCTCTGTAAATCTTTTTTTTTTTTGCCCTTTTGGTTTAGTTTTGAAACTGTCTGTCTGGAGGATAGAACATAACACTTTTACACTGGCCTTCTGTTGTGCAGGAGGGAATGCTGACTCAAACAATGTAGCTGAGCCTCAGACAGTAAATCCTAGATGAGCAGTCTGCGTCATATGGCCCATCCCAAAGCAGGATTGCACACACACACACACACACACACACACACACATATGCGCACACACACACACACACACACACACACACACACACACACACACACACTTAAAAGCACTTTCCACTTGACACTTCCTACACCAGAAACAGCAAACAAGTGGGAAGCACCTCTTTTTTTCTATGTGTGCCTGGGCAGCTGGACTTAATTAACTCTGTCACGCTAGTTTATGCTTACTTTTTTGTTTGTTTGTTTAAAGGCAAGATCCTTCAGGCCAAAAAAAGTGTTGGGGCTACAGCTCCCCACCCTCACCCTGCAGTTCGTATGTGTGCTCATAGGAATGAAATAGCTCACAGACTGCAGGTCCGCTGACACTGTAGACTACAGTCATCATATAATGAGTTAATCCCGAGGTTGCTGAAAGAAATAGAATGCATCTATTAGACTGAGCTGGACAGATGATAGAAACAGTAGTTTAAAAAGGTTTTTTTGTTAATATCCTGAGAAGTTCTGAGGCACAATACAGTAGCATCCTCCCTCACTTCAGATGCCTTTAACATAGAGCAGCAAATAGCAAAAATCAGAGGGGGAGTGCACTACCTTGCAGCTGTGGAGGAATACTTCCAAATGTCTAAAAAGGGAATTCCAGAAAAAGCCATTTTAGAGCTACAGTCTGATCAATGACAGAAGGGCTGTAGTCTCCACCCACAGCCCTAAAAATAGATCATGCTTAACCAACACATTGCTGTTGTATGAAACATTGAGTCAGGCCCTGGAGAAAAACTACCCAGCTGGTGTGTTGTTCCTGGACTTCCAGAAGGCCTTTGATAAGTGTCACATAACACCCTTATTGAGAAGCTCCAGAACATGGGAATAGAAGACAAGCTGATAATGTGGATAGCTGAATGGCTAGATGGGAGGTCTGGAGGGTTAGGGTAAGAGGTGCAGTATCGGAGCCGGGGAGGGTTAGTGACTAGTGGATCCCCAGGATTCAGTGATGGGGCCCTCCTTGTTTAACATTTTTGTGACTGATATGAATAATCAAATAAACAAGCAGGTTGTTAAGTTTGTGGATGACACAAAACTGTGGGGCATAGTGAGTATAAAAGAGCACTTAGTTAAACTTGAAAAGGATGTAAAACAAACTGAGGCATGGGGAATAAAAAATGGAATGAACTTTAACATGGGGAAATGTGTGGTTATGGATATAGGAACTAGCAACAGAAAGAACAAATTTAAGTTATATGGTAGTCTACTTAGAAATGCTGATAATGAAAGAGACCTGGGTGCAATAATAAAAAAACTACCTCAGTTTCAGTAAGCAATGCAATAGGGTCATAAAAAAACAACTAGTATCCGGGGTGTCATAAAAAAAGTTTTGTTTCTAGAAATAAACATTGTATAATCCCATTGTACAAGACCTATATTAGGCCACACCTGGATTACTGTGCTTCACTGTGGAGCCTATATTTGAGGAGGGACATGAACAATCTGGACAGGATGTAGCGCAGGACAACAAAGATGATTGTAGGGCTCTGGGATAAGCCATACAAGATCAGGCTGCAGATTTTGGGGCTGTACACCTTGGAAAGCAGAAGGATAAGAGGAGACATGTTACACATGTTTAAAACTGTAAGGGATAAAGAGATAATGGATAGCCTGAACTTGGAACATGACATTATGAATATAAACCTAAAAAGCCGTAATAAACAGATTAAACAAACTCTCTCCAAGAGAAACACCAGGAATGGCTTTTTTACTCAAAGAGCAGTCAGACTATGGAACACCCTTCCAGGGGAGGCTGTATCACTGACTTATTTGAAACATTCAAGAACAGAGTGGATGAGTGCCTGTTGGGAATGTGACACTACAATAGTGGCTCAACTGTGGCAGGAGATAGACTAGAGGGGCTCATGCCTCCTTCTGTCTATATTCCAAGTATAGTACTGCTCACAAAGTTAATCTTTTAACAGCTCTGTTCTAAGTTATCTATGTATTTAGGTGCTAAACAGCATTGATGCGGGTGATGAAACAGTGACCTGACCTTAATGGCTCTGTAACACAGCACCGCGTTGTGTTAACATTACTGCTTATTCATTTCATAACGGCTCCATTGCTATTTCTTAATTACTTTTAATGATTCCAAATATTAGGTGGAAACCACTGCTTGCAGCTGATTAACTACTAATGACTTAAGTTTGTGGGTTACCTTAGTCACTTGTGAACTCTCGGTGACAGAAATGGAAGATCACCAAGCTTGTTTTTAGAAAATCTTGCACCAAAATACACAGCAATGATATGCAGAAATCATACTCATTTTTGTAAAATACTTAAATGTGTTCCTTCTGTAGAACTGGCAGAACTGAGCCCCTGTGAGGCTTCATCTCCTGTACCCACAGCATGTGGGGGTGTGGTGAACGTACATGATGTCACCAGATGCAGAGGTGTGTCATTGCTAGGCAACCACCACCGAAAACAACCAAAGCTGTAAAGCCATGCTGCAGGTACTTAGTGGGGCTAGACATGTTAAATACAAGCAGCACTCCTAGTGTGCAGACTGTCATGTAAACAACACTGAAGAATTAGTTTGAAATCTGCACTAGAATGCAATTACAGTCATGTACAGTTAACTCCCCAAGTTAAAAAAATATATAAACTGTGCTACAACTAAGCAAGGATACAATAAACCACAGAAGTCAAATGAGCCTGCTAGGATGTTTAAAAACTAACTGTCAAACTCAAGCATAAAAGAGAACGCTAAATCTTTTTAAGGGAAATCAAGGGAAACATGGGACATAACAGTGGGGGACAACCAGGGGAAATATATTAAAAAGTTCCTGTGGTTATAAGGTCTTAGGTAAACAAAGGGGAACTCTACTTACCTATATATGGGGCCATTATGGAATATATGGGCAGAAGATCAACTGTGGCCATTAGGAGTATTCCAAATGGGAGCACACACTATACAATGTGTGTGTTCCTGGACTAGTGTGATGGTATGATGAGTTCACAGAACTACCAAAAAGCCTGCCAGTTAACCTCTTCATTTAAATGCTGTGTGTGTATCGGTCCATAGTTTTATAATTCACCACATCTCTTGTTTTTCTAAGAGTTTCTTATAGTCCCCCCTTTTCAGAGGGTGAACCTGCTGCTGTAAGCTCCAAAACCATAGGGATGCTCCATTATGACCTCTTCTTTAAAGTGTAAAGTCACACTGGATGTCTCATCACCTCTTCTAATGGTACTTTTGTGCTCTCCAGTCCTGTTTATCAATTCTCTAAGTGTCTTTCCACACATACAACCTATCACAGAGGCATTGTAAGAAATAAGTGATTACTGTGGTGTTGCATTTGATAGAACTTCTTATAAGATACACTTTGCCCATGTACAGTTGACAGATTTCTTCCTTTCTGGAGGTGTGTGCAGTGGCTCCCACTTAACTTCCAGAAACATTTAAAAATGATTAAGAAACAGCAGTGGGGCCAGTTATGAAGGAAACAAGCAGTAATGCTAAAACAACACGGTGTTGCGTTACACAGGCAACAAGATCAGGTCACTGTTTCATTACCATCAATGCAGTTTAGCAGTTAAATACTTAACTAACTTATACCAGAGCTGTTAAAAGATTAACCTTGCAAACAGTAACATTCACCATTTTAAATAAAGTTAGCCGAAAACTAGTACTTTAAGTATTGTTATAAGAATTTTCTACAGTATTTACAGCATGCTATTTCAACTGAATAGTAAGGTTTGGTACTTATTCAATATATATTTAAAGCTCAGTAAACATGATGGCCCAGATATTCAAACTGCGCCCAAAAAGAGTGCAATAGCAGGACCAAGCGCAAATCTATTGAGCCCATGCGCAAGCGATATATTCAAAAAGGCAGCCCAAATTGCACCTACAGCCACGACTGAATATCGCACCACCTGCACCATAGCGCAACTAGGGAGGGGAAGCTGAGCAGATCTGATGCACCATAGCGCAACAAGAGATGTTCAGCTGAGCTGTCCAGAGGTGCCATAGCGCAACCAGGGATGCCCCCCAGCTGCAGCACAATGTAACTGCACAATCAGGGAGGTAGGGGCCCACCACCCATGCCACAGATGGGCACAGGAATACAGAGCAGAACAGACATTGTCCCCCCACACCCCAAGCACATCACAACCAGGGGAGGGCTGGAATAACCACTGGTCCATGGAGACAAGCAACCAACCCACAGCCTGGCCATGGTGCCCGTCACACACCTACCCGGCAAGCTGTGCTGCCTGCCACACAAGGAGGCCAGACCACCCTGTGCCACACCATCCCCCCCAGTGCACAGCACACCCTGCACCGTGACCCCCAGACACCCCTCCATGAGCAGTGACCACCACAGCAGGAAACCCCATGCATGCCACCACCCCCACAGTGTCAATGCAACCCTGTGCACCACAGAACCATGCAAGCCAGCCCCACCATGAGCACCCATCAGCAGGTTGCAGCACATGGCAATGCAACAACGGCAGACACAGTGCTACCATGCACAGTCCCCCGAGGTAATGCTGAGAGACCGACCATGCGTTGGCACAAGAGTTACCCCATATGGGACGGTCGTGTCCTTGACACCTCCACCAGTGGTACAGTTCTCTGCACAGTATTCCAGTGACACACCCCGGCCCACCACTGGCCACAACAGCCAGCACAGACACCCACAGTGGTGCATGAGCATGCACCACTCCAGATGCTGCACAGGGTCTGGACAGACACCCACCCATACCCAAGGGCACAACACCACAGGGATGCAGTGGTGGGAAACCAAGCCCCATTGTGGGTCCATGTAATGCGTGTACCCACAACCTGCAGTCCACCATGGCACTGGGTGCCAACCACCCTCTTAGAGCACCATGTACCAATACACCACCAGTAGTCATCCGGAGCACAAGCCACAGACAGTGGGGCACCCCTGCAACACACACAAAGCCACAGCATGGAGGTGGAACAATGACCGTGTCACCCACAGTGCCACCTGAGCCAGGCATACACCACATCAGTGACATGGGCAACCCAGCAAAGCAACGGGTGCAGTGTCCACCCTGCAGGGAATGCCACCACTGACATGCCAGCAGACCATGCAGGTCACAGACAGGCATGTGTGTTGGCTGCACAGGCCATGGACGGTCCAATGGGTCCACCATGGACACAGAGCATGCACCATGGACCACTGCACACAGTCATCCAGTGCACAGGGAACCACACACACAACACAGACACTGACTGATATCTACCCCCACACCATAGACACCTCCACACAGACACACACACATACCCATGATCAAACCACCCCTGACGCCATGCACACCACTACAGCTGAGCACCTATAGCCCGCTGCAAATCAGAGACCACCATGGTATTCATATAAAAGTCAAATGTATTATAAAATAGACAACTCAACTATGTTCATAAATAAGAACTATATACAGGTTTGTGGTGGGAACACAAAAAAGGTGGGTGGGCTGGGAAGGGTGGACAAATGGGATGGGATGGGAGGGTGTGAGGGTGTCCAGGGGGTGGGGAAGTCCAGAGGCCAGGGACTACTGAGTGGCTCCGCCAGTCTTGGCTCTGGCTCCCTCTGGCTCTGTGTCTTGCATACCCCGACTCGTCAGTCCTCTGCAGAAGTGTCACCGTCTCACGGGCCAGACTCAGGAGCTCCACAGGTGTCCCTGATCTCCTCAGATGTCTCACACCTAGGACAGGGAGCACAGTCAACAGGTGTGAATGCACAACCCCATACAGCCCACCCACTGTGCATGGCATACGGCCATGGGACATACCACTGTGATGGTGTGTGACCAGCTGCAGTGATCATGTCCACAGGACCTGCTCACCCAGGCGCATACAGCCATGCAGAACGCTGCACACACCCACTGGCCAAGTCACGCACAGCACCACCATACTCGTCTAGTGACATGGCTATGTGGTGCAAAGGCAGTGGCACAGCCATGCAGCTGGTGCACGCATGGACCACCAGTGACGCACACCCAGACATGCATTGCCACTGGACAGTGTTGACTATAACAAGTGGCGTGCCTGGCAGCGATGTCAATGAATGGTGGCCATGCCCCACTGACCACCTTGTCACACAGCATGCAATATTAATCATGGATGTCTGGCACTCACCCACATCGGGCCGGTCAGGTGCCGCCTGGTCCTCAGCCCGCCTGGCTGCGGCTTCCACTCCTCCGCCTGCACGCACTCGGCTGCAGTCTCTCAGGCCTGTGGGGAAAAAAGGAGAGAAGATCATGGCACATTCCCGAACCAAAGTCCCCTGCCCCAAGGAGTGTGCCTCCCACCTAGCCAGACCCACCACCCCACACCCTGTGAACACCGCCACGGCCAACCCCATACGGTCCCTCCCCTATGTGCTGGACACATACAACACTGTGACTCATATGGATGAGAAAAGTGTGTTGATGGAACCACTACCTGGACGTAGGACCATGCCCCTCCTGGCACGTGACCTCAGTCAGGCCAGTAGCTTCAGCTCCCTCCTCTGCAGGTCACCATATCGGTACCTGCACTGCTCAGCAGTACGGCCCCTGCCTGTTGCCTCCTCAAGGGCTGTGGCCACCTCCTGCCACACCTGGGTCCTTGCCCTATCCAGGGGGTCCTCCCCAAAGAGAGGCCCATGGTGTGGCTCGACTATGACCACCAGATTTGCAAGTTCGATGGCTGTCCAGGGAGCAGCTCTTCTCCGCGCCATTGCAATAGCTATAGTAGGCAATATGGAGCTCTGCAGAGTGGTACCCCATGTGCAGATGCTGTGCGGTACAGCGCTGCCATTCCCTATCGCGCTGTTACCGAACAGCACGATAGAGGTGCACCTATGCCTGATGCATGGCGCCTAGGGGCAAAGGTCGGGCACAGGGTCAAGGGTCTCTGGCGCAAGGCCACGCACAGCGCCATCGGATGACAATGTGTGTAGCGCGATTGGCTGCCTGTGTGCCAGTGCCACAGTGGACTATCGGGCAGTTGGGCCATTGCGCCTATGAAGGCCCATTGCCACAGTGCCATGTAGTGACCATCGCTATAGCGCCACCGGCACAATGGTGGCTGTGCTCTGCATTACCTACTGCACACAGCACATCATCAGCACGGCAGATGCCTGCGTCAGCTACCCGGGCATGCGCAGTGAGGTGTACTACGCATGCCACAGAACTGCGCCATTGGCTCAGCACATACAACACAACTGCGCAAAGCACAACAGCGCGATATTCAGCAGTCATATGCATAGCATCCGATCAGCCATTCAATGGTGCAGCACTGCAATTTGCATCTAATTAAAGTTGCTCCTTGTCTCATTTGCATGGATTGCACTATAAAGGTGCAACAATGTGCTGCAGTGGCCATAGTCAGTTACTGCAGTTTATTGGTGAGTTGCATGCTGTTTGGGAGTGTGGACTGTGGATTCAGGGACATGCATGGGACTGCACAGTCACAGGTAACAACTGCCATTCTTACAGGCTACATAATGACTGAGCACGCTCTTGGAGAGGAGGACAACAGTGGTGGGAGGAGAAGGAGGCCGATTTTACTAAGGCCGAAACGAGGCCCTATTCGAGGCCTACCTGGATCAGGAGCCACTGCATAGTGGATGTGGGCACCCCTCAGGCCTGTGCTGCTGCATGGGAGAGGTGGCACATGCCGTGAACCTGCATGTCAACCACCAGCGCGTGCAGGAGTGTAAGAAGAAGATGGGCATGGACAGGAGGAGGGTTAAGGAGAAGGTGCTGCCATCAGGTGGCACATGTCTGCAACAGGTGGGGGACAGCTTGGAGGTGGTACAGCTCACCCAGCGGAGGACAGGCTTGCTGGAAGCATGCGGCGCTACAAAGGGTGTTCCAGGTGGTGGCTTCCAGACGGTGGTGGCCCATCACTGCATGGTAAGTCAGTGGTCTGTCTAGGGAGGGCAGGGTAGGCCACATGCAGTAATGCAACTTTGCTTTCCCTTACAGATTCTGAGCATCTGCATGGGTCAGTGGTGGTGGACCTGTCCACTGTGGACAGTTGGATGGAGTCGGAGTGGGACCATCCATCTCCACAGGATATGTGGATCTGTACGACAGTGGGGCCACCTGGCTGTCCACACTGATGTCATTGAGACAGGTGTGGAGAAGCCCTGCCTGTGTCCCAGCGTGCTGTGCTCATCACGGATGCCAGCATGCTGTGGCTGTGTCGCTGGGGCAGAGTCCAGCACCAGTGATGATGCGTGACCGTCACTGGGCAGTGACACGTGTGTGCCACAGGATGGACACACAGCAGGGCAAATCGCGCCTATGGCTGTGGGTGGTGCGCTGTGGGGCCTGCATGTCAGCACAGTCCCAGGCTGTGCCTGTCAGCACCAGTGGGGCAGCACTGGTGTCTGTTCAGGATAGTGGGACTGCTGTGGCCACTGCAGCAGCACCACTGAGCCCTGGGTGTGGCAGCCGGAGGTGCAGCATCAGCAGTTGCCCACTGGGCTTGAGGTACAGGGTTCAGTGGCAGCATCTGTGCACCGCCTGTGGACATGCCCAGACCTGGTCCTGGTGTGCAGCACCCACCCTCAAGGGGTGCTGAACATCAGGCCCTTGCACACCCTGAGGGACAGGATGCTGAGGAGGCTGATGACCTCTTGGACAAGCACACCCACCTACTGCGAGCATCGGTCCAGCAGCAGATGTGGCTTGCGATGTCCATGGAAGCACTGTGTGTGGCTCTGGAGTGGGCAGAGGAGTGTCGCAGCAGGGACACTGAACGGATCCTGGCATGGATGGACCATTTGCGGGAGGATGTGACCACTGCCATTGATAGGCATGCACAGGCATTCATTGCCGTCATGGCCACAATGGGCATACAGTCAGGTGCCCATACGTCGTGGACACGACGCAGTGCACTATCCACCCCCCGTTCCCAGCATCATGCGACTCCCACCCTGTCGATGCCACGTTCAGCTGTGGGCATCCCGAGCACTCCTGGTGCAGGCATGTTCGGTGTGCTGCAGACCCCTGCACGGGCACCGGCCGCTTCACGCAGTGGAACCCCTGGGGACCATCGGGTGCCACCCCATGAGGCCAGTGGTCAGCCTGCCAGTGCTGGCGGTCTTGGTGGGCCGCCCACGCATCCGTGGCATCTGTGGCACTGTGTCGTGGACTGACCTGTCTCTCAGTGCGGCTACTGTTTGGTGCTGCCCTGTGTGCATTGTGTGTTTCAGTGGGCAGTACTGGTGGGTACCCAGGCCTGCACACAGACACACAGTCCACCTGCACACCCTCCCGACTGCTGTTCACAGTTACGTGCATAATAATGCCTGCATTGCGCTGTACACCAAAGTGCAATGGTGCTCAGCATCTGACACATGCACATGGACAGGCAGTGGGCATGGTCGCCTGTGGACATGTGTGTTGCTAGGGTGTGCATTCTGGGTCAGTGTGCCTTCTGCCCTCTGTGCACATTTGTTGCATTGTGTGTGTGCATGTGTGTGTGTCCTTCGGCGTGGCATGTTAATCCTCACCCATCCCTGGCTGTGTGTGTGCCTCTGTGCCCTGCCACTTCCCTCAACGGCATGCACCCCCAGTGTGGGTTCCTGCATGTTTGTGGGTTGTGCCTTGGCCACTGGTGGTTGCACATGGCCCCATGACTTACCTGGGTTGGCTGAAGTGCTCCTCCGTGATGGTGTCCCGTGCAGCTGTGCCAGCCAGAGCAGTCGGGGGTCCCGCCGACAAGGGGTGCCCATCACCATCATCACCAGTGTCCCCATCGTCCCTATCACTGTCCCCCTCTTTGACCTGTACGGCTATCCCACATTCATTGGCCATGTTGTGCAGGATGCAACAGGCCAGGAATATCCCACAGGCCTTTGAGGGGCTGTACTGTAGGGCACCGCCGGAGGTGTCCAGGCAATGGAAACGTGCCTTCAGCATCCCGAACACCTGCTCGATGACATTGCATGTGGTGGTGTGTGCCTCATTGTAGCGTTGCTGAGATGGGGTCGTGGCCTCCAGTAGGGTGTGAGCAGCCAGGGACGGAGTGGGTATCCACTGTCACCTGTGTGTAGAGGGTGGAGGTTAGTTTGGTGATCAGCATCACCCTGCCCCAAGCCATGTAGGCCACTACTGATGGCACCTCTGGCCATGCCCCCAGGCCCTATATTTGTCCATTTGGTTTGCATACTCACCCACTAGGTGTCCAGTGGGGATGTCCCTACTCTCGAATCTGTGGCACAGTGCTGACTGGTGCCAGATGTAAGAATTGTGTGCTCTCCCAGGGTGCATGGCACAGACATTGATGATGCACCCCCTGGCATCTCACACCACCTGGCAGTTGATGCTGGCATAGCCCTTGCGATTTATGTGTCACGGCCCCCTCGGGGCCCAGGTGTGGTGTCGATATTACAGCCACGTGGGTGCAGTCTATTGCCCTAGTACACCAGGGCATACGTGCTACCCTGTGAACTCCTGTATGTTTGCTGTGCACCCGCCAGTGCTGGGGAATGGATGTACCTCAGCATGTGGCAGCAGTGTGCTGAGAATTGGGTGAGGTGGAGTGACGTGGCTGACTGGGTTATGCCTGTGGTGTCCCCAGTTGGTCTCTGAAGGTACCTGCAGGAGAGGCACATGCAGGTTGTTATCTTGGTTTCACTGACAGGTCATGGCTCCATCATGTGGGTGCCTGCATCACATCATTGCACAGCTCACAGAGCCGCCTCAGAATTGCCCTGTTCAGGTGGTACGCCCACAATCTCAGTATCTGTGTACAGCTCAAAGCTGGTGCGGGCTCGGTACTGCCTGCTGGGGGCATACCACCGACGGACCCTTCCACGGCCACCCCCCCTGCCGCCCACCTTCTCACCCCCCTCATTATGGCCTCCATGTGGAAGGTGGCACTGGCCATGTCCCTGGCTTGCATTCACCCCCTGGCAGCTGTTACTTTATTCCCCCCGCTGTCCTGGCTGCTACCTCTCCTGCACTGGTACACCTGCCTGTGCTGGCCTCTGTGCTGTGTGGCTCCCCACACCTTCCCTGTGCCTGGCTGTTGACTGTGGCCTTTCCCTGGCCTGCCCTGTTCCTGCCACTTGCCCTGTCTGTGTGCCTCTGCCTCTGCCTCTACCTCATGTGGCTTCCCTGTAGTGTTCTTGCACCTCTTCCTTGCTCCTTTTTATTTTGGCTCATTTCCGCTATGGCGCAACTTCCGCTTGCTCCACTGTTGCGCATTGCGCAAGTCTTTGAATATCACACTGCACCATTTATGCATGGTTCCTCCCCCTTCGGTTGCACATGCCTTCATTATTCATTGCGCTGTTGCTCAGCATGATTTGTGGGGGCGCAACTGCCTCCTGCTGAATATTACAGAATGGCGCAATTTCGGACTTGCGCAGGCGCAACCCTATTGTGCATGGCTCAACTCTTTTGAATATCTGGGCCGATATGTATAAGGAATTATAAACACTTAGGCCCTCATATTCAGAAGAGATGCGCGGCACATCCCTAGACATGCTGTGCATCTCCGGACTTGCGAGGGCTGTTGGAGATGTGGCAATATTCAGAAGCACCTGATGAGTCCCGCAAACCCGACTGCACCACCATGCAGAATATTGTGATGCGAGAATGCAAATTAGGGGTCCCTCATGCATATGCCCCACATTGCAATATTCAACCCCACCAAGGTGCAAATATGGCTGGCTGTGCTGGTGCAAACTTACACCTCTGAAATCCTACTTTCACTATGCACGGGATCGGGTGGTTTCCCACACACAGTGTAGGGCCATGTTCAAGGTTCCCCTCCAAACCCCGTTCAGTGGCAGCCAACAGCCTGAACATACTAGAGGGATGGGCTATAAAGAATAGAATGACTGTTAACACAGATAAATGTGTTGTTATGCATTTTGGTAGAAACAATCTGAACTATAGTTATATACTAGATAACAACATACTTAAACCTGTTTCTATTGAATCAGACCTTAGAATCATGATTAACAACAAACTCACCTCCATGCACCATTGTAATTTAGTCACCAGAAAAGCAAAGGAATCATCAAGAGAATCAAAACATGTTTATTTGCAAATTTGAGCATTGCAATATTCCGCTGTATAGAAGTTACGATAGGCCACTTTTAGATTATGGGTCCCCTTTCTGGTCCCCCAACTTGTGCAAGGACATAGCACAGATTGAGGGAGTCCAAAGATCTGCTACTAAAATAATTACAAAGTTTAAAGACCAGACATACCATGACAGGTTATTAAAAACTGGACTATTCCCCTTACAGCACAGACATCAGAGGAGTGACTTATTATTTATTCAATTTGCTACAATCTCCTGACTTTTGTGATCAATGCAGCATCGAGAACTGCAACACAAGAAATAGTATGATATCACACAATAAAAAATTGGTAGTCCGTAGAGCTTCCACTAACTAAAGGGATAATTACTTTACAGTTAGGGCTGTTAAAGCTTGGAATAGACTACTCCAAGAGGTGGTAGACATCAAAAAGGTTGATCTTTTTAAAAAGAAGCTGGACAGGCTGTACTACAACAAACATTGAATGGTATGACCCTCAGATGTGGGTGACAATCTCGATGGGCATCTCTGCCCCCTTTTGTCCTACTGACCTAGTAATCCTAGTAAAGGGGAGGAAAGGAGGATGGGAGGTAAGGAGGAATCTAATAGTCACAGAGTCATCAGTGGTGGGGTGGCAAGCAGAAGGAGAAGAAATAGGTGGTAATGAAGTGACATTGAATATTCAGTTTGCATCTGGCAGGAGTGGTGTGTTGGAGGAGTGCTGGGAGAAGGAGCTGATGACAGACCAGGTGAGAAGGGAATGGTAAGGGTGACCAAGGGGTTGAACGGATATGGTACGGGGGATAGGTTGAGTAAGGGGGGTTGAGGAGAAGGGGGAAGGGGAGGTATGAGAAGAAAGGGGTAGGAATGCATCAGTGGGAGAAGACAGGTGGAGCCTGGTGGAGAGCTGAGGTAAACTCAGAGGAGAAAGAGGAGAAGAAGGGCAGAGCAGAGACAGGGGACATTACAACAGGAGTAGAAGGGGGAACAACTGCACTGGAGGAGGAGGAGAAGTGGAGAGGAAGGGGATGAGATAAAGGAAGGACAAGGCGAACAGAACATGAAAATGAGGGTGGGATCCTAGTGCTGGGAGACTCAATTCTGAAAGGGATCAGATGGGGAAGCAAGGGGGAGAGACATAGTTGTATATGGGTAGAGGCCATGCTAGGCATGACAGCAGAAATGATGGGTCAGTCTGTTCTGAAGCACGCTAGTGGAGAAACCTCACATAGTTCTGCATTTGGGAACAAATTACCTTGTGGGAAATATGGTAGATGTAGTCCAAGGAGGTTTGAGGAGCTGGTGGTGATTTGTGAGGAGGCAGATCAGTAACTTTCTCAGAGGTGCTTCCAGTACCCAGGGCGAGCATGGCAAGGAAGCTGAGGATAGAGGGATTTAACACGTGGCTAAGAGAATGGTGTCACTCCAAAGGGTATGGGCTGGTGGGGGGTGGGGAAGGACCTGGGAGGGCAGTGATCACTATAATACAAAAATCACACATGCCCCCACAATGCAAAGCATCATGGGCTGCATATGCAAATCACCACAGAATGTTATGCTGGTCCAACTTTAAGCAGAATTGCATGGTGCCGAAAGGCCTCTCACACAGTTTGCAAAGGGTGCTAACAGAAGACATAGACACGTGTTTTGTCCTACCAGGACTCCTCAGTATGCCTCATCTGTTTGACACCCCAGTGGAATGGACCAGCTACCCTATAGTGATCACTATGCTAAGGACAGGACACACTTAAGTGAGGAAGGAAGGAGGGTATTAAAACAGAGACTGGGGGAATACTTAGCAAACAATGAGAATTTTAAATACAAGAGGGGGTTGCAAGTGGCAGGAGTCAGGCAGGATCCACAGGTAGGGAAGCCGAATGAGCTTACTCCCATTACCAGCAGCAAAGGTCTTAGGGGGAGAGCAGGAGAGGATGCTAGAAAGGGAGAGAAAGTAGGGAAAGGGTGGGGAAGGAAGTAGGGTGAAGGGTGGTAACCTGAATGCTAGGAGTCTAGGGAACAAAGCAGCAGAGTTACAGGCTCTCATGACAGATGGGGAGGTGGGCATGGTGGCCATCACTGAGACATGGGCCACCCATTACCATGCTGGGACCTGGCAGTAGCGGGGTATAGGTTATTTTGGAGGGACAGGGTAAAAGGAAAAGGAGGGGGATTGCACTGTACATGAGGGAAAAACTGAAGTGTGTCAGGGAGGAAGGGGAGGAGGGCAGCACGGAGTCAATATGGGTGCAGCTACAGGACTCCAAAAATAGAACCCTTAGGATGGTAGTGGTGTACAGGCCACTCTCTCAGACTGAGGAGTTAGACAGAGAACTAGCAGGATATGACAGAAGGACCTGTGGGAGGAGTAGCACGGTGATTGTGGGGCCTTCAATCTGCTAGAGTGGATTGTGGTACCCCAGCCACCACGAATAGAAGGGAGCAGGTGCTTCTGGATACCTTCCAGAACAGCTTCCTATTACAGATGGTCAATGAGCCAACCAGGTTAGGGAATACCTAGACCTTGTGCTGGTGAATGGTGAGTTTGTGAGGGAGGTGGGGGTGGAGGAGTCACTTGCGGGGAGTGACCACCACTCGGTGTGATTCATGATAAACATGGGGAAAAGGGGGAGTAGAACAGGCATAAGGGTGTTAGACTTCAGGAGGGCCAACTTCAGGAGGAAGAGGGAAATAGTACAGCAGTATCTGGCCAGGATCCATCTAAACATGGAAACTAACCAGAAGTTGGAGGTCATTAAACTGGGAATTGAGGAGGCAACCGTAACATATACAAGGGTCTAGAGTAAGAGGACTAGGGCCAAGAAGCCTAGCTGGGTGAGCAGGGGATCCTGGAAAAAGTAAGAACAGCCACCTTTAAAGGGTACAAAAAACAGGGCGAGGGGAGAACAGAGAAGAATACCTGAAGGAGTCGAGGGAGGTGACAAGGGCAATCAGATCAGCCAAGGCATCCTGGTAACTCAGGCTAGCACAGGGCATCAAAAAGGGGGAGAAGGACTTCTTCAGGTACATCAGGGAGAAAAGGAGTTGTAAGGACCAAATAGTAAGGATAAAGAGGGATGGGGGTGGGTGGAACTATGGGCAGAACAGGCAGAAGCATTAAACAAGTACTTGCTCTGTATTTACTGAAGTGAAAGGGGAACTTGGACCCAAAGGGGTGGGAGGGTGGGCACGGGGGGAGGAGGTGAAGATGGAGAAATCCTAGTGGCAGAGTACTGAAGGGCTTGAGGGCACTGAGGGTGGACAAGGTGCCAGGGCTAGATGGCATACACCCAGGGTGCTTAAGGAGAAGGCAAAAGTTCTGGCAGAACTGTTGACAGACCTATTCAATGCCTCCCTGGACTCAGGACGTGTACCACAGGACAGAAGGATGGTGCACGTGGTACCCCTCCACAGGAGCAGGCCCAGGGATGAGCCAGGGAACTACAGACCAGTAAGCCTCACATCCATTGTGATAAAGCTGATGGAAACAATCCTGAAGGAGAGGCTGGTTTCCCTCCTAGAGGCTAATGGGCTGCAGGACAGCAGACAGCATGGGTTTGTCTCAAGCAGATCCTGTCAGATCAAAGTGGTGGAGAAAGTACCATGATGGGGTATCCAGACAATTAGACAGGGGCCCTGCAGTGGATGTCATGTACCTGGACTTCAGTAAGGCATCTGATTCTGTGCCGCATGGGAGGCTAGGAAGTAAGCTGGAAGGCACAGGGACAGTGGCAAAGATGATGGGATGGGTGAAGTGACTGCAAGGGAGACAGCAGAGGGTGGTGGTGGGATGGAGTTCTCATCTCCCAGGGTGGTGACAAGCGGGATGCCACAGGACTCTGTACTGGGGGCGGTGTTGTTTGGGATCTTCATAGCAGACACTTCAATAGGCATCAAGAGCAAGATTAGTCTGTTTGCAGATGACACCAAGATGGGAGTGGTAGTGGATGACCTAGAAGGGTGGCAGGGTTTGCAAGATGATATGGCAAAACTGGAGGCCTGGTCGTACACTTGGCAGCTGGGGTTCAATGCCAAGAAATGCAAGGTGCTACATTTTGGTGCAAACAACACAAGGAGGAGCTACAAGCTGGGGGGGGACTAGCCAAAATAAAAAATAGAGAAGGATCTGGGGGTGATCATAACAGGAGCAATAAACAACCCAGCACAGTGTTAAAAGGCAGCTGCAAAGGCCAACAGGATGTGGGGTTGTATTGCCAGAGGCATCTCCTCCAGGCAGGGTAGGTGATCCTGCTGCTGTACAGGTCATTGGTTAGACCACACCTGGAGTACTGCATGCAGTTCTGCTGACCGCATCTGTGAAGGACATTAGGTTACTGGAGGGGCAGCCTAGGCAACAAAATGATCCAGGTGTAGGGGACTTACCCAGTGAGAGCAGGCTGAGGCAGTTGAACATGTACTCCTGGAGGAGAGGAGGATAGGGGACAGGATCAAAACCTTTAAGTACATAAAGGAATAAATAAGATGGACATGGAGGGCTTTCAAATTAAGGAGGGGAGGACACTTAAGGAACAATCTTAGACTGGAAGGGGAAGGTTCAGGAGGGAAATGAGGAGACACGCTTTTACAAAAGGGTGGTGTCTGGGTGGAATGGATTGCTGGAGGAAGTGCTATCCTGTAGAACAGTGGGCTGCTTCAAAGGGAGATGGGACAGGGTAAGGGGGAAGGTCACTGGAGCGGAGGAGGGGAAGGAGGGGCAGCTGCAATATAATGGCTGCTAGCTGCACAATTGAGCAGACTTGATAGACCATAAGGCCTTTATCTGATGGCAATTTTGTATGTTCATATGTTCTAATAAAAAAAAGCAATTGTCTATGCACCATCGGGGATTGTTCCATATGTATGTATACAACCCTGAGTTGATGCATGACTTTGTCAATTGTCTTACCTTTCTCGAGGCCCAATGTGCAGCTTTTTCTGTCAGCCAATCCCAGAACTGATTAGGGAGTGAGAAACCTAGATAGGCTGAGGGAAGGGCTCCCTTTAGCATACTACTCTCTATGTTAAACCAAGCAGGTGTTTTAGGGCCCTGGTCTTGGAACAGTCGACAGGTGCTAGCTGTCTGAAAGACATAAGCATACCACTAAAATGCAGCAGACATTACACTCCCCCCCCATGGAGTTCTCAATGTGGCCCTGCTATGTTTTGGAGCAGAGAACCCCATATAACACTTCCCAGCAGGGCATTCAGTTTTTGAAACCATTTTTCCGGTATTTCTACTGGTAAATGAGACAGCATATAAAACACCCTAGGGCCAAGCAGCATCTTGATTGCTGCTATTTTCCCTGCCATCATAAGGTTCAGATGCTTCCACCTGTCTACATCTTTCTTCAAATTATTAATTAGTGGATTGAAGTTTGAGGCAACCAAGCTGAGCAGGTCGGGGGTGATGCAAATGATTAAGTACGTAATTCCCTTAGGTGCTCAGGCCAAATTTTTTATCAGATACAACGTTTGGAGAATTTGAAGCATTTAAGGGAAGTATTTCAGGTTTGTTGACATTAATCTGTAATCCTGAAATAGCAGCAAAGGATTGGAGCAGTCATCGCATGAGGAATACTTGAGGGCAGTCATTAGTTAAAATAAAACCATCATCTGCATACAACTTAACACGGTAGGAGTTATCTCCCATGTGTAGCCCAGAGATTTGAGGGTCTGCCCTTACTGCAGCCACAAGTGGTTCAATAGCCAGAAGAAACAGCAGCGGAGAAAGTGGGCAACCCGTCTCATGCCTCCAAATAGTGTGAAGGGTTCTGAGAGAGTATTATTAGTGAGCAGCCATGCTCGGCATCCATTATAAAAAGAGTTTTAATCCAAGTACAGAACTGCAACACAAAGTTACAATGGCACAAGATCATGTGCAAATATTCCCACTCTATGGAATCAAAAGAATTTTCAAAGTCCACTGCAATGGTAGCAGTAGGAGTGGGGAGAGCTGCAGTGGCCTGCATCAAGGTAACTGGGGCCTTCACATGGTCAGCACTAACTCTGCCTTTAACAAATACTACTTGCAAGAGGTGGATCACTTTGAGGAGGACTTTCTCCAACCATGATGCTAGTACCTTTGCTAGTATTTTAGCAACCACATTAATGAGGGAGATAGGGCTACAGCTTGCAGGAAGCTTTAAATCTTTCTCTCGGTAGCACCATGATAACAGCTCTTTTAGAGTGCTCAGGAACTCTCCCTTCTCATGCACCTCTGTCAACATCTCGAACAAGGGTGCTGTTACTGCACCAAAAAACAGTTGATAAAAATCTGCAGGGAAGCTGTCACCCCACGGGGATTTATGCAGAGCCATATTTTGGATAGCTGAGCCAATTTTCTCTTATAACATGTGCATCAGTAATTGAGAGACCTGGTTGGCTATTGTTAAATACCTGACCGTTGATTAAGACTTAATATTTTAACAGAAAGTGGATGTGGTGAAAAGTCGTGAAGCTTGTCATGAATGCAGTGGATGGCACTTATTTAGGAGCAGTCTGACAAGAAATGTGAAGTAGCCATATTGGTCCATAACTTAGCCAGGAAACCTACCCACCAACCCACCCAATGGACCCTGTCAGTCCTAGAAATAACTTTCACATGGTAACAATGTACCGTCACCAAGTAACGATAGAAAAGTACAGAACCACACTTTAGGGAGACAGACAAATCACAACATGTCACGGAAAACAGTATGAGCAAGTCAGCTTACCAAAGCAATGCTCCGTGTCTTGTTACAGCCTGCATCTACACAACATTACGGAGGGTAATATTTATTCTCGACTACTCTTGAGACTAATGCAATTAGCAGCACAAAGAAATAACGTTGTTGCTATGATAAGGAAGTGCAAAATTTATTCAGGAACTGAGCAAGAGTGGTGTTTTCTGGGGGAGAATAATATAGATGCACACAGGAGGAAGGGAAAGACATGGGGACAGGAGAAATGAATTGAGAAGTTACTCGCTGTGGAAGGGACAATTATGTAAGGCAAGGAGCAGAATTACGAAGGTGTTGTTACCAAAGAAAAATTTGAGGACAGAGATGAAGAACTGCTACTTGCTTAAAAATAGTTTGCGAGGAGTGGAGCAATCGCTACATATAGTGCAGTGGGCAAGAGACAGAGAAGCAACACAAGGTACAAAGCAATAGCAGTTCTATATCAGTATGTGAAAAGAGAGCAAAGCATTAAAAGTAGTCTGTAAATGCAATGCAGTAATTAAACTGTAATTGGTTGCTACTGAGACACTTTTGTCAGTAAATTGTTTTGTGTGTGTGTGGGGGGGTGAGACGCTGTGTAGTGCTTTAGACATGAAATCCCTACGCTGTAACAGGAACTGCATTTTAGCATTATTCAAATGGTGGGAAGCAGTACTGTTGTTGAGGAGATGGTGAGACAAAGTCATGGAAATGTCAAAAATGTCAGTTAATTTCTCTATTTTTGGGAAGTTATCTTTGAACAAATGGCTGCAGTACTGATTCCCAGATGGATTCCCTGCAAAGAGATCCAGAGTAACTGCAGATGTCTGCATGGCCAAAGTGGTTGAGAGTAGCAGGGCAAGATCTCCAGGGCCAGACAGAGCAGAAAAGAAATGTGTTTCACAGGTGTCAGACTGGAAAATGTTTAAAATCTGTGACAGAGAGGAAAACATTGCAGGTGTCAGTGACATAGTAGAATGGAAGCCAAGAGAACAAAGGAAAGGAGTGGAGCAGAAGAAGACATCACAGAAAAGGGGCACTGTAGAACTGATGCAAAGCAGTAAAAGCTGCAAAACCAGTAGTGAGATAAAGGAAGCATTCAAAGTGAACGACAAGTCAGAGACATCATGAAATAATGACTGTAGCTGAACTAGATCAGTTGGAGGAAAGTAAGGATGTGCACAATACCTAAAAAAGTACAACATGGGCAGTAAATGTGCTGAAGGACTGGCTCTGTACCAATAATCTGTCAATAGATTTTAGAACAGTTGATCTGCAAGAACTGAATGCAACACTGAGGCACTTTTATGCAACAGTGAAAGGTGTTGGAGGAAAAGAGTATATAGTGAGCTCTTTCTTCTGTCTCAGAGCAGGAATTAGAGTTACCATCTGTCCTGATTTTCGCAGGACAGTCCTGATTTGGGCAGCTGTGTCCTGCAAAAAAATATGAAAAATACTACATGTCCTGATTTTATAGTAGAAAAAATATTTTCTAACTTTCCACTAAATGTTCCAAAAAACTACAATACCTTAATTAAAAATAACTTAACATGATAAGAAACAATAGAAGCAACTAAGAAACTACAATACTTCACCTGAATTCTGATTATATAGAGAAAATAAGTATGTTGCACTGGTCGAGGTTACGTATTGTCCTGCGAAAAATCATGTTTCAGTAAGAAATGTCCCACTTTGGGCTTCTTAAAAGGTGATAACCCTAGCAGGAATCAATACATTTTTTGAATAATATTCAGAATAGTAGACATGTCAATATCTGTGCTGATGCAATTTTTCAATCAGTTAATAATGTGTTTATAGCTAGATTGAAGAAAATGAGGAAAGACGGTAAAACCGTACATCTCACCATCCTTCTGTTAGTGACGATGATTTACTGAAGCTCCGTTCATCAGAAGTGCTGTCTCCAGAAACTCCAACAGGCCTTGTCCAGCGTGTTTGGTTTCAGCTGCAGATCGGCCTGCTCTCCATGTCTGAGAAGGAGTAAGAGAACTCCGTCAAGACTCTTTCACTATTGAGAAATTTTCTGATGGGACAGAATATTTGTCCCTCAGTTTTAATCCGCATAGCAGAAATCATCAGGGTATAACAGAAGCAAACAAAGAGAGTTTACATGGCTTGCTTTTTTCTGACCCACAAAATCCTTGTTGCCCTGTGCAGCTATTCAAGGAGTACTTGAGCCACTGCCACCAGGAATAAGTGCACTATATTTGCATCCCAAAAGAGTCATCCACCCTACTGACACTGTCTGCTACAGTCAGGAGCCTATAGGTGTAAACTATCTGGGCAGCATGATGGCTAAAATTTCCGAAAGAGCACAGCTATCAAGATGCTACACTAATCATAGCATAAGAAGCTTGGCCATGCAGATTTTATCTAATGCTGGTCTTGCTTCTCGTGAGATTATGAGCGCACAGGTCACAAGTGTGAATCAAGCTTCAAGAACTATTGGTCAGCCTCTGTGTCAGACAGGCAGAAATGGTGTCGCCTGACATCTGCAAGAGCACCAGTATCACAAAAAGCAAACAATGCAACACTAATGTAGGCAGTAGCAGCAGATTAAGTATCATCAGATCACAAGAGAAAGATAGTGGCACATCAGAAGCAGCAGTCTCATCATGGAAATCACTGATGATGAAATGCTAGCAGCAGCATTTCAATGTGAACAGTTTCACAACTATGGAACCATAAATTTCCACTATCATACACACTGAGTGGTTATTTGTTATCGTAGTGATACTGATTGAATAGTAATAATAGCAGCACTGCAGTTGTTGACTACAGTTATATGTTAAAAACATTATATTTACAGTATATGAAGTGAAAAAGTTGCAGAAGTGGACAGTTAAATGTTACCAATGTTGTTATCATCAGAGTTATAAACTGTTAAGAAAATGGTCATTGTGAAATGTAATGTTTGTAACAATACAGAAACCATGTATGTTAATATATATTGAAAATCAGACAATTTTTTCTACTGAGTAAGAATACAAACTGTTTGTGGTACTCTGTGTTCCTTTGGTGTAAGGACACATAATAAAGTCACACTGTTTACCCTCTTTCACAGCATTATTCTTTATTTATTCACAGTAGCTATGTGCCCATGTTATAAGCGCAATAACCCACTCCAGGGTGTGCAGTTATTGGGGATTAATCAACACCCCGGGTGCGATGAGGGCACTCAGCCTGTGGCCTTATGCCTCGCAACGCAGCCGGGTGTTGATTAATCCCTCAAGTCAACTACACACCCTGTCATGGGTTATTGCTTACTTGTGTAAAGGGGGTGTCTAAGGCCTCCTTCTGCATGTCTGAAATACGAGGCAGGTTTAGGCCATCCAAAAAGGCTGAACATGTCTCCTCATTCCATTGTACATGGGAAGTATATAATTCCTTATAAAATTCCACCATCGCCTGATTAATGGCATCTGGAGAGGAGCATACCTGGCCTTTTGAGTTCTTAAGTTGGAGGATGTAATGATCTGCCTGTTGTTTTTTAAGCCTATAAGATAACAGTTTGCTATCATTTTTCCCATATGCCCAATATTTATATTGTGTCCTAATTTGCAGCTATAGTTTCCTGGTGGCTAAATAGCTGAGCTGGATTCTTATGGATGTTTGCTCATATAGCAGGTTTCTACTAACCAGTTGTTTGGGATCTTTTTGTATCTATCCTCAGCTATGCATAGTTGTTCTTGAAACTACCTGCCTCTTTCTCCTCTGTTTGCGTAACATAACTAATTATTTTGTTCTGGAGTGTGGCTTTAAAAGCCTTGCAGATCTTGGCTGGAGCAGCTGAACCTTGGGGATTGTCTAGGAAGAAATTCCTGACTTCCTCGGCCACCCATTTTGTAAAGTTCTCATCCTGCAACAGGAGTTTGACCTCAGGAGGGGGCTCAACTTCCATTGAAAGCACTATTGGGGCATGATTCAAAATATATAGGGGTGCTAGCTTCATATCCACCACCAGGGTGGTAAGTCTGGGAGAGGTAAGCCAATAATCAAGTCTGCTTTACCTTGCTCTAGCTAATGAGAAAAAGGTATACTCTTACTCATCCAGGTGCTGAAATCTCCAAGTCTCAACTACCTGTTGCAATGCCATCATATCTTTCAGGGCATACAGGGACTTCGCATGCCATTCAAGGTTCGAGTTGGATCTGTCCAATCAGTGATCCAATGCTAAGTTGAAGTGTCCCCCTATAATAACTTCAGGATTGTCAAAGGCCAAGTCCAAAAGTACCTGGGATATGGCATTGAATAAATTTGGGGCATCGTCATTTGGGGCATAAATGTTAACCAGAATAATCGGCCCTACTGGTGTAGCCATCTTAACCATAACCCATCTCCCCTCAACATCTTTTTTTTTGCTCAATTGTCTGCCATTTCAAGTTTTTATAACACAAGATGGATACCCCCTCCTTTGACCTTTTTAGAGGTGCTGTGAGCTTCCCATCCCACCCACTCCCTCTTTAGTTTCTGAGCTTCATTCCCTTTGAATTTGGTCTCCTGCAGGAATGCTACCTGTATTTTAAGCTGTTTCAACATGGAATGGACTTTTTTTTTATTGCCAAGTTCATGCCGTCACTTTCCATGAGGTGGTTATTAATATGTTTTTGCTATCCATGGTCTCTCATGAGGGTTGTGACTCGCACCTCCATCTCATCCCTTCCAGGTTGCAACCTGTTGTCTGTAGGCAATGTTTCTGTGTTATCTAGACCGTACCTAAACCATTTATCCAAAATGCTCCATACTTGGAATAACCTTCTTGCTAGTTCAGTATTCATCACATTTCTGTCTCTGTTTACCTTGTCAGCTCATTTATCCTGAAACAGATTCACACCCAACATGTACCACTGCAGAAGGGGAAAGTCTGGACCACACTTCCAGAGCTTTAGCAGCAAGTAACCTACAGTATACTTTCCAGTCCCCCTTGCATTTGTGGTACCAACACATTTTTCGTATCAACCATAAGTTAAAAAGTCCTATTAATTAACATTTGGTCTAGCAAAACATTTTGTAACCCGTTCAAGGAGAGAAATTCCAAGTACGACCAGGTAGCCATTCAATTCAGCTACCAATGATCAGGAAAGTCTCCCAGGGGGAGGAATGAATTAACACTGTTATTCTTGACTCTGACTCTATCTCTCTTAATAATTGTAATAACGCACAGATTTGTAAAGGAGGGAAATCCAATAGTTTCTTGTGAAAAAGTGAGAGCCAATACTGGATAAAGATATCTGGAGGGCAGCTACTGGAAATATCCTGTCATCTTACAACCAAAAAGAAGATGAAAAAAAATGAACGATAAACCCTCCATATAACTCACTGCTTCCCATGTCTGCTCTCTACACCAGTTACTTGAGCCTGCAAATTGCTTTTACTGAGAAAAACATGTGCTCCAAATCCATCCTATTATAACATTGGTTAGGGAAGTCTCATGATAGCAGCTAGTGGATTTCCACCTTCTGTTTGACCCATGCACACCCTCTGCAAACTTAGCCAGCAAGTCCAGAAGTTGCACCATGTGTGCTCTTAAGATCATCTGTGGCATGTTTCCCCTGAGTCACAAGATGGAGGAGAAGTCCGATGGATTATAACACTGCAACATTTGGAGCAGCCTGTCTATGAAGGCAATTCCACACCTTTGAACAGGGTGCTGCTCCATCACTATGGGTTTTGGCTGCACCTGGAGGCTGAGCCGTGGGAGATGGAAAAGTCAACGGGGAGGGAGGGTGAGGGTAATACTATCCATTCCACAAGGCCGATGGATAAACTCTTATCCTGCATTGCACCATGTCACCCCCCAAAACTGCAAACACAGGAGACCACCATGCACTCCAGAGGTGAGTGATATGGAAAAGTTCCAAAATAATGGCAATACAAAATTATATGGCAATTTAGTTGGCAATATTTATTACTGCAGGTCCGTAGAAAGCCAGGACTACAATAATGCAAATACTTTTACCCAGCAGCCGTGGCACTTCACTCCAATGAGCTTCATCAGGAGGCTAACTGATGGAGTTCAAAAACACACCTTATATAATGCAGGCAATTAACACACCATCAATTAGAATCAATCATAAACATTTCATTATACATGATTTTAGATACCATCTAATACAGTGTTTAGCTGCAGAGTGTATGTTGATTCCTTAAAGCATAAATATTCAAAAATGAAATACAATATATCAAAACAATTTATAAAATATACTTAATGAAATGAGAAAATTGTTTGTCTGGGGGGTAAATGTCAAGAAAACTTTTAAATATGGCCTTAATGTCTTGAAGACAAATATATAAAGAACAACCAGTAATTATGGCTTATGGGAAATTGTTTTTTAATTCTTCAAATAAGAATGCAAGTGTTTGGACTAAACACAAATTTATATAAGGCAGTCAATATCTAAAGTAAGTTGATCTGCAATAACTTTAGTATTTATTCATTATGCAATGACAAATTACAAAACAAGATGACATTCACAGCAGAGATATTGTAGGGAATTGGTTTCTTCTGAATCCTTAAAGCAAGAATATTCCTGTGCTCACCATATCTCAAAACTGTATAGGAAAAACAAGGAACATATTTTCATAAAGAATTTTAGCAAGCATATCCTACATATAAAGAAAATTATTTAATTTACAAGTAAATCACCTCTATTCCAAACCCTTTAGATAGGGTTATAGGTTAAGGGTGTGGGGTTGGATTTGTTCAGTGGTTTAGAAGCAAGCACAAGCAAATATTCAATACAATAACATAAATAAAAAACAAGAATAATAATAACCATCACAGATATTGCTGTGCATTTAAAGCACCCTTTTGCCATTAAGTTTACATACAGTATGAGGTCACAGATAGGGATTAAAGTCAATTTTTAAGTTTAGCCCAGTTGAGTGCATGGCTCCAAGGGAAAACATCCAGAATGTTTCCCTTTGCTGGAGCCTTTGATATCTGTCACCACCTCTGAGTCCTATCTTAACATTTGTTAGACCCATAAACCTTAAAATGTTGCATCACTATTATGTTTATAAAAGAAATGTGCAGCAACTGGGTTATCCATGTGGAAATTTATGTCCCATACATGTTCCTGCACATGTGTTTCAAGCTGTCTGGTTGTCATGCCTACATAGATTAATATGCTTGGACATAGCAAAAAGTACACAACAAAAGTCGTGGTGCAGGAAATACACTGACGAATGGATACTGTTCGTCCATTGATGGGTGATATGAATGTGTTGCCTTGTTTGCAAGTGGGACAGGAGACAGTTACCACACTTGAAATTCCCATGTGGTTTCTGGGGGATCCAGAAGGTTACTGGAGGGTATCTGGGGAGCTGACTTCCGACTAATTGATCTTTTACATTTTTTTCTTTTCTGAAAACTCACTGTAGCTGTTGTAGACTCTGACTTGGGTTCCACATACCTAGAAGAGAGAAAAGAATAAAACAATGCATCATAACAAACCAGCCATCAATTGATCTGGTATTCGAAGTAACATGTAAACAGTATTTTAACACTGTGGGAAGAACAATAACAAAAAAACAGCAACTTCTTTGTGTCTGGTGTTTGTCTATAGCTTCGAGCAGCCCCCCGCACCTGAATTCCCCATCTGCTAGTTCCGCCATCAGGATTTGACAATGTCGGCTGACTAAGCAAATGTAAAACTCTGGGTGGTGGCCTGGCTCAGCACCAAAGCTTTGAAATCATGCTTCAGCCCCTGATTACACTATGAGGGGACTATCTATTTCTATCACTCTAGTGGGCAAATGACCAGAATAAGTTTTATTGTTGATGTGTGCAAAGTCTATGGTCGGCTTTGTTCTATACCTGTACAAGAACCCAGACAGTTTTCTAGCATGCCTGGGGAGAAAGGTTATATCATCTCATTGTCTACATCCCTCGAACACTGGTTGTAAAACCACTGGATGGAAAAATTATCCCTTTGCCAGTAGCAAGTCATTAAGTGAGCCATCTTCTCACACAGTACATATGATACCATTTTACAGTGGTGCATGGCATCAATTTCATAGCAAAATCTCTTGTAAGTTACTTAGCCTGTGCAACCCCAAAGCCAATGACAGCTAGATCAAAACTTTCACCAGCTTTACCAGAGCCATAAATATTTAGACCATAGGGTTGCCAAACGTAATCAGTTGGTCAACAGTGCCACAGTATACATGACTCTTCTATTTAAGCTGAGGTTGCCTCTCTGGTTTCAGTTGCTCTGGTCCTTCTGCAGTTTTGACTACACAGTCTGCCCACTCCGGGCATAACAGTGCCCAAACAGGAGCAGATTCTTGGGCACCATTAGTTTCTGGAATAATGCTTACCTCAGGGCTTGGTAGGGCTAAGACAACACACTGGGGACAGGATTCACAAAGGAGATGCTCTGGGCACAAATGAGATGTGCCAGTGCAACCAGGATGTGCCAACCCAAGACAGTGCAATTCACAAAGGGATGTGCCACAGGATGCCCCATGCGCTTCCCCACTGTGAATCACACAGCTGGTGCATAGTGCAACTGGAGATGCCCCAACACAACCATGATGCACAAAACCACCCAGGCAGCAGAACAGTGGATATGGAGCAACCCAGCAGGGAATGGAGAAGCAACAGAGGAAACCGTGAATGGAACAAAGGAGGCAGGGACACACCCAAAGGGACCAGCCAAAGTGGCAAAGGACCCAACAGTGGCCACAGCAGACAATGTGCACAGAAATGGCACACACAGCAATACCTAGAAGCACACAACACAACCCACACAGTACCCTAGCTGGCACATATGACAGGCACACCCTCGCCCATCAAGGTGTGACATAGCCACCAGGGACACCATGGAGTTGTCCACATGACATGGCCACCTGCACAGGAGCCCAGGGATGTGGAGGTGTGAGATGCCACACAGGGGCACACTGGTGCATAGGCTGGCTGGCACACAGGTAAGAGCAGTGTGCCACATAGGCATATGACACCCTCAACCACTGTGGACCACATGCAGGTGTGATGACTAACAGTGCATCAGTGCAACAGATGCATGCCACAGGCATCACACACAGACCAGGGGCACAGACAAAGGCAGCATGACACCATACCCACCCACACGCCACAGGAAACACGGTGGGCACACAGTGGGTGGGACACGGCAGGGGAGCAGGAGGTAGCCACCTGCCATAACACGCTTGCAGGCATGTGTGCGGCACCAAGGGGACAGTGGACAGCTGCAGACAACAACAGAACACAACCACAAGAAACAGTGAATGACCACAGACAAAGGTTCAGAATAAAAACAATTTACTCAACACAATGGAACAATAACAACTATTTACAACAACAGCAGGCCAGAAATGGGAAGGGGAGTGTAGGGGCCTGAACAAGAACAACAGGGGAATGCAGGGGAGGAATGTATGTGCAGGTGCAAGCAAAGGGGACAGCTAGGGTAAACAGTGGGACTGAAGGGAGGGTGAACTACTAAAACAATATCCAAAGTTCTATGCCATGGGACGTGCCACATTAAGGCACTCATGCCTATGTCCTCCTGTTGAGAGCAGCTGGATCAGCTGTGTCAGTGCCCGAAAAAGGTGACCCTGACACCGGTACAGTGGCCTCAAGGAGTCCTCCATTGAATGCCAGACATGGAACCCCACCCACTGCAGCAGTCCTGGACGCCTCTTCCAACTGCCTTGAACTCATGGCACTACACCCTGTGGACCTACAGTGGGGGACACAGATAACAGAGATGAAGTGACATGTTCCACAACCCCCCCACCCCCCTGCATGTACGCTGGAGGCATCCACCACAGAAATGGCCAAGAGCCCACCAGGTACAATGCACACCGTACCAGGCAGGCATACAGTGCCACATTGTGGCTGTGTGCAGTAACCAAGTGGGAACATGTCCCACATGATCATACAGGGGTGTGTGCAGAGGGGCACAAGGCCAAGCTCATGCAACACATGCACATGCCAACAGGCCACACAAGTGTGCAGGCCCCATCAGGACACCACTGGAGCACCACTGTGTGCCCACAGTGTGCACGACATGCACACATGGTGAGTGTCCACGCAGGGACCAGGAGTACTGTGGCCCAGGCACATGCCACAAACACAACACCACAATGTGTGTATGTGCCCAGCAAGACACGGACACGCACAGGGTACCAGTAACAGCCAACAGAGCACACACCTACCCCTTCTGACACAAAGAGAAAGCACAAGACAGTCACTCACCTGCCCCAGCACAGGTCTGTCCACGGGCACCTCCAGTGGCCCTAACGTTCCGGACCTCCACTGCATCCATGTCCCTCCACCTGACCACCAGCCCTGCAGGGTAAACAAATGCAGAGAACACCATGAGGAGATGTGATGTGAGACATCCCCCCCAACAGCACCGGTGCCAGCATGCAGTGAAGGTGGCAACCCACAGTGCCCCAGTGATGATAGCTCCGGCCATGTGAAGCTGCACACTGCACCCCATCCTGTGCCCACCATGTGCACAGATATAGGCATGCAATGCATATGGCAGTGTCACCCCATGCATGCCACAGTGGCCACACCCAGCCAAGCACCATAGCACACATGCCCAGCCCCTGTGATTGTGGGCAATGGCAACACTGCATGTGCAGCCATGCCCACATGTGTGTGAGTGCCCCTGTGAGTGTAGTGGAGTGCAGTGCATCCGCCCCAACCCCATGCTTACTCTGTGCAACTGTAGAACTGACATACCTGGAGCGTGGCACTTCACCCCTGCATACACGGTCCTGTAGGCTCACCAGCCTCACCCTGCCCCTGCACTGCAGGTCATTGTAATGTTGCCTGCACTGCTCCCCATTTCAGGGGACACCCATCCTCCACACCAGTTGCACCGCAATCCTGGCCCACACATCCGACTGTGGTTCATGCAGGCTAAACAGCTGCCCTGCCACCTGCATCACCAGGGCCACAAGGCTGAAGAGCTCTACCTTGCTCCAGTTCATGGCCCTTGGGCCAGGCCTCTGTGCATGTAGCATTTTCACATACAGTGCCAGCAGGCAGGTTTGCACAGTATGGCCACTGCACACCTCTGGGCAATTGAGCCACATGCGGGTTTAACCATTGTGCAAGCACTGCACATGGCGTGTTGTTGCATGATTACTGCCAATAGTGCTCGATCATGCATGAGCACTGCACTGACAGGGCAGGAATTCAGGGTCATGGGTCATGGCTGGGTCATGCATGCACACACCACATGTGGATGCCATCTTTTGAGTGGCACACATCATCATGCATGCACACACCACGCGTGGATGCCATATTTGACTGGCACACAGTGCCGCGCACAGTGCTGGTGTTGCATCATATGGCACAAGTACACAAAATCACTCCTTTGCAAGATCAATGCACACAACGTAACACACACAGTACAGCGGGCATTGTGCATATGGATGGTCATGAGCGGAGGGGGGAAATCGCTCATTGTATGCAACCGGATAGGGAGCGCTGTGCCTGTCAGGCCAATTGCGCATGCACATATATGCACCACGAACGATGCACCGTATTCAGGACTTGCCCCAAGGCCAACGTGCATGTGCTTGAATTGCACCATGTGAGAATGCACTCAACGCAGCAGATGCGTCATGCTGATTAAGATGAACTGAGGGCAATTATGCAATTCACAGACTTTGCTCCCAAATCAGCTCATTGCCATATTCAGTGGCATCTCACCCATTTAGCATCTCATTAACACTGCTCCAAACCTCATTTGCATGCCCTGGAGACAAATGCTCCTGAAAGTGTTTCTGCAGAGTTCAGATGACTGAGAGGACTGTATCCTTGAAGGTAGATTTTTACAATATTCCAAAGCGTGTAGCAGCACCACAGGATGGTTTGAAGCCTTGGATATATAGGTATTGTCCATAGCTGTGCAAGGACAACAGACACATCCTGTTGTGTGCCATGCACTGTCCCACTAGCCATACAAGGCTCGGCTTTGGGGGTTGTTGGTGGGTGGTGTACCTTGGCACCATGGCTGTCTACCATGTGTGTTGCAGTCCTGGCTACTAGCCATGTTCCATGACATGCAACATCTGTATCATGTCCAGGACAGTGCTTCTACACATGCCAACAACAAATGGACTGGATGGCTAATGCACAGCTGTCCCTAACAGTCCCAGATACTGTTCCAGAAATGCATGGCAGGTGGTGTTGTGTTCAGTAGGCAGGGTGCCATGACCCAGCTGCAGCCAGATACCATGCCTGCACTTGTATGGGGCTGCATGTGGATGGCTGATGGCTGTGTATTCTCACCCACAGTAGCCAACATGACTGTACACAGACAGCTGCTGGATGCAGATGCCCAAATTTCCTGGTGACGAGGATAGGGCACTGATTGAGGCATACCTGCTGTGGAAGAATGCCCTGTCTGGAAGGGGTGGCAGCTGTAAGCTGCAGGACGAGGCCTGGGAAGCAGTGGCATGGCATGTGAACGCAGTTGAGAAGTACAACAGGACCCCACAGGAGTGCACGAAACATCTGAACGATGAGAGGAGGAGAGCCAAGGAGAAGGTTGCACACATAGAGGCCTCCCTGAGATAGACAGGGGGTGGTCCACAGACAGAGGTGCACCTCACACCCACAAGGGAGCTGCTTGTGGTCAGCATGGGCTGTGCAGTTGTGCAGGGTGTACCCGGGGGGGGTCCAGATGGGTGGCAGCCCATCACAGCACTGTGAGTATACATGCCCCAGACGCATATCTGTCCACTTGCATGTGCCATGTGCACCGTGACAACCCCACTGTATGTTACTGTCATGCCATGTGCCTGTGTGCAGCACTATGGATCTGTGCACCCCATCCATGGCCCATGCTGTGCAGCCGTGTGACAGGCTGGTCATGTCTGGGGGCATCCGTGGCATTGTGGTGCCCTGTACACCAGTGCTGCCATCCCAGTGGTTGGTGGCCAGGGTGCTGCACAGTCCTGCATGGTGATATGTGAGCACGTACAGGCACTGGTCCTCTCCAGCTAATGCTGGTGCATGGCTGCATCAGCAGAATGGGTGTTGCATGTCCATCACAGGAACTGTCAGGAGCAACAATGGCACACCCCTATGTCACACTGTACATGCCTGTCAGAACACTCTTGTCTCCCATGTTTGTAACAATGTCTCCCTTCTTTCTGTTGCAGCTCCATCATGCCTCTTGAGTGCTGCCATGTCTGATGCACCAAGGGATGTCACAGGAGGTGATGATGCAGGGCTGTCCCACAGGGCTGGGAACACAACTGAGGATGGTGCCATCTCTAGAAGTCCCACACCACATCTTCCCCAGCCACATCACCAGTGGTGGCAGGTCCATCGAACACCTCGGCAAGTGGTGACATTGCTGGTGACCGTGATGCCACTTGGCTGGAGGGTTTCCTGGGTTTGGCTGACGATGACCCAGAGGACACGGTGGACATCACCGATGTCCTGCTGGTGCTGGCATCCGGTATACAGAGGGCATATAGCAATGTTGCTGATGATCTTGATGCCACACAAATCCCAGAGGACATGGCCGGCAGTGCAGCACATGATGCATGGGTGCATACACAGGTGGCACCTGCAGGCATTGGTGTTTCTGCCACCCACAGCACACCTGCAGAGCCCTCACAGTTGCCCATAGTGTTGGGTGCTGTGGGCTCTGCGACTGGTGCTGCTGTGGCAGCGGGGACCTCCAGCATGGCTCAGCAGGGTGATGTGGATCCACCGCAGGAGGTGGTGGACCATGATGCAGCCATACCTGGATGCGCTGTGGTTGCACAAGCCCATTCCCTACCCATACCCCAGCCTGCTGTGGTGCGTCCACTGACAGTGGATGCACAGCGGCAGACTGTCACACCACCCAGCCATCGGCACCATCCCCGTGAGCTCTTCACCTGCTGACAAGATTAAGGGCTACGCCTCCTGCAGGACACCATGGAGGGGCAGGCAATCCCACAGGCAGGACTCAGGAGCTCTGGATGCTGCTAGCCATTGAGCATGAGTCAGCAGCCATGTGGCATGCCCAGATGTTGGCAGATGCACGCTTACTGCTGGTGGGCATGACCGCAGCTCTGGAGGAGATTGCACATGCTGCTGAGGTTTAGTGTGCATTCAGTGCACACTGTGGCCGCTGGGCCTCCATCTGAACACCCAAGAGTGCCTCACGCATACCCAGACAGTGGCATCAGGTGGACCCATTGCTGTTGATGCCATCACCACAGCTCTCCATGCCCAGCATCCCCGTAACTGACATGGATCATGGGGCCACCACACCAGTGAGCACCTGTTCACAGTCTTGCTGCAGTACCCCTCGTGGGATGTTGGCAACTCCCCATGTGGCTGGCGGTGCTGCTTCAGTGACCTCCAGTCATGGGCGAGGCAAATGTGTCCGTGGTGGCTGTGGTGCCTCCCTGTGACATCCGGGTCACTGAACACATGGCCCCGCACCTGTATCCTGTTTGTCCCACTCACCTGACTCCCATGCCTGGGGGTGTGTGTGCATGCACCTGCCTCAGTGCATTGCCATTGTGGGTCCCCTGTGCATTGCCACATGCATGTCCGTGTGTGCCATTGTTGTGCTGTGTGGCATGGGCATGATGAGTGTGGCTCTGTGTCTGCTGTGCATGTGTGCCAGCAGCTGTACACTGATCCATGCCATCCCTGGCACATACACAGTGGTCCATGGCCATGCGGATCCTGTTCTGTGTGGTGTGTGCATATGTGTGGTGTGTGTGTGTGTGTGTGTGTGTGTGCAGCATTATCACCATCATGGGTGTGTTAAACTGCAGCGCTGCTGCTGTTGCATGGCCTGTGGTGTGTGTCTGGCTGTGTGTGTCGTGTGGGCTGCCATCCATGTAGTATCCACCTGTGATACTCACCTGTGGTCCCCAAAGTGCTCCTCCACAATAGTGTCCCTGTGCTGCTGGGCTCTTACGTCCAGCTGTGGGATCCTGCATGGAATTGGTGATCCAGACCAATGCCCCAGACCACTGCATCCTGTTCCCCACCCTCATCCTCCTTCCCTGAACTGTCACCCTCCTCAGCCTGGACAGCTATTCCATGGTCAATGGCCATGTTTTGTAGTATACAACAGGCCAGGAATATGCCAGAGGGCTTCTCTGGGCTATACCGTAGGACACCACCCAACCTATCCAGACATCAGAAGCGCATCTTCAGCATGCTGAAGACACACTCGATGATGGCATGCGTAGCGATGTGTGCCTCATTTTAACACTCCTCCACCTCTGTTCCGGGTTGTCAGAATGGGGATAGTAGCCAGGGTCAGACTGGGTATGCAGCATCACCTGTGGGGAGCAAGGGTGGCTGTTACCTCACTGCTTACATGTGCATCATGCCCTACCCCCATTCACCATAACGCACTGTCGTGGGTGCCAGTTGTACACCACAGACCGTGCTAACCATCCCTGCCAGCCTACATCCCCCTCCCACCTGCTGTGGTCTGGCCATGCTGAGCAGATCTGCCCGTGCCTGCCCATGCCATGGTTTCCCGTGCATGTTGTGGCCCCCATTGTCTGCACCAGTGTGTATGGTGACTGTGCATGCCTGTCTGTGTGTGGTGTGATCTGCCCTGCCACTCATGCCTGCTGTTGCGCTGCACCCCACCTCTCATGCATTATTGTTGTGCTGCACTGTCCCACTGCGTGCACGGGTGCAGTGCTGTTCCCTCTCCAGTTTCCCTCCTGTGCTACCCCCCCCTGCACATTGTGCATCATGCCACTTGCACACCTACCCCCTCCAATCCTGTGCTGCGCCATGGTGTCCTGTTCCTGTGCAGTTCAACATGCCCCACACACCTACAAGATGTTCGCTAGGTATGTTCCCAGCCTCAAACCTGCAGCAGAGGGCAGACTGGTGCTGTATGAAGGCATCATGTGTGATCCCAGGGTGTGTGGCACATACATCACTGATGCACCCTGTGGCATTAAACACCACCTGGCAGTTTACAGAGTGGTAACCCTTGCGGTTCACATATGTCCCACTTTCCTCAATAGGTGGTGTGCAGATTGCCACATGGGTGCAGTCATTGGCCCCAATTATGCCTGGCATGCATGCCACCCTGTGGAACTGCTGCATGTCTTCTGTCCACTCTGCCTGTGTGCATGGGAAATGGATGTATTCTGAAGCCTGTGAGAGCAGTGTAGTGAGGAATTGTGTGAGGATGGGGCGTGGTGCTGGGAGATGCCAGTTATGTCTCTGGCTGGCCTCTGGAAGGTTTCTGTGATGAGCAGACGCATTACTGTTGTCACCTTGGTCTCCACTGCTGTGGCATGACCCCTTCCAGTGGGTGCCTGCATTTCATCATGGCACAGCTCACAGATCTGCCTCAGAAAAGCCCTGTTCGAAAGGTATTAGCAGACCATTTCAGTATCCATTAGCTGTTCAAATGTTTGTTTGGCACAATACTGCAACGGGGCTGGCCGCCTATGGTGCCTTCTGCTGCCATGTTGCTGGTTCGCCCATCTCCTCATCCCCATTATCATGCCTACCATCAGGAATGGTGCACCATCCATTCTTAGCTTTCTGCTGCTTCTCTCTTTCTGCTTCTCCTTGCTATCCTGCTGTTGACCTGCTGGGGTCTTGCACTTAAGTTTACTCCATTTATACTTATCTCCCCATGGTGCATTTGGTACTTGCGCTGTGGATGCTCTGTACGTGTGCACTCATTTTGCTCTGTGAATGGCTCTGCACTGTTTATGCAGGTACATGCCCCCTCAAATTGTGCTGTATGTCATTACATTGCATCTCTGGTGATCCTGTTCGGCGCAGCATCTGGCTTGCATTGAGCATCTACTCTGTCTCTGAATGGCTCCATGGCACATCTCCGGGTTGCCCGGCACATCTCATTTGTGTCCAGCGCATCTCCTTTGTAAATCCTGCCACATGTCTCCAAGCACTGCATATCTGTTAGAGGTTATTACTAGAGTGTCCCCGTGAGATGCTACATGCATCCGACAACGGCTGCAGATGCTGGCAGCTCCAGGAACAGGCCGCTGAGGAAGGCACCCATTTGGTCATTTTATTTCTTCTCTTTTGCCTTCCCCTCACACCTATTGCCAGGGCTCCCTTGATATGCTTCCACAACTCTTATTAGTGCGTCCTACCCCCAATACCTCATCCTCTCTAGCTGGTTCAGTAGTATTCATGTCAAGTTGGTGTTGTGCCATGTGGCGTTTGTGGTGGTTGATACCAGCCCGCTTTCTTCAGTGTTACTCCTCAGAACTGTTCAGCTTCTTTGGGATTATTGAGCGTTATATACCCTTCATCGCAGGTGATCCTTAGCATGACCAGGAATCTAAGTGAGGCAGGGATGTTTCATCTGGCAAACTAACATTTCACTTCAGCATAGGCCCATCTTCTTTTGAGAGTTAAATGAATAGTCCTGATAAGGCTGGTCGGGGACCCTTCCCTGCACAAGATTTCCTTTTCCCTCACTAGTCAGAGGTAATGTTCCTTCACAGGATACTGCAAAAATTAGAATTGGTTGGGGCCACTCACCTGCCTTGGCCTTAGTGCCAGGGATCACTGAGCTCTCTCGGACTCTGGCGAGCCACTATTGTTCAGCTGCAGGAGCCTTGGAAGTACGATTTGTAGAAAGCACACCATATCCCATCTCTCAGATCATTAAGGGATGCCCACAATTTGGACATTCTTCCTTTGTGCTCTATTTTACATGTCGTCCACTTTGGTTAATAAATATTGTATCTGGTCATGATGGTCCCTCAGCTGGCCCTGCTGTTTCTGAAGAGTTGCCTTGTGGGATTGGACTGCTTTCTCCTTGCCCACTACCCGATTAGTGAGGGTCTGTAGCTCTATGTTAGTCTCTTGGGTTGTATCTTTTAGTTCAGCTGTATCCTGTAATATTTGGGCTAGCATGTTGGTAATATGTCCCATATCTGTATTTTGGGGAGAGATGTTTTGCACCACAGTGTGTCAATCCTTGCCACATGTCCGTTTCCACCGTGTAATCCTCAAACTGTCACAGCGGGGATTCAGCCCAGTACTTCCAGCTGTGGCATGGTGATGGCAGACCATAATCAAAGACAGTTGCCCCACAGCTTTGGCACTCCCCACCAGCTCAAGACAGATATCAATTGGAAGCCGGTACAGAGTAGAATCAACTTTTGTTCTTTTTGCCCTCCAGAACTCAGCACTATTTACAGATGGGGAAGAACTGGCTCACTCCAAGTCACTCATTGTCAAATAGGCTTCCTCCATGTTGGCTGGCAAACACTGCCCCCTTTCTGAGTGAAACATTAATAAAAACACAGTCCCCTTATCCATAGTGTAGGGACCCCCCCACGCTGCCTGATCACTGAGTGAAATAATAATATATTCACAGTCCCTGTTTCCATAGTGTAGGGACCCCACACCCTGCCCTGATCACTGAGTGTAATAATAATAAAATCACATTCCCCTTTTCCATAGTGTAGGGACTCCCCACCCTGCCCTGATCACTGTAGGAAATGCAAAAAATGAACAGGTCCCTATTTTCCATAGTGTAGTGTCCCCATCATGCCCAGTGCATCCCACCAGGCACAGCCATGCAAATGAGACCGTAATGGGCATACAAATGGCCACCTTTTGCCACACATGCCCAATTGGCTTATTTGCATGTTTTGGCTAAAATTCACCCATGGGGCTACAACACATACAGGTATGTGCCACACATTCCCCTAATTCCCCTGAAGTGTAGGGACCCTCCGCTCCCCCTGTTCACTGAGTGTAATAACAATAAAATCATATTCCTCTTTTCCACAGTGTAGGGAACCCCCACCTACCCTGTTCACTGAGTGTAATAATAATAGGATTGCATTCCCCTTTTCCATAGTGGAGGGATGCCCCAACCTGCCCTGATCACTCAGTGTAGTAATAATAATAATATAATCACATTCCCCTTTCCCATACTGTAGGGTCCTCCCCACCTTGCCCCAACCACTGTAGAAAATACAAAAAATGAACAAGTCCCTGTTTTCCATAGTGTAGTGTCCCCCAACTCCCACCCCGGTAAGCAGTAACCCACCACCCCTCACCCCCATCCCATCCCGTGATGGCAACTGGCACAGTGCTCCCCACCCTGCCATGGCCAGCCACTGACTAATCGGTACTCGAGCATGTATAGTAAATAGGTTGCGCTCATTGGTTGTCTTGACAATAAATGAGCACGTACTATTTACTGTATGCGCTAAGGTACCGATCTGTTGTGGCTGGACATGACAGGGTGAGGAGGGCTGTGTCAGTCACCAGCACGGGACAGTGATGGGGTGTGTGGGGTGATGGGTTACTGCCTACTGGGGTGGGAGTGGGTGGGGGACACACACTAAGGAAAATAGGGACTTGTTCATTTTTTGTATTTCCTATAGTGATCGGGGTGTGGTGGGGGTCCATACACTATGGAGAAGGGGAATGTGATTTTATTATTATTACACTCAGTGTTTGGGTGGGCTGGGGGTCTCACAATGTGGAGTGGGGGTGTGGTTTTATTATTATTTCACTTAGTGATCAGGATGAGTGGGATCCTACACTATGGAACAGGGAATATTTTTCTTTTTTTCTTTCAGTGATCCTGGCTGGGGGGGGGGAGGAGGGCTGGCCCAGTGCATCCCACCAGGTGCAGCCATGCAAATGAGACCATAATAGGCATACAAATTACCCCTTTGCACCATACATGCCCAATGGGCTTATCTGTATGTTTTAGCTAAAATTTGCCCATGGGTGATGTTGCGCATACAGGTATGTGCCACACATTCCCCTATGGGCGGTCTTCAGCCACACTCCCTGGATGCACCATGCCATACACGGTCCGCATGCTTGCTATGTGCCGCACATCCAGGGTCTGATATTCATACAGAATGTACAATCTGTTCTCATCATGCATTCTGTTTGAATATTGCAACAGAGCTAGCTGGCGCATCTTTTTTGCACAACGCACTGTTATGTGCGCACATCCGGTCGACTCTGAATATGGGATCCAGAGTGTTTAGACTCTGGTATCATAAACTCATGCAGAGTACCTCACTTTGATTTATAAAAGGTTAAGATGTTATTGACCGGTCGTTGATCAGAATTAATTGTGCATCATTTTCTCATTATGTTTTGAAATTGTTAAGTGTGCCAGCACATTTTGTAACACATCAGCATACATACAAAACACTGATTTAAGCAGATTCTGAAACCTACAGATTGGAACTGTCCCCCCACCACCACCACCACCACCACCCTTTCACATTTCTTATAATTCACAGTGCATAACAATTTTTAAACTGCATTTTGACTGGGTGGTAATTTACCCCAATAGACATTAGCAGTGTTGTTTTTAATCTCTTAAGATATGATGTTTCAGCAGCCATAGTAAGTTGAAGTCTTGATTTTGGGAATCCATTAACACCATGCCAGCATGGGAAAGAGGACACAGGAGGAGATTGCACAAGGGATAGTACTCACAAAGAGAAGGGAGAGAGGGGCATTACTAGTGGAGAGACTGAGTATGGCATGGCAGGGGGAGGGAAATACTCAGAGAGGTGAGGAGGGAGCGGAAGGTTGGCAGTCACAGGAGGAGGGGGAGGGGTCTCAATTGAGAAGGGCAGGGGGAAGACACTGGGACACACTGTAAAAGCACTGTCCTGAGTGGCCCCAGAAATGAGAACCTGGGTGGGGGATGGCGACAGGAACAAGGAAAGAGGAAGGAGGTGTACTAGTGTTGGGGGACTCCATACTCAAGGGGATCAGATGGGGCAGCAAGGGGGAGAGGCACAGTAACCAGCTTCCTTGCACCAAATTGCAACTACCCCGACCCCCTCCCCATCAGCTCCTCACATCCCCTTGTGCCTGACCAGTGGCTCCGGCCTTCGCCAATTGCCTCGCTTATACACCCCTATGCTCTGCATCACCCCTTCTATTCTATTTTTCTTCTTCCTCCTATTCCTCCTTCCCTCCCCTCCGTCCTCCCTACTCAGCTACCCACCTTCTCAACCTCAAGCACTTCTGCTCACTTCTTCCCCCCACCTCATCCCCCCACACTCCTCTCCTACTCCTTCTGTCAACTTGATGCAACTCGCCTCAACTCCTGTCATGCTATCACCACTCATGCATTGCAATTAGCACTTACTTAAACATGTATTATCCGGTAGTTGCTCCATGTTATGTATACCCTGTCCTTCATGTTCTCATCCCTGTACTGCTTCACCAATTGTTTAAATTCGCTATGGATCACCTGTACTGCTCCTCCTATTGTAAACAATGTACTCATGTTATCCCTCCCAGGTATTGTACATCATCTGTATTGCACAATCATTATTTTTCATTTTGTCTGTTCATGTTCTGCCTCTTCTGTAACCCTTCCCCTCAGGTCGCACCATGAGACGAGCATCTTTTGCTCAGTGTGCCTTTCCTGGTGAAACAATTTCAATAAATAAATAAATATGGGTGGAGTCCATACCAGGATTAAGGCAGACAAGGCAGGACAGGCAATCCTAAGGTACATAGAAAGGGTAGGAAGAAACCACACATTGTGGTACATGTGGGGACAAATGACCTAGCGGGGAAATGGTGGAGGTAACAAAGGAGAGGACTGAGGAAGTGAGAAGGTTGTGTGAGGAGACTGGGGAGTTGCAGCATTCACTGAAGTGTTCCCAGTACCCTCTTAAAGCACAGTGAGAAAGGAGAGGATTAAGAGGTTGAACTCATGGTTGGTAGAATGGTGTCAGACTAAGGGATATGGGGTTGTGGGTGGCTGGGGCAGTACCTGGGATAATAACAATCTGTTTGTAAGGGATAGGGTGCACCTGTGTGGGGAGGGGAAGGAGGTATTAAAGCAAAGACTGGGGAGGTATATTGTGACAAAGGTGGATTTAAACTAGATGGGGAGGTGGCAAGTGGACAGCAGGTAGGCAAGGATCTGATAGCATGGAGCCTACCTCCTAGGCTAGCAGGGAAGGGCTTGGGGTGGCTGAAAAGGATGGATGGAGTAAAAGGAAGAAAATGGAGGCTAATGAAGGAACAGGGCAGGATGTAAGTAAGTAAGTAATTATTTTAAGCGCTTTTCCAAAGATCAAAGCACTGTACAAATAACAATAAATATAGACAAATACAACATTAACATATATATATATATACTGTATATAAAACAACAAATATAAAATAACAATCATGGAAGATGGTCTGCTGAGCACAGAAGCTTAGGCAACAAATCTGCTGAGCTATAGGCACTCTTAGCAGTGTGGAGGGTGGATATTGCAGCTGTCACAGAAACGTGGGCAACTGAGCACTGGGACTGGGATCTGGCAATCCCAGGATACAAAGTATACAGGAAGGACCGTAAGGAAGGGAAGGGCAGTGGTGTGGCAGTCTGTGTGAGGTATGGGATCAAATGCACGAGGACGGGGGAAGAAAGGAGAACAGAGGCAATCTGGCTGCAGCTCCTGACTCAAGGGGTGGGAAACTGAGGTTTGGGGTGGTATACAGGCCACCATCCCAGTCTGAGGAGCCTGACAAGGAATTAGCAGGACAAATCAGAAAGGTATGTAGAAAAGGCAAAGTGGTCATCGTGGGGGATTTCAACTTGCCGGGGGTTGACTGGAGCATTCCAGTCACCTCCAGTGCTAGGGAGCAAGTGCTCCTGGACGCAATCCAGTAGGATCTCCTGACACAGTTGGTTAGTGTGCCTACTAGGCTAAAGAACACTTTAGATCTGGTGTTGTCAAATGAGGAGGCAGTAAGGGAAATAAAGGTGGAGGTCCCACTAGCTGACAATGATCACCAAACAGTGTGGTTTAATATCACGATGTGTGGGGAGCCAGAGAAATCAGTTGCTCAGGTAGTAAACTTCAGGGGAGCAGACTTTGGGAGGATGCAGGAAGTACTGAAAGGGACACTAGAGGGCATAAGGCAGGAGATGGATGCAGAGCAGAAATGGTATATTATTAAAAGGGGGATTACAGAGGCAACAGAACCTTGCACCAAGACACAGAGTAAGAGGAGCAGAGCAAGAAAACCATGCCAGTTGAACAGCAAGGTAGTGGAGGTGGTGAAAGCAAAATGAGAGGCACACCAGAGGTATAGAAGGACAGGGAAGGAAGTGGACAGGGAAGAGTATGCAAGACGGTCCAGGAGGTGACCAGAAAAGTGAGAGAAACCAAGGCCCAGAGGAGCTGAGATTAGCGCAGGGAATTAATGGGGAGAAAGACTTTTCAGGTACGTCAGGGAGAAAAGGACCATGAAGAGACAATAGTGAGGATAAAAGGGGTGGAGAGTGGCGGAGAAAGGTGAGGAGCAGGCAGAAGCACTGAATGAATACTTTGATCAGTGTTCATGGAAGAAAAGGAGGACCGCTGCCACTATGGGCTGGGAAGGTAGGGACAGGGGAGAGGAGGCAACAGATGGAAGAATTGAGGCAAGTAGAGTCCTAGAGGGACTGAGGCACTGTGGTAGATAAGGCACCAGGGCTGGATGGTATCCACCCCAGCGTGCTGAGGGAGATAAGCGGAGGTGTTGGGTGGAGCCACTGGGCGGATATGTACAGCACCTCACTGGAGTCGGGATGTGCCACTGGACTGGAGGATGGCACATGTGGTACCATTACACAAGAGTGGAACAAGGGATGAACTGGGTAATTATCGCCCTGTAAGTTTTACCTCCATAGTATGCAAACTCATGGAGATAATACTAAAGGAAAGACTGGTGTTGTACCCGGAGGACAATGGCCTCCAGGATGTGAGGCAGCATGGGTTTGTTTCGGGGAAGTCTTGTCAAACCAACCTGATACAATATTATGACTGGGTGACAGGTGAGCTGGATAAGGGCCATGCAGGTGGATGTTCTTTACCTGGACTCAGCAAGGCCTTCGATTCTGTACCTCATGGGTGACTTGGGGAAGCTAACTGGAGTAGGAGTAGGGACAAAAATAATGAACTGGATTACAAGCTGGCTGAGTGGGAGGCTGCAACGGGTGGTGGTGAGAGGGGAGCTCTCAGCTCCAAGGCCGGTGATGAGTGGGGTGTCACAGGGTTCTATATTGGGGTCAGTATTGTTCGGGCTCTTCATATCAGACATTGCACATGGGGTGGTGAGGAAGACAAGTCTATTCGCTGAGGACACCAAAATCAGAGCAGTGGAGAATGGAGAGGAGGGATGGAAGCAGCTGCAGGGGGTCTAAGCAAGCTAGAGAAGCGGTCAGAGAGGTGGCAGCTGGGGTTCAATGCAAAGAAGTGTAAGATTATGCACTTTGGGGTGAAGAGCCCAAGGAGAGAATACTGGCTGGGAGAGGTTAAGCTGGGGGTCACTCAGGAGGAGAAGGACCTAGGGGTAGTGATAACAGGGACCATGGATAACACTGCCCAGTGCAGGAGAGCTGCTGTAAAGTGAACAAAATGCTGGGGTGCATAGGAAGGGTTTTTTCATCCAGGTGAAGAGGAGATCTTGCCTCCACAGGTTGCTGGCAAGGCCACACCAGAGTATTGTGTGCAGCTTTGGAGGCCATATCTAAAGCATGATATCAGGCTACTGGAGGTGCAGAGGAGGCAGCAAATATGATATGTGGAATGGAAGGACAAACTATGACAGCAGGCTGAGAGACCTGAATATGTACATTCTGGAGGATAGAAGGGACAGGGGTGACATGATAGAGACATTCAAGTATCTGAAGGAATCAATAAGGATGGGACAGATGGGGTCTTCAAGTTAAGGAGGAGGGTCACTAGGGGCATGCGCTAAGAATAGAGGAGGAAGATTTAGGAGGAAAACGAGGAAACACTATTTCACAGAGAGGTGGTAGCAAATGGAACACCCTACCAGAATTTGTGGTATCATGTAAATCTGTGAACAGTTTCAAAAGGGCATGGGACAGGGAACAGGGGAGAGTGAGGGTGGGGGTGGCAGTGGGATGAAAAATGGGTAGGGGGTGGGGCAGCTGCAAACTAGGGGTGCTAGTTGCACACTTGAGCAGACTTAGACCGGGTGGTCTGTTTCTGCTGGCACATTCATATGTTCGTACGTATGTTCATATGGTTTTAATTAAAATTACAGCACTTTAACTGCTATAATGGAACTCACAAGTGCTCTTCACAGAACCTTGGACAAAGGTGGTGTGGTAGGCATTAATGTTTGATTTATCGAAAGCATTTGATCTTGTTAATCATGACCATTTGTTAATTTGTTTAGAGAAAATCGGTTTATCTACCAATGTGGTACAATGGTTCTCACACTATTTATGTAATCGAAAACAATTTGTTGTTTTAGCCCAGTTACTTCACCACTGCTCGACAAGCCTGTAAGTATGGGTATTCCTCAAGGATCAATAACGGGCCCCTTTTATTCAGCATTTTCTTGAGTATACTACCTACTATACCGAATACAGTTAATTCCATTATTATGTATGCAGGTGATATTATTTTATATTGGTCTAGAAATGATCCTAATTGGAAATCAGTACTAATTTATGAACTGACTTTTAAAATGGCCAACAATGGTTATTAGATAATGGGATGTTTCTTAATGTTAGTAAAACTAAATCCTTATTTTTGGATTCTTAACATAGATTAACTCACTTAAAATCATTACCTTTTTTATGATGTACATTGTGTTAAAATTGAATAAGTTACACAATTTTGATGTTTAGGATTCTTTTTGGATCAGCATTTAACTATCAAGGACACATTAACCATGTTGTTAAAATGGTATATTCCAGATTAGGGCAATTTTATAGATTTAGTAATTCTTCATCTGTTTATTCAAGAAAGGAATTGGCTCAATCTTTACTGTCATTGATTATTGATTATTGTCTCCCGATTTATTCTTCAGCATCTAGTACTAATTTGCATCATGTGAGATCATTGTATCACTTGGTTTGTAGATTCACTAGCTTAACTTGCTGTTTAACACATCACTGCACTTTGAATAATGTTTTGGGGTGGTTGTTTTTGAACAAAGGATGAGTCATTTTAGTCTGTTAATTGTTAGCAGGTTATTAGGTATTTCAATATCTGTATCATTTATGTCTATTATTTCTGCTGGTTTTCATTCTGACTGTACAAGGGCAGTTAGTGTCATCAAATTGAATCCTCCTGTCTATAAGTCATCTCAAAGTCAAAGGTTCTGGACTTTCCACATTGTAAAATTCTGGAATGCTTTGCCTAATGATATTTTATCTTGTTAGTGCCATACGGCGTCAGAACCATCCATTGCTTAACCTGACCCAAAATGGCAGCACAAGATAGAATGAGAAATGTTTGAAGCAGTTTTGTCTGTCTGATTCAACTTGTTCCTGTTATAATTAATTTATTGTTAATTTGTGCTGAATTATATTCCTGTTGCTGTATTCAGGTCAGCCATGAAAATGGGCATTTTGATGCCCTTGGGATTTCTATCTGATAATCAAATATTAAATAGAATAAAAATAAAATAAAGTATAATGGCTTCAACAAATAATACTGATGTGTTGAATGGCATATTAAAGACGCATTGTATTTTGATATTAAGTTCTTACACAGGTTCACCTGTATGTTTTCCACAGGTTTAAAATTTCTTAACCTAGTGGAAAGGCACATGTTTTTATTTCTTTATTCTTGAAATTTATCACACTTTTGGTTGTCAAGAGAGGATTTTTTTTTCACAAAAAAATGCTTTATAGCTGCAGATTTTGGAGTTTAATAGGTACTATTAATAATTGTGTTCTCTTGCGTTCTAGCAGACAGACCAGTGAGAATGGTGAAATGGAGTTTGTAGCTTTAGCATGCACACTATAAGACTGGAATGGGGTGGCACACAAAGTTTTATTTATGACTTGAAAGAATACAATGTCTAACAAGGTTGTTATACAAAAGCATTTCTTTTGTCTTTATTTGTAGCTGTGATGTTAATATAGCTGGCCATATCTCGGTGTAGTAAGGAGTATTGAGAAGGTACATATGTAAGTGTAGTCACCTTATTGTATACAAGCAGAAGTTGTAATTTACTGTATTAGCTTCAATATTTTAAATGGTGTTTTGTTTGCATTAACTTTTTTAGATTTCCCCTGGAAGAAGATATTAGAATAGTAGCAAAACACTGGGGTATAAAAATAAAAGAAGAATAAAAGAAAAGTGTTTGTTTTGTGCCATTTCTTACTGCCCAAGAGCAGTCCAACACACACAGTTTGCAGCTACAGTATGTTTATGTTTTCTGACTTGGCAGCCTGTTTTCTAGTGACTTCAGGTTATTAGAGGCTTGGTTCACTAAAAAAAAAGTTAGTCCTGAATACCAGGAAAATGAATGCCATCCTATTTGGTCCTAAACATCTTGGTCCCTCAAAGACAGCATCTGTTGGCTGTTGTGCTGACCACAGGGTATGAAACTGAGGTGGTTGACTGAATGAAATATTGTGGAGTATAAAAGGACCATGAAGTCTCCATTAAGCTCCATGTAGATCATGTCATGAAGTCATTACACCAGAAAACTAATTTGCTTTACCGGTTGAGCCATTATCTGTCTAATAACTCCATTCTAGCTATTGCATTCAGTATTCTTCTTCCCATTTTATTACATGGTGTCCCACTTTTCCAGTCCTTAAAGCATACAGAGGCCTCCAAACTAAGGTCTTCTACCATAAAATTGGTAGACTTGCTGCCAGTGCATCATCTAGGGAGCACCATTGTGATACAGTGCACTCATTAAATTGGCTCTCCTTTGAAGGTCAGTACCTTTATCCTCTCCTTATTTATTTATTTAGTTATTTATTGAGTAATCGGAATAACAACCTCTGAGCTAAAAGCTCTTTTACAAATGATCCTCTTCATATCAGGGATGGGAGAATACATGAGTAAGGGAGTCAATAGCAGCTAATTAGGTATTGTCAGAAACATCATAGAGTGATCAGCATCAAGGATAACATAGTAAAAGCATCACAAAACATAGTAAAAGCATCACATAACATAGTAGAAGCATCACATTCACCAAAGTATGGTTACATTTAAAGCATCACATTCACCAATATATGGGTACAGAGTACATGGGGATACAGTACACCCATAGCCCAGATAAAGTGCACAAGTTAGAGTAAGCAATAGCATAGCATAACATAGCCAAGAGCATCATATAAGCCAAAGTGTGGGTACAGAGTACATGGAGATACAGTCCATAGAGAGCCCAGATTAATTACAAGTGCCCAATTCATGTACTAGCTAGAGTAATCAGAAGTTGTAGCTATACAGGAGCAGGAGTTGAAGGAATCAGAATTAACAATTCCTAAGGGGTTACAAAGCCAACAGTCAAGAGAGTAGGCATAGCCTTAGTAGGCAGTCAGGATCAGGGGGAAAGATCAAGATAAGGTAATAGAAGTGGGCACAGATGAGGGGACAAAGGTGGAATTGGAGGTGGGCACGTTAGGGGTAGTTTGGGAGAGTAGTGTGAGGGGAGACGGTAGATTGATGTGGGTTTAATAGGGAGAAGGTGGAGGGAGCAGGGGGGTACAGGCAGGCAGGTCGGCAGGCAGTGGTAGGAGGAGAGCAGGGAGCTACAGAGCCAGTTAGAGAGTGCAGGATGAAGCTGGGCAGTCCAGGGTACAAGGGGCTGGTTACAGTTAGTTTAAGAATGGCAATAGCAGCGTACAGGAGGGGAGATAGTCTTCCTAAGCACAGACTTGAAAGGACCGAGGTGCGTAAGGCTTAAGGTGGTGTGAGGTAGCTCATTTAACCAAGTGGGAACCCATACTGCAAAGGCTCGCCTTCCCAGTGCAGTTCTTCTGAATGGCAATGCTAATGCTTGCTTAGAAACACTTCCTGTGGCATGTTCAGCTGGATGAGAGCAGAATAAAGCTTGTAGAGAAGGAGGTGTAAGTCCGAGTATGGCCTTCTTTCCCAGCAAGCAGGTGAGGTGCTTAATGCGATCCATAAGTGGAAGCCATTTAGTCCTAATGTATAGGTCACACATATGCATTAGGCGGCTGGCACCAAGCACAAATCTACAGGCTTTATTAAGAGAGGTGTGTACTTTGGGCAGGCTTGTATCAGAGGCAGCACCATAAACTACATTCCCATCATCCAAGATAGGTAGGATTGTACCTCTGACTGCCTGAACCCTGGCCTCAGGCGTGAGGCAGAACTAAAGCATGTATAGGGCCCCTAGTTTCATGTTGATAGCAGTAGTAATATTGCGTATGTGTTCGTTGAATGACAAGGACTCATCTATTGTAATACCAAGATACCAGAATAAAGGCATCTGTTCTCAGGTGGTGTGAGGGTTGCAGGTAATTGAGAGGGGTGTGGTAGATCTCTTCTTTTGTCATCCAGCAAAGAGCATTGTCTTGGTTTTTTTGCTGTTAATCACCAGCATGTTGTCCTTGAACCAGTCCTGTAGGAAGTTAAAGTTGTGTTGCAGATCCTTAGTGAACGCTTCTTGGCTGGTGCTTCGAGAGAAAACCACTGTGTCATCTGCATATAGCAGGATCTCAGACGTGGGGCAGGTGTCAGGGAGGTGGTTCACAAAGGGGCTGAATAGGACCAGGCCCAGTATAGACCCCTGGGAGACCCCTACAGTAACCTCACAGATGTTGGAGATGGCAATATTGATTTTTACTTTCTGAGACTGCCCAGACAGATAGCTGGAGAACCACTTGACCATGACTGGTGACCGGCCTAGGCCACTTAATCTTTGGAGCAGGAGTTGGTGGTCCACAAGGTTGAAAGCCTTGGTAATGTCTATAAAGACTGCACCAACCATCTGACCCTGGTCTAGTGCCTCGTGCACATAACCAGTGAAGTCAATTAGGGCAGAAATCCATACTGTCGGGGGGGGGGGAGAGGAGGTCATATTTGAGAAGATGATCTATGAGTTGCTCAGCTATGATTCTTTCTAGTGATTTAGAGAGTAGAGATAGAATTGAGATGGGTCTGTAATTCGAGACAAGAGACTGGTCACCCCGTTCATGTACAGGTGTAACCAGAGAGGTTTTCCAGATGGAGGGGAGAGTGGAAAGGTGGAGTGACAAGTTGATAGATCCGATGACCTTGGGTAAGGTGATGAGATCAGTTTCATGTCTATACTATCACTACCCATACTCATTTTGCCAAGGAGTCTAGCAAGGTATTTCCTTGTTTCATTGATGGTTATCGCTATTCCTTACCATTCTTGGGGGAGGCTTGGTCTGTTTATTCGACCAGTCACAGTAGATGGGGAGTGGTCACTTGGAGTGTCAGGGAGTACCTTAACATCCTTTAGTTGCTCTGAGTGTGTTGTCAGCACCCAGTCAATCTGTGTGCTTTGCCTGTGCAGTAGGTGCAGCTCTTGACCATCTGTGTTAGATAGAGTCCCGATACCAGGTCTTTGTGTATGTCACTGGAGCTGGCAAACCAGTTAGAGTTGAAGTCCCCTAGTGCAATGGTTTCTTTATTCTGGCTTGCATGAGTTTGTTGGTTAATGAAGGCTTCTAGCCCCACTTGCTGCCATCCTGGTGGGATGTATACCACCATGACAATCAGGTCTTTACACCCTTTGCCTATCAGGATTTTTATTGCTAGGCACTCACAGTCATTACTGGCTGCCAACAGTTGGAATCTGTAACATTGCAGGTTGTTGTGAGTATAGATTAGGTAGCCACCTCCTTTTTCCCCTACCCAGTCCAGTCTGTGCAAGTTGTAGCCGGGTATGGCAACTACTGTGTTGGGTATATGCACAGTGAGCCAGGTCTCAGTCAACACAATGACATCCAGCTGGGTGTGTGCCACCATAGCCTCAAACTGTGTCATCTTGGCTAGAAGGCTGCAGATGTTCATAGCCACAGTCCTCCATTGTGAGGTTTACCACAGAGAGATTAGTAGTTAAAAGGAAGGGATTAGGAGTGGTCCCCGAGGGTAGAAAGAGTATTTAATAGAGGTCAGGGCTGGGGGGGAGGGTGCTGGCAGTCCTGGAAAAGAAGGGGAGAGAGCGAGAGGTCAGGGAAATAGCACAGAGTACAAATCGGTGGGAGTGCCAGATGGCAGAAACAAAGGATGTGGCGGGAGTGTGAGAAATAGGAGTGAGAGTGGACAAGAGCATGTGGGCTCCATCTGGAGTTTGGTGCCAGGGATACAGAAAAAAGTAGAGCGGGGCTTTACAGGTAGGGGGGCCAAGGGCAGCTTTGGAGGGGCAGTGGCACAGGAGCTAGTGTGAGACAACAGGAGGTCCTGGGGGGGAGCATAGGTGGTTAAGGTAGCAGGAGCTAAGGCAGAAGTGGGTTTGAGAAGAAAGGCCTGGGAGTTAGGGTTTGGCAAGAAAGCAGTGCAAACACTAGACTATGCCTCGAGGTTAGCAAAGAGAAGAAGAAAGGGGTTGAAAGGAAGGAGAAAAAAAGCGAGTTTATCACAAGCAAAAGGAGGGGAGTGAGTTGTGTCCCTCTAGTGGCCAAGGTAGAGAACTGACCAATGAGAAATTTGACACTAAGAATGACAAGCCTGAAGGAGGGGCAGCCAGTTAGAGGAGAGGGGGACTGAGGGGGTGGTGTTTGGAGTGGCAAAAGTACATTTAAAGAGCGCCGGTAGTGGGGCTGGATGGGCGAGAGAAAATTTCAGGCAGGCAGAGCGGGCTGTGAAAGAAGGACAGAGAGAGCAGAGAAGTCTGAGAAACAGAGAAAGTCTAAAGGAAACCACAGTGTAATTCTAAACGATGCTGATCTTAAACATTAAATGCATTTCAGGGAATAAAACAGCAAAATGGTTTTTGCCCTATTTTTAGCAGGTCTAAATTGGCTACTGAGTGACTTTACAGAAGAGGAGTTGAAAGGAGAATGGCAGGAGCCAGTGGCAGCACAGAGAAAAAAATCGCCCAAATTCAAAGTCCTTTTTGCCTAGCAGGAGTCAAGCTAAGCCCGTACCTTGTGGCAGCAGTCTGGGAGGGTGACTGAAGGGTTAGGCAGAGCCACCGGAGGTGCAGCTCCAGCAGGGTCCTGTGGCATGGTGCCTGATCAGGACAGGAGCCTGTGAAAGAGAGGGAGAGAATGTCTTATAGGGGAGATAAAACAATAGACCGTAGAAAAAAAGGCAAGAGGAGAGATTTAGGCTAAATCAGGGGAAGGGGTTAGCAGAGGAAATGCCAGGGTTGAGGCATAGTGCAGTAATCAACCGAGCACTAGGGTAAGAGCAGAGAAGGAGAAAAAAGAAAGAAAAATCAGATTAGGCAAGAGGGAAGGAAAGGGTTTTAAATAAAATTCAGGCAGGCAGAGCAAAGCAGGCTGTGAAAGAAGGTCAGAGAAAGCAGAGAAGTCTGAGAAATAGAGCAAGTCTAAAGAAAACTACAGTGCAATTCTACACAATGCTATCTTAAACATTAAATACATTCCAGGGAGTAAAACAGCAAAATTGGCTACTGAGTGGTTTTTACTGAAGAGGAGCAGAAAGGAGAATGGCAGGAGCCAGTGGCAGCAGAAAGAAAACAGCGCCAAAATTCAAAGTCCTTTATGTCCAGCTGGAGTCAAGCTGAGCCCGTACCTTGAGGCAGCAATCTGGGAGAGCGGTTGGAGGGTTAGGCAGAGCTGCAGGAGGTGTGGCTCCAGCAGGATCCTGAGATGTGGTGCCCGATCAAGGCAGGAGCCTTGTGGCAGCAATCTGGGAGGGTGGCTAGAGGGCTAGACAGAGCCGCAGGAGGTGTGACTCCAGCAGGGTCCTGAAGCATGCAGCACGATCAGGGCAGGAACCTTGTGGCAGCAATCTGGGAGGGTGGCTAGAGGGCTAGGCAGAGCCGCAGGAGGTGTGACTCCAGCAGGGTCCTGAAGCATGCAGCACGATCAGGCAGGAACCTTGTGGCAGCAATCTGGGAGGGTGGCTGAAGGGCTAAGGGGAGCTGCAGGAGGTGCAGCTCCAGCAGTGTCCTGAGGTGTGGTGCCCACTCAGGGCAGGAGCCTTGCAGCAGCAATCTGAGAGGGTGGCTGGAGGGCTAGGCGGAGCTGCAGGAGGTGGGGCTCCAGCAGGGTCCTGAGGCATGGTGCCTAGCATACAGACTAATAAAAGGTGCTGCCCTTCCTAGCCTCAGTAATGTGTTTACTGTTAAACCCAAGAGGAGATTGCTCCAGTCTTTCAGTTGTCTGCTGCTTGAAGTTCCGAGAACAAGGACCTGCGCAGGCAAAAGATCCTTTGCCTGCTCTGCTCCTTAACTGTGGAATGCTCTACCCGTGCCTCTCCAAAACTTCTCCCTACTAAGTGGGTTTAAGAAAATTGCATAGAAACATAGAAATTGACAGCAGGTAAGGACTACAAGGCCCATCCAGTCTGCTCATTTCTTTTTCTACCTTATAAATGTGCCATCGGCCTTTGCTCTGTCAGTGGCCTATCTATTCATACTCATCTGTATTGCTCCCTTGTGCCTAACCCATGCCTGTTTGAAGCCCTGCACTGTATTCATAGCCACCACTTCCTGAGGTAGACCATTCCATGCATCCACCACCCTTTCTGTGAAAAAGAATTTCCTCACATTCCCCCTTAATCAGCCTTCCTCTAATCTCATGCTGTGTCCTCTTGTCCTGCTATTTTTCTTATATTTAAACGTTAGACTCTTTCACCTTGTTAATGTCGTTGAGCTGTTTGAATGTTTCGATCATATCACCTCTCTCCCTCCTTTGCTCAAGGGTATACATATTGAGCTCCGTTACTCTGTCCTTATATGTCTTCTGATGCAGTCACTGCACCATTTTGGTTGCCCTTCTCTGAACTGCCTCAATTTGGTTAATGTCCTTGAGAAGGTGTAGCCTCCAGTACTGCACGCAGTACTCCAGATGGTGCCTAACCAGTGTCTTGTAAAGAGGGATTATTACCTCCCTCTTACGACTTGTGACACCCCTATTAATACACCCTAACACCTCCCTAGCCTTACCTACTGCTTTAGAGGTCTGCTTGTATGATTTCAGGTCATTGGTGATGATGATGCCCAAGTCTCTTTCTTCCCTTGTGACTTACTCATCTCCTTGAGCGCAGCCTCTGTATTTGTATTAGATGATTGACACCTGCTTGCTGAATCTGCTACCATGTTAACAATGACCTGCCTGTTGTATTGGCACTTTGTGTTTATTCCAGTGACTATAACCCTTAAACTCTGAGATCTTTTTGTAATTGCATCTGATCTGTACTTCTTGACTGACCTTGTATACAGTTTTGTTATACAGTACTTTGTTTCATGTAATTAATTCTGAACCACCCCTGAATAAAGGACTTTCAGTCTCAGTGGGCTTACCCGGTCATTAAAATTTAATAAAAAAATGAATAAATTTAACATACATCACAGAAGAAAAAAAATTGGAAACTCTGAAGGGTACTTTACACCATTTTGCTTATTGTTGACTTCTGTGTAACAATCGTCTAGAGTACGCTTTCAAAACTATTTAACAATACAGTTAAGCAATAATGCATGACAGAGTGTGGGTTGTGCTGGAATAACCTCAGTACCTGGGATGGTTGGGCGCGAGGCCGCAGTCCAAGTGCATTCAATGCCCCAGGCGTGAGGTTATCCCAGCACAACTCACACTCTGGAGTGTATTATGCTATTATACAATGGCTCACTTGTAAAACAAATTAAAAAAAAGATGAAATAGTACATTTAAAGTAAATATTTTGTTATATTTTAAATGCGTATGTACACTTTGCAAAAAAATAGTGTTGATTTATTTTTTCAGCATGCAGGTCCAGGTGCTGTGTTTCTGGTGTGGCTCTGGACTCCATATAGCAACCTTTGTTACTGCTGCAGTCTTTGTGAATATTATCTATTGCCTGGGTGTTTGTGTTTTATTATGGTTTTCAGCTGTTTCCCTGTGTTTCCATTTCTTTCACTGGGTCTTCAAGCTGCTGTCGGTTGGGAATCGAGACTGGCATCCCCCACCCTCCACACTTAGGCACGGGGTCACAATGTTGCATGACATTATGCCGCATGGCAAAATCACTTTGCCAATACAGCGTGATATTGCCATGCGGCATAAGTCTTTCTTCTGTGGGGGGCTCTGCCCTCCCCAACCTCTGGATCCCCACTAAAGATTCTCAACTCCGGGGGGGTCCAACTCAGGAAGCACACAAAGTGTGGAAAAAAATAAAATGTCTGGGATTGGGAATCAAACCCGGTCCCAGATGCAGCGCCTGGGTTCCTGCTGCTGTGGCTCAGTCCAGTGAGCCACGGCAGCTGCTCAGCAGAACCCACTCCCAGCAGAGGTCTCATCCTCTGCCTGGGAGTGTGTGAATGGTGAAATACTGCATCAAGCAGTATACGCGGTGTTGCACCATTCGCTGTCATGGACAGAGCTGTTTCGGGTTAGCTATAATGTCGTACGCTATTAAGTGTACGACATTATGAACAGGTAGGCCACTGTTATAATCAGTTTTATGTTGCGAGGACAGAGGTAAGCAGGTGTGTTTACAGAGTCTTGTTTGGGGAGGTGCAGATAAAAAGAAAGAAAACCTATGAAAGTTCTTAGAGTGAGTGAGTGTTTTGAATGGAGCCACGTGGTGACTGTCGAAACCTGCAGTTGCTCTGTCACTCGCTCACTCCAGAGCCGATCCCCAAGCCAATCACAGACATTGTTGGCTCGATAAGAGATAGTAGCAGGGGTATGGCATGAGTTTAGTTAGCTGACTGTGGAGGGGACAGAAGGCAGTTAGGGAGGATGTGTGGTTCTGCTTCTTCAAACTGAGAAAATTGAATTCACAAGACAGCTTTTTTACCAGGAAGCAAGCAATGTCAGTCAACCACTCGACCAGTAGTTATGGTCTCTGTGGTTCAGTGAAGGTGGAGCTCTATTCACTGAAACAAAATAAAAACTGCCATGGAAATTAAAGGTTTCTTTTCTATGGAGAGTGTGCCCTGTGCTTTACTTTGTTGACAGAGTTGGAGTTTTTGTGTGAGAGCAGAAGCGGCTTCTTGATGACAGTCCCTAGAGTTTCAAAATTATGGCCTTTGTAGAGTGGCTTGTGAGCGGGATCACTGAAGGGGCTTTACCAACTGGGGATTACAGAGGCGGGCTGCGTGGAGTGATTCCACAAAAAAAGTTGATGCAGCCATCTGTATGATGGGACTAGACTCATGATGTTGTACTGGGATAACGCCATGGGTCCAGTCTTAGACTGACCAATCAGATGTCAGCATTCTTTCTTGCCATTGTATAATGCAGTACATCTGACATTAAATGAAAGTATAATTTACCTTGCTTAACAGCAACCAATCTGTACTGTAGCAGAAAGCAGGAAGATTTGTGGAAGGGGCTGTATCCAATGAAAGTCCCAGCTGAGGTACTGGTCTTTGGCTGTACTCGTTCCTGGCTTAGCTCTATGGTTGGCAGAGGTGGAGCAGCCAGTTGGCTTCTCCAGACATGCCACAAACAGCAACGGGACTCCCGAGTCAGGGTCGAGCCTGGCTTGGCTCTACGGGCAATGGGCAGGAGAGGTGGAGTGGTCCACTGGCTTCTCCAGTCATGCTGCAATCAGCAGCGAGATGCCTGAGTTGGGGCAAGCCTGGCTTGGCTGTACAGGCCACGGGCAGGAGAGGTGGAGCTGCTGGCTGGCTTCTCCAGCCATGCTTCAATCAGCAGTGAGATGCCTGTGTCTGGTTTGGCTCTACTAGTGGCAGGCAGGAGAGGTGGAGTGGCCTGGAGGCTTCTCCAGCCGTGTTTCAATCAGCAGTGAGACTCCCGGGTCAGGGGTGATCCTGGCTTGGCTCTACAGGCAGCAGGCAGCAGAGGTGGAGCAGCCGGCTAGCTTCCCCAGCTGTGCTGCAATCAGCAGTGAGATGCCCGGGTCAGTGGCAAGCCTGGCTTGGCTCTACAGGCAGCGGGCAGGAGAGGTGGAGCATCTGGCTGGCTTCTCCAGTCATGCTGCAATCAACAGTGAGATGACTGTGTCTGGGGCGAGCCTGGCTTGGCTCTACAGGCAGCTGTCAGGAGACATGGAGTGGCCAGCTGGCTTCTCCAGTCGTGCCTCAATCAGCAGCAAGATGCCTGGGTCAGAGGTGAGTCTGGCTTGGTTCTACGGGGGGCAGGGCAGGAGAAGTGATGCAGCCAGCTGGCATCTTCAACCATGCTGCAATCAGCAGTGAGACCCCTGGATTGGGGGGAGCCTGGCTTGGCTTTACGGAGGGTAGGCAAGAGAGGTGGATCAGCCAACTGCCTTCTCCAGCCGTGCCACAATCAGCAGCAAGATAGCCAGGTCAGGGGCAAGCCTGGCTTGGATCTGGTGGGCAATAGAGGTGGCGTGGCCAGGTGGCTTCTCCAGCCATGCTGCAATCAGCAGTGAGATGCCCAGGTCAGGGGCAAGCCTGGTTTGGCTCTACAGGTGGCTGGCAGTAGCGGTGGAGCACCTGGCTGGCTTCTCTAGCCATGCCGCAAACAGCAGTGAGATGCCCGGGTAAGGGGTGAACCTGGCTTGGCTCTACAGGTGGTGGGCAGGAGAGGTGAAGTGGCCAGCTGGTTCCTCCAGCCATGCCGTAATCAGCAGAAAGATGCCTGGGTCAGTGGTGAGCCTGGCTGGGCTCTACAGGGGCAAGCAGGAGAGGTGGAGTTGGTGGCTGGCTTCTCCAACCATGGCACAATCAGTAGCGAAATGCCCCGATCAGGGGAGAAACTGACTTGGCTCTACGGGCAGAGGGCAGGAGAAGTGGAGCAGGCGAGTGGCTTCTCCAGCTGTGCTGCAATGAGCAGTGAGATGCCCGGGTCAGGCTTGAGCCTGGCTTGGCTCTATGGTGGGTGGGCAGGAGAGGTGGAGTGGAGTGGTCGGGTGGCTTCTTCAGCCATACCGCAATCAGCAGCAAGATGCCCGTGTCAGGGGCAAGCCTGGCTTAGCTCTACAGCCAGTGGGCAGGAGAGGTGAAGCAACTGGCTGGCTTCTGCAGCCATGCTGCAATCAGTAGTGAGATGCCCGAGTTAGGGGTGAGCCTGGCTTTGCTCTACAGGTGGCTGGCAGGAGAGGTGGAGCAGCCGGCTGGATTCTCCAGCCGTGCTGGAAACAGCATCAAGATGCCCAGGTCAGGAGCGAGCTTGGCTTGGCTCTACAGGGGGCAGGCAGGAGAGGTGGAGCGACCGGCTGGCTTCTCCAGCTGTGCCACAATCATCAGCGAGATGCCCGGATTGGGGCAAACCTGGCTTAGCTCTACGGGCAGCGGGAAGGAGAAGTGGAGCAGCTAGCTGGCTTCTCCAGCTGTGCCACAATCAGCAGTGAGATACCTAGGTCAGGGGCGAGCCTGGCTTGGTTCTATGGGGGAGGGCAGGAGAGGTGGAGCTGCCAACTGGCTTCTCCAGTCATTCTGCAATCAGCAGCAAGATACCCTGGTCAGAGGCGAACCTGGCTTGGCTCTACGGGTGGTTGGCGGGAGAGGTGGAGTGGCCAGGTGGCTTCTCCAGCTGTGCCACAATCAGCAACAAGATGCCCAGGTCAGGGGTGAGCTGGTTTGGCTCTACGAGTGGTGGCAGGAGAGTTGGAGTGGCCGAGGGCCTCTCCAGCCATGCTGCAATCAGCAGCGAGATGCCTGGGTCACTGATGAACCAGGGTTGGCTCTACAGGGGGCAGGCATGAGAGGTGGAGTGACCATCTAGCTTCTCCAGCTGTGTCACAATCAGCAGTAAGACATCCAGATCAGGGGCAAACCTGGCATGGCTCTATGGGCCGCGGGCAGGAGAAATGGAGCAGCCAGCTGGCTTCTCCAGCCGTGCTGCAATCAGCAGCAAGAAGCCCGGGTCCAGGGCGAGCCTGGCTTGGCTTTTCGGTGGGGGGCAGGAGAGGTTAAAATGCCAACTGGCTTCTCCAGCCATCCTGCAATCAGCAGCGAGATGCCCAAGTCAGAGGCGAGCCTGGCTTGGCTCTATGAGTGGCAGGCAGGAGAGGTGGAGTGGCCAGGTGGCTTCCCCAGCTATGCTGCAAACAGCAGTGAGACACCTGGGTCAGGTGCAAGCCTGGCTTGGCTCTATTGGCAGTGGGCAGGACAGGTGGAGCTGCCAGCTGGCTTCTCAAGCTGTGCCACAATCAGTAGTGAGATGCTTGGATCCGGGGCAAACTTGGCTTGGCTCTATGGGTGGCAGACAGGAGAAGTGGAGCAGCCGGTTGGCTTCTCAAGCCATGCTGCAATCAGCAGCAAGACACCCAGGTCAGGAGTGAGCCTGGATTGGCTTTATGGGGTTGGGGCCAGCTGGAGATGCCCAGGTCAGGGGTGAGCCTGGTTTGGCTCTACTAGTGGCAGAGAGGAGAGGTGGAGTGGCCAGGGGTCTTCTCCAGCCATGTTGCAATCAGCAGTGAGACACCCAGGTCAGGGGCGATCCTGGCTTGGCTCTATGGGCAGTGGGCAGGAGAGGTGGAGCAGCCAGCTGGCTTCTCCAGCTGTGCTGCAATCAGCAGTGAGATGCCAGGGTCAGGGGCAAGCTTGACTTCACTCTCTGGGTAGTGGGCAGCAGAGGTGGAGCTGCTGGCTGGCTTCTTCAGCCATGCCGCAATCTACAGCAAGATGTCCAGGTCGGGAGGGGAGCCTGGCTTGGCTTTATGAGTGGCAGGAGAGGTAGAGTGGCCAAGTGGCTTCTCCAGCCATTCCACAATCAGCAGTGAGACACCCAGATCAGGGTCATGCCGGACGTGGCTCTACAGGCAGTGGGCAAGAGAGGTGGAGTTGCTGGCTGGCTTCTTCAGCTATGCCACAATCAGCAACGAGATGCCCAGGTCAGGGGTGATCCTGGTTAGGCTCTACAGACTGTGGGCAGGAGAGGTGGAGCAGCCGGCTGGCTTCTCTAGCCATGATGCAATCAGCAGCGAGACACATGCATCAGGGGCGAGCCTGGCTTGGCTCTATGGGTGGTAGGCAGGAGAGGTGGAGCGGCCAGCTAGCTTCTCCAGCCATGCTGCAATCAGCTGCAGTCAGCAGCGAGACACCGGATAAGGGGTGAGACTGACTTGGCTCTATGGGCGGCGGGCAGGGAAGGTGGAGCAGCCAGTTGGCTTCTCCAGCCATGCCACAATCAGTAGTGAGACGCCTAGGTCAGGGAGCAAGCCTGGCTTGGCTCTAGAGGCGGTGTGCAGGAGATGTGAAACTGCTGGCTGGCTTCTCCAGCCATGCTGCAATTAGCAGTGAGATGCCTGGGTCACGGGCGAGCCTGGAAAGCTTCATCTACAGGTTGCTATGCTGTCAGCTGAACGTATTGATGGAAATGCATCATTCTTGTCCATGGTTGTTTTATATGTAACCTGTTTGTCTATGGTTGTTGTATATGTAATCTGTTTGTCTATGGTTGTTGTATATGTAACCTGTTTGAAGCTAAAATATTAAGCCCAACAATAGCCATTTCCTGTACTGTTGTACGACACCACTGTGGTGTCTGGTTTCTCTGTTATGTGATATCGAGAGGTATATGTGCAGCAAGTAGTGTCACATTACCACAGCAAAGTATGTCTTTTTCTTGTGAGAAGAGGTAGCAACTGTTGCAGAATGACAAGATGTTGTGGTGTGTTACTCTTTTAAGTACTTCAGCATAAAGATATGCTTTATTTCTAGTTATGCAAGCACACCTCTCCATATACTGTACATGTAATATCATGTATAGTTTAACGATATACAACAAGGCAGTTCCCCAACACACACACACACACACACACACACACACACTCTCACATGCATGTACGTACGGACACACACACTCACACACACACGTACACACTTTAATCAATTTAGAAGTGGTACTTTGAAGTTTGTTATTGTGGTGTCCACTACCATGCTTATAGAAAGAACAGCTGTTCTTTTGAAAAATATGCATTGTCATGTACAACTCATATGAAACATACATTATGCTGGTTCAGAGCTCAGTGCTTGTGCTACTTATTGCAATTGGATAATGAAGGTTTGTGCTTGGATACAGAGGACAGCTAGGTAAGTAGGACATCGCTCGTCAGATATGTAGCAGTTTGAATTGATCAGTGCTTAGGTACTCTGAACATAGTTATACAGTCAGTGATTATAGTATAAGTGAGCTGGATAGTCTTGTGCAGAGTGCTTAGATGCTGAGCTGATGAGTAATGTGTTATGACTTGGTATTGGTTTGGCCTTACTCTGTATCCCACCATAAAGAATGCTTAGTCCAGTAGTATAAGACCCCTTCCCGGTGGGATAAGAGCGCCAGAGAAGGAGGAGGTGTCAGGGGAGGATGGAGAGTGAGTGCGACTCACTCTAAGCAGAACGGTTGTAGCCTGCAGGTTTAAATAGGATATGGGGGAGGAACTCTTCCCCCACATAACCTCAGGCGATAGCCTGTACATTTATGTGTGGTTCAGAGCTCAGTGCTTGAGCTATGTACTGCAATTGGATAACGAAGGTATGTGCTTGGATACAGAGGCCAGATAGGTAAGTAGGACTTTGATCATCAGATATGTAGCAGTTTGAATTGATCAGTGCTTAGGTACTTTGAACATAGTTATACAGTCAGTGATTATAGTACAAGTGAGCTGGATAGTCTTGTGCAGAGTGCTTAGATGCTTGAGCTGATGAGTAATGTATTATGACTTGGTATTAGTTTGGCCTTACTCTGTATCCCACCATAAAGAATGCTTAGTCCAGTAGTATAAGACCCCCCCAAAAAGAATAATAATATCAAACGATTATCTCCTCCAACTCTGGAGAGTATGACCAGCAGCACGCAGGACAGGAAAAAAACCCTTTGGGGGAAACCTCTGAGGACCCATGGCTACTGACCCGCCCGTCCTTCTGGGCATACTAAGGGAGAATAATCCTAATTAAAAATATTAAGCTAATTCGAGTTCCCAAGTTCGAGATCCTAATCCAGTGAAGCGAAAGATGAATGAGTACTGAATATTCCAGTTGGCGAACGTAGCAGCATCTTTCTAAGCAACTCCTAGTCCAAGAATGGTAGTAGATTGGAATCCATGGTCGATAATAATTCAAAGCGTCGAAGTTACACTGTTGAAAGTTCTGGCAGGTGAGGATGGTTTTTGCAAGGAGAACCAGTAACCAAAAGACTAAATGTCAATGTCCAGAGTAGGAGGACAGGTAGTTCATGTTCCGCTTGACAAGCTTTGCGAATGAAGACCTTGGTGATGAAGCACAAGAACTGGGTGCATGCTGCATGATCTGGAGAGGGCAGAGCAGTAGGAATCTCTGATACAGAGTGGAAAGCAGGTAAGTGAATTAGGTATAGATCTCAGTGCGGATAAGTAGATATAAGTTAGATGTACCTCTAGATCTCGAAGCGAAGTGGTTGTAGAATAGGTGAGTCATTCTTGATGAGCATCTTGGCCCTGTAAGGGCAAAGCAGGCAATATGGGCAAGTAATGTCAAGAAGTTGACCTAGACATAGGTCAGTAGTAGTGGTAATTGAATCTGCATGATGTAGACGTAGGAGCAGAAGAGTAGTATTGCATAGAGTATGAACTGAATACAATGAGGAGCATGAGGAAATGGTAATAGCACAGGAATGGAAGAGCTTCGTCTGATGATCCAAATAGTTGCATAGTGATGTAGATGTCCACGTATCGAAGCCAGAACAGTACAGTAGCTAGAATTGACTTGGTGAGAATAGTCTGACAAGCTCTGAATAGTCGAGCTTAGAGTCATAAATGCTGATAACTGAAGGAGCTGAGCTGAATGAAGTAGCGTTGTCATAGGGTCCAAAGGCCTTAGAGCATAAGCCACGAGATTGAAAGTCTTCTGGATAAGCTTGAATAAGTGTCCGGTAGGAGTGTAGTAATAATAATTCATATGACTGAAGCAGCAAGGCAGAAGCATTCAAGAATAGATGACACATGGCTAAACAATCCTGGACATGAGTCCATAGTAGAAAGGAGCTCTTAAGATTGGTAGATACAGAGGTAAGCAGGCGTCTGATATACAATGTGGATTTCCAGGCCCCGAAGCTGGGTGATGCAGGTAATGCAGGTGTAGAGTAGAAGTAGTTGAACCTCCAGGCCCGATGGGTGAGGCAGGTCATAGAAGCAGGTGATTATGGTGTAGTAAGGTAAGACCAAAAGACCTCTGGGCCCGTAGGGTCACAGGCGTCTTTCAAATGAGATGTGATGAACCTCCAGCCCGCGGGGCTAGACAGGTTGTAGAGCAATGGTATGTACAGTAATAATAATAATGTCTAACTGCATGTAATGCAGAATTAGTAGTGATGTAGCAATCAATAGATTGTAAGTGGTGTCATAATGGTAGCATAATCCTGAGGCAGTGCTGTGCAGTGTAGAAGTATATTCTGAGGCAAACTTATGAGAGCAGTAGAAGGGTGCAGTAAACCATTGTTTCCTGATGATCGAGGATGGTAAAGATTGCAGTGAAGAGACCTGGATGGATGAGCTGGCAACTCAACCAAAGTTAATAAGCATCGTGAACTGTAATGAATCAAAGTCTTAGGTATCAGATAAACTAAGGAAGGCATTATGGACTAGAGCTCAGCAGGAGTTCTTGTCGGAAATCATAGTAACTCCGAAGGAGTTGAAATAGCATGGTGAAAAGCATCCAAGAGAATTGAGGTGAATATCGTGATGTAGTCCAGACATAATCCAATGGAAAGCAGAAGCTGTAGAAGCATGATTTGGAGAGGTAGGTCCAACTAAATGAAGCAGCTCTGTAGGAAGCATCCATGGGAATGAAAGGGAGCTAAGTCTGAGATAAGGAAGTGTGGCTAGACCACGTGTAGGTCAGCCAATGGACCATAGGAGATACGTTGACTGCTTATGTCAGCTGGTGAGTAAATAAGATAGTAGCCAAACCCAAGAAGGCTAGAATACGGCTGGACCATGTGAGGTCAGCTGGTAAGGTAAGTGAAGAGAGGCAGCCAGCTCCTTGTAAGCTAGCAAGTACAGCTGGGACCAAATGTAGGTCAGCTGGAGAGGTAAGTAAAAGAGGCAATGAAGCCCCAAAAAGTAAGCCAGTACGGCTGGGCCACATGTAGGGCAGCCGGAAAGTAAGGGGAGTAGGCAAAAGCCAAATGAAGCAAGCAATGTGGCAAGCATCCAGAGACATTGATGTAAATTCCTTGGACGTAGAACACTGAAATAAGGGGAATCTGACCCTTGATATGGAAGCACTGATAAGATGAAGCACGTCACAGTAATAACAGTCAGATGTAGAATGCATAATTAGAGTGTGGCGGATTGATGATGCAGAAGAAATTCCATTGTCTGGCAGAATGGTTACATGATGCTGAAAGGCAATGTGCAGTCGAATACAAGGTGGATGTGTCTCCGACGAAAGAACGGCAGACTGCGTGTAGCGAGCTATGAAATGTGTAAATGCCTTGCACGATAGTAGGAAGATGGGCAGTTCAAGCTAGCTTGGTAACAAAGCTGGGTGTCATGAAGACCGGCTGCTGGAAGCTTGATAAAAATTGATAGCAAGTCATCCTGTCCCATATTTGTAGCCTTTAATTAGCCTTGGGCAAAGCGAGCTCCACAGAAGCCAAGTGCCAGTAGCTTGCAAGAGAGAAAGTATCCAAGCCATGAATAGAAAATGATTCTGAGAACTAAAAGTCAGGGAACAGAGCCAAGAAATGCCTTTATAGCAGTAGAAACTGGAGTTGGAATTAGTGTCATGCTTTGATGATCAGATATGAGCCGGCAAACAAGGAGGGAGACATTGCCTGTAAGCACTGTCTTTGGACTACAAAAAAAAAGGGGGGACATGTGAATATAATTTGACCACATCGGTTTTATGCTATATGAGGAGATCCCTGTGTACCCGGCTGTGATATGGCTTATTGGGATCCTGAGTTGAGCAGTGCAGCTGAAAATAAGAATTGATCTGTCCCCATCAAAAAGGAATGTCCAACTACACTACGGAGTAGTGAGGTATGGCAGGTATAAGGTGATACGATAGACCTTTCTTTAAGTCAGGCAGTTGGAGGTAGCTGAGCGGCAATAAATGCCCTTACATGGATGCAGCATCTCTGAGCCCAAATGGTGCACAAAGCAACCATTAAGGAAATGAGAAAGTATGAGTAAACATGTATCCAAACTAGTTGCCTGTCCTTTGGGGCGGTGATTCAACAGAAAGTAAGAGTCCAAAGAGGGTTGCGGGACGAGCAGAGGTCTGAAGCATGACTGCAACTGAAGAGGCAATGCAGGTGTCCCCAGTGAAGAAATGAACCAAAACTCCGCTCCGGATGGTGGCATTTGGCCGCAGCAGAGGTGGAAAGTAGAGCTAGGTGTTTAGATCTAAAGCCCCACAGGTAAGGGCAGCAATGCAAGCGGAGAAAATATAGGACTCAGCGTTGGCGTGGTAGTGGCTGCTCGGAAAAGAAGCAAAGGCAGGGAAAGAAGGGGAATATGCAAGGGCAGAGACGAACAGTAGAGGTGGGAAGCAAGTGGAATAGCCAGTGAGAGGAGAATCCCCAAAAGAAACAAGGGACGGAAGGAAACACAACAAACGATGGAGGCAGGGAAGGAGACAAAACAAATAAGCAAACGAGCAAAAGAGAAAAGGGGGGGGCAACAGAAATGCATACATTTACTGTATGTTGTTGTACACCTCCTTATCTGGATTGATGGCTCATACCGATTGCTCCCAACCATAAGTAAAAGAAGAAAACAACAAAAAGTGCACACACACACAAAAAATACACAATTACAAGAAAAACTAGGAATACATATGAAGCTGTGATTTATTGTGAACTTACATTTCTGTGCACAAGACAAACATCTTGCAGCAGGGCCAGATTTACCAGACAGACCAGGCTAGGGTTTATACGAACATATGAAACATACTAAAATGCCAGCAGATACAGGCCATAAAGGTCTATCAAGTCTGCTCGAGTGTGCAGCTTCCAGTCTAATCTACTGCAGCTGCTCCCCCACCCATTTCCCTGCCCACCTGATATATGCTCCCAGTCATCCCACCCTCCCTCCCTCCCCAGCCTCCCCTAAGTTTTGACCTTTCCTCTTACTCTGTGTGCCCATTGTTTTCAGTGATACCACCTCTTCTGGCAGTTTGTTGCACCTTGCTACCACCCTTTCAGTGAAATAGTGCCTCCTCATTTCCCTCTTGCATGTACCCCCCTCCAATTTCAGAGTGTGCCCTCTAGTGGTCATCCCCTACCTTTAGTCTGAAAATGCCCTCAGTACTAACCTTTTTTTATCCCTTTACGTATTTGAAGGTCTCAATAATATCCCCTTTCTCTCTGGTTCTATCCTGCAGTGAATATGTTGAGCTCCCTCAGTCTCTCCTCATGAGGTTTGTCACCCAGGCCCCAGATCATCTTTGTTGCCCTACACTGCACCCCCTCCAGCAGTTTGACATCCTTCCTTAAATAAGGCACCAGAACTGTACATAGTACTCCAAGTAGAAGCCAGTCAGAAAAGTCTTGACTGCTCCTGTTGGAAGCTGAGAAACTTGCTATACTGCAGAGAACAAACTAGAATGCATTTGAGAACTGGGAACCTGGTAAAACATAATATTGTTGGGGACTAGTTAGGAAGGTAAGCTACGCTTTCTACAGAAAGTTTCATTATTTTCTTATTGGCATTAAGAATTGCAGGATTCCATTAAAGTGTAGTAATTTTATAACCAGAGGGGGTGAAATACAACTGAAGTTGCTTGATTTCTGTGCTAGACACATAGGATTTGGAAGGATATTTGTGCAATATTTTAGAAGTGTCCTGCTGGCTAAGCAGTCAGTTTATCCCTGGTTTCAGATAAAGGGTTTGTGTGTGTATTAGAAGCAGACATAGCAAATTGTCTTCACTGAAAGGCCTGCTTACATCACAGGTGTCACTAGTCAATCAATTGATTCTGGGTGGGGCTTTTATCACTGTGCTGTCTTAGGCAAATTACACAGAGAGAAGTCAGTCAGAAAAGACTTGACTGCTCCTGTTGGAAGCTGAGAAACTTGCTATACTGCAGAGAACAAACTAGAACGCATTTGAGGAACTTGGAACCTGGTAAAACATAATATTGTGGGGGACTAGTTAGGAAGGTAAGCTACGCTTTCTACAGAAAGTTTCATTATTTTCTTATTGGCATTAAGAATGGCAGGATTCCATTAAAGTGTAGTAATTTTATAACCAGAGGGGTGAAATACAACTGAAGTTGCATGATTTCTGTGCTAGACACAAAGGATTTGGAAGGATATTTGTGCAATATTTTAGAAGTGTCCTGCTGGCTGAACAGTGAGTTCCTTTTTATCCCTGGACTCAGTAGAGTGGTTTGTGTAGGAGCAGTGGTCTAGTAAATTGTGGTGTTGGTTGACTTACTATAAAGGGCAGTACTCACCAGGGTGGTGGAGCAGTGGTGTATTTGATTGTTTCTAACAGTCACCAGTGGTTGTGGCCAACCCACCCACCCTTCCCTCACCCCGCCCACCCCAGGTGTGGCATTTCCTTTATAGCCAAGGTTCTGACATCACTTCCTCAACAGGTCTTGGGGCAGAACTGTCATATTCTTAATTACCCAGCACAGTGCATAAAGGGTAAGTACACACACACACACACAAAAAATATATATATTACTAATTGTATATTATAAGGAAGAGGGACATGTGGGGAGTGGTGCAATGCACTGGCTGTGGGGCAGCAATTTTCCGGGAGACATTCTGGAACCTGAGTTGCTGCCCTATTTTCAGGCAACTGTCAGCTCTGAGGGAGGAGGTTGCCCACCTCCAGGCTGAACTGGCAAGGACTAAGGAGGCCTCCCCCACCCAAAGAGCACCAGTTCCACAACCACTGTCTCAGAGGTTGCCATGTGTGAAGAGCAGATGGACCACAGTAGGTTCTGGGAGGGTGAGGGTGGTGGAACAGAGGCATAACCCCCGAGTTGCACCGCTACACAAATCATATGTCAGTCTGGCAAATCAAGGTTCCTCTATGATGACACCCTTATTGGAGAACAAAAAGAATGCTGGGGACATCCACAAGGGAGACCCATAAAAGAGTGGCAAGGGGCACCACAGGGGAAAGAAACAGCTTCTGATAGGGGACTCAATTGTTAGGGGTGTAGACCTGGGGAAGGGAGAGGAGAGGGAAGTAAGGTGCCTGCCTGGTGCCATGGCTTAGAGGGACAGGAAGCAAATCCTCAGGATTGCAGAAGCAGCATCACAGGAGAGGAAACTAGATATCATTGTCCACCTCGGGACAAATGACCTTGCTAGGCATGAGATCAGTGCAGTGCAGGATGAATTTGTGGAGTTGGGGAAGGGCCTCAGACAGGTAGCAAGCACGATAACCTTCTCAGAGGTGCTGCCAGTCTATGGCAGGGGTGAGGCTAGGGTACTGCATACCATGCAGTTTAATGAATGGTTGCAAAACTGGTGCAGAGCACAGGGCTTTGGCTTCATTGGGAAATGGGGGTCCACCTGGAGAGATGAAGGTCCATACTGGAATGATGGTCTGCATCTGTCCAGGAAGGGAAACACGCTCCTAGGTGACAGGTTTAAAGGCTTCCTTGGCAAGCTTTTAAACTAGCCAAGGGGGGAGGTGCTGATAGGAAACAGGAAAGTTCAAGCCTCCCCTCACAAAACATGGCAGGTAGTAGGGTAAACACTGAAGTACAGAGCTTGACAGAGGGCAGGACAGGGGTAAATGGAAAAATGGACAAGGGCCAAAAAAGCAGGGATGGGGTAAAAAAGGATAAAGCCAACATTAAATGGAAAGCAATGAGTACTAGTGCCCATAGTCTGAGAAACAAGCTTCCAGAGCTAGTAGCCCTGATGGAAGAAGAACACTTGGATATTGTGGCAGTCACAGAAACATGGTACATGGAGAACCATGACTGGGATGTCAACATACCAGGGTACACAATCTACAGAAGGGACAGGGAGGGTAAAAGAGGAGGTGGAGTAGCTCTCTACATAAGGGAAGGGATCAAAGCTACAGAACTAAAAAGTAAAGGGGGAGGACAAGAGGAACTCTGGGTCACCTTGGAGACAGGGAATGGCATCACAATATGCACAAGGGTTGTATACAGACCCTCACCTCAAGGGAAGGAAATGGACACGAAAATGATAGAGGGCATTCTCAAAATGGCTGCAAAAAGGGGAGATACTGTTGATGGGGGACCTGAATATGCCAGATGTTAACTGGGCGACATGGACTGCAGCCACATCCAAGAGCAGGGTCATTCTCGATGCCCTACAGGGGGCATGCCTTAGACAGCTAGTGGTGGAACCCACTCGGGAGGGATCAATATTAGACCTGGTACTCTCAAATGGAGAGAGGATCACAAATTTGGAAGTCAGTAGACATCTGGGAACAAGCGACCACTGCACAGTGTGCTTCACAATAAACACAACCATGGAGACAAGCCATACAAAAACAAGGATACTGGACTTTAGAAGGGGTGACTTTGGCATAATGGGTGAATACCTGAGGAATGCATTAGCAAATGGCCAGAAAGGAGGGATGGAAGAACAATGGAGAAAAATCAAAACTGCCATCATGGAGGCAACAAACCTTTTGTGTGAAACAAATAAAGAAAACAATGCAGAATAAAAAACTACTATGGTTCTCAAAAGAGGTGTCAGGGAAGGTCAAGGAGAAAAAGGCTGCATTCAGAAAGTATAGGGAATCACAGACCGAGCACGACAGGGAACTGTATCAATTAAAGCAGAAAGAAGTGGGGAAGGCAGTCAGAAAAGCAAAGGCCCAAACTGAGGAAAAGATAGCCAACTCAGTTAAGAAGGGGGATAAAACCTTTTATAGGTACATTAGGGAGCATAGAAAGGTTAAGGGAGGGATAGTGAAGACTAATAAAGGAGAGGGGAGGTGGGCAGAGGAGACAGTGAAAAGGCAGAGATACTTGAATGAATACTTTTCCTCAGTATTCACAAAAGAAGAAGAGGAGGAGTTACCTAAACCAAACAGTAGAAGCACTCTGGATAGTGGGGTTGATGCCAGTCCATTTACAGAAGAAAGAGTACTGAAAGAACTCCTAAAACTCAAGGTGGACAAAGCAATGGGTCCTGACGGGATTCACCCTAGAATCCTAAAAGAGCTAAGGGAGGACCTAGTGACACCACTAACCACACTCTTTAACAAATCATATGAAGATGGGGTGGTACCTGAGGACTGGAGGAGGGCAGATGTGATTCCCCTTCACAAAAGTGGGAGCAAGGCAGAAGAAGAAAACTACAGACCTGTTAGTTTGACCTCGGTGGTGGGGAAAATGATGGAATCACTTCTGAAAGAAAGAACTATTGAGTACCTAGAGGCCAGCGGGGCACAGGACCCAAAGCAGCATGGATTCACAGAAGGAAGGTCATGTCAGATGAATCTAATAGATTTCTTTGACTGGGTGACCAAAGTAATAGACCAGGGAGGGGCTGTGGATATGGCCTACCTAGACTTTAGCAAGGCATTTGACACAGTCCCGCACAAAAGATTAATAATCAGGTTAGCCAGCCTGGGAGTGGGTCCCACGGTGGTAGCCTGGGTAGCAAACTGGCTGCACAACAGGACACAATAGGTAATAGTGAATGGAACACATTCTGAAGAAAGGGGGGTTACTAGTGGAGTACCTCAGGGCTCAGTACTGGGTCCAGTCCTCTTTAACGTCTTTATAGGTGACATTGCAGAGTGTCTGGAAGGAAAGGTATGCCTCTTTGCAGATGACACAAATATCTGTAACAGAGTTGATACACAAGGGGGGTAGAAAGGATGAGAAGGGACTTGGCAAGGTTGGAGGAATGGTCAGACATATGGCAACTTAGATTCAATGCAAATAAGTGCAAAGTAATACACCTGGGAAACAAAAATCCAGGAGAAGAGTACACAATAGCAGGGCAGGTACTAACAACAACAATAATGGAAAGGGATCTGGGTGTAGTCATATCAGATGACCTAAAGGTGGGTAAGCAATGTGAGAAGTCAGTAAGGAGAGCCAGGGGGATACTGGGATGCATGGGGAGGGGCATCACAAGTAGAAAAAGGGAAGTGGTTATCCCTCTATTCAGACAGTTGGTGAGACCCCATCTGGAGTACTGCGTGCAGTTTTGGAGACCTCATCTACGCAAGGACATAGACAGGATGGAAGCAGTCCAGAGGAGGCAACTAAATGGTGCAGGGTCTACATCAGAAACCATATGAAGAGAGACTGAGAGAGCTTAATATGTATACCTTTGATGAAAGGAGGGACAGGGGGGACATGATAGAAACTTTTAAGTACCTCAAGGGAATCAACAAAATCCAGGATGGTAGCATCTTTCAGAAAAAGAGATGTGTAACAACAAGGGGGCACAATTTAAAGTTAGAGGGGGGACGGCTCAGGGGTAATGTGAGGAAATTCTTTTTCATGGAGAGAGTGGTGGATGCATGGAACCGCTTTCCTGGAGAGGTTGTGGGGTCTAAAACAGTGGTGGAATCCAAACATGCATGGGACAGACATAAGGCAATTATAGAGGGGGGTTGCAGGAAGTAGGCTGTTGGTTAACTGGAATCTGCAGCTTATCCAATAGGTAGGGAAATGGGCAGACTGGGTGGGCCAAGTGGTCCTTATCTGCCATCAAAGTCTATGTTTCTATGTTTCTAAGTGCAGTCTCACCAGTGACCTGTACAGTGGAAGGATAACTTCCTCAGTCCTTGAGGTGATTCCTCTGGCAATGCACCCTATCATTTTACTAGCTTTGGCAGTCACGTTCCTGCACTGCGCAGAATGTTTCATGCCCCCCTGTGACTAGTACCCCTATATAATTTTCCTTCTCTGATGTGGCTATCTGCACACACACATACACACACACACACACACACACACACACACACACACACACACACACACACACACACACACACACACACACACACAGAGTCAATAGCAAGTCCCAGGCTTTCTGGCTCCCAAGTGCATGACCTTGCACTTCTTAGCATTAAACCCAAACTGCCATATGTCTGACCAGTGCTCAAGCTTTGCCAGGTCCTCTTAGAGTTCTTGTCTCCCTTCCTCCCTGCCCACGATGGCACAGATCTTTGTGTCATCTGTGAACAGGCTAATTTTACTCTTGATCCCATCTGCTGTGTCACCAAAGAAGGTTTTAATAACACTGGTTCTTGTATTGAGCCTTGTGGGACTCCACTGGTTACAGCTCCTAATCCATCCTACCAGTTTCTCCCGGGTTCCCAGGTTCCTCAGTTTACTGAGCATTCTTCCTGAACTCATCTTCTTGTTCCTGAGGCTGAGATGAGCCACCAGCACCAAGTCGCGATGTGCTCTGACTAACAGAGGGAACAGCTGGTGGTATTTAACCTCCGTCTGTGACTTGCTGTGTGGCACCACTGGTACCTTCGCCATCTGTCATAATCTGTAATACACAAATACGTAAAGATGAACTTTAATTACATGATAACACATGCTTATTACAGTGTTACTATTCAAGTTATGGTTACTGTTGAAATTTAAGTTATGGTTCTATTATATTACATACTACATGATATTGTTCACCTCACTACTGCAATATTCTATTACCTACATCATTTGTCTTATGTATTCTTGTACATTTAGAAAAAAGTTACCAAATAGGTTCTATAGTATGATACATTTGGATATCATTGTTATCCACTGACATTTGCTGAATTGTAAACATTGAGGTACTCTTATTATTATAACAGTGTGTATGAAAACCATGGTTGTTACAATAATAACTTGGAAATTCAGTTGTGACACTGCATTTTCCTAGTCATAGCATGCCGTATTACTATAAAAAAAGAAAACACATGATATATAATTCAACAACCATTTTCCTAAAACAAGATCTATTATTCTGATTTATTGTCTGTATAAAGTTGTACAGTTACTATATTTCATATAGTTGTAAGGTTTTCTGCTGAAGTCCTTTGTGTGGTAGTATTCCTTCTCTTCGCATTACTGTTAAGTTACATTTAGAACTGTGACTTGCAGTCTCATAAATGGAACAGAGACTGCCACTGTACATATAAAGATATCACAGCTGCAAGTATGCCATGAGGTGTGATTGTGTAATTGTTATATGCCATCTTCCTCGATGATGATCACATCTTCGTCAGGCACATCAGGATCCTCCTCCACCAGTTTGTCTGAGACTGGTTCAAGCTGTGCTCTGGCCAGGGAATGGCAGGGGAGCCAGGATGAACTGCGATGAGAAAGAAGACATAATGAGAAATAATAAGGCAAGTGTCATATAATACTATGTATTTATGCATCTTACATTGCTAAAAAGACAGCATGGTATTAACAAGTCACTGTTGTGCTGAAAAGAAATATATTGCCTATAAATCCTTATGTATGCATCTTTACAATGGAACTTTAATGATGCAGATCAATACAGAGACAAATGTATATAGTACTGTATTTATATACCACTGTAAAAGCATATATATTATCAGTGTGTAACATAGATCACATACTGTAGGTGGTCATTTACTGTGCTATCAGTACTGAAGATTTTCTATATAAACAGCAACATATACAATGAGTGCTTTTCAAATTTGTATTGTGAGTTCACTGACAACCAAATATCACTCATATGTGATATAATGCAACCCCCAAGCCCCCCCCCCACGCATACACAATCTCAAGGCAGGATGTGATATTAAGCCCCCTCCCCCGCTGTGCACAGTATTGCACACTGTGCTTCACACCAAGGGAATAACATGTTTACTGTCAGCCATATGCAATATTTTGTTGCTGAGTTATCCTTATGTGATATCAAAGTAGGCCCCACCCCCATCCTGGACTGCACGTCATATCATGAAAGAAAGTATTTCAAAAATCATAATTATTAACAATTGATATTGTATTTTGTAGTGGTACTTACTGTCATGGTGTCCATTATGAAGCTTTGGGTTCCTTGCAACCCCTGCACATTTAAACTCCCCCCCACCCCCACAGTCCCAAGCAGGATGTGATATTATCCTCCCCCCCGCACAACATTGCACACTGCACTTCACTTCAAGTGAAACAATTGTCTGTTGCTGACAGCCATATGTTATATCTGGTTGTGGAGTCTTCCTTATGTGATGTCATATTAGGCCCCCATCCCAGACTGCGCTTCAGTGAAAGAATCCATTTATTAACCATAATTCTTACATATTGTTACTGTATTTTTCAGTGATGCTTACTGTCATGGTGTACATTATTATATATAGAACAAGTATTTGACAACATGCAAATTCTGAGTTGACACATCAGCAAGTGTCATTCATGTTAGCAATCATGTTCTGCAGTGCCTGTATTTTGTAATCATACTTACCTTTACCTGTCACCTATCTCTGGCTTCTGTGCCTTCTTCCACATTAATTCAACATGCTGGAACCAGTTCTGATCCTTAGCCTGAACATTGGCAGATTTCTTGAACTGGTAAAAACTTCTGTCACTGCAGCTTCCACTTATGATGGCAAGAGTCGGGGCCCTTTGTGACCTGCCCTCTCCTGCAGGTAACCAGTCACGTTCTGACACATCTTTTTGAGGGTTAGATTTGCCCCCCTCATCACTATGGCTGGCCTCCCAAGCTTTTTTAAGCCTTTCACAAAGGTGAACAACTCTTTATCAGACAAAGTTTTGGGCATTTTGCTGCTTTATTATTTATTATTTATTTATTAAATATTGATAATCGGGTGAGCCCACTGGGCCCCGAGAGTCCCTTTTTCAGGGGCGACCAAAGGGTTACATACATTATTACAAGGGATTGTATACAGCAAGATACATAACATGTGTCACATAGTTACATAACAGGGTAAACATGGTAGCAATACAACAAATACCAACGGTGTAGGAGTTGGACCACAGAGTGTGGGCTAACACTTGGGAGTGCGTTAACTTAACAGTTGCACTTAGTGGAGGTCATCAGGTGCACCTTAAGCCTAGTGCAGAAGGTGTAGGGGGAGGTGGTTTCCTGAACACCATGAGGCAGGGAGTTCCATAGGGTGGGGCAGTAAAGGCGAATGACTTCCCAACCACCTTAGTTCTAACCCTGGGCACTGTAAGGAGAGTCCTGTTGGTTGTACGGAGGTGCCTAGGGTTCCTCTTAATGGAGATGAGCCCAGTGAGGGTGGGTGGGGGTGAGGAGTGGAGTAGTTTGTAGGTGAGGCAGAGTGAGGGTACTGGAGCCTGTCATCCCAGGAGGGCCAGTTTAATTGGGACAGCGTGTCACAATGGTGGGTCCTTGGGCCCGTTAATGTGGCAAAGCATGCCACCTTATGATAGAGAACCTGTAGCTTGTTTAGCTCTTGTCTAGTTGCTCCCTGGACAACAGGGGCGCGTAGGTGATGGTGGGGAGCAGAACACTAGTGGCGATGGAGACCCGGGCCGCTGGTATCAGCTGGTCTTTCAACCTGGTAAAGGGTCCCGAGTTTGGAGTGGATATTTTTGGTTACCTGGTCTACGTGATCCTTGAGGGTGAAGCCCTGGTCCAAGGTGAGGCCAAGGTATTTTATAGAAGAGACCACCTAGAGCCTCTTAGCTGATGTGGTCATCAGTTGGAGGAGTTGGCTTCTGTCTCGATTGAGGGTTCTGGGGCTGAACAGCATGGCCTTAGTCTTGTTCAGATTAATGACCATTCTATTGGTGACCAGCCATTCCTCTAGGGATTCCAAGTTGTCTTGGAGCCCAGAACAGAGTTCTCCCAGGTTGGTGGAGGGCCGGTAGAGGACTGCGTCATCTGCATACTGTACCACTGAGCTCCTGCCACAGTGGTTACAGAGGTCATTGGTGAAGATCGAGAAGAGAAGAGGGCCAAATATAGACCCTTGGGGCACCCCCTCTGTTAGAGGAAGAGGCTCTGACAGGGAGTCTTTCCATTTTACTGTCTGTGATCTCCCAGTTAGGTAGCTGTAGAACCACGACAGGGAGTGGCTGTCAAGCCCAACATAGCTCAATTTGGAGAGCAGCAGGTAGTGGTTGATGAGGTTGAATGCTTTGAATAAGTCTATAAAGACAGCTCCTGTAGGGGTCCCCTTATCCAGTTCTCTGAGTACATCTCTACATCTACTCTACATCTGAGTACATGCTTTAAAGAAAAAAAAAGAAAAGGAATATGTAAAGATGAAGTAATGGAATAGTTCCACATACATGACCTGTGTGCATGGCATATTTTGTGGTTCTGAAATGGCAAGAAATTGTACACAAGTCTCATACTACTACATATGTCATCTGACTGTCTATTGAATGTCTATAAAGGCACATCTATGGAACTACTACTATGTTACATGTAAAAAGGAGGAGCAGTCAGTGTACTGCTATAACAGTAAGAATCATATATAGGGGTCCGTAATCAGATTTATATGCACCCTCTAGAGGTATTACAACACTATTTGTTTCTGGTGTACCACTACTGGAAGTCTGCATCATGCATACATATTTTATCATGGACACTATCCCGTGAGGTACTACACATTTTCTTCACAAAACATATACAGTACATGAACTTGAGTGTGTGTGATATGCATTTGTTATTTATTTTTTGGCCATGGTAGATGTGCCTCTGAAAAAAGCCACTGTGGGTAGCATCAGGGTACTGCTCATACACATGTACTGTTTCTGACCACACATCACAACACACTTTGGATCCCACACTGGAGGTCTCTCAGGAAAATAAGATTTCCAATGTCTGAGAAATACACACCATCTTTTAGAAAAAGTGAATCATTATAGTATTTAATTTGGGAGTGAGTAATGGTGTGCATACCCAGATCACTCAAAAAGCCAGACATTTGAATGTTCACCTTTCTGTATAATCTTTCAATTCCAAGTACATAGTGCTGGCCTCTCCAGATTATGCATTCTGTAATATCTGAATACAGAATCTTACAGTTAGGCAACATGCATGTAGTTCAGCCAAATCAGATTTAGCAGATTCTTTTAAGTCTATAATCCTTGTGTGGCCCAAATCATTACCTCGCTCCAACATGGATGAGCAGTATGTCTGGCGTAGGTGACTGTTCAAAAAGTCTACGTATAGTTAGCATGAGCTGCTCCTATCTCATGCCACCCTTACCAGACCAATGAACATCACAATTATCCAGTTACAAATCATTCCCAAAATGTCTTCTCCTGGCAAACTGTCCACCTCTTCACACAAGAACTCCCCAAAACCCCAAAAGTGTTATAGTGAAGCATCCTGGCATGCAGTCTCTTCAAAGACACTGCAAATAACAGCAGTCCTAAATGTGTGTGTCTCTCACTGATGTTTCTGCCAACTGATAGTTTTTATTTCAGTTTAACAGTTTTGGGTTGTCAAGTAGAATACAGAAAAAGGTGTTGTCTTTGTTGCCATTTTATTGGACATCGTTTCTACTTGTTTTCCAGTCAGGTTGCAGGTTTTACTGTCAGAGTTATATAGTGTCTTAATTTGTTGATGAGCTCTATATTTTTACCTGTGGTTGTCTATGATTAGCTAAACTGCAGAAAACACTGATTTTTTTAAGAGGGGAAAACACTAAGACATTATTGGATAATATTTCAGTTGAAAGCTTATAGTGGCTGATTGGCCACATCACCCTTATATATAGTGATACACAGTTTTTTCCTTCCTTTTTTGCCTAGCATCCTAGGTGGTAAGACTGCGCTGTAAACTGGAACATTTAACTGTGCTATTTCATGTAATTTCTTGATATTGTGTAAATCTAGATTTAGTATTTTTTGTATTGGTCCGTGCAAGAACAGATCCAGAAGCAAATGATTTTATACCTTTTAATGGATCAACATAGATGTAACAACAAGAACAAAGTGCTCTAGCTTTTGGACCAACCAGTCCTTCTTCAGAAGCGCAATGGCAGTTATTTAGAAAAAACAATACTTTTAACAACTAGATCATGCAGAAAAAACAGAAAAAATCCCCATAGGTTTAAAATACTCATTTAAAAAATACAGATGATGATGTCAGAGAAATTTAACAGTACCATGTTACCTACATCTGAGAGTGTCCCAGGGTCAAAGGTGCTTGGTGCAAAACACATACAAAGAATCCTTCTGCATATAAATTGAATTGACATAGGATAACACTGCTGGAGCAGAAGACTCTTAAATCAAGCTATGAGTGTCACACTGTGTATAAGGATGTGATTACTGAAAAACAGCCCCCACCCAGATTAAAGACATACTAAGACTGTCTTAGGACTCCAAAAAGTTTCAATGTATGCATTATAGACAAGAAATTACCAGTAAAACTGTCTTAAAAACATCAGTGCACACTATATGATGTGTAAAACTTAGCTGGACCTATCACCCAGCTATACTCTCCAGCTAGATAGCATGGCCCATAAACTTAAAAAACTCTAGTGTAGTGACAGGACTTTATAAGTGATAATTTAAATATAAATTGACAGTGTTAGTGTCAAACAAAAAACTCTTGTCGAGGACCAACAAGGACTTAAGACCATGTAGCCTGATATGTACTGATGTCAATAAATTCTCAGTGTATAACAACTTGATGTACCAGAAGTGTCTAAGGAATCTGAAAAAGAGATACAAATTTTAATTTCCCTCCTCCTCTTCTTCACACAAACAAGACACCCTACCTCACCCCACATCCCCATAATGCGGGGGGGGTAAAGTAACTGAGGAGATACTCTCACACACACACACACACACACTCTCACTCTCTCTCTCTCTCTCTCTCTCTCTCATAATGAACCTTCATTCACATCAATCACTGCAATTGTTCCCCAAAGGAATTCAGCTTGTCATGAAATCCCAAGTAAAAGGGATCATGTATCCTAATACCTACAGAGCAAATATGTGACACTATTTAACCTTAATCCTATCTGTGTAGTAACATTTCCAAGGATTCTGGATAGAACCACAATAAAATAAAACTACCACCCTCCCCAAGGTAAGGTAACTAGAAGTAAATATTAAGTATGTATGTAAGACATGAGGTCTAACATACCTACATTTCCACAAATCACTACAATATCAGCCTAATGTAAAAAGATCTGTCCAGGACCCGCATGCAAATGAGATGTCACACCCCAATATGTTCTGAGTTAAAAAATATGTGACAGTCTATGATAACACTCCTGTATGTACAGTAACAGGCTAGGTAATCTGAATATGGCACAATGGAATCAACCCCACTCTCTGGAGAAGGAAAAATTAAGGAGGAATTAATATTCGTTATGTGTGTGAAGTAAGAGTAGTAACACACTGTTGTAACTCCATGTGTCTAAATAGAAGACTACTTCAATGTGACAGCAAGCCCCACACCTGCTATATTCACATACCTCATAACACATACCCACACACATACACCCATACACACACACACACACACACACACACACACACACTTACACATGCTGAAGTCCTATAATATGCCAGTCTGAAGAAGAAGAGGTCTGTGGATGTCAATTTCTGTAATGTCCCATTAAACCCAGGTCAATATTCATCCCATCTGCTACCATATTCAGAAGTAAAATAAGTTTATTCTCAAAAGCTCGTCTCCGTTGTGTGTTTTTGAGACTTCCTTTTAAGACCACTACTGACATATCTGAAATTGAGTGGTCAGGCTGGGAGAAGTGGTGCCCCACTGGTTTTTTGATCTTCTTTGTTTTAATATCATGTCTGTGCGAGTTCATCCTAATGCGGAGCTGTTGGCTTGTCTCTCCAACATAACCTGTGTGTGGATATCTCTTGCACCGAATGAAATAAACAACATGTTGTGATGTGCATGTATAACTCCCATGCACCTTGAATTGTCTGTTTTGTGATGTAACCACACAGTCCGAGGTGGAAATGAGCTCACAAGTCTTACAGGTGCGTTGATTGCAGGGTCTTGTGCCATTGCATGACATGGTATTCTGTTCTGGTGAAAGCTTGCTCCTAATAACCAGGCTGGCTAAATTTGGCGGTTGTTTAAAAAACAGTAGTGGTAGTTCCTTAAAAATACAATCAAGGGTTTCATCCTCACTAAATATTGGGGTGAGGTCTTTAATAATCTTATGCAGAAGTTCAAGGTCTAGGTGATATGTGTCTACTAAGGGTATTCTGTCTGTAGCTGTCTTTTCTTTATATTGAAGTAATTGTTTTCTTGGTACTTGCATTGCAAGTTTTGTTATCCTGTCAATTTCTCTGGAAGAGTGTCCCTGCTCAATAAAGGTGTTTTTCAACATAGCCAAATGTGTATCTCTGTCATCCTCATTTGAACAAATACTGTGATATCGGAGTGATTGACTGTACATGATAGATTTTTTTTTTATGTGGTTTGGGTGATTACTTTTCTTGTGTAGGTATCTCTGTCTGTCTGTTGGCTTCCTATGTATACATGTATGTAAGGTTCCATCCTTAATGGTGACTGTGGTGTCCAGAAAATTAACATTGATGGTAGAATACTCCAGGGTAAGCTTTATGGTACAGTGGAGGTTAAGTTCTTGAAGAAAATCTCTAAGTGCATCTGTGCCCTCCATCCAGATAATAAACAAATCATAGAAACATAGACTTTGATGGCAGATAAGGACTACTTGGCCCACCCAATCTGCCCATTTCCCTACCTATTGGATAAGCTGCAAGTTCTAGTTAACCAACAGCCTACTTCCTGCAACTCCCCCACTATAATTGCCTTATGTCTGTCCCATGCATGTTTGAATTCCCCCACTGTTTTAGACCCCACAACCTCCCCAGGAAGGTGGTTCCATGAGTCCACCGCTCTGTCAGTGAAAAATAATTTCCTTACATTACCCTTGAGTCGTCCCCCCTCTATCTTTAAATTGTGCCCCCTTGTTCTTGTATATCTCTTTGTTGATTCCCTTGAGGTACTTGAAAGTTTCTATCATGTCCCCCCGTCCCTCCTTTCATCAAGGGTATACATATTAAGCTCTCTCAGTCTCTCTTCATATGGTTTGTGATGCAGACCCTGCACCATTTCAGCTGTACTCCTCTGGACTGCTTCCATCCTGTCTATGTCCTTGCATAGATTGGGTCTCCAAAACTGCATGCAGTTCTCCAGATGGAGTCTCACCAACTGTCTGTATAGAGGGATAACCACTTCCCTTTTTCTACTTGTGCTGCCCCTCCCTATGCATCCCAGTATCCCCCCCAGCTCTCCTTACTGACTTTTCACATTGCTTACCCACCTTTAGGTCATCTGATATGACTACCACCAGGTCCCTTTCCATTATTGTTGTTGTTAGTACCTCCCCTGCCATTGTGTACTCTTCTCCTGGGTTTTTGTTTCCCAGGTGCATTACTTTGCACTTCTTTGCACTGAATCTAAGTTGCCATACGTCTGACCATTCCTCCAACTTTGCCAAGCCCCTTCTCATCCTTTCTACCCCCTTGTGTATCAACTCTGTTACAAATCTTTGCATCATCTGCAAAAAGGCATACCTTTCCTTCTAGACCCTCTGCAATGTCACCTATAAAGACGTTAAAGAGGACTGGACCCAGTACTGAGCCCTGAGGTACTCCACTAGTAACCCCCTTTTCTTTGGAATGAGTTCCATTCACTATTACCTTCTGTGTCCTTTGTGCAGCCAGTTTGCTACCCAGGCTACCACCCTGGGACCCACTCCCAGGCTGGCTAACTTGATTATTAATCATCAGTGTAACAGAAATAAGCTAATAGTTGATGGGGACAGTGCCTTAAAAAATCCTCCTCCAAGTCTGCCATAAAGAGGTTAGCATACTGTGGAGCCATCTTGGTGCCCATTGCTGTTCCCATAGTTTGAACATAATGTTTACCTTTGAAATTGAAGTTGTTATGTGTTAAAATTAATTCTATAAGTTCCCCCACCACATCAGGGTTGATGTTTTTTTCTGGTCCTTTCTCCTGTATGCATTTAAGGCATGCTGTAATGCCATCTGTGTGCGGAATATTAGTGTAGAGGGATGCTACATCCATTGTCACTAAAATGGTATCAGGTGGTAAATCCTTATAATCAGAAAGTACACACAAAAAGTGTGCAGTGTCCTGGATATAACTGTCTCTTTCCATAACCAGCAGTTTCAAAATGGTCTCTACAAACCCTGAGATTCCCTCAGTCAAGGTACCATTACCAGAGACTATGGGTCTTCCTGGATTGCCAGGTTTATGTATTTTAGGCAGCATGTAGAATGTCCCCTGACCTGAGTTCAGCAGGGATGAGGTCAGTTAGTTTTTTTTTTAACATGGTCTGGTATTGTGTAGTAATATGAAATAGTACCGTGATAACTGTTATGTTGCCTAAATACTAGGTAACAGTTCAAAGACTGTACCTCCCCCCCCCCACAAGCACACCAAAATTACTCTATGGAGTGTTTTTAAGCTTACTTTCTTTCAAGTTAATATCAAGGTTTTGTGATTCTTGTTTAGCTTCTTGTTGATTCTGCTATGTAAAGAACCAATTTGGGGGTGTTTTCTAAGTAAGGGGGCAATTTCTAAGTGTCCTGGAGTTTTTTAAAAAAATCTTGTTTTGTGACTTGGCATTCTTGTTTCATAAGCTGTTCCTGTTTCATGCATTTGTTGCATTTGCCCTCATGAAACAAGACTGCTGAGTCATGAAACAAAAAAATAAATAAATAAAAAATGGCCTTATGAAGCAATTTCCAAAGAAAGTAGCCCATCTACAGTCCTGAAATTGACATGTTCCTTGACACTAGTACATCATTTACTAGGATTGATCTTTATTCCATAATAAATAGAACTTTAAACAGGATAAAAAGCTAAAACAAATATGAGTAGCACTTACATAGGCCAGCAGTCTCTACTACAGTTAAAAAGCAAGATAACTGGGTTCATGTGATGAGTTGACCTCAGAACTGCATTGCTATTGGTTCACAGATGCCATTTCCTGTTTCTGTTCAAATTTTCTTTCATGACTCAAAACTCTTCTTTCATATGCATGTCACAAAACAAGAATTTTTGACTTACTAAAGAAGAATCAGACAAAAAAGAATTTTTGACTCACAAAACAAGGATTGGTTCACAAAAGAAAAACGTGGTTTAACTATGTAAATGATTGAAAATGTTTTGAAAACAGTGAAAACAACCACCTACTGCATACTGCTGTCATGCGTATGATGCCAAAGCATGTTATTGAATGTATTTACTGTCTCTGACATACTTGAGTGCATCTGTTTTATTAAAGCATGGCTTGGCAGTTTATTTCTATGTTTTTAAAGGTACAGTACTTACTGCTAGAACAAAACAAAAAAAAAGAAGAAATAAATGTGAAAACACTGTATTTATTTATATTTTTTTCTTTGTTTTCACATATACCGAACTCTGTTAAAATCCTGCTGCAGCACTGTATATTATAAGAAAATGCCTACAAGACAATGTGCAAACAGTTTAAAAAGATGTCAAAGATACTTTGCTAGACATGGCTTGCCTTACAAGGTTAATGGTGCAGTATTACGTACTTTACCAGCAGCAGCAGTTAATGCCTCTGATTTACCAAAACAAAAGAAAAGCAGCAATTAGGGCTCAGCATAACTTATTTTCTGCCAGCAAAATTCTGGTGAAACGCTAATTTCACTTCAGTGTAATTGTGTGAAATCTTTATAACATTTTCATGACATTTAACCCAATTGGGATTTCAGTTATTTCTGTCTAATTTCCAATGTGTTACTTCAAATTGCACCATGTTTGGTATGCTGAATTTAACTCAGTCCATACAGAACTGAACCAAGTTTCAGGTCTCTATTGTTACAGGTGACTGAGTTATAAGCCTCCAAACTTTAAAAAAAATTAAATTACATTTCAAATATTGTAAACTACAGAATTTTAAGCCCTTATAACTTTAAATTTTGAGATCAGAGGACTGGAGGAAGGCAGATGTGATTTCCCTTCACAAAAGTGGGAGCAAGACAGAGGCAGGAAACTACAGACTGCTTAGTTTAACCTCAGTGGTAGGGAAAATGATGGAATCACTTCTGAAAGAAAGAATTGTTGAGTACCTAGAGGCCAGCGGGACACAGGACCCAAAGCAGCATGGATTCACAGTGGGAAGGTCATGTCAGACAAATCTAATACATTTCTTTGACAGGGTGATCAAAGTAGTAGACCAGGGAGGGGCTGTGGACATGGCCTACCTAGATTTTAGCAAGGCATTTGACACAGTCCCTCACAAAAGATTAATAAACAAGTTAACCAGCCAGGGAGTGGGTCTTAAGATGGTAGCTTGTGTAAAAAGTTGGCTGGGCAACAGGACACAGAGGGTAATAGTAAACAGAATAGTCCACTCCAAAGAAACGGGGGTTACTAGCGGGGTACCACAGGGATCAGTACTGGGGATGGTCCTTTTTAGTGTCTTTATAAGTGACATTGCAGAGGGACTGGAAGGAAAAGTATGCCTCTTTGCAGATGACACAAAGATCTGCAACACAGCTGATATACAAAGGTGGAGGATGAGAAGGTTACTATGAAGAGACAGGGAGTGGGCATTTGTGAAGGGTCTTCAGAAAACAGCTGTGCACTGCTAGAGAGGAAGAAAGTGGAGGAGGGAAATGATGAAATTAGAGGAGTAATTGATAAATGCATGGACCAAACTGGAGCGGGGGTAAGTTCTGCTGGGAGAATTGCAACAGGGGTAAAAGGGGGAAATAATGTGCAGGAGGAGGAAGAAGAGGAGGAGCTGGAAATGAGAGAGGGAGAGAACGGAAGCAAGTAGGGAGTAAGAGGAGTGGAATCTTAGTGCTGGGGGACTCAATACTTAGAGGAGTTAGGTGGGGTAGCAAGGGGAGAGGCATAGTCGCATTTGGGTGGAGGCCATGCTAGGAATGACAGCAGAAAGGGTGGGACAGTCTGTTCTGAAATAAGCTAGAAGGGGTAGGGACTAGCCTCTTTTAATTATACATCTTGGGACAAACGACCTGGCTGACAAGACAATAGATATAGTCCAGAGGAGGTTTGAGGAACTAGCACAATTATGTGAGGGGGCAGGAATATCAGTAACTTTTTCTGAGATACTTCCGGTGCCAAAGGCAAGCACAACAAGAAAGCTGAGAATAGAGGAATTTAACGGATGGCTAAAAACCTGGTGTTGTGCTAAAGGTATGGGTTGTTGGGAGGGGGGAGGGACCTGGGAGGACAGTAGTCTCTATGCCAAGGACAGACTACAGTTGAGTGAGGAGGGAAAGAAAGTGTTGAAACAGGATGGAAGAGTATATAGAGGAAGTTTGGAATTTAAACTAGGAATGGGGGTGGCAGTTGGGGAAGAGATATGCAGAGACCACAGGTTGGGAAATCATATGAGCTTACCCCCATAACAGTGACAAAGGACAAATGGCAAGTACTATTGGTGATGCTAGGAAAGGAGGGCAGGATGGGAGGGGGGGCAAGGGTGGAAGGTGGTTACCCTTAATGCTAGGAGCCTTGGGAGGAAAATTGCAGAGTTACAGGTTCTCATGGCAGAGGGAGAGGTGGACATTGCAGCCATCACGAAAACATGGGCCACCCAATATAATGACTGGAACCTGTCTGTACCAGGGTACAGGTTATTTCGTAGGGACAGGGTGATTGGGAAAGGAGGGGGAGTGGCACTATATGTGAAGGAAGGACTGAAGTGTGTAAGGGAGGAAGGGGAGGAGGGTAGTACGGAGTCACTTTGGATGCAAATCCAGGATTCCAAGAATAGGATTCTTAGAATAGGAGTGGTGTATAGGCCACCATCTCAGACGGAGGAGTTAGACAGGGAACTAGTGGGACAGATCAGGAGGACCTGCAAACAGGGTAATGTGGTGATTGTGGGGGTCTTCAACATGCCAGGAGTGGACTGGAGCACCCCAACAACCAGGAACAGAAGGGAGCAGCTACTGCTGGATGCCTTCCAGGACAGTTTCCTGCTGCAAATGGTCAGTGAACCAACCAGGTTAGGGAATACCCTTGACCTTGTGCTGGCAAATGGGGACTTTGTGAGAGAACTTAAAGTGGAGGAACCGCTGGCAGGGAGTGACCACTACTCAGTATGGCTCATATTGGATATGGGCAAGGAAGGAGTGGAATCTGGCACAAGAGTGCTGGACTTCAGGAGGGCCATCATTGGGAAGATGGGGGAAGTGGTAAAAGGGTACCTGGCCAGAATTCAACCTAGTATGGATACTAACCAGAGGTGGGAGCTCATAAAGCTGGGGAAAGTGGAGGCAACCAAAACCTTCTGCAAAGCCCAGATCAAGAAGGCTAGGGCTAAGAAACCAAGCTGATTGAGCAAGGAGGTCATGGAAAAGGTAAGGAGGAAAAGAGCTGCCTTTAGGAAGTACAAGAAAACAGGGAGGGGGGAGGACAGAGAGGAGTACTTGACAGAATCAAGGAGGTGACAAGGACAGTAAGGGCCAAAGCATCTACGGAACTCAGGCTGGCCCAAGGCATTAAGAGGGAGAAGGACTTCTTTAATGCATCAGGGAGAAAAGGAGCTGTAAGGACCACATAGTAAGGATAAGGAAGGAGGGGGTTGGGTGAAAGCAGGAGTGCGATAAGGCGGAAGCACTAAATGAGTACTTCTGTAGTATTTACTAAAGAGAAGAGGGGGTGACAACCAAGGTGGGAGAATGGCAGAAACAGGGGAAGTGGTGACAGATGGGGAAATCGTGGAAGGCAGAGTTCGAGAGGGTTTGAAGGCACTGAGGGTGGACAAGGCGCCAGGCCCAGATGGCATCCATCCCAGGGTACTGAAGGAGCTGGCAGAGATCCTTGTGAGGCCTTTGGCAGACCTATTTAATGCCTCACTACATTCAGGGTGTGTACCTCAGGACTGGAGGATGGCTCACGTGGTGCCACTCCACAAGAGTGACCCCAAGGATGAACCGGGAAACTACAGACCAGTGAGCCTCACATCCATCGTGGGTAAGCTAATGGAGACTATCCTGAAGGAGAGGCTAGTGGCCCTCCTAGAGGCCAAAGGACTACAGGACAGCAGACAGCATGGCTTCATACATGGCAGATCCTGCCAAACCAACCTGGTCAAGTTCTATGACTGGGTAACTAGGCAACTGGACAGGGGCCATGCAGTGGATGTCCTGTATCTGGACTTCAGTAAGGCATTCGACTCAGTGCCACATGGAAGGCTGGGAAGGAAGTTAGTAGGCACAGGGGCGGGTGGAAAGCTGGTGAGCTGGGTAGGAAACTGGCTGCAGGGAAGGCAACAGAGGGTGGTGGTGGGTGGGGAGCTCTCACACCCAAGGGCAGTGATGAGCGGTGTCCCACAGGGCTCGGTGTTGGGACCAGTGTTGTCTAGGATATTCATTGCAGACATATCATGGGACATCAAGAGCAAGATCAGTCTGTTTGCTGATGATACCAAGGTTGGCGCGGTGGTGGATGACCTAGGGGGATGGCAGGGGTTGCAGGATGATCTGGCAAAGTTTGAAACCTGGTCAGACACCTGGCAACTGGGGTTTAATGCCAAAAAGTATAAGGTGCTGCATTTTGGGATGAAGAACCCAAGGAGGAGTTACCAGCTAGGGGGAGTGCAGCTAGCCCAGACAGAGGAGGAGAAGGATCTGGGTGTGCTCATTACAGGGTCAATGAACAACTCAGCACAATGTAGGAAGGCAGCTGCAAAGGCCAACAAAATGCTGGGTTGTATTGCAAGGGGTATATCCTCAAGGAGGGAGGAGGTGATTCTGCCACTGTATAGGTCATTAGTTAGACCACACCTGGAGTACTGCATGCAGTACTGGCGTCCGTATCTAAGTAGGACATTTAGTTACTGGAGGGATGCAGGCGCAGGGAGACAAAGATGATCAAGGGCTGGGGACTTATCATAGAGAGGAGGTTGAAGGAGTTGAACATGTACTCACTGGAGGAGAGGAGAGACAGGGTGACATGATTGAAACCTTTAAATACATGAAAGGAATAAACAAGATGGGTACAGAGGGCTGTTCAAAGTAAGGAGGGAGGGCACCAGGGGCCATGATATGAGACTGGAGCAAGGAAGGTTCAGGAGGGAGATGAGGAGACACTTTTTCAGAGAGGGTGGTGGCTGGGTAGAATCGTTACCTGCAGAAGTGGTATGCAGTAGAACAGTGGACTGCTTCAAACGAAGATGGGACAGGACAAGGGAGGGTTAATGAAGGGGAAGGGTGGAAGGGAGGGGCAGCTGCAGAATAAGGGGTGCTAGCTGCACATTTGAGCAGACTTGATAGACCTCTAGGCCTTTATCTGCTGGCAAATTTCGTATGTTCGTAAGGGACTTGGCAAGGTTGGAGGAATGGTCAAAAATGTGGCAACTTAGAGTCATTGCAAAGAAGTACAAAGTAATGTACCTGGGAAACAAACACCCAGAGGAAGAGTACATAATGGGGCGGGGGTACTAACAACAAAAATGGAAAGGGACCTGGTGGTAGTCATATCAGATGACCTAAATGTAGGCAGGCAATGTGAGAAGGCAGTAAGGAGGGCTGGAGGGATACTGGGATGCATAGAGAGAGGAATTACCAGTAGAAAACAGGAAGTTGTTATTCCTCTGTACAGACAGTTGGTGAGATTCCATCTGGAGTACTGTGAGCAGTTCTGGAGACCCCATGTCTATAAGGACATAGGCAGAATGGAGGCAGTACAGAGGAGGGCAACAAAAATGGTGCAGGGTCAGCACCAGAAACCATATGAAGAGAGACTAAACAAGCTTAATATGTATACCCTCAAAGAAAGAGGGGACATGATAGAAACTTTCAAGTACCTCAAGGGGATCAGCAAAGTCCAAGAGGGTAGCATCTTTCAGAAAAAGAGATGTGCAAGAACAAGGGTGCACAATTTGAAGATAAAGGGGAGATGGCTCAGGGGTGACGGGAGGAAGTGTTTTTTCACAGAGAGGGTGGTGGACACATGGGACAGCCTTCCTGAGAAGGTTGTGGGGTCAAAAATAGTAGGGGAATTCAAAAATGCATGGGACAGACATATGGCAATTATAGTGGGGGGTAGGAGGAAGTAGGCTGTTGGTTAACTAGGATCTGTAACTTATCCAATAGGTAGGGAAATGGGCCGACTGGGTGGGCCAAATGGTGCTTACCTGCCATCAAAGTCTATGTTTCTATGTAGAATATCACCAATTTTGTTAGGTTCATTTACCCTAAATATTAGGCTTTCTGGATACTCCCATGGCCCTGCAACAGGGCATCATGCTGCCATACTGATGACCCACCTTTGAAGGCAAGCCCAACAAGTGATGTCAGAAGGAAGACCATGGCTGAAACAGCTACTGTTTGGCAGTCCATATCAGTCAATAAGGGTTGGCAGCTGGTTCCACTAACTCAGCGACCCCTGTGGCTCATTCAGGGAGCTTTCTCCAGCCACAGGGAAAGCTGTGACAGTGCAAGTCAGACAGAGGCACCACCCCCACCAGGTGAGATGGGAGGGAAAATGTTGGAGAAAAAGCTGGTAGTCAACAGCATGATGGCTTTGTTCAGCCTGATGAGGGTATATCTGTGTAAACAGGGTAGATCCCAGAGGGCAAGCTGCCAGCTTGGAGAAAACCCAATTTAGGGGGAAAAAATGAGTCCATGTGTGTCAGCTCTCAAAACTCTTGCTTAAAGGCAGGCCAAGTTATAGGAAGCCAAATATTCCAAAGTAAAATCAGTAATTAAAGTTGAATTTCATGAGGTTTTGTAAAATTTTGGAATGTTGTGATACTTTTGTTGAAGCCATGTCTTACATTTTTGCCCAGTCATACACTTGAGTTGCCATTATACAGGATGGTAGAAGCTGGGTCAAGTGTTAATAAGGTACTATTCATAACAGGTTCCATAGTAAAAGTATAGTGGTGCCAAGAGTCAGGTCACTTTCTTGAGTGATGAACCATGAAGAATAGTCATGGATATCACTGTGCACTACCCTGAATTCTTTCAATATGCCAAATAACCACTAGAGCTCATTGACTCAATGACCTGTGAATGCATGTGCTCATGCAGCATTGTTTCTGTAAAATGCCACCTGATCAGTATTTATCAACCCTGTAGGTAGCAGTATAAGTGTTTATTATTTGAAAGCAATGGCGCCAAGTGACACCAAGCCATACAACTTAGTTGCAACTTAGGCCATTGTGACACAAGTATCTGGATATCTTTAGTAGAGATGGGCAAAATCCGCGCAGATTTGTTAAGCAAAATATTTAGTGAAATTCATGCATTTCATGAAATATTTAGTGGGTGTGAAATTCCAGTGGTGAAATGTGGAATTTCACCTACAAACGGTGGAATTTCACCACTCACAGGTGAAATTCTGCTGTTCATAGATGAAATTTTGCATTTCATGTGTAAAATTCTGCATTTTGTGCCCACAAAATATTTTGCAGAATTCGCAAATTTCGCTAAATATGTCACATGGCAAAATTCATGATTTTGCTGTAATTTTACTGCAACTCTAATCTTTAGTTATGATGGAGCATGATGCTCTGCATCACTATTGCAGGAGTGTTGGAGGGGCATTGCAGGGCCATGATACTAGTGCAGGTAAGGTGATTTAGTGGTGATAAATGTTTTGTGAAAATAAAATTCTACAAGTGAACTTCTAGTGGCATTATTTATTATGCATCCACACATTTTTGAGAAAAGTTTTTCCATTTAGTAACTTCTAAAGTATCAACAATAAATTTTAATCAGTAAACAACATTTGCCCAGCTTAATTAGATTCAATGACATATTAACTTTAGTATTCATGCCAAATCTTGAGTGTATACTTGCAATAGCAGTGGAGCTATAAACATCAAAATTATTTTTAAAAAATACTCACACAATTTAACAAATAAATTGGGAAATTTTGAATGCCTTTAAATTAAAATTTACACAACCAATTACATATTTAGCAGTTTCTATGACTCTTCCAAGAACGTATGCATATACATTTCCAATTACCTATCTCCAAAGGTGGCTAAGTTGTAAGCATAGAAATATCTGCTGAAATTTTCACATTATTAGTTAATTCCCAGAGTGTGAACCCATATAACGTCCTCTCCCCTCATGTTAATGTCATGAAACTTTGCATCCTATTAGGGCATTGCAACAATGTGCATGCTAAATGCCAGATCTCTAGCTATACAACTAACAGAGTAATAATTTCAGAAATACTTCAAAGTTTTGTGAAATTGCATGACATTTTGTAGGAGAGTTTTGTGAAAATTCCACAAAATCAGAATTTGCTAATCTTGTCCTGCCCAAACAGCAAATTTGGCAGATATCATTACAAAGACAATTGTCAAACAAAAAGAGATACAATAATATGAGAACAGATATAGTAATACAGAAGTCTAAAATGGTTAGTAATACCCATAAATTGAAATAAAACACTAAATTTAGAAATGTCTGTGTAGCTAGTATCTGGCAGACTACAGAAAAGTATTTTAAGATGTCTGCAAAGCAAAAACTGAGCACATCATATCTGCAATTATGAGATGCAGGGGTAAGAAAATCAAGAGAAATGTGCAGCTGATGAAATTACGTCTCAGAATAAAACTACTTGTAGACACGGCTGTAAAGTTGCAATCATGTTTGTGGTCACAGATGATGGCTCAAATAGATGACTTGAAGAAAAAAATTGTGAAGATTAACATGAAGTTACAGGAGTTCCCAAGTCTGAACAGAGACAGCTTCTGCCTCATATTTGATTAGTGTTGGTGCACAGAGAGGCATATTTTGGAGAGGAAAAGTACCAGCCATACAGTAAGCAAGTAGCTATCTGTGTTGATAAAACTGGGAAAAGACACAAGGCTCGATTCTCAAAGGGGGCTTAGATTGGTGCAAGCTGTAGTAAATAGCAGCTTGCACTGAAGCCCCGTGCACTAGGGACCCTGCATCAGATTCTGGAATGAGAGGGGTCCCTGAACCAAAGTTTCCATACTTGCAGCTTCATCTCCCATGCGACAAACACATGGCGCATGGGAGAGAGTTGCCGCAGACCCCTGGGCCAAATGCAAGTGTTCCTCCCACCCTGATCCCCAGGTCACATAGCGAATATCTTTCCCTGGTGGTCTAGTGGGCCCTTCCCCAATCCACAATGTCTGTCCAATTGTTATTAAGTATCCCCCAATCCCCAAAGTCTACCATTTTTTATGTATTTATTAATATCCCCTCCTGATCCCGAACTCTGCCCTGTGTTTAATGATGAATATTGCCCCCACTGTGATCCTGATGTCTGCCCTTTGTTGAATGATGAACATTGCCCCCTTTGTGATATTGATGTCTACATTTTGTTTAATGATGAACATTGTCCACTCCCTGATCCCCAATGTCCCCCATTACCTTACCGAATGATAATGCCCACTTCACTGGTGGTCGAGTGGCCCCACCCTACTTCAACAGTGAGTGGTGACTTCACTCCTCCTCATCTCATCCCATAACAAAGCTAGCACTGGCACAGCCCTCTTCTCACCTCCACTGCTGCGCTGACTGAACTGTCTTTGAGTGCTGTACTGTACAGCATTGACAGTTCAGTCAGTGCCAGCCATGAGAGATGAGGAAGACATGCTGGTGCTGGCTCTGTTAGCAGAATGGGAATGGGTGGAGGGGTGATAGGCACTACCTGCTGGGTTGGGGTTGCTGAGACCATTCGCCACCATAGGGAAGTGGATATTATTCAGTAAGGTAACGGGGGACATCAGAGATTGGGGAGAGGGTATAATTAGGTATTTCCAAAGGACAAACATTGGGATCATGGGGGGGCAATGTTCATCACTGAACAAAGGGCAGACATTGGGATCACGGAGTGGGGAATACTCATCCTTACACACAGGGCAGTATACGAGATCGGGAAGGGAAATTAAATACACATACAATGTTTGACATTGGGGATTGGGAGGATATTTAATTAATAACAATTGGGCAGACATTGTGGATCGGGGAGGGGGACACTAGACCACAAGGGCATAGGATGGATAATGTAACATTAATGCTAGTGACATCGGGGGAGGGTGAATCATGGTGCATTGCAACACACAGATAAACTCACCAAGGGAAGACATTTCTGAGTACCCTTAGACCAGCTCTGGCTGGTCTAAAGGTACTTTGAAATATGTCCTCTGGGTGAGTTTTGTGAATCCCATTTTTAGGGATGTGGCTTCTTGCATCTGCCACATGCCCCCTTACACCAGATCAGAGCCCATTTTGGGGTGCACCAGTGGTGCAAGACCCATTTGGGGAAAGCAGCCTGCAATTGACGCAGGCTGCCTTTGTGAATTGCTCAGGGGCATTTGAGGCACAACGTGCCACTTGTGCCATTCCTGTTTGGCGTAGGCACCTTGCATCAATATCAAGGCTTTAAGAATTGAGCTCACAGTGTTTTGCCATTGATAGAACAACCTGATTTGTATGAGATGGAGGAAGACAATGCCTCTTCAGCACAGCAGAACAGGACATGAGATGTGTAACATTAGGCAAAGGTCCTTTGATGAGATAAAGAACTTCATAAATCTTTTCATCATCACAAAGACTAATGAAAAACACAAACTTATAGAGAGCACTGATGAATACCAAATTAGATCTCACAGTGGCTTGTGGGGGCATTTCCTGGCATATCTGAGCACTGGAGCTTGTGACAGTGTATTCCACCACATGTGCATGATTACTCTGCATAATACAGGAATGTGCAGGTTTGTCTCTAAAATGTATCGGGTAAGAAGTGCTGTCACTTAATCTGCACACTTACAGTATTCCTTGTCACAAGGTGATACAGACAGTGATGTAACTTTTAATAATCATTCTCAAAAGAATATAGTACTTTCTGATCAATTTGTGAGTGGAATGCAGAGGAAATGTATGTCTGTGTTACATCAGCAGAAACTCAGTTAATTGACAAATTTGGGGATGAGATAGTGACCTTTGAGCTAGTACATAGAGAGAAAAGTTGAAATCTGAATGTGTCTCATGCAACTGGCTGCTTTATAGTTCTCAAACTGTTAAAGTAGATCTGACCAATATTGCAAGGTAGAATCTGATATGTTGATGTTTGCTTGCATGCTTGCTACTTAAGTGTGAGTTTGCATTAAATGAAACAGTCCGCTTGTGCTTGTGCTTGTGCTGTTTCGCAAAGACTAAAGCAGACATCTTGCCTCCTAGATCTCTTTTAAATAACATGGAGGCACATGTTACACTCACAGAGATTGGTTGTGTGTACTTTTTTTGCATGGATTCTAATCCAAACAATGTTGCTGTTCCAAACAATTCTAAGATTAAACACAACACTGAAAGCCATGCCACAGAAAGAGCTCATAAAGTCACTGAAGCGATCTATCATGTACCTGCCACTCCCACTCCAGGAAAATGTTGAGGCTATAACTTGGTATAACAGCATTATGATTTTGATGAATAGTGTTCCAACAAGGTCTAAAACAAATTGGCAGCGTGTAGTGAATGGAGAGAAAGAGAGAGCGAGAGAGAGAGAGATAGAGTGAGTTAAAAAGGCTCTACATTACCTTAAAGCTCAAAATCCATTCTATGTAGATTTAAATCTAGACCACCTTAGTGATATTGACACACAGTTTGGAACAGTAAACACCAAGAGAACATTGATTAAGAAGGTTATGATGAGTACAAATAAAAATGTGTGTGAACAGTACACAATTCATTCTCTCCATGGAAAGGATCCAGTCAGTGACAAAAGGAAACCATATGAGCTTACCCCCCATAATAGTGACAAAGAACAAATGGCAAGTACTATTGGTGATGCTAGTAAAGGAGGGCAGGATGGGGGGGGTGAAAGGTGGTTACCCTTAATGCTAGGAGACTTGGGAGGAAAACTGCAGAGTTACAGGTGCTCATGGCAGAGGGAGAGGTGGACATTGCAGCCATCATGGAAACATGGGCCACCCAATACAATGACTGGGACGTGTCTGTACCAGGGTACAGGTTATTTCGTAGGGACAGGGTGATTGGGAAAGGAGGGGTGTGGCACTATATGTGAAGGAAGGACTGAAGTGTGTAAGAGAGGAAGGGGAGGAGGGTAGTACGGAGTCACTTTGGATGCAAATCCAGGATTCCAAGAATAGGATTCTTAGAATGGGAGCGGTGTACAGACCACCATTTCAAATGGAGCAGTTAGACAGGGAACTAGCGGGACAGATCAGGAGGACCTGCGAGAAGGTTAGTGTGGTGATTGTGGGGGACTTCAACATGCCAGGAGTGGACTGGAGCACCCATCAACCAGGAACAGAAGGGAGCAGGTACTGCTGGATGCCTTCCAGGACAGCTTCCTGCTGCAAATGGTCAGTGAACCAACCAGGTTAGGGAATACCCTTGACCTTGTGCTGGCAAATGGGGACTTTGTGAGAGAACTTACAGTGGAGGAACCACTGTCAGGGAGTGACCACCACTCAGTATGGCTCACATTGGATATGGGCAAGGAAGGAGTGGAATCTGGCACAAGAGTGCTGGACTTCAGGAGGGCTGACTTTGGGAGGATGGGGGAAGTGGTAAAAGGGTACCTGGCCAGAATTCAATCTAGTATGGACACTAACCAGAGGTGGAAGCTCATAAAGCTGGGGATAGTGGAGGCAACCAAAACCTACTGCAAGACCCAGAGCAAGAAGGCTAGGGCTAAGAAACCAAGCTGGTTGAGCAAGGAGGTCATGGAAAAGGTAAGGAGGAAAAGAGCTGCCTTTAGGAAGTACAAGAAAACAGGGAGGAGTACTTGACAGAACTGAAGGAGGTGACAAGGGCAGTAAGGGGAGCCAAGGCATCTACGGAACTCAGGCTGGCACAAGGCATTAAGAAGGGGGAGAAGAACTTTCTTTAGGGTCATCAGGGAGAAAAGGAGCTGTAAGGACCACATAGTAAGGATTAGGAAGGAGGGGGGTTGGGTGGAAGCAGAGTGCGATAAGGCAGAAGCACTAAAATGAGTACTCTCTCAGTATTTACTAAAGAGAAGAGGTGTGACACCCAAGAGGGGAGAAATGGCAGAAATGAGGGGGTGACAGATGGGAAATCATGGAGGGCAGGGTTTGGGAGGTTTGAAGGCACTGAGGGTGGATAAGGTGCCAGGCCCAGATGGCATCCACCCCAGGGTACTGAAGGAGCTGGCAGAGGTCCTTGCAGGACCTTTGGCAGACCTATTTAATGCCTCACTACATTCGGGGTGTGTACCTCAGGACTGGAGAATAGCTCATGTGGTGCCCCTCCACAAAAGTGGCCCCAAGGATGAACTGGGAAACTACAGACCAGTGAGCCTCACATCCATCGTGGGTAAGCTAATGGAGACTATCCTGAAGGAGAGGCTAGTGGCCCTCCTAGAGGCCAAAGGACTACAGGATAGTAGACAGCATGGCTTCATATGGGGCAGATCTTGCCAAACCAACCTGGTTGAGTTATATGACTGGGTAACTTGGCAACTGGACAGGGGCCATGCAGTGGATGTCCTGTATCTGGACTTCAGTAAGGCATTCAACTCTGTGCCACATGGAAGGCTGGGAAGTAAGTTAGTAGGCACAGGGGCAGGTGCAAAGCGGGTGAGATGGGTATGGAACTGGCTTCAGGCAAGGCAACAGAGGGTGGTGGTGGGTTGGGAGCTCTCACACCCAAGGGTAGTGGCAAGCAGTGTGCCACAGGGCTCAGTGTTGGGACCAGTGTTGTTTGGGATATTCATTGCAGACATATCATTGGACATCAAGAGCAAGATCAGTCTGTTTGCTGATGATACCAAGGTAGGAACAGTAGTGGATGACCTAGGGGGATGGCAGGGGTTGCAGGATGATCTGGCAAAGTTTGAAACCTGGTCAGACACCTGGCAACTGGGGTTTAATGCCAAAAAGTGCAAGGTGCTGCATTTTGGGATGAAGAACCCAAGGAGGAGTTACCAGCTGGGGGGAGTGCAGCTAGCCCAGACAGAGGAGGAGAAGGATCCAGGGGTGCTCATTACAGGGTAAATGAACAACTCAGCACAATGTAGGAAGGCAGCTGCAAAGGCCAACAAAATGCTGGGCTGTATTGCAAGGGCTATATCCTCAAGGAGGGAGGAGGTGATTCTGCCACTGTATAGGTCATTAGTTAGACCGCACCTGGAGTACTGCATGCAGTACTGGCACCCATATCTGAAGAGGGACATTAAGTTACTGGAGGGGGTGCAGCGCAGGGCGACAAAGATGATCAAGGGGCTGGGGGACTTATCATATGAGAGGAGGCTGAGGGAGTTGAACATGTACTCACTGGAGGAGAGGAGGGACAGGGAGGACATGATTGAAACCTTTAAGTACATGAAAGGAATAAACAAGACAGGTACAGAGGGGCTGTTCAAAGTAAGGGAAGGGAGGGACACCAGGGGCCATGATATGAAACTGGAGTGAGGAAGGTTCAGAAGGGAGATGAGGAGACACTTTTTTACAGAGAGGGTGGTGGCTGGGTGGAATGCGTTACCTGCAGAAGTGGTATCCAGTAGAACAGTGGACTGCTTCAAAAGGGGATGGGACAGGACAAGGGGGAGGGTCAATGAAGGGGAAGGGTGGAAGGGGGAGCAGCTGCAGAATAAGGGGTGCTAGCTGCACATTCGAGCAGACTTGATAGACCTCTAGGCCTTTATCTGCTAGTAAATTTCGTATGTTCGTAAGGTAATCCTGTCAGTATGTGGGAGAGTACATTCTATGCACACCGCTTTCCTGGCCCTTTTCCACATGATACTGGTGGTCGCTTGAATGAGTATGAGGTACATGTTCCTGTAGCTGAGTACCAAGCACTTAGAGTGCTATATTCTGATGGGAAGTTCACACAGAATATTCAGCATTTTTTCACCTCCTTGGGAGAGTGAGTTAAGCATGCTGCCCACATCTATTGCACACACTTTGTGGCACACTACATCATTGCATGATCCCACAGCAGTAGAGTTGTTGGAAAAGTTAAAAGACAAAGACTAGACAATGGAAGTAAATTTGAACGTCATCCTGTCAAGTATGCATGTAACCAAAGAATACTGGTTCTGAAGGCACTCAGAAGTAATGTGTATACTATAAGAGTATAGTTTAGCTACTTGATTTGTTACCCTAAGCTGTGCTGACTACAGCTGGGAGGAACTGGCAGAAGTACTTAAGTGGGCAAATGCAGATGTTGATGGCATATCATCTAAAAGTCTTGGCGAAATGTGTTGTCTAGATCCAGTGTCTGTGTCATGACACTTTCATCACTGATTTCATGCACTGCTGAGGTTTATTCTGTCAAAGACTAAGTCACCTCTCTGTATTGTGGAACATTACTTCTGGAGAGTGGAATACCAAGCACTTGATGCTACTCATATCCACATGCTACTCTGGATAAAAGATGCACCCCACATTGGTGACAGGCAGGACTCAGAAATCCTGAAGTTTCTCATCCAGTACTTTACTTGTCACCCTCCTGACAAGGATGACAGACCAACCTTATGGAAACTGGTTGAAAAGTTTCAGTGAAACATGTGTTGCAAATATTGTCATTGAAGGGTGAGAAATCTTGGCAATTGGTACACAAAGCATAGTTTGGGATTTTTAAGATGTGTATGTGAACATAGTCATATGAATGAGTTGTTCTCTGCCATGTGACATCATCTGAAAGGGAAATCTACAAAGAGAATGTATGAATTGCCTAGACAACAAAATGAGGCATTCATAAATCACTTCAGTCTGGTTATGTTGTTGATGTGACAGGCAAACATAGATGTTCAATTTGTTACTGATAATTCAATGACCCTGGTATGATATGCAACATTGTACATTACCAAAAACATGCAAACTTGCTTGCAGGAGCTCTGGGAGGATCTTTCCAACAGCAGCAGATCTATCAGTTCACAGTTGCAGTCCCCAGGGTTAAAAACTCTTTTACACTGCAAATGTGGAGCCTATGAAGCAAGTTAGCATTTGATTGGAACATGCCTCTATGGCAAATCCAAGCAATACAGTACTTGAATGTCAACTGCAAAGAAAACAGAGGCGTGTCTTAAAGTCTAACAATCAGATTGAAGACCTTGCAGTGAGCAAGCCATCTTTAACATATATTTTGAAAAACAATCTGATTAACACATACTACCCACAGTGACACAATGCCATGGAAAGCATGTGTGTCTTTGACGTCATCCAGTGATATGACTATAAATATGGAGTTGAATCTAACCCTGCAAAAGATATCTTCCAAGTTGTAGGCTTGCAAAAATGTTAAATCAAAAGACACAAGCTTTGGTTGCTTTATCATTGCAAATGGACTCTTAAATCTGCTTAGAAAAGGGAGCATTGCTATTTTGCTCTGCTTTTCCTGTTCAAGCCATGGCCGCATGAAAGGTCATTAAAAGGCAAATCTGATACATACTGTATTAGGAGCAATTCAGTTTGAGCTATGAGACCTTCAAAACTGAGAATTCTCTTGTGATGTAAAACAATTAGAATTAGAGAAGGAGCAGATAGAAAAAAAACTAGAGAAAAACTGGAAGACACTACAGTGAATTCTCAGGAAGACTGCAACCCAGAAGGAGAAGGTGCAATAGTAGTGCCTACAGTACTTATATCAGATGTTGAAACTGCCATGAGAAAGGCATGCTACTTTGATGTTGACATCTTTATCATAGAATAACAGTTAAATCATCATCAGAAAGCTGTATATACTTCTGTGACATATGGCATTATGCATGGTATTCAGCATCATAACAAAGAATATGCTTGTGAGAAACACAAACCACTATGTATGTTTGTGAGTGGTTCAGCTGGGACAGTAAATAATTTTCTTATTGAAGCAATTAGTGCAAACATAAGGAAACATATTGGAATAACAATGTCTGCCATCATCACAGCTTCAACTGGACTTGCAGTGTATACCATTGGAAGAGTCACTCTACACCATATTTTTATGCTGCCTGTTGAACATGGTAAAACTGATGTATACTACACATTGTCTTTCCAAGCTGCAAGTGAGCTATGCAGTATTCTTGACAAAATGGAGCTTGTGATTAGTGATGAAATCAGTATGGTCTCCAATAATCTGCTTGCCTTCATTCACCTACATCTTCAGGAGATTGTCAGCACAGCTGATGAAGTTGCCTTTGGTGACAAAAACATTGTTGTTTCTGATGACCTTCTTCAATTAGTAACTGTGAATGGGAAACATCTTCACTGGACTGACTGCTGAGAAAGCTGTACAGACTATTGGGTGCATTGGTGGAATAAACCTGGGGAACTTATTCACCTACAGTGGTAATCATGCAAAATTTTACCGGGAGTGTGGGATACTGAGCATTGCGCAAATGCAGTATCCATTGAATAACATGCATACTGCTACCGCGCAACCACGCATGGTGCGCGGTAACAGTCAACTTTTCTGTGATCACCACTGTATGATGAACTGTTTCAGAATATGCAGAAGAGTGCTGATTGGCAATACAAGGCTGTACTTGATGAGGCTAGGATTTGAAGCTTTTCATCATCCAATGCCTCTCCAATTACACGTGTGATTGGGAAAGGTGAGACTTTCATGTCTGACACATGTGAAATGTTTTCAAAACTATTCTGTGATGGAACTCAAATTGTGTGTTTGATGCTAAGGGTTGAACATTGTGTAGAATTTAATGAGATTTTGCTGGAGAGATAGCAACAGCCGATTGTCACACTGTCATCACTTGATTCAATCGATGGTGTTTGTCTAAGCCCAAAAATGGTCTCTAAGATGATTGACCATCTGAAAGAGTTGAGTGTGGACATGTCAAGAATAGCTGGTCTAAAGACAGCTCTGATGGTCTGTAAAAATGCATGTGTGATTCTACATCATAATCTTGATGTGGAATGGAGACTGGTCAAGCGGTGCAATGGGGCACATAATTGACTTCCAATATAATGTTCAGAGAACATTTGTTGAAATGGTTGTGGTAAGATTTGACAACCTAGATTACCCACAAAGCATCAAGAGATGTTCAGTAAAATTTCAGCTTGTGAAAGACATTTATGTATCACAAAAACAGTTTCCACTGTGTTGTGCATGCAGTGCCAATTCACAAGTTGCAGAGTTGAGTTTAGATGGTGCCATGATCAGCATAGCAAATGGTATATTCAAAGATGGTATGAGCTATGTCAGTTTGCCATGCATCAGAACTGGCACGATTGTGCATCATAAATAATACACATAATAAAATTTGTGCTGAAAAAAATGCATCATAAAGTACAATTGTTTGTGCAGTCTGTATCAATCCAACCTGTCTTTGATTCCACTACCAAGTGACATAGTATTTATTTATTTATTTATTTAAGAGATTTACCAGGAAAGCATGCTGAGCAGAGTACTGCTCGATTCCAGATGCGTCCTGGGGTAGGGAGTTTACACTGGTACAGTAGAAAAGAACAAACCCAAAACAACAGCACAACAACAACAGCAAGTTTTACATATTTTGTTTGGTGCAACAATGGATGAGGTAGTCATAATATAGGTAGAGTAGTGCATTTTCATAGTATTTAGCAATATAAATGCAGACCAACGGAAACCAGGCTGGTGATATATATAGATGGGAGGTAGGAAGTGAGATGGGGGTCAGCGGGGGGAAACAGGAGCAGATGGAAGAGAAGTGCATTTTAAGAAGGGAATTCCATTGTGGAGTGCTTGTGGAGTGTCTAATAACTGCTGCCAGGGAGTTCCATAATTTGGGCAGCCTGTAGCTGAAAGCAGCCTGGCCAGACCGGGTGGATCTGTATGGAATGTGCAGGAGCCTAGAGTCTATGTTTCTGAGAGCATAGGCCAGTGGAGAGAGGGCGGTTAGGGAGGACGACAGGTAGGACGGGAGTGTCTGTGCCCAGAACTTGGCAGAGGTTCTAGCACAGTGAAGCAATCGTCAAGTTTGTGTGAGGGAGTCCCAAGGACTGGTAGAGGTCACAGTGATGGGTATTGGGAGGCTGGTCCAGAGAGGAATCGGCAGAAGGAGTTGTAAAGGGGATCAAGCCTCGCTAAGGAGGTTTGGGGGATGGCATAGTAGACAACATCACCGGAATCCATAATCGGGAGCATCATTTTTTGAACTATTGCTTGCCTGGTTGGTAGGGGAATGCAATTCTTGTTCCAGTAGAGGGCTCCCAGCATGGGGTGCAATTTTTTGTGTAGACCGTCTATATGCGCCGAGAAGTCAAGGTACTGATCTAGCCAGATGCCGAGATAACGATATGACCTGCAGGTCTCTAGTGGAGATCTGTCCAGAGTGTAGAATGTGGGTGGTGCAGTAAGCCGGGTTTGCTTGGCCCGAGATCCGAAGGTGAGGGAGACTGTTTTTTAGAGTTCAAGAATAGTTGGTTTGAAAGGAACCAACGTTGGATGGAGTCGAAGTCCTTCTGTAGACAGGCTGTCATGGCCATTGCGGATGGGCAAGAGGCAAACAGCACCATATCGTCTGCGTACATATGGATAGCCGATTGAGAGCAGGCATTGGGCAGGTCATTTAGAAAAATAGAGAACAGCAGTGGGCTGAGTACAGACCCTTGAGGGACTCCACAGGCCACAGGAAGTGAGGTGGATCTAGCCGAGCCTATGCGGACTGATTGAGACCTACCTGACAGGTATGAATGGAAACAGTTATTTGTGTTCACCGACAGACCAGCTTGGGAAAGTTTTGCCAGCAACAGGGGATGAGAGACCGTGTTGAAGGCTTTCGCTAGGTCTATGAATATAGCTGCCATAATTTCCCCTTTGTCAATGCCCGTAAGGATGGAGTTAGTGAGGTGAAGGAGGGAGGTGGTGGTGGAGTGATTTTTTCTGAAGCCAGCTTGGTAGGGGGTAAAAAATGATATGGTATCTAGATGGTGGTGGAGCTGAGATAGCACAAGGTGCTCTTGAATTTTGGCTAGGATGGGGAGCAGAGATATGGGACGGTAGTTGGATGGGGAGGAGAGGTCCACTCCTTTGGGTAGGGGAATGACTGTGACTTGCTTCCATGTTGTGGGGACTGCCCTGAGTTTAAAAGATAGGTTATAGAGCATGGTTAGAGGGTGGGCTATGACTGGTGCTGAGAGTAGGAGCATTTTGGGATCAAGGCCCGATAGACACTTTCCTTTGGCTAGGTTAAGTGACACAGTAATTTTAGCACCTGGCCAGGTGAGACTGGGCGGAGCGAGAAGGGGGTCGGGCAGGATACTATGAGGCGTGGTGGGCAGGGAATGTGGGGGTGAGAGAGGAGGTGAAGTAGTGGCAGAAAAATGTGAGTTAAACTCAGTGACGACCAGACTGGGATCCATGATGATTCTTCCTTCCAGCTTGAGGGTGGGAGTGGGGGTTGGTTGGTGGGAAAGGAGGATTTTATAGACTTCCAAAATTGAAGGGTGGCTGAAGTTATTGTTGAATGCAGATTTAAATAATTTGATTTAGCCTGACGTATGAGTCTTGTACAGGCGTTTCTTAGTGATCGGTAGTGTTGCTGGGCCATTTGAGTACCTGTGGCCTTGAAAGATTTCCAGGCATGGTCTCTGGCTCTTAGGTGTTCCAGGAGGTTAGATGTTATCCATGGTAAGTGGGATCCTCTTACACGGGACCTCCTGAGTGGAGCATGGAGGTCCCAGATGGCAAGGACATAGTGATGTGTGATGTGTCTTTTGAGACATCACAGAAATTGAAGAGGAAGAAGTTAACTGTACATGACTCTTCCACTTTAAGAGGTGATAACAGAGCAATTGTCCCTGATCATACGAGATCATCTCCATCAAAGAAATCACGTGGTCTGTCTGCAACTGTGGCATGTGACAACAGTACTGAAGTTAATTGCTATGCCAGTTCTGTGATGCAGGTGTTCCTGCATATGCCAGAATTTATTGCCACAATAAGTGCTTCTCAATAAATTGTTTTTTCTGATGCACTGCAGCAAATTGTGACTGTCAGTGACTCAGTGAACATCAAAGTAATCTTTCACAGTCAGTGAAACCACCACTTTGAGCTGTGGCAACTTTTTTTTCAGCTGTTTATTTTGCTCCAGTCACCAACATCCTGGGCATCTCTCTCAGGTGGGGACCCACTCAGTGTTGCCTCTACCACCCACAATGCCCTTCCCCTGACCGAGGAATTGGGTGCTGGTTCCCCCCCTCCCATGGCCAGGAACAGGAGAGGCAGGGACCATGGAGAGTCAGGTCAGGATTGGGGCCAGTATTGGGCATGTGGGCACAGACACTCAAGCCCTGCCATCACCTCCCAGGAAACTAGGGTTTGTTCACCTTGGTTACTTCCCCTAATGAGCTGCAGTTGTGCAATGATGTCTGCATCAAAGGCAGACCCTCAGCTGATGTCCGCTGCTGCCTCGCCCCTGTAAGTGGCATGCTGCAGTGGAATGTCTGGTTTCCACCAGGGGCCACTGCAGAGTGATGAGACCTGAGATACCCACCCCAGGAGAGGAGAGCTGTCCTCTGGATACTTAATCCTCCCCTCCCCTGCCAACCCCAATGACCCGAGTCTGTTCTTGAACCTGAGTCAACGGTATGTGGTGCAAGGTGTGGTGTCCAGCTCCTCAACCCTCAGTGCCACTGGGCTAGCCCGAGTTGTGGCAGCTATTGAGCAGCATGTGACATTTGTTGACAGTGTTCAGCAAGATGTGACAGAGTTCATGATGGCAATTAGCAACACATTTCAAGAAGAACACATTCCAGTAAGGTGGTATGTTACAGAAAAATATGTCTGTAGATATGTTTTCCTGCCCTGTTGAAATGTCGACAAAGAAGTAACTGATGACATGCTGTGGATTTCTCTGTACAGTGTGTCCTACATGAAATGTCTGTCAAATTCAAACACTTGTTCAGCAACGTTAAATCTGGCTGGGACTGCAGAAGGTGTGGCAGGAACAGGACCCGATCACTGAGAGTGAGCCTTTCTGAAAACTACCTCTTGCTTATACTAGGATTTTAGTCACAGGTTACTTTATTGCAGGCAGAGTCATGTTTGGTTGAATGCATTTTGACACTCATGCAATAATTTTCCACCATGGAGCTTCTTTGCATTCTAGTCATTGTGCCAGTTGGCTCAGATACGGTGGTGGGTGGATAGAGTATAGTGATGATACATGCACCTTAAGGGAGAATCTCAGGTATCGGCCGTGGTTAAATCCTCATTTGACCATCTGAGGAATATCGCCCGAAAGAAACACCTGGTTCCTCTGGATGACCTTCCAACACTGGTCCATGCCTTTGTCGCCACCTACCTTGACTACTGTAATGCCCTCTACCTAGGGCTTCCAGGGGTTGATATCAGCCACTTGCAGCTAGTGCAGAACGCTGCTGCCAGGCTTCTGACTGGGACATCGAGGGCCAGTCACATTACGCCTGTGCTGCGCGAACTGCACTGGCTGCCTGTTCAGTGGTGGATCACCTTTAAGGTTGGCTTGCTAACCTTTAAAGCCCTACACAAGCAGGGACCCAGCTACCTGCAAGACCTCCTAACTCCCTACTGCCCCCTCCGTCCTCTCCGACCGCCAACGAGGGATTGCTAGAGATTCCCAGGGTTCGTTTAAGAACATGTGGTGCATGTGCTTTTTCTTTCATGGTTCCTACCATGTGGAATTCTCTGCCTTGTCGGTTAAGAGAATGTTTGACTATTGATAGATTTAAAACTGACTTAAAAACATATTTGTTCAACTTAGCCTTCTCGGATGAAATTTAATTTATTGGTATATATAGTATTTAAGATCAAGTTTTTATGCTGAATTTGAATTTAACTGTGCAGTGCCTTGGTTTTGAAAGACGTTATATAAATAAAGTTTGATTGATTGATTGATTGAGGAGAGGCTTCCAAAGAATCTCAAGGATGCATATGTGCTTATTCTAAAAAATATGCAGCTGGTAGTAACTGCAGAAGAGTAGTTACCAATATACACCTCTCAGTTAACAAGGGAACAAACAGAAAGGCATCCATATGTACATCAGTGACTTTGTTTCCATTTCAACAGCATCACTTAGTGGTTGAAAAACAATTGTTTAACAACTTATTTCTACAAGTAATGACAGGATAGTTGTATTGATGATACTGATTTAGTTTCAGTTTGAGTGGGCTCATATGAGGGTGCTGGATTGTATACATAAACAGTTAGTATAACATATTCTGTTACATGTAGATGTTTGTTCCCCCTCCCCAAAATACACACAACACTTTATACACATCTGTACATCTCATCATCATGCAAAACAGCACGATACCAGACAAGATACTGCTCTCCTATATCTAGCTCCTTACATAACGCACTTGCCCTAGCTTGGCCTCTGCCCCATCCACTCTCCAGCACCTGACAATGCCACCTTCCTGGCTGCTTCACCCCACCCCCCCCATATCCTTACCTACCCCCACCTCTCCTCTCTTCTCATTTTCTTACCTCCTGCCTTTGCCCCTCCCATTTCTTTCTACCACCCCCTCCCCCTCTTGTACTATTCCTTTCCACTTTACCCTCTCCCTGTCTGTTCGAAATTAATTTGATATCCTTTACCCTTATTTGTGTAACAATTTTGCCTATTGTTTTGTGATACCAATTGTCTTGACGTGGAACCTTTGTAAAAGAGCCCTGGGCTCAAAGGTAATTGTAATCCTAGAATTGAAATAAATAAATAAATACATTTTTTGAACAGTACTATACGTGTATGTCAGATGTAAACATGCACTTAATGCTGAATACCTCTTGCTGTGGAAATATGTTGCATTACTGTATGTTAAACTACATAGACTGAAATGTAATGGCACTACTTCTTGTTGAACTATTGCTATGTTCTGGTGGAAGTATCTTGTTACATGTGATGGTTATATGTTATTATGTTATTATTATTACTACTATGTAATTGTTATGTACGTTCACTCAACCTGTTATGTCTTAACCCTGTTGGCAATTGTTTTGCCCCAGGTCCATCTTGTAAATGAGCTTATCTCAATGATGTTCCGCCTGGCAAAATAAAGATTTTGATTGATTGATGAACTTAAAGATCAATGCAAACATATTAATAACATTTTTTATTTCACAGGTTTCTACACAAGCAGTGTAGTAAAAATTTATCTGTTAACAAATACTCACCTGTATAAAGTGGTTATTTATTATGTAATCACTCCTTTGTAAGTGACTTAGATTGAAACAGCAATTCAGATATTTTTCTCCGAGTCAGCTCAGTTCAGACAGCTTCTGACGTCAGTGAAGGAGTGACCTCTTATTTACCTGCTTGTGACAGCCTCGAGAATTTCCACTGAGGTCTGCATGAGCAAGTTGTCTTGCAGTCACTTGTGTCTGTTGATAGACTTTACTAAGTAATTCATATATTAAGGGAACATGTTTTTTAAAATCATCTTTGCTATAGTCTTTGGCTGTGCTTCTAAATTCAGGCAATTTCTTACACAGCTGATCAGTTAAGATTATATTAAATAACAAATGAATTCAGTTCAAACAAGGTGCATGGCTTGTGTTCAAGAGGAATGGCTGCCTAATTCCATTGCTCTATCTACCCTGCTCTTCATCTGTTACTATCCATGCCACCTCTACCTCTGATACAACTTGCTGGACCTCCCTGGATTGCTTGGTACTCACCGAGGTTGGCGACTGCATTCGTTATCTGACAATTGTCAGAGATCCGTGAGATCTGGTCATCGGGATTGCTACCACGAGTTCCAGGCCTGTCCTGCTGGCACGTCCTTGAGATGGATTCTTGGCCTTCCTGGTGTTGGATCCAAACCTGCAGGAAACTAGAAGCATGTTTACTCAAATGTTGGCACAAATCGGAAGACTTGAAATATCTGCACATAATATTGTGGTGGATATAATATTTCTATCCCACTGCACCGATGCTGTGGAGCAACAAACTGCTGATAGTGAAGATACTATCTAGAGACTGGATGCTCAGGTCCAGAACCAGGAACACACTATTTGGCTTCTGAGGCAGTGGGCTAAGGACCTTGAAAACTGCAGCCACAGAAATAATTTAAGGTTTGTGGGGTTTCTGGAGTGTTGTGACGGCCCCAACGTGATCCCCTTTCTCCAGTCAGTGCTCCCAGGAATCCTGGACCATTCCTGGGATGACCCCATTGAAATTGACCAGGCTCATCATTCTCTTGCAATGAGGCCAGCACCAGGAGCCCTGGCTTGGCCCTTTCTGGCCCATTTTCTCCACTTCAGAGTTAGAGAAGATATTATCCTGGCTGCCAGAGACAAAGAGCAGCTGCAGTGGCAAGGGCATAGAATACAAATTTTTGCAGATTACTCTCAGGAGCTGTCTGAAAGGTGGTGGACATTCATCCTGGCCAGGCTAGCCTAAGCTGAGCTTGGACTGGGGTATGCACTCCGTTATCCTGCCACTTTGAGTATCGCTGTCAATGGGTCCCCCTGCTCCTTTGATACCACAGAGGCAGTTGAGGGTTTCTTAGCGTCCTCTGCCCTGCAACCTAATTAGAAGACACTCAGTTCTCCCGCCAGGCTGGGCAGACTGTAGAACTGACCCTCCAACATGGAAACTTCTTCTTCTTCAGGGGACATGGCAAAGGCTGTTCCACAGCCGCAGGTCCCAACCTGGCCCTCCCTCACACGGAGCCTTCTCCCTGGATACTGGCCCCGAAAGGCTGGCAACAAAACAGAAAAAAATGACCAGAAAAAGGGAAGCATTTGGATAAATCCCCTAGGCTCTACCCACGGAGCCCCAGCCGAAGAAAAGATTTACAGTCCTCCTTGGGGTTGGCTGGCCCTCCTGTTGGTGACAATCATCTCAATGTACTCCAGGACTTACTTGAGGAGTTTCCCCCTTTGTCCCAGGTACTGGCTGTCCTGGCCTGGCTGCCGGTTCATTACAAGTTGATTCCCACTCCTGGTGCAAACAAGTGGCCTGATCGGTGGCACAACCTGTTGATTCTGCCATGGTGGCTGACTCTCGGGCCTGCTCAAGGCCTACTTCCCCTCCTGGTGACCTCTCAAGCAGTGTGGGCTGAACTTGACTGGGCCATCTGTTCGGGAGGTGGTACTTGCGTGGCCTAAAGCACCTTTGCCCCTGTGACTGACCTTTGTGCTGTATTTGGTATGGTCAGGTCCGCAGGGGGGAGGTAGAGATAATTTTGACTTGTCCTATCGACAGAGATGGTCGCGAACCCTAAGCTTGCTTAAAGGCACAGAGCCCTTATCATAAGCCACTCACCTATGGTGCTGCAGCACACTGCTATGTTCTTCCTGTTGTTTTGTATATTAAAGTTTTTAGATATTTCCATGTTCCTTTATCAGCTGCATCATGTATTGCTGTTACTGTTTTCCTCCACACTGTTGCTTTAGAAGTTGCTGTGGGTTTAAATAAATTGGGCTTAAGTTGTGCCTCTGAATGGGGGCATGGGGATGAGATACACCTCTGGCTCCTCTATCTGATCCCCAGTTGCACTAAACATTAACATTTCAATGTGTTTCACTATGCAGCATTCCTATGGGGCATAGATAATGGTACTCATGGACTATTAGGGCCTGCCTACTGGGGGCGCATGGTTGTGTGGCTCAAAGAGGTGGTCCCGAGAGCTGACAGACTACACAGCCCTAGTGGAGATGAAGCCTTATCCTATGGCTCCATCTTTTCCTCCTTGGCTGAAGAGCTCACTCTGCTGACAGTCTTTAGTATATATGGGACACACTCTCTGAAGCTCAGTTGCCTTTGGGTCCCAATGTTGCTCTCAGTTTTAGGAGAGACTCTCCTTGAATGTTTACATCAGAGCTGTACCATTTAGCTCTATGGGCACAGGGGGAGCATTGCTTCCTTGGAATATGGCATCTGGGCCCAGCTGCCAGAAGTAATATGGTCACCAGTCTGTTCAACTGCAGCTTTCCAGCATTTCTACTCCAACGAGATAAGGGGTAGGGAGGCATCATGTTTGTAGGGGTAGATGATCGCTGAGAAAGGTGTCAGCAATTCTGATTCTATTCTGTTTTGTTCCCCCCCAGTGACTTTCACTGGCATCTGGGCTATTTTGTGGCCGATGCATAAGGCGATAGCTGGTGACGGAGGGGGTGGGGAGGGGGCTAGGGGTTTCCTCTTACATATGGTTGTTTTGGTTTTAAAAGCAGTTTAGCTTTATTATGGTTACTGTTACTGCTTTAAAATAGGTTATTCCCCTACTGGCAACCAGAGGTATTAGACAGACAACGAGAACAGGAAAGGGTGTTTTCACCCAGGAGACATACTTAAGTGTCATCACATGGTATGCTGATATGTGTAACTGGCCATTATCCATCCGTCACATATATATGTATATATATATATATATATATATATATATATATATTGACAGTAGCCTGGTTTCTTGGAATGTTTGTGGTCTCAACTAACCAATCAAATGTAAAAAAAGGTTTTAGCACAGCTTAAAAGGTTGACACCTCAGATAGCATTCCTTCAAGAAATGAAACTGTCTGCTGCAGAGGCCAGAAAACTTACACAAGGGTGGGTCGGTGGGAGAAGAGCTCCATAGTGCAGCTTCCTCTCACAGAACAGGGATTTCCATGTTGTTTAACAAGGATTTGGGTGGTCAGTAGCTCATTTTAAGGATGACCAGGGTGGCAAATGGATAATGGCTGAGATGGTAACCCCAGAGGGGCCCTACTCCTGCTCAGTGTTTACGCTCCTAATCAGGAAAATCTCTGGTTCTTCCATGACCTCTATCAACTATTGACCAAATTTTCTTTTCTCTTTTTTTAACCAGGAGAGACACACTAATCTGAAAGCTTGTTTACAGGTGCAGCCTGGGAGCACTAGGAAGTTAACTGAGTTGCTCAGGATCACACAGCATGCAAGTGGGGGTTGTGGGATTCAAACTCAGGTCTCCAGGTTTGCAGCTCAGAACCTACAGGAAGGGCCCCTGTCCTAACTGGAAGTGATCTCAACCTCACTCTAGACACCTCTCTGGACAGAAGCAGAGGTAATACAGAACTGCATAAGGAGGAGGGTAAGGCTGTGCACACCCTCATCTCAGAACACTCACTTCTTGATGTCTGGAGCACCTGGTACCCGAGGGTGAGAGACTACACATGCTTTTCAGCTACTCATGGGTCCTTGAGCAGGATAGACCTGTGGTTAATCTTGTACTCCATATATGAGATGGTTTCTCAAGTCCATTCCCACCTGATTGCCATCTCGGATCATGCCCCACTGAAGTTAAGATTACACTGGAGCACAGAAGTATCTTGGTTCCTCTCCTGGAGTCTGGATTCTCTGCTTCTGGATGACCGGCAATTTCTGTTTTGGTTGGAAACAGAGGTCCTAGAATACTGGCAGAACAATGATAATGGGGAAGTGTCTGATTCTGCACTGTGGGAGGCATTTAAAGTCACCATTAGGGGTAGAATTATAGCCTATGCCTCAGTCAGGCATGAGAAAAGGAAGCTGAACAGGCTGACCTGGAGCTGCAATTAGTTGTAGTAGAGTCCTAATATAGATCCTATCACACTGGTGTCCCACCACAGGCCCTACTTGCCAGTTAAACAGCACCTAAGTCCAGCTCAATGCCCACCTCACCAGGAAGGTTGAACTGGTGATGTGTTTATATTTACTGAGTTACTTCCCCCTTTCCCGCTTCCTTTGTTTACTGCATTATGTATTTACTTTTACCTGTGTGTGTGTGTATGTATATCTATCTATCTATCTATCTATCTATCTATCTATCTATCTATCTATCTATCTATCTATCTATCTATATATCATTGTATTTTACCTGCATGTATATTTATTGTATACTTCCCCATTCCCTTTTGCCCCAGGTCACACCTGCAAATGAGCCTTGGCTCAGTGTGCCCTCCTGGCTTTTTAAATAAATAAATTCTGTTCATCTTTGCAGCTGCCTTCCTGCACTGTGATGAGTGTTTCCTGTCCCCTGTCACCAGCACTCCCAGATCTTTCTCCTCTGCCAAACTGGTTTACTGCACACCCCCAACCAGTAGCTGTTCCCTGTTTTTTTTGTCCCCAAGGGCAAAATCTTGCATTTTTTGGCACTGAACCCCAGCTGCCATGTGGCTGACCAGCACTGAAATGTCACCAAACCCTCTTGCAGTTCCTTACCCGCCTCCTCACTATCCACCTCAGCACAGGTCTTAGTGTTGTCTGCAAAAAGGTTGATCTTGCTCCTTATCCCATTGGATATGTCAGCTATGAATGTGTTAAATAGTACCGGTCCTAGCACCGACCCCTGCAGGACCCCACTGGTTACCGCCCTGGGTGCCGAGAGCTCTCCCCCAACTATCACCCTCTGCTGCCTGTCCTGCAACCAGCTCTTGATCCACCCAACCAGCTTCACATCTGCTCCCAGGCTATTTAACTTGCTGGTCAGCCTTTTGTGGAGCACAGAATCAAATGCCTTACTGAAGTCCAGGTAAAGGACCTCTACCACATGACCCCTGTTCAGTGACCTTGTCACCCAGTCAAAAAAGTCAACAAGGTTGGTCAGACATGATCTCTCTGATACAAACCCATGTTGTCAGTCATCCTGTAAGCCATTCTCCTCCAGGAAACTCACCAGCCTTTCCTTGTGTATAATGTCCATTAGCTTACCCACAATGGCTGTAAGGCTCACTGGTCTGTAGTTCCTAGGTTCATCCCTGGGCCCACTCTTATGGATTGGCACCACATGTGCCATCCTCCAGTCCTTGGGCATGCATCCAGTATTCAGGTAAGTGTGGAACAAATCTGTCAGTGGTTCTGCCAGAACCCCTGCCAAGTTGTTGAGCACCCTAGGATGCACTCCATCTGGACCAGGTTCCTTATCCACCCTTACGGACCTTATGCCCTCCAACACCCTTTAGACTGGGATATTTCCATTCATCACTTCCTCTCCCCTGCCCCCCTCCACCCTTACCCTGAGGTATAGGCCCCTCCCTCTCCATGGTAAACACTGAGCAGAAGAACTCATTCAGTTCTTCTGCCTGCTCTTCCCCCTGCTCAACCCACCCTCCATCCTTCCTAATCCTGACAATCTGGTCCTTGCAAGTTCTCCTCCTTTCTCCTGTATACCTAAAGAAATTATTTTCCCCTTCCTTGATCCTTTGCACCAGTCTTAGTTCTTTTGAAGCCTTGGCTGCCCTCACTACTTTGCTCACCTCCCTGGATTTCTTCACATATTCCTCCCTATCCTCATCCCAACAGGACCTTTTACACTTTCTAAAGGCCACTGTCTTTTCCCTCACCCTTTCCACTACCTCTCCATTCACTGAGCAGAAGTAAAGGGAGGAGGGAACATGTTTGCTGTACTAGCAACACATGGGAAAGAGGACGCAGGAAGAGATTGCACAAGGGATAATACTCACAAAGAGAAGGGAGAGAGGGGCATTAGTAATGGAGAGACTGAGTATGGCATGGCAGGGGGAGGGATAATACTTGGAGAGGTGAGGAGGGAGCGGAAGGTTGGCAGTCAAACAGGAGGAGGTGGAGGAGTCTCAATTGAGAAGGGCAGGGGGGAAGACGCTGGGACACACTGTAAAAGCACCATCTTGAGTGGCCCCAGAAATGAGAACCTGGGTGGGTGGGGTGGCGACGGGCACAAGGAAAGAGGAGGGAGGTGTACTAGTGTTGGGGGACTCCATACTCAAGGGGATCAGATGGGGCAACAAGGGGAGAAGCACAGTCAGATATGGGTGGAGTCCATACCAGGATTAAAGGCAGACAAGGCAGGACAGGCAATCTTAAGGTGCATAAGGAGGGGTTGGAGGAAACCACACATTGTGGTACATGTGGGGACAAATTATCTAGCAGGGGAAATGGTGGAAGGCACAAAGGAGAGGACTGAGGAAGTTGGAAGGTTGTGTGAGGAGACTGGGGAGTTTGTGGCATTCTTTGAAGTGCTCCCAGTACCCTGCACAAGCACAGTGAGAAAGGAGAGGATTAGAGAGTTGAATACATGGTTGGTAGAATGGTGTCAAACTAAGGGATATGGGGTTGTGGGTGGCTGGGGCAGTACCTGGGATAATAACAATCTGTTTGCAAGGGACAGGCTGCACCTGAGTGGGGAGGGGAAGGAGGTATTAAAGCAAAGACTGGGGAGGTATATTGTGACAAAGGTGGATTTAAACTAGATGGGGGGGTGGCAAGTGGACAGCAGGTGGGCAGGGATCTGATAGAGTGGAGCCTACCCCCCAGGCTAGCAGGGAAGGACTCGGGGTGGCCGGAAAATGAGGGAGGGAGTAGAAGGAAGGAAATGGAGGCCAATGAAGGGAAGGGGGAAGGATGGAGGGTGGTCTCGCTGAATGCAAGAAGCTTAGGCAACAAATCTGCTGAGCTACAGGCACTCATAGCAGTGTGGAGGGTGGATAGTGCAGCTGTCACAGAGCACCGAGACTGGGATCTGGCAATCCCAGGATGCAAACTATACAGGAAGGACCATAAGGAAGGGAGGGGCAGTGGGGTGACAGTCTATGTGAGGGATGGGATCAAATGCACAAGGGACGAGGGGGAAGAACAGAGAACAGCGGCAATCTGGCTGCAGCTCCTAGACTCAAGGGGTAAGGAAACTGAGGTTTGGGGTGGTATACAGGCCACCGTCCCAGTCTGAGGAGCTTGACAGGGAATTAGGAGGACAAATCAGAAAGGTATGTAGAAAAGGGGAAGGTGGTCATTGTGGGGGATTTCAACTTGCCGGGGGGTTGACTGGAGCATTCCAGTCACCTCCAGTGCTAGAGAACAAGTGCCCCTGGATGCCATCCAGGAGGGTCTCCTGACACAGTTGGTTAGTGTACCTACTAGGCAAAAGAACACTTTAGATCTGGTGTTGTCGAATGGGGAGGCAGTAAGGGAAATAAAGGTGGAGGACCCACTATTTGACAGCGATCACCAAATGGTGTGGTTTATTATCACGATGTGTGGGGAGCCAGAGAAATCAGTTACTCAGGTAGTAAACTTCAGGGGGCAGACTTTGGGAGGATGTAGGAAGTACTGAAAGAGAAACTAGAGGGCATAAGGCAGGAGATGGATGCAGAGCAGAAATGGAATATTATTAAAAGGGGGATTACAGAGGCAACAGACGCCTGCACCAAGACACAGAGTAAGAGGAGCAGAGCAAGAAAACCATGCTGGTTGAACAGCGAGGTAGTGAAGGTGGTGAGAGCAAAATGAGAGGTGCGCCAGAGGTATAGAAGGACAGGGAAGGAAGTGGACAGGAAGAAGTATGCAAGACGGTCCAGGGAGGTGACCAGAAAAGTGAGAGAAGCCAAGGCCCAGAGGGTGCTGAGATTAGCGCACGGAATTAACGGAGAAAAGGAAGTGCAAGGAGACAATAGTGAGGATAAAAATGGGTGAGGAGTGGACGGAAAAGGGTGAGGAGCAGGCAGAAGCACTGAATGAATACTTTTGCTCAGTGTTCACGGAAGAAAGGGGGACCGCTACCACCATGGGCTGGGAGGTGGGGGACAGGGGAGAGGAGGCAACAGATGGAAGAATTGAGGCAGTTAGAGTCCTAGAGGGACTGAGGGCACTGAAGGTAGACAAGGCACCAGGGCCGGATGGTATCCACCCCAGGGTGCTGAGGGAGATGGCGGAGGTGTTAGTGGAGCTGCTGGTGAATCTGTATAGCACCTCACTGGACTCAGGATGTGTGCCACTGGACTGGAGGATGGCACATGTAGTACCATTACACAAGAGCAGACCAAGGGATGAACCAGGTAATTATCGCCTGGTAAGTCTCACCTCCATAGTGTGCAAACTCATGGAGACAATACTAAAGGAAAGACTGGTGTCGTACCTGGAGGACAATAGTCTCCAGGATGTGAGGCAGCATTGGTTTGTTTCAGGGAAGTCTTGTCAAACCAACCTGATACAATATTATGACTGGGTGACAGGTGAGCTGGATAAGGGTCATGCAGTGGATGTTCTTTACTTGGACTTCAGCAAGGCCTTCGATTCTGTACCTCATGGGCGGCTTGGGGGGAAGCTAACTGGTGTAGGAGTAGGGGCCAAAATGATGAACTGGATTACAAGCTGGCTGAGTGAAAGGCTGCAATGGGTTGTAGTGAGAGGGGAGCTCTCAACTCCAAGTCCGGTGACGTGTGGGATGCCACAGGGCTTTGTGTTGGGGTCAGTATTGCTCGGGCTCTTTATATCAGACATTGCACATGTGGTAGTAAGCAAGATAAGTCTGTTTGCTGATGACACCAAAATCGGAGCAGTGGTGAATAGAAAGGAGGGATGGAAGCAGCTGCAGGGGGACCTAAGCAAGCTAGAGAAGTGGTCAGAGAGGTGGCAGCTGGGGTTCAATGCAAAGAAGTGTAAGATTATGCACGTTGGGGTGAAGAACCCAAGGAGAGAAAGAGACAATACTGTCTGGGAAGGGTTAAGCTGGGGATCACTGAGGTGGAGAAGGACCTAGAGGTAATGATAACAGGGACCATGGACAACACTGCCCAGTGCAGGAGAGTGGCTGCAAAAGCAAACAAAATGTCTGGGTGCATAGAGAGGGGTTTTTCATCCAGGCAAAGAGAGGTGATCTTGCCCCTCTACAGGTCGCTGGTAAGGCCGCACTTAGAGTATTGTGTGCAGTTTTGGAGGCCATACCTAAAGCGTGATATCAGGCTAATGGAGGGGGTGCAGAGGAGGGCAACAAAGATGATATGTGGAATGGAATTGACAGACTATGACAGCAGGCTGAGTGACCTGAATATTTATACCCTGGAGGATAGAAGGGACAGGGGGGACATGACAGAGACATTCAAGTATCTGAGGGGAATCAATAAGGATGGGGCAGATGGGGCCTTTAAGTTAAGGAGGGGGAGGGTCACGGGGCATATGCTAACAATAGAGGGGGGAAGATTTAGGAGAAATGAGGAGACACTATTTCACAGAGAGGATGGTACAAAATGGAATGCCCTACCAGAATGGGTGATATCATGTAAATCTGTGAACAGTTTCAAAAGGGCATGGGACAGGGAACGAGGAGAGTGAGGGTGGGGGAGGTGGTGGGTAGCAGTGGGATGACAAATGGGAGGGGAGAGTGGGGCAGCTGCAAACTAGGGGTGCTAGCTGCACACCCGAGCAGACCTAGATAGACTGGGTGGTCTGTTTCTGCTGGCACATTCGTATGTTCGTATGTACTTGTTCACCAAGCTAGGTATCTTGTTCCTGGCCTTTCTTGCTTTGGCACTTGGTGCAGGAGCTAGTGGCCTCTACCAGACCCATCTTTATCGTGTTCCATTTCTGCTCTGCATCCATGTCCGGGCTGATGTAGTCTATGTGCCCTCTCAGGATGATTCCTATCCTGCCAAAATCTGCCCTCTTAAAATCCACCACTCTTGTTTTTGTATTGGCTACATCCTTCACCAGATTGAGGGAGAACCACACTGTGTGGTGGTCACTTCTCACTTATGGACTTCTCCGTCCAAAAGTACCAGATCTAGAATGTTCCTCTCCCTGGTTGGCTCCTTCACTTTCTGTATGAGGAAGCCATCCTGAAAGGCCTCTGGGAGGATCTGTTCTCTGTTAGTCGAGGTGTCTGGGATATTCCAATCTAACCCTTGCAGACAGAAGTCCCCGATCACCACTGTGTTGCCCTTACCACTAAGCCTCTTAATTTGTTCTCCCAGTTCCCTGTACATTTCCACACTTTGGAATGGAAGCCTATACACTACACCCAATTTCACCTTCCTATCCTTTGAGTGCAGTAGGTGAACCCATAAGACTTCGGTCTTGCCCTTCTCACCTTCCTCCCTGTTGCACAATATCCCCTTCTTGCCATATACAGCTACCCCTCTCCCTTTCACTTTGTATCAGTCCTTATGGTACAGTTTGTACCCAGGGATTGCTAAATCCTAGTGTTGGTACTGGGTGGCCCATGTTTCTGTTATGGTGGCTGTGTCTACCTCCTCTTCCGCTATCAAAGCCTGCAGTTCTACTATCTTATTGCCAAGGCTTCTTGCATTCAGTGAGACCACCCTCCACTGTGCATTCTTCCTCTGCCTGCCTGTATCCTCTTCCCTAACCCTTTCCCTTTTTGCTTCCCCTCTTCCTGCCTGTCTGGGGGGGGGACTGGTGGTCTCCCTTGCCTGGTGGCACTGTTTGCTGCTCCCCCATGCCCTCCCACCTAGTTTAAATGATACTTTTCTACAATGAATTCTCCCAGCATTTTCTTGAGGATCCCCTGAGCCTTCCTTACTCAGGTGCAGCCTATCCAGCACATACATGTCTTGGTTCTCCCAAGTGCTACCCCGTCCCCCCACCAGCCCATATCCCATATCCTCACACCATGTCCCCAGCCACTTATTGAACTCTGAGATTCTTAGTTTCCTGGCTGTGCTAGCCCTTGGTACTGGGAGAATGTCAGAGAATGCCACTGTTCTCCCCTCTCTGCAGCACAACCTTCCTACATCCTTCAATCTCTCCTGCACTTCTTCCAACATATTCCCTTCCAGATCATTAGTGCCCAGATGCACCACTATATGCGGTTCCACCTTAGCCTACCCACACACTTCTTAACATGCTGCACCACTTTTCCCACTGTCATGCCTGTCATACACTTCACCCATATGCCACTCTTCTTGGCTTATCTGCTCCCCCATCTTATACCTTTTAATATTGAATCCCCGAGGGTGTTGGCCCTCCCTCTTTATCCTGCACCCCTCCCTGGTGCAACCCATTCCTCTGCCCACACTCATGGTCCCCTACCCCTGCTTCCTCCGCCTCACCTGATCTCTGTTGTACTCTTGCCCTAGAACCCCCTTGTTTCCCCCTGCTGCTGCCTGTGTTAGCTGTGTCCTTGTCCCTACCGTCCCCTACCTACATTTCCCCCTTTCTGATTTAGACCCCCTCTGCTCTGTATTAGTCCTCTCACTACTTCTGGCCACTAGTGCCTCTGCTGATCTTTTCCTTTCCTCTGCTATCGACCCTCTCCTCTCCCTCTTAGTACTCTTGCCTCGACTCGGTGCTCCCCCTCCCACACACACATTTACTTTTTTTTCCCTTGTCTCCCCACACTTTCCTGAGTCCTCTGCCCCCCCCTTCTGCCATCTCTACTCCACTACCCCTGTTACCCTCTCCTGAGTTGATCCTGCACCTAGCCTCTCTACTAGCTCCCCTGCCAACATTACTACCTTGTTCCCCTGCTGTCCCTGCGACTGTCCCCATCATGCTGCTGCAGGCTTGATAGCTCCAAGAACCTGTTCTTATCCTTCCTCCCTTTATCCCAAGATTCCCCATTCCCCCCTCCCTGTGACCTTAAACCATGCTTAGCTCCCTTACCCCTCCTTTTCCTTATCTTGTCCTCCCTTCAACCTTCAGCCTCATGTCTCAACTGCTCCTTAGTGTTAGTGTGGTCTGCCCTCTAAATCATCTCCCCTTGTAATCCTCCATGTTTGCCTTTTGAGGCTATTGTGTAGGACCTTCTGTACCTTGGCTCATGCTGCTACCCCCCTGTTCACCCCTTCTGACCAAACCAGCTTCCTTCTCAGCCTGTCAACCTCCTCCCTAAGTTGCCATAACTGTCTACACACCATACAGCCCCTACCCTCCAAGCAATCCCCAAGAAGATGGCCACCCCACACCCATTGCAGCTTACCACCCATCCTGGCTCTCCTTCAGGCATGCCACCACCACCCATTCCACACCCCATTGCTCTTCTGCATCCCCCACATCTCTCCATTTCTCTTTATCTACTACACTGGTTTAGTCACACCTTTGGGAGTCCCCATCAGCTCACAGTCACTACCCTTCGGTATCCTATGCCACCCCAACTCCTGGGATTTTGTATACCCTGCCCAGTGTGGCCTGCAGCCTGCTATCCTACCTGCGGATGCCCTGCAGATGCCACATAGTCAGATGTCACACTCTTGCTTTGTGGCACTCACATGTCAGGGTCACTTATGCGAAGGGTCACTTGGCCCCCTGGGAAGTGATTATTATAGGAGATAAAGGGAATCTAAATATTATGGAATCTAGGTAGGCAGTGTGTTACTAGGAGGGATAGGTGTACATATTCTGCCAGTTTAGAGAACAAAGCCAGCCATTCACTTTGTGTAGGAGCCATTGTGGACCTCGATTTGAGAAGGGATTGCCTTTTGTCCTTGATAGCAGCAATGATTATACATACTATGGCACGTCTTCTGATGCCCTGCAAGTTAGAGCTGTCTCCAAGGATCCTTAGGCTGGGTCCTGGTGCAAGTGGATACCTAATGAAGGACAGACTCATAGAAAGCAGTAACTCCTGACCAGAATGGGTACACTTCATGGCATTTCCAGAGAATATGTTCTAGGGTGCACATTTCTGTTTGGCCAGCAAACATGTGAACAAGACCTCTGTAATATCGGATCTTGTTGTGTCATCTGACCTGGCTTGCATCACAGAGACCTGGCTGGATGAGAATGCTGGCCCAGTTTTGGCATCAGCAATTCCAGCTGGGTACTCGGCGATACACTGCCGAGGATGGATAGTAGGGGCGGGGGTGTTGCCATCTGTTTTAGATCCGATCTGGACCTAATGGAGTTACCAGTGGGAACTACCAACTCTTTTGAATGTATCATGGGAGAGGGTGTGGGGTGCAGGATACTTGTTATTTACCGTCCACCAGGAGACAGGAATGTTTTCCTGCAGGAAGTCATGGACTTCATTGTCGATCTGACATTGGGGTCCCCCAGATTGTTGGTTCTGGGGAATTTCAATGCATGAGTTGATGATAAACTTTTGCAGTTTGGTCAGGACTTCTTCCAGCTAATGATTTCACTGGGCTTCACACAGGTTATTTCCTCCCCGACCCATACTGGTGGTCATTCATTAGACTTGGTGTTTCATCTGGGGATGGAGATATACGATTTGGTGGTGGAACCAGTTGGGTGGTCTGACCATCACACCATCAGGTTCTGTTTCGAGGCCACCTCCAATAGGCCAGCTCCTATGGAGATGGTCTGGTACTGCCCTTTGAGGGGTGTTTCCCCAGATGGTCTGATGGCGGTGCTGGACCTATCGGGTTTGCAGAGTGAATGCACGGATCCAGGGGACCTGGTACTTGCCTATAAAAAGGCAGTGGTAGGGGCCCTGGATTCGATTGCTCCTGTTCGTGTTTGTCCCCTCATTCTTTGCCCCAAGTCTCTTTGGTTTGATGAGACTTTGAGGGAGCTGAGGAGAGTGGGACGCAGGCTAGTGAGGTGCTGGCGGGAGTCTGGCCTGGAGTGCGACAGACTTAGTTTGATGGACCATTATGTGATCTATCAATCAACAATCGCCCATAAGAAGGCAGTATTCCTGTCCAAGGAGATTGCTGCTGCTCAGAATCAACCAGCTCAGCTTTTCCAGACTGTGGACAGATTGTGCAATTCAATCTGTCTTCAGCCTAGAAATGTTTTTTCCAGGAACGGTGTGAGGAGTTTGCTCGATTCTTTTCAGATAAGGTTGCTGCAATCAGGTCCGGCATCTGCTTGACCCTCCCTAATGGGAGTTGTGATGGTCAGTAGGAGATGTCAGACACCCAGTTTGTGTGGTCTGACTTTAGCCTCCCCATGATCAATGACATTATGATGATCATCCAGTCTCTGCGTCTGACCAACTGTAGTTTGGACCCAGGCCCCACACGTCTCCTAGTGGGTTGTGTGGATAAAATCAGTCCAGTCCTTGCTGAGCTAGTCTGGTTGTCCTTGGAGAGGGGGATCATTCCTGATCATCTGAAGGAGGCTGTGGTTCAGCCTCTTCTTAAAAAGCCCTCCTTAGACCCAGACTGTCTGGCTAACTACAGGCCTGTCTCTAATCTGCCCTTTGTGGGTCGTGAGGGCCACGGTTGAGAGAAGCCCTTCCCAGGTCCCCTCACTGTTCTCCCTGCCCGAAGCTCCAAGGCTGGCCGTAGGAAGGGTCGTGAGGGCAACAGTTGAGAGAAGCCCTCCTCAGGTCCCCTTGCTGTTCTCCCTGCCCGAAGCTCCAAGGCTGGCTGTAGGAAGGGTCGTGAGGGCAACAGTTGAGAGAAGCCCTCCCCAGGTCCCCTCGCTGTTCTCCCTGCCCAAAGCTCCAAGGCTGGCTGTAGGAAGGGTCGTGAGGGCAACAGTTGAGAGAAGCCCTCCCCAGGTCCTCTCGCTGTTCTCCCTGCCTGAAGCTCCAAGGCTGGCCATAGGAAGGTACGCGCTTCAGGACTGCACTTGGTTTTCAAACCTTGGCACCTTTTTTCTTCAGCTCCCCGGCCCTGTTTTACTCGCTGCTGCAATCAGCTTAAATCTCCAGCCTGTGAATTTATTTGTGCCTACTAGACTTAAATTAAATCTTGCCTGCTTCTGTTTAATTAATTTTAGCAGAATCTGCACCAGATCAGCTGCTTGCAGGCTTGAATTTTCAGCCCCCCCACCGACCCCCTCTTCCACACTTTGTTAAATATGCCTGTAACCCCGCCTACTTTCATTGCAGCCTGTATATCACTTGAAGGGCAGTCCTACTCCACCCCCTTGTCACTTCTGTCTGAATTCCAACCAGCGAGGCAGTCTTTCTATTTCCTCCCCTCACTCTTGCCTGCTCCCCCTGTTTCCCTTGTCCTGCACATAACCTTTCTGCCAAATAACTCAGACAGAGTACATCCCATTTTTTTCCTTCCCCTATCTGGCTCCCACTGAACCAGTCTGCTTTTCCTTCTCATATATAGTGCTTTTTTGAAATTCTTGCCTCTTGTGCATTATTGTGTTTTCGTCTGCCTACCCCTGGTCTCTAAGGGTATCACTCAATCTGCCTTTTATTATATGTGTCACCCTGCCCTTTACTCACCATTTCTGCCACGGAATTCTACTCTTTATAAGGGACTGTCCCTACTCTACCTCCTCCAAATCTGGTCCCCTAACTACCCAGCCCCGTACCACTACTTCACCTCTACTTGTCTGATTACCAGAGGTTTCTTTCACTGCATACATAATGTTCTCTCTTGCCCACCCAGGGACACTTCTGGTGATATCAGGATTACTACCCACCATTATTACCCTCTCCTACCTCTCGCTTAATATACCAGCTGGATATCATGGGTCCCACTACCAGGAAGAATTCTTCTTTGTCTTCTCTAACCTTCTACCAACTAGAACATTGCTCCTGTCTCTTAACCTGTCCCTCTACTTAATGCGTCCTTCCAAATTAGGACATTTCCTACTCTACCACCCCCTAGCTTGCCCAAATGCCTTAAGTGCAATTATCGATTCTACAAAGAAGTTTGGGTGATGTTACCGTGCTTATCCTTATCTGGTGACATAGAATCTAACCCTGGCCCCCCCGGAATGCCAGGCCCACTGATGACTCTTCATGGTTCTCCCCTAAGGGCTTGAAAATTGCCCACATGAATATCAGAAGTTTACCTGCAAACTTTCCTGACCTTGAAGCCTGGGTAGCCCACTATCGTCCGGACGTACTAGGACTGACTGAAACATGGCTCATGCCAGTCATGCCTGATTCCATGTACAAAATAACTGGCTACAACTTGACCAGATCCAATCGCCCCACCAAACAAAGGGGTTGAGGGGTTGCACTTTATTATAAAGAGCATCTCAATATCTCCGTACACCAGTCCTGGATAGCAAGTCACTGTGACGCTCTGCATACTGTTCTACTATTAGGTGGTGATAAAAGGCTAAATTTGATTTGTGCATACAATCCCCTAAAGGGGGCTCTCCCTGGCTTAAATGGGCTCTTGGATTATCTGTCCACTCTAAAGGGTAGATCTGAAGTCATAGTAATGGGAGATTTCAACCTAGACCTATTGGGGTCCACGCCGGTTCGTACACTGAAGCTCTCGCCCGACTTAACCTAGCTCAACTGATTTCTAGTCCTACACGAATCTCAGCCAGTTCTGAGCACCAGTCTCTCCTGGACTGGATGGCTACAAATAGAGCAAATAAAATAATTGCTGCAGGGACCTTTTCTAATTCTATTAGTGATCACCTGCCTACTTTCTGTGTTTGGAATGGCCACTGCCCTAAACCCCCGCCAAGAATCATACAATTTTGGGATTTTGCCAAACTTAACCTAACTGCACTTCTTGATGATATTAATAACATTGACTGGTCACCTATGTATAACACTGAGGATGTAAATACAGCACTTGAATACCTGATTTCTCAGCTTCTAGCCCTTCAGGATCTGCACATCCCTCTGAAAAAGGGCATCTCAGGGGCTCCCCTAACAAATGGCTAAAAAAAGACCTCCTTCAAACCATGAGAAAAAGAGACAAGGCCTTGGCCTTGGTGAAGAAGTCCCAATGATCAGAAGACTGGGATAACTATAGACAATTGAGAAATGCCTGCAAAAAAGATATTCGGATGGCCAAAAGGAACTACTGCCTTAAGCTTCTCCAATCCTCAGTGGGTGATACCAGGGGTTTTTGACACCACATCAAAAATTTAATTGGGCAAAGGCCCAAGACGGCTATTACAGACATGACACTGAATGACGCAAACTGTAGTAAGTTACCTACTATTGTTAATGCTCAATTCTTGGATCTCTACAAATACCTTGAGAAATTTAACCAACCTCTTGCTCCACCTCCTGAGGTGCAAATTCCGGCCGAAACCTCCTTTCATCTCAGATTAGTCTCCTCCACTGAGGTGCTGCATCTCATTAAATCAGTATCCCCACATGGATCTGTGGGTCCGGATGGGTTACTGCCGAGTTTTACCAAACAGGCAGCTCCTGCCCTTGCTGTCCCTATTGCTAGAATTTTCAATCTTTCCATACTTATCCAGACAGTGTCTACGCTGTGGAAAACCGCTCGTGTTTTCCCTGTTCACAAAAGAGGAGATACCAAAAATATGGCAAATTACAGACCGATTGCCATTCTCTCTACCCTAAATAAACTTCTCTAGAAGGCCGTCGCCACTCAGGTCTCAAATTACCTGCACCTTCACAACCTTCTATCCCCCACCCAACATGGATTCCAAACAGGGCACAGTAGCACAACTGCTCTACTTCAGTTGACAAACGAAGTCCTTACGGTGATGGATAAGAGCCTGCTCACAGGGGCCATATTTATCGATCTCACAAAGGCATTTGATCTTGTGAATCACTCTCTGCTACTCTCCAAACTGTCCTGCCTTGGCTTTGACCGGTCGGCCATCTCCTGGTTTGATAGCTACCTCTCAGGGAGGTTGCAATTTGTTCAAATCAAAACTGCCATCTCAAATCTTTCCTCTACCACTGTTGGAGTCCCCTAAGGTTCTATTCTTGGCCTTCTACTTTTCTCTGTTTTCATTAACAACCTGCCCTCCCTTCCCTGCTCCTCCTCGTTGATCCTTTATGCTGATGACATGGTGCTTCTTTCCAGTGGTAAAGATCCCTTATGAGTAAGGGCAGATCTTCATGCCGACTTCAACTGCTTGCAGGAGTGGTTACTACAAAACAGGCTCCTACTAAATGCTAAGAAAACCGTGACTATGCTTTTTGGCTCCCCCTCTAGAATCAGATCTCTTGCTCTGTATTTTTTGATGCATCCTCTAGATGACTCCCCTCTGGAATTCGTTACCTCTTTCAGGTATCTAGAAGTCACTCCCGACCCATCTCTTGACTTTAACCTCCACATTGCGGCTACATGTAAGGCGGTTTACTCCAAACTTGGTCTTGCCTTTAAAATTAGACCCTCCCTCAATGATGCTGCCCGGCTTGCTATAGCACAAGGTTTTCTCCTCCCTTCTCTGACATATTGCTCACAGGTTTACCTTAAAGCTAGCAAAGGAGCGCTCCAGAAACAGAGCACCTGCTATAACAGTATATGCAGATTTGCTCTCTCTGCTCATAGACTTACCCATCATTGTCATCTCTACTCTAAACTGAATTGGCTCTCCCCAGCTTCAATCAGACACAATTCTGCTGGCTGTGTGATTGATAATATTATCAGAACTGGGACCCCTGATTACCTTACTAAACTGTTAATGCAGCTCTCCCAAGCATACCTCCTCAGGGCATCTGTTCAAACCCAATTTGAAATTCCCAGATATCTCACTAAAAAAGGAGAACTTTCTTTTGCCATATCTGCCCCCCATTCCTGGAACTCCATTCCCCCCCACATCAAACTCTCCAAATCTCACAAGGCCTTTAAACTTGGTCTTCGGGCACACCTAATAGAATCCGACTGCTTCTCTTGTGCTGTAACTTGAGACTTACTCCTAGCAGCTTTTCCTCCTTTGGCACTTACTGTTTCCTTCTTGTTTCTAAAATCAGCATGTTCCTACACCCATCAGGAATCCTAATGTTATAAAAGCTACTTATTTCAAGTGTGTTTGCTGTATGTTGTTCAATTAGTCAATGATGTATCATCTGGCGAAATTAATTAATGTAAAGTTATTTGTTTTCTCTTAGTTGTCACTGATATAGACTGTACTTGTCAGTATACTGTCAAATGTTTTGTTCTCACTTCATGCTGCATCATGAAATACTTTTTACTGTTGACTCTGGTCTCTCCTGCCTGTACTCTCCCGGGTCGTGCCTGAATATAGGCAATACTCTTGTCTAGTGTACTTACCCGGTAAACAAAAACCAAATAAATAAAATAAAATAAGATTATTGAGAAGGCGGTTGCATCGCAGCTGGATGATCATTTGACCAGCCACAATGTCTATGATTTTTTCCAGTCCGGATTTATGAAGAGACATAGTACAGAGACAGCCCTTGTCCGAGTACTTAATGACCTCCTAATAGCGAGATATCGAAGGATCCGTTCCATCTTGGTCCTTCTTGACCTCTCTGTGGCATTTGACACTGTAGACCATGGTATGCTATTGGAGCACCTGTGGTTTATCTGTAGACCGTCTGGTACGGTCCTCAGATGGTTTTGATCTTTTCTAGAGGGTAGGACTCAGAGGGTGGTGTCTGGAATTTTTTCCTCATCTTCACTCCCCCTATCTTGTGGGGTGCTGCAGGCTTCCACTCTGGCTCCCATGTTGTTTGCAGTGTATATGCTGCCATTGGGAGTGATTATTAGGCAGTATGGCTTGAGTTTTCACTGCTATGCAGATGATACTCAGCTATACATGTACTTTGTTCCTGGCCAGGTTGCTGCTGTTTCGGTCCTTAACAACTGTCTTGACAAGATCCAGGACTGGATGAATGGGAGTTGGCTATGGTTAAACCCAAAGAAAACTGAGGTGTTGGTGGTGGACCCAGGTCATCAGGAGTTGGGTTTGTTGGCTGGATCACCTTCAGGTTTATGGCTTGGGGGTATGCAGCTAACTACCTCAGACCGGGTGTGGAACCTGGGCATTGTGTTTGATGACTGACTGACATTTAAATCACAGGTGTCAGCAGTTGTCAAGGCATCTTTTTACCATCTGAGGAATATCACCCTGGTGAAGCACCTGATTCCATCCGATGATCTTCCAATTTTGGTCCATGCCTTTGTTACCTCCCGCCTTGACTTTTGCAACTCCCTTTACCTTGGGTGACTGGGGGATGATATCCGCCGTCTGCAGCTTGTGCAGAATGCAGCAGCCAGGCTATTGACTGGTTCTTCTAGGTCCAGTCATATAACGCCTGTGCTTCATGGACTGCACTGGCTGCCAGTACAATGGCGGATCACCTTCAAGGTCGGTTTGCTGACCTATAAGGCCCTACACAATCCGGGACCTGGTTACCTGCAAGATCTCCTTCATCCCTACTGTCCCTCTCACTCACTCTGATCCACTGACGAGGGATTGCTAGAGATTCCCAGAGTTCATTTAAAGACATCTGGGACAAGATCTTTTAGTTTTATGGCCCCAACCCTGTGGAATTCTCTACCTCATCAGGTGCGAGATTGCCCTACCATCCAAAGTTTTGAGACAGCATTGAAGACTTTTCTTTTTAATCTGGCATATACCGATTTTTAATATTGCTGCCATGAGTCTTAAATTGTTTATATTGATTATACTGGTTTTAATAATTGTGTTTAATTTATTTTACTGGATTATGTACAAGCGCCTTGGTTTTGGAAAGGCGCTTTTTATAAATAAAGTGATTTGATTTGATTTGATACATCTGTTGCCATAAGGCCCAGTTTATGTAATTGCACTGGTGTGCGATACCATCTGTGTAGTATCTTTTTTTGTATTGCTTGATATCTATAAACCCTACAGGTGGTGTGTGCCTTTTTCAATAACATGGCCCACTTCACCTTTGTGTTGTCTACAATGAAAGCAGATTCCCAGGCCTGCTTTTGTTGTAGCAGCCAGGGCAGTGTGAGGCTAAGAGGTACTGATAAATCTGACCCCCAATCTGCCTGAGGTTCAAGTCCCAAGTTGTGAGGGGGGTGCTGAGTTCACTGTCAAGAGGAACCTTTTTGTATTTATAACTGTCAGAAATAGCCTGCCAAATTGGAAGTACCACCAAAAGTCTGTTTTTAGAAGTGAATAGTGTGCTATTAGACTTTAAAAAGGACAAAGCACACTGGACTGTGGGTCCAACATTTGGCCTATTGTGACAATCCCACTTTGCATCCATGAAGGCCAAATTATCATCTTACCTTCTATTGCAACATGTGGGTTTCCCTAAAGTGGTTCACATTTCCCTAGGTGAGGGTCCTTTACTCCACTATGCTTAAGGAGAGTCTGCCATATTTACAGTACCTCTCAAAGCATAAAGTAGGTGGTCTATTGTCAGCACCCCTACTGATGTTGGTCTAATTCCAAGGAGTGACCTCATAAGAATCCCCTTCTAAGTCTCTCCACAATGGCGTCCTGAAAGATGAGCTCCACCAAGCCGCAGTGAGAAGAAACTTGTCGACTGGCATTACAGCAATGGGATAGTGCCGACAGTTGGCATTGTGCCATCACTGAAACAATGTGCTTTTTTGTGGGGGGCTTTTCCCCCAGCACCCCCAACTTTTAAATAATCAACTCTGAGTCAGAGTTGTGTCAGGGAAGGGGCGCAGTCACCGGGGAAACACAGTCAGTGTGCCACCGGGACCATTACAGCGATCTGCGGATTTTGTCCCAGTAATGGTCTTCATGGTAATGTAGTCACTGAATGAATGATATATGTGAAAGATGTAGGTGTGAGCCACTAAATGTTTTGCTTTATCCCCACTGTCTGTTGATAGGCCCATAACCATGGTAGTCCCCACCCTCCCTGTTTCAGAGGGCTGCAGAGCTTTTGAAGACTCAAACAGGGTCTTTTTGCTTCCCACAAGAAGGTGAAAAAAAGTTGTTCTAATCTGAGAAACTTAGCTCATGGTATCTCTAATGGTAAGTTACTGAGATGGAAAAAAAATGTGTGAAATGCCATCATTTTAAAGACAACTATTTTCCTTGAGAAGGTAAGATTAAGTTTCTACCATCTATTTAAATCTGCCTCTAGCTCCTTTATTAACTGGTTTAAATTAAGATCTATCATGTGTCTGAGGTCTGTGATGATTATCATGCCTAAGTACTTAAGCTGTGTTGGGGCCCATTTTAAGGCAAGTGCGGTAGCCAGGGAAGAGTGGCAGGTGCTATTCAAAGGAGGGGCTTCAATTTTCCCCCAATTTACCTGTAACCCTGATACTTTTCCAAATTCATTCAGCATTTGTAGAGCTGCGGGGTGAAAATCTGACAAATGAGATATGGCCAGCAGCAAGTCATCAGCCATGAAGGTGAGGATCCTGGATTTCAGGAGGGCAGACTTTGCAAAGATGGGGAATGCCTCAGGGATACCCTGGTGGGGGCAGACTTGGGTGAAGTAAAGGAACAGTGGGCAAAACTAAAAGGAGCCATAGTGAAGTCAAGAAACCTCTGTGCTAGGCAAGTAAGCAAAAGCAAGAGGAAAAAAGACAACTATAGTTCTCAAAGGAGGTGGCAGGGAAGGTAAGGGCAACAAAGTTAGCATTCAGGAAGTATAAGAAGATTCAGAATGAGAAGGACAGGGAAGTGTATCTGGTGATGCAGAGGGAGGCAGGAAAAGCAGTCAGGTGTGCAAAGACACAAATGGAGGAGAAAATAATCCAGGCAGTAAAGAAAGGGGTCAAGGCATTCTTCAGGTATGTAAGTGAAAGGAGAAAAACCATGGGAGGGATCATAAGACAAAGGAAGGAAGGAGAGGAGTGTGTGGAGGGAGATCAGGAAAAAGAAGACATCCTAAACAAATATTTTTTCTCAATATTCACAGAAGAAGGGGAAGGAGAGGGACCACAGATGAGTGACAGGAGCAATAGTGGAAGGGAGGTGGACACCAGTCCATTTATAGACAGAGTCCTAAAGGAACTCACAAAACTGAAAGTAGACAAGGCAATGGAGCAAGACAGGATATATCCAAGGATTTGGAGGGAGTTTAGTGAGGTGCTGGCAGCACCACTGACAGTCCTGTTCCACCACTAGCTGGAGATGGGAGTAGTTCCGGAGGAGTGGAGGAGGGAAGATGTAGTCCCACTTCACAAAGGTGGGAGCTGGGAGGAAGTGGGCAACTACAGGTCATTCAGCCTGACTTCAGTGGTGGAGAAATGAATGGCATCACTGCTGAATGTAGAGATTGAAGAATATCTTGAGTCCAGAGGCTTACAGAATCCGAGGCAGCATGGATTCACGGGGGGGGTCATGTCAAACAAATCTGATAGATTCTTTGATTGAGTGACCAGGGAAATAGATCAGAGTGGAGCAGTTGATGTGGCCTACCTAGATTTCAATAAGGCCTTCAACACCGTTCCACACAGGAGATTCGTACACATGAGCTGACCAGCCTGGAAGTGGTTCCTAATATGGTAAAATGGGTAGGAAATTGGTTGAGGGCTAGGCAACAGAGGGTGGTGTTAAATGGGGCTCACTCTGAGGAGGGGAGAGTGACCAGTGGGGTGCCACAGGGATCAATATTGTGGTCAGTCCTCTTTAATGTCTTTATTAGTGACATTGCAAAAGGGTTAGAAGGGAAGGCATGCCTTTTTGAAGATGACACAGAGATCTGTAACAGGGTTAACACTCAGGGGGGAGGTGGAAAAAATGAAGAGAGAGCTAAGTAAGCTTAAGGAGTGGTCAAGAGTGTGGCAACTAATATTCAGTGCAAAGAAGTGCAAAATCATGCATTTGGAGCATAGAAACCCAGGGGTGGAGTACATGATGGGGCTGCAGTACTGCAGTATTGGCGACTGCCAAAGAGGAAAGGGACCTGGAGGTAATCATATCTGATGAACTAAAAGTGGCCAAGCAGTGAGACAAGGCAGTGGGGAGAGCCAGTGGGATGTTGAGGTGCATAGGGAGGGGTATCAACAGCAGCAAGATGGAGGTGATACTGCTGTATAAATCATTGGTGAAACCTCATCTGGAGTACTATGTGCAGTTCTGTAGGTCACATCTCCTGAAGGATATAGACAAAGTGGAAGTGGTCTAGAGGAGGGCAATGAAAATGCTGCAGGGTCTGCACCAAAAGCCCTATGAGGAAGGGCTGAATGACTTCAATAGGTCCACCCTGGAGGAAATGAGGAAGAGGGGGGATATGATAGAGACTTCTAAATAACACAAGGATATAAATGAAGTGCAGGAAGGAAGCATTGTTTCTGAGAAAAAAGATGTTCAAGACCAAGGAGACCCCTCTCACCTGACCTGCCCAGGGTACATTGCTATAAAGAAGCAGGAAGCAGTCGGGCTCCAAAAGAAAAGCCATAATGGAGTTGAGCGGTCACCAGAACAGAAGCATCTGAATTCAGCTGAAATTAAGGTAAAACACAAACCTATAATCCTTGCAAAAATTAATGTAAACACTTAGGAAAAGAGAATAACAATAGTGAAAACTGAACTTACTAAAGATTTTTGTTGTTGCAGTTAGCACAGCTACATAAAAAAGAAAAACATGGGCTGCACATTTAAAATTAAATAAATATTGCTAACTGCAATCAAGGTAAGCAAGGAATACCGCTTATAAATTGAGTAACTAAACCAGTATGTGCTTAGGAATCTGTAACAATGTATATATCTTTAGAATAAAATAAAATTTATTCTCAGGTAACAAGAAAGGCTTTTAAAGTCCAAAATGAATGGACTACAGTGGAAATAAAAGTCAGAGGAGAGACTTTATTTTACTGAAGCCATTATTAAAAGAGGAATGGGGAAAGAAGTTTAAAGCATAAGAAGTGCTAGCAAAGAAATTCAGATTTATAGATCTATTCAGTTATAAGAAATAAATATTATTTTTAAGAGATTTAAGTACTAAGAATAAGGTAAAAAACTGAAAGAGAAACAAGGAGGTTGTAGTTATTAAAGATAATGTTGCATTATGTATAAGTTTGGAATGGAAATTCGAGAGAAGAAATGGCAAAGTGAATTTTGTATTTGAAAAAACAATGTAAAGTTTATAAATATGACTTCTGCATTACTATAAATAAATATTAAGGGGAACATAGTGGAAATATATTATGCATGAGCATAAATTAAATTGATAATGATTCAGAGAGTAAAAGTAATTAATTTGGGAATTTTCTTTCTCTCCATTTCCCCATAAAAGAAAGAAGAATATATTAAATGACAAAAGGAGAAAAACATTACTGGATTATTAAGATTTGTGTGCACTTGGTTCAGTTAATACAGGAAATTTGGTGACTTATCCATGCCAAATTCCTATTAAATAATTAAAAAAAAATCATGCAGCAGACATAGAATAAAAAGTCAAAGAATGAGACATTTATGATGGATTGGTCTGTTTGATTAGAGACATTATTCCCAGATGAAGAGGTATACAAACCTTCAAATGTTGAATATATAAAAAAGAAGTGATGTTAAATGGCTGGAAAATAATGGACTGTACACAATAAATAATCTCTGAGAGATTTTCAGACAAAAATAACTTTTTGACCTAGAACTGATTTATTTACATATGACCTGAGATTCTCTAATTTTCCAGAACAGGGGTTCCATAGCTAAGAGATACAGTAAAGGTGAGATGGGGCAGTTTTGTTGGGTCTCTCGTGAGAGAGGTATGCTCAGGGAGATTATTCCATTTGTGAGAATAGAGGCCTTCAGGTGTGGATACAGGAGTTTTACCCAACAAATAAATGATGAACCGAACCCTATGGTGGCCATTGCTTGATATAAATACTCCCACTCCACCAAATCAAGTCTTTTCTGTATCAATCCATACCAGCATTCTGGGTTCTTTTATGCATGTTCACTGCCCAGATCACATTTATGATGGTTCTAAGCTTGTCCATGGCAATCCTATCTTTGACAAACTCAGATTGATGTCCCTGAGTCAAGTGCGGAATAACTATTGAGCCTCATGGCTAATACTTTAGCTAATATTTTAGTATTGACATTTATCAGGGATATGGGGTGGTAACTGGCAGGTAGATGGGGTTCTTTCTCAAGTTTTGGAAGCAATGTAATGAGATCCTCTGAAACTGACGTGGGTAGACTCAATGTGGATGGTGCCACTTCATAGGTTTCCGCTAGCCTGTGGTACAGAAGAGGGAGGAATGACTGGTAAAATTCCACTGGAAGGCCATCCATGCCAGGGGTTTTCCTTCTTGAGGGCACTTTCATGGCAGTTTGGATCTGCTTTGTTAGGGGGTGTATCCAGTGCTTGCACATGCTGCTCTGTAAGGGAGGAAAGAGAGGTTCTTTCCAGGAAATCCTGGCAATCAGGTGCAGAGGGCTCCCTTTGAGACTAATATAGGGTTTCATAAAAGTCCTTAAAGGCCTTGTTAATGTCCTTCTGTTAGGTAAGGACCTTGCCAGAGGAGTGCTTTAGACAGGTGACATGTTGGGCCAGCTGTTACATTCTGGTATGATATGCAAGCAGTTTCCTGGCCTTCTTGCCTGACTCCCAATATTGATGGGCAGTTCCTTGGATAGCCTTTTGTGCTGCTGTTTGGGACAATGTGTTTATTTGTTATCTAACTTGCAATATGTCTCAGTATATGTGTTGTGTAGGTGGATGCAGCCTCATTGTATCACTTTTCTTGGTGCTTCAAATCTGTTTCCTGTTGGGTGACCTTGGCTAGATTCTTTATTATAGATGATGCTTAATAACTAATGATTATCCCATGTATAAAAGCTTTAAATATATCACAAAGTGTATCTCTTAATATGTCAGACATGTCATTAAGCGGGAAGAAGGTTTTAATCTCTTCTTCTAACATGGCTTAAATTCTGTGTCTTGCACGAGGAAAATGGTAAACCTCCACCGTGGGGTGCAAGTCATTGCAGGGCCAAGTGCTATGGAGAAGTGGACATACACAAGGTCCAAAATGATAATGGGCTGGTGACAAGGACTAGTGGAATTAATAGTGGGAAGGTAAGGAAGTAATCAATCCAAGAACTAGTGTTATCCCTAGCTGAGTGATATGTGAAATCCCTACCCATTGGGTGATTTGTTCTCCAGGAGTCCTGCAGATGGAATTCTTGTGCAAGTAAGTGCAGTGTTTGGTGGCTTTTAGTTGGGAGTGTAGCAGTGCATTTTAATTTATCTAGCACTGTGTTCCACACTTCATTAAAGTACCCCTCCAACACTTAGTTGATCATCAGGAAGCACAGTCTGTGCAAGTATCTGTGCTACCTCTGGAAAGCATGAACTAGTATCTAATTAGAAGCACAAATGTTACATAAAATCATCACATGGGCATCCAGCTGTAATCTTAGTATAACTCATCTGCCCTCCTTGCAACTGGCTGAGTTTAATATCTTTATCGGGAGTTTTTTGTGAAGTAGTATTGTAGCCCCTCTGGCTTTGGAGGAATAAGAGCTATATTCTGCATTCTCTTTTCAGTTTTTGGGATTCAACAGGTGTAAGGTGGGTTTCCTGCAAGAAAACCAAGTTACAGTGTTCCTTTTTGAGGTGTGACAGTACCCGTTTGCATTTAATGGGAGGATGATACCCTGGATGTTTCAGGTTACAAGTTTCAAGTTTGCCCCAGTTTGAGTAGTCATTGCTCAACAGTAGATGAATAGTATGAGCACCGGTGGGAGTAGCCTACACCCTTCCCTACTTAATAGGATGAATTACAAATGAATGGGTACCCTTGAAAAAGCAGTCACTGTAGAGGGATTGAGCCTAAGGTCTGCTTAGACTATAGAAGTAGAAAAAACTAAGTGCAAAGAGAGCAATATTCTATACAACTAATAAGATGTAGTATCTATAGAATTATTCTCTATGTAAGGAATTCAATATTTTTAAAAAGTACAATTCAAAAGAGAGCAAACAAACCAGATAACATGAAACTGAAATAACTGAGAGAGTTGATAACCTCTTGTGCTTCGGGAAATATAGTCTCTCCTAGAAGCATCCATCAGCCTCCAACAGGGCTGCAATCACAGGAGCAGCAGACACTAGTACATCCTTCCTCTGGCTGAGGAAGGATTGAAAGCTTCCCTTGGTGTGAAAAAAAGTTGGACAAGGAGGAGGTGGAAGGGAAAGAGTACACCCAGATAGGTTAGTTGGGGGCAGGAGTCTGGGATAGCACATGCTCTTAGGCAATATCCTTACTGAATCAATTGCCTACTTATACATCAGTACATAGGGCTTCAGAGGCAACCCTGTTGATTGGCTCAGTGGCAGTGCAGGGGTTACATAATGTGAGATATTACACTTGAGCCATCCACCACCTACTGCAGGTATCTCTTGGTGGACCAATGCCGTTTTATCTGGCAACTGCCATACAATTGAAAGTTTATTTGGTTGAAGTGGAGCTTTGCTGCCTATCAGGCTAAAAAAGTATCCTACAATCCTGAACAGGTGGTACCTGCTCAGCTCTGCCAGGATTAAGTAAAGAGAGTTGCAGAATGGGGGGAACAATGCACCAAGTTTCCAGAGACCCTCAATCCAGGATCATTCCAGCACCCACAAGATCTATGAGAACTGGTAAATATTATTCAACTGTGTAGGATGCATCTTCACAACCCCCAGTACATCCCCCAGGTTTGTAGACAGTGGTGGTACCATGTAACTGGGAGGCTAGGAGAGTAGGTCCACTGATCCTACAGCACACCTGTGTTACTGCATGGTGCACACCCCTACAGTTTTCTTTCCAACTTCCCCTGGTCTATAGCTTTCCATGTGAGTTGTAATGACCACTGTTATACTGTTCAGCTACTGCTGGCTTCCTTGGTCCCCTCCTTCTGCACTCCTGCAAGGTGCTGTCTGAAGATGAAGCAGTTCCCCAGCCAGACTGTCGAAAAAGGGACAGGTAAGAGAAAGAGTATAACATATGGTAGGTAGGTGCAGGAGGTCAGTAGGGCCAAAAATGGGGAAGGCAAATAAAATGATTATGGGTGGAAAAAAAGTCATGTGGGTTGCAAGTATTACAGAACTTCATATAAAGATTTGATTGCACCACCAACGGTTAATGGGTTGTGAAATCTCCCCCCATTCACCACTGTTCATGGGACTTTGAATGGTGTTGTCTGCTTGTTGGTTGGAGCTATAGGGGAATGAAGAATGGAAGCTAGATGTCTGTTAAATTTGATGGATATCTTAGGCCCATGACAACATGGAAGGAGCCTACCAGTTACTATTTGTCCCTTCAGATGACTGAATGTGAAAAATGATTTTAGTGGTAGAGTGGTGCACGTCAGGAGAGCTCAGCCTGTGGCCAGCCATGGAGGTGAGCAGAGGGCTGTGCCAGTTGCTGGCTCTTGGTGTGGAGTCGAGGGTGTGTGGGGTGGTAGGGCACTACCCACCGGAGTTGGGGTGGGGGGGCCACTAGACCACCAGGGATGGAGTTTGTTTGCAACAGGCAGGTTGGGGTTAGTGAGGGAACCACTGGACATGGATGGGGAACAGGACTGTGGAGGGACAACTTGACCTCCATGAGTTCACTTTTTTTACATGGATGGAGATCAGGGCAGGGGAGGGACCACTGGACCACCAGGGTTTCATTTTTATTTCTTGGATGGGGATTGGGCTGGGGAGGGACCACTGGACCACCAGGGTTTCACTTTAGTTTTACACGGACAGGGATTGGGCTGAAGAGGGACCACTGGACCACCAGGATTTCATTTGTTTTACTTGGATGGGGATTGGTGTTTCGAAGAGACTGCTGGACCACTAGGGTTTCACTTTTGTTTTACATGAATGGGATCGGGGCTTTGGAGGAACCACTGGGCCACCAGGGTTTCACCTTTTTTTTACATGGACTGGAATCGGGGCAGGAGAGGGACCACTGGAACACCAGGGTACCCAGCCGTTGACAGTGCATGGCCGGTGTGTGGGGGGGAACCCCGCTGCACACTGTTAAGGGATGGGTTTCAGAAACATTACACTGTATTGCGCTTGCAGCCGTTTAGCGCTTCTGAAAATTTTCAATATCGTGCTGTGCTGCGTATGCATAAAGGCTCCATCATTTGCATACATGCAGTGCAATATTGTGCTCCATGGCGCTGTTAGAGGTGCGCCGCGCATAGGTGGTCTTTGAATATGGCCACACCCCCGACAGATGGTGCTATTCCTGGTTAACACAGCACAAACCCAGTTTGAACCAAGCTAAGCCACCCACAGTCTATGTAAATAGGCATGCAAATGGCCACGTAGCACCTTGCATGCCCAATGAGCTCATTTATATGGGAGCTTTAGTGAATAGGAAATAGCGCACGTGGGCTATTCATTGTGGAGCCATTCTCCTGGCTAGATGTCGGTGCAGCACTAGTGGGTTAGTGGGACTTTCCAAGGTTGGCACTGTCCCTTCCTGGCCATATTCACAGTCAGATTGCGTGGTGCACTACCTGACCATGAATAGCACGATTTCACACCTGTGCAAAAGCAAAGTGCAGTGCAAACTTTTGTACTGTGCTTTTCAACTTTTTGTGAACCCTGCCCCAGAAGAGTGCATGTGTCTGCTAAAAACTCTGCACTGCTGCTTTTAGTTTCACACAGCTCTGGTGTTCAGTGTGAATTTTTGCTAAAGCACATTTTCTTTTTTGCTCTATGTCTACAGGCTTTATTTCAGTAAAGTCAGGCTTGACTTTCTAAATTTAGTGGGACCTGCGTTACTGGGCTCAGTAATATTTTGACTTTTAGTCAGTGATTGATTTCTTTCTTTCTTCCTATCTATCTATCTATCTATCTATCTATCTATCTATCTATCTATCTATCTATCTATCTATCTATCTACAGTATCTAGCTATCTGTCTATCCTTATTTTTTTATGTCTATTGATCTAAATTTATATCTATCTGTCTGTCTATCTATCAATCCATCTATCTATCCTTATTTTTTCTATTGATCTATCTAAATTTATTTATTTATATCTGTCTTTCTGTCTGTCTATCTGTCTATTTCAAAAGTTTCATGAGGAAAGACATACTGGGCTTGAAACAACTAATTTTCAGATATGTCCTGGGGGATTGTGAAGGGGAGTGTACAGTACATATGTAAGGGAACATACTGTACATAATGTGAGGTGCAGCAGTAATACAAATGTAACCCCTAGGTGGTGCTACTCCTAGAGTTACACCGCTGCCTACTACCTAGGCTGAGGGGTTTGGGTTTGTAAACTTATATTTGGTTCTAATGCTGCGCAGTGCCTCCACTCAAAGTTTACTTTTATGTGGGCCAGCTATTACCAGGTATAACCCCCTGATATGTTATACCACCCACAAATGCCATGTACCACCCCCAGACATGACCCAATAGACATTTCCCCACATTTAAGTCATTTTGAATTTAATGACTCACTCTAATAATATGCTCACACACAATGATTTGCAAAAACAGTAATAACAAGATTTATTTAGGGGACATAGTAGTTAGGATGGGGAAACAGGAGGAGTAGAGGTTAGGCTGATCACTGTTTACAAAATGTACACAGGTTTTGGTTTGTGCTGGTGAACCCTCCAGCTGGGTGGCTACTAAATTAACAGAAAAAGGCAATCACAATTCAGTGACCAGACAATGATACCCAGAGCTCTGGCTATTTAAGCTGCTAACTAAATCACATATTATACAACAATTATCTCCCACCACTGGTACAGTACCAGTCCCAGATATGTATGAAACCCAACAATCTCACACTATACACTGGGTACCCAGATACCAAAGTCCTGGATTGGTTGCAGGCCTGGTGGATGTTGCAGCTGGCCGTGTTGGCCAGCTTTGATTTAAAGGAAGAGGCTAACTTGGAAGCAACTGAAACAACAATGGCTGTCGATTCTTATCAATGGTGCAGGGATTGCCCTGCTTTTGGCAGAGTAGCAGGGGTTGCCCTGCTTGTTGCAGAAGGACAGGGATTGCCCTGCTTGTCATAGAACTGAACATTCCAGAAAAGGCAACTTGGTCCGGGTTACCTTGGCTAGATCTTGGATTGCAAATCCTGAACATTCAGCACATATATATCGTGGTCACATCCAGTACATTTATATACCAATACATCTTTACTTGTCTAAGATTTAGACATAATTCAACAAAATGGAAAAACTGTCATTTCCAGGTTTAAAGCACAATTTCAAGTCGACCCTCGGGTCTCCTGTCCCCTGAAGTGGCAAGGTGGCTATGGCTGGCAGCTCCACAGGACAATCTTGACCGAATACTAGATACCAATGAATATCAGCACATTTATATGGTTTTACAAAAGTGTCTGGGCTCTCTTGGGTACCCCCAGCAACAGCTGCAATTTGCATAACAGTTCCAAGATCCACCTGCGCTGGGCCAGCTGGGCAGCAGGCAAGGTGCGATCTGAAGAACTACTAGATTTAAACAGTCACGTAGGCAAGGCGGCCCAAAATAATTACTTTGGCTGTCTCAGTCAGATAGATAGTGGGCATGTCAGCCCATAGATACTTGTTTCTTTCTTGGCATAGAACAATTACAAGGGCAGGCAGGCCCTTAAGTTTAGCTAGCAGTATACTCTCCCTTGCACTGGGGGGTACAAGGGTATTCATGCAGGTCCTCCATGGATGATCCCTGCTATAGAAGGCATCCTGGAATCTTCAGTCCTCTCACGACTGAGGTACTTGGTCAGCGCTCTCACTACTGCTTGATGTCATTTGGTTTTCAGTCCACATCTTTCCCTGATGTGAGGGGGAAGGCTAGCACCTGGAGGAAAACCTGGCAACCCCCAGACTAGCAGTTTCAAACTTAACTAAGTTACTCTACCATTAACTAACTGAAGAGGCAACCCTCTTCAGGGTTCCTGCTCGAATCTTTAGGCTGGAATCTGGCAATATGCTGGAAAACACTGTCTCTTATTGGGCTTTCCCGAGGCTCCTGATTGGCTGTGGTGATGGGGTTATTAACTTCTGATTGGCTGGAGGACCTGTCAATCACAGAAATGCATAATACATGAACCTCACTCGATGCACTGTTGGTCTGCTGTTTTGGTGCCTAGAATTAGGTCCCTGTAAGTCCCCATGAGCACTTTGCATTTACCCATGAGCTTTTGTGAATGTCTCACAAATCCTGGCTTTGTTTTTCTGGCTTTCCAATTGGCTGTCGCTGCTTGCGATGGCTGCTTAACCCACTGCCCTTTCAGCAGATTAGATACAGTCCTGAATTAAAGTTCTGGTGCAGCCAGGATAAAATAATTATTAGACCCAAAGCCCCACAGTTCAATAGCCTAGGTTGAGAACTTGCTGTTGCTGCACAGATTAGCTGAATTGCTGTCTGTTTTCCTGTCATTGCTGCCAGTATTTAAGGGTGCCTGGCAGCAGCAGACAGGCTGACACTCTGAGTCCAATAGTTGTCTGGTGCAGCCAGAAGTAAAGCATTATTTTTATTTTAACACTCCCCCCCCCCAAACACTCTTTTCCCCAACATTTAGCAGTTACAATATTTTATTTAATGCATCTTTCCTTTCTTTTTTCTGCCGCAGCAAGAACAGCTGCCCTGAGGGCAGACAGGCCCTCGTGAATATTTAAATGCTATGGGGGCTCAGGCTCATGAATATTTAAATGAGCCCAGATCAATCTCCCTCAGAGAACTCCTTTATTTTGAAGAGGAGCAGCATCTTGGCAGCCAGTCCATGGTCACCGGGTTCCACTTAGCTGATGGGGTTCCAGGGACCAACGGAACACTCCCTGGAACATAGAAACATAGACTTTGATGGCAGATAAGGACCGCTTGGCCCTTCTAGTCTGCCCATTTCCTTACCTACAGTATAGGCTGCAGATCCTAGTTAACCAACAGCCTATTTCTTCCTACCCCCCACAAGAATTGCCTTATGTCTGTCCCATGCATTCTTGAATTCTCCACAGTTTTAGACCACAAACCTCCTCAGGAAGGCTGTTCCATGCATCCACTACCCTCTCTGTGAAATAATACTTCCTCACATTGCCCTGAACTGCCCCCTTCTATCTTTAAATTGTGTCCCTTGTTCTTGTACATCTCTTTTCTGAAAGATGCTACCCTCTTGGATTTTGTTGATTCCACTGAGGTACTTAAACGTTTCTATCATGTCCCCATCTCCCTTCTTCCTCAAGGGTATACATATTAAGCTCCTTTAGTCTCTCCTCATATGGCTTCTCTTGCAGACCCTGCACCATTTTAATTGCCCTCCTCTGGACTGCCTCTATCCTGTCTATGTCCTTGTGGAGATGGGGTCTCCAGAACTGGATGCAGTACTCCAGATGGGGTCTCACCAACTGTCTGTACAGAGGATAACAACTTCCTGTTTTCTGCTGCTGATGCCTCTCCCTATACATCCCAGTATATCCTCAGCCCTTCCTACCTGCCTTCTCACATTGCTTGCTAACCTTAAGGTCATCTGATATGATTACCCCCAGGTCCCTTTCCTTTTTTGTTGTTGTTACTACCTCCCCACCCATTGTGTATTCTTCCCCTGGGTTCTTGTTTCCCAGGTGCATTATTTTGCACTTCTTTGCATTGAATCCTAGCTGCCATACTTCTGAATAACCACTAGTTCGAGCGGTTGAAGATCAAAGGCGCCACTTGCACCTATGTGATCCCCACTGCCCCTAAGGCAGACAACGTAGCAGGAGATCGTGCTTTGTTTTCTTGAGCCCCGCAGGGCTGGATTTTCTTACTTGGACTGCTTGGCTGGGGCACCGGGGCAGAACAAGACCTAGGGGGGACAGCAAAAAATTACAGGCTGGATCGGGAGATGCCCAGGAGAGCAGAAGAAGGACAGAGCCACAGAGTGGCAGGTAAGCCCAGAAAGACATTATAGGCACCCCTATTTGTAGGGAGGTTACACAAATAAGTACAGTCAAAATGAGTACAATACAAATGCATACATTAAAGTAAAAATAAAGAGCTGACTGCCCCTCCCCATTGCTTTGTTTTTACTCCTGCACAGTTCCAGTGTTTTTTTTTTTGGAAAGCAAATTTGTATTTATTTATTTTCAATGCCATCTGGTTTGGGCACAGTCCCTTGCATGACTGAAGAGGATGTTGGCTGATTGCCTCCCTCTCACAGCTCACAGCACACATCTTGCTTGTGCGTGCATAGTATTGTTTTTTTTTGTAAGGTTATGTCCTGCACGCACCCAGCTGTGTGAGTGCATTATTTGTGTGCGTTCTAAAACTATGGCAGTTTTTTCAGTGAGTAAGGCTCAACTTAGTGAATTGCTCCTGTTCATCATCTGGTTCTGGACTTAGTTCCTTGTATTGCTGAGAAGGGTGTCAGCTGACTCCCCCCTCCTACAGCTCACCGCACACATTTTGCCTGCATGTGCATAGTATTTTGTTTCGTAAGTTTACATCCTGCTTGTGCACGACTATGCAAACCTAGGTTTTCCTTTGTAAACTGCAAACGTTTTTTCAGTGGATCAGGCTTCACTCACTGAATCATGTGTGTGTGAATTTGTATAATGTCACTGTTGTCTAGTTCTGGGCTCGGTTCCATATCAAACAAGAAGGCTGTAGGCTGGCTCCTCCTAGCAGTGGTTTTAGTGGCATAAAACAATTTGTTGCATAGGCATTTAAATTATACACACACACAGTGTACCATACCTAGGCTATGCCTGTGCTACTTGCCAAGTTGATTAGCTTTGCTGCAGTAGTAACTTACAGCACTCTGCTGTAGTATCAAACTGTATATGTTTAATTCTATATGCTGCCCAACCCCAGAACATTTCCTGGTCAGAAAGGCTCAGGTGGTGCTGGATATGGTGATAAATGCTTAGGGCATGTTAGGCGTGCTATGCTTGTTTTCCCTCTCAATAATCCAGGTTCTGGTTGTTGTAGCAGCATGAGTAGGGGAAGCAGCAGCACCAAAGCTAGTAGTACTACAACTACCATGAGGTTCATCGCCACCACCACCAAAACAACTGTTAGTATTATACCAGTGACACAGCATTTTTTAACCCCAACATTTTATGGCACTAAGAGGTCCTTAGAACAGACAAACCCTATTCTTCAAGCAGCAGCCACCAGTGCCACTAGTAATAGCAGTGTTGCCACAACTTCCAGCACAACTGTTATTGTAGCCACTAGTTTCTTCCCAGGTAGTGTGTTTCCAGCCTGTACCACCAGTGCCATCCTTATAGCAGGCACTTCCAGTGTTTCTGCCACTGCCACCGCAACTTCTGTGACTACCACAACCACTGTTGCCACAACTGGCACCACCAGTGTACCTACTGGTATAGTCTCCACCACAGCCACTGTACCTCTACCTCCACTTTGACTTCCACCACTGCTGATGTCACAACTGCACCCATACTCGCCCTTTCTACTATCACTATTATAGACACTGTGAATGTGTGTTTGACTACTAATAAAACCACCACCACCTCTGTCCTGTTGCCTCAAAGCAGTGCTTGTGCTTGGTCTCACATAATTTATGTAGGTGATGAGGAGGAGTTTGTCAATTTACCTGGGGCAGAATATTTGCCAGAGCCTGGGGACTTACCTACATACCACAGTAATAGCAGTGATAGTGAGATTCACCTTAGTCATTTTGACACAGAAAATGTGTTTTATTGCCATATTGGTCCTTGTGACAAAAGATCCAGAAAAAAAGGAATGATTTGATACCTTTTATTGGACCAACATAGATGTTACAAAGGAACAGCTTTCAGTTAATATAGAATCCTTCATCAGAAAACAATGACAGTTTGTTTGGAAGAATACCCTTTTTTAAAGTCCAGACCATACATAAAAAACAAATAAAAAGTTATTAAAAATCCCATTGGCCTAACTTGCTTTTAAAAATCAACACAGGACCATATAAAGATAAGAGTTCCATCAAAGGAAAGGTATGTCAAGGTCAAATGTCACAGAAAAGATAGCTTCTTCTCTGAGAACAGCCATAAAACATACATCTGTGTGTCTGTGCGTGCATTAGTAAATGTCTATGATTTTAAACCACAAGATAAAATAAGCTGAAAAAATACATAGTATTTAATGTTATAAGTCTTCTAAATGAGAAAATATATTTGTGGAAGGCAAAAAAGTGGGTTAAAGACAACCTGTCCTTGTGTAAATTAAGTATTAACTAGCTGTTTCTCACATTTGTATAGTGTAAGTACCATTTAGATATGTATGTCTTAAAAGAGGTGTACAATAAGTCAATATTATTCATGAATATTCAAACTTATTCTGTTTAAACATGATCGATCTGCAGCTCTGTAACAAGTTGCTAGTGTTTCTTCACATTTAACACCCAAACCTAACACAGACCCCTTTGTAATTGAGATGCTGTTATGCTAATATGTCCATGTATCAACATGTGTCCGTGTATACCTAATATTCTGTACTACTAAATGACAGTTCTATCAATCTGAATCAAAAACTGAGGGAATCAACACTCTGCCACCACACCCTACCCCCCACCAAGTATTAATGTACCATTAAAAATCAAACCCAACAAAGACTCCCTAGTAATTGAGATCCTGTATCCTAATATGTTCCTAATGTGTCAGTACATAATCAGTCTGCTGTATATACAGTAACAGTCCAGAAATCAGAAACAAATCCTAAGGGAATAACCCCCCCCCCGGGGAACACCAATGTATTGATAATTAGTCAGACGGAATCATATATCCATTTTGTATGTGAACAAATAGTCATCACACAATGTAACCCCACTGTGTCATGTACTAGATGCCAAGAGTTTGTGCACATAAAAGGAACAGGCACAACTCAGACTACCTAGTAAATGAGATACTGTACCTAAAATGTCCATGTATGAACATGTACGTGTATATAAGCTTTACCCCATGCCACCAACTAACCCCACACCCTAATTTTTTTGGGAGAAACCAACATGATGATAACCTGTTAAAAGGGATTCTATATCCATTTAATATTAAAATATACAACAAAAACACAGTTTACTACCATTATATGTCCATTCATTAATCCTGAAGTCGGTGAAAGTTTAAGTAGTGTAATGTGACATAAAACCTAAATCAATGTTCATACCACCTCCCACCATACTGAGAAGTAAAATTAGCTTGATCTCAAAAGCCCTTCTCTGTTGTATATTTTTGAAATGTCCTTTCAAAACCAGTACCAACATATCTGAGATGGAGTAATCAGACTGAGAGAAGTGTTATCCCACTGTTTTTCAGTCATCTTCATTTTAATAGTATACAGTATCTGTGTGAGGTCATTCGGCTGTGGAGCAATTGTCCTATCTCTCCCACATACCCTGTTTGTGGACATCTCTTGCACTGAATGAAATAATCAACATTCCCAGATGCACATGTATAATTCCCCTGTATCCTGAATTGTCTGTTTTGTGGAGTATTGATGCAGTCAGAAGTAGAAATGTGCTCACAAGTCTTACATCCAGTGAGACCACAGGGTCTTGTACCATTTAGTGTTTTGTTCCGGTGCAAGTTTACTCCTAACAATCAGGTTAGTTAAATTAGGTGATTGCTTAAAAGACAGTAATGGTAGTTCTTGAAGAATGCATTTTAGGGTCCCATCTTCACTGAATAATGGTAGGCAGTCACTCATTTGCTCCCAGTGGCCATTTTGGGTCGGATCTAGCAATGGATGGTTCCAACGCCATATGGCGTCTATAGGAACAAATATGTTAATAATTTTACATAGAAGCTCAAGGTCAGGCTGATATGTGACTACTAAGGGTATTTTGTTGGTGGTAGACCTTTCTTTATAGTGAAGTCGTTTTTCCTTTGGTACCTGCATTCACGTTCTACCACTCTGTCAAATCCTCTAGAAGAGTGCCCATGCCCAGTAAAGGTTTTTTTCAATGTGGCCAAATATGTATCTCTGTCCTCCTCACTTGAACAGATACAGTGATATCGAAGCACCTGACTGTTCATTACAGATTTTTTTGTGTGGCTCGGGTAATTACTACAGTATTTCTATGCAAGTGTCTTTGTCTGTCCTTGAGTTTCCTGTAAGTGCATATCTGCAAGGTTTCATCTTTGATGGTGACTGTGGTGTCCAGAAAATTAAAACTGGTGGCAGAACATTCCAGGGAAAGTTTAATGGATGGGTGGAGGTTTGTTAAGTTCTTGCTGGAACTCCTTGAGTGTGTCTGTGCCCTCTATCCAAATTGTAAACAAATCATCAATGTAACAGAAATACGTAAGTAGTTTGTGTGTGCAGTGCCTTAAAAAATCCTCTTCCAAATTTGCCACAAAGAGGTTGGCATATTGTGGCACCATCCTGGTGCCCATTGCTGTTCCCTCTGAACACAATGTTTACCATGGAAGCTGAAGCTGTTGTGTGTCAGAATAATTTCAATAAGTTTCCCTACCACTTCAGGGCCAATGTTTTGGTTCTGTCCTTTCTCATGTAGGTATTTAAGACAGGCTGAAATGCCATCTGTATGTGGAATATTAGTCTACAGAGAGGTTGCGTCCATCGAGGCTAACATGGTATTAGGTGGTAAGTCCTTATAATGAGAACGTTTATGCAGGAAGCATGTAATGTCCTGAATGTAGCTGTCCCTTTCTAAAACAAGTGGTTTTAAAATGGTTTCTACAAAACCTGAGATTCCCTCTGTCAGGGTACCATTGCCAGATAATATGGGTCTCCCTGGATTACCAGGCCTATGGATTTTAGGCAGCATGTAGAAAGTCTCTAGCTCAGGTTCAACAGAAATGAGGTCAGTTATTCTATCTTGAACATGATTTGGAAAAGATCCAATTATGTCCCATAGTTCCCTTGTGTATTGTGTAGTGGAATCACTCAGCAGTTCCCTGTAGTAGGTATGGCCTGTTAGCTGTCTGTTAGCTTCATTAACATAGTCCTCATGGTTTAAGATTACCACTGCAGAACATTTTCAGCTTTTTTTATTTTATTTTTTTATTTATTTAAGAGTTTAACCAGGAAGGCATGCTGAGCGGAGGCTGCTCGATTCCAGATGCGTCCTGGGGGAAGGGAAAACAGGAAGTATTACAACTACAGTAAACATACAGGAAATACAGTACAGTAAACAGATACTCAAGGCAGCTATGATACATTTTTGCTACAGAGCCGATATCCCAAAAGGTTACACAGTGGATGGGATACCGGTGTAATAATCAGGCGAGTGAAAACACTACACTTTATGACAATGTTGTGGCTGGATTTCAGTGATTGTATTGCCCTCCTTTCCAAAGGAGAGAGGTTGTAGTGGGTCTGTTTTTGTCTATTAAGTATGTGGCAGTTAACTCTCTGGCAAAAACAATGAATATAGTTGTCCAGTTTCACATTGTGTTCACTTGGGGTGGTTAAGAATTGGATGATTTCTTTCTCTTATCTACTGAATTGCTGCTGCTGTATGTGGTTTCTTCTCTGCTGTGAAAGAATTCTTTACGTCTCAATCTACGGATGTATTACTTCAGTTCCCCACAAACTGTATTCTGTTAAGTGGCTTTGTTGTGCAGAATGTGAGACCCCTAGAAAGTACAGTTAATTCCCCAGTAGTCAGTGTGTGGTTGGACAAATTTTCAACTGAAAGGTACCCATCAGTATTGCTTTGTTGTTCTATGACCCTATTATCTTCTTCATGGTTGTTAGTAAGTATGACCTGTTGGAGGGTGTGTAACTTTCTGGGTATTTTTTAGATATGACTTTCCTTAAGGTATCTTGGTAGTTCATCTGTATCTCTTGCAGGAGGCCTGGATTGGGCCTACCAGACTTTCTCTCCAGTGTGGTAATGATCCTCTCAAACTGTTTTTCCAAGAAGGCTTTCTTGGCATATATCCTGAGAATCATGTGATTTCTCAATTTCTCAGAAGTCCTCCGGCATAGTTGTTTAGGATGCTTAGAATTGTAAGTGTTCTTTAATAGATTCTTAATGGATAGGCCATGAGGGACAATGCGCTGGGGTATAAAATATATGTCACTGTCTAGCTGGGCTTCTTTCTTCCTGATGTTGTGCAACTGCCATTTCAAATGGCAAATTTCGGTATCTTCCATGATGACACAGAAAATTAGTTTTGTTGCCATATTGGTCTTTGTGACAAAAGATCCAGAAAAGAAGAGATGATTTGATATATTTTATTGAACCAACACAGATGTTATGAAAGAAAAGCTTTCAGATTACATAGAATCCTTCATCAGAAAACAATGACTGTTGGTTTGGAAGAATACACTTTCTTAAAGCAAGAATACACTTTCTTAAAGTCCAGATCATACATAAAAAAACAGATAAAAAGTTATTAAAATCCCATTGGCCTAACCTGCTTTTAAAAATCAACCCAGGACCATATAAAGAAAACAGAGTTCCGTCAAAGGAAAGGTATGTCAAGGTCAAATGTCACCGAATAGACAGCTTCTTCCCTGAGAACAGCCATAAAATATACCAAAGCTACATTTGTGCGTCTGTGCATGCATTTTGGTGATGAGGCTGAATATGCCTTACATCTGACCAGTAGAAAGCAAAAAGTGGCTAAAAAAAGGTGTGGAGAAACCAAGAACAGGGCAGGAAAGGAAGGGCATCAACTTTTTCCAGCAATGAAAATCAAATAATCCACCCTGGATTTGATGAGTTGTGACTGCTTCCCAAGACATACAGACTCCTCTTGCACCACAAGGAACATCTGTCCAGACACTTGCTTATACCATTAACCAACAGGGTGCAGCATCCAGGGCTGACAGGGGAAGGGGTGACTCCAGAAGTGTTGGCCATAGCCACACTACTGGGGTTAGCTCATCATGTGTGCATGGAGGTAAAAGTTCTGTGTTGGTTGCACTTTAGCCTAGTTTAGATTCTGAATTTCCACTTCGATAATGATGGATTCAGTGGTATACAAAGTACTATCAAATTCTCTGAAAACATCATTAATCTCCCTGAGGTCTTGTTCCAGCCTCGGCTACTCATCCATGATAATGTCCCCTGCATTATTAGATTTCTTGCATTGGAACTGATAAACTAGTAATCTGTCAGGCTTGTCACTAAAGAAATAGGGCCGGATTTTTAAAGCCCCGATGCAAGCTGTAACAATGGCAACTTGTGTCGAGTGTGGGTGCATCCGGGACCCTGTGCCTGATTTTCCATTCCACAGGGTCCCGGCACCAAAGTCCAGGGGCATGCAACAAAGGTGGTACTGCACCAAACGGATGGCACACCCACCTGGAATGCTGCAATGGTGGTGTGGTTTCTGCGGCACCCACAGACAGAGGCTAGTGACTGGACACAGCCCCCCCAACACCACCGTGCCACCGGCATCCTTGCCCCAATGCACACTGGGACCCTGGTGGTTTAGTGCCCACCCAGGTAGTGCCCAGCACCTCACTCCCACCCCCCTCCCATACTCCGATCAGGTGACTGGCACAGCCCTCCACACACCACCTGGCTGGCCGCTGAATGAGCTCTCAGTGCATGTACTGTATGCGTTAGTGCACTGACAGCCTGGCCCAGCGGCCAGCTGTGGTGGTGTGTGGAGGGCTGTGCTGGTCGCTGGATCAAGGTATGGGAGGGGAGGTGGGAGTCAGGTGCTGGGCACTACCTGGTGGGGCACTAGACCACCAGGGAGATGGAACTATTGCAATGCAATGGGTGTCAGGGATCTGAAGGGGGGTGAGCGGGGACCACTGGACCACCAGGGATCGCCCACTGGGGATGGATCAGGGTAGGCCACACAGTGGCACATACTGGATAACCCTCCCAAAAGATGTCTAAGTACCGTTAGACCAGACCTTTACTAGTCTAAAAGCACTTGGCACTTAGGGCCTGATTTTTAAAGCCCCAGGTATGACACAAAGGATGTGAGTCAAACAACAGTGTCACAAGATATTCCTGCATCAAACACTGCACCAGACACAAATTTCAAAGGCACCGTGCGGCAAAGCCAGACTGCCCTGTGTCAAAGGTGACTGTGTCAGCCATGTGCCATACAAATGGCAGCGCCATGACACAAGACATTTTGCACCACAGAAATGGTGCAAGATCTCACCCATGAGAATTTCAAACCTGCACCACTGACAACAAACAGGTCAAAGTCCCGTCAGCCGCTAGATCAGCCAGAGCTGGTCTAAGCAGCCTCAGAGCATAAAAAAGGCATACAGCACAACAGACAATGCTGAAAGCTGGACACGGCTGAAGCCCTGAGAGAGACAGAGGTGGAAGACAAGATAGAACAATGTCAGGAGCAGCTGCAATATTCCTCCTCATGACAGCAAGGGCAGTAAGGAGGCAGTGACATGCCAGGGCAGCAGCAACAGGAGGCTGCCAGGATACAGGCAAAGGCCAGACAACAGCAGCAACACATAGCATGGTGAAGATATAGGCCAAGGGTGTGCTGCAGAAGAACCATGTACACAGAGATGACAAATGAACAGTGCCTGGCATGGTACAGGCTGAACAAGTACACCATCACACAGCTCTGCAATGAACTAAGGAACGACCTACAAAGCAGGACAGGCAGAGGCCACCCTCTACCGGTGGAGATAAAGGTCACTGCTGCACTCCAGGTCCTCACAATGGGCAGCTTCCAAACACCCACAGGAGACACACTGGGAATCTCACAATCAGCAGTCTCAACATGCCTAAGGCAGTTCCTGGAGGCACTACTGCGCAGGACAGCACAGTACATGACATTCCCATAAGATGCCCATGAGCAGTAGGCCATCCAGCAGGGCTTCTACAGTGTTGCACAACTACCACAGGTACTGGGTGCAATAGACTGTACCCACATTGCTATGAAAACATCATCCCTGGATGGGGATGTATACCTGAACAGAAAGCGATGCCATTCAATGAATATCTAGCTCGTATGTGACAGTCGCTGTAGAATCCTGGATGTAGTGGCATGGTACCCAGGGTCATGCCATGATGCCTACATCTATAGGCACAGTGGCCTGTGTGAAGGCTTTGAGCGTGGACTAATACAGGATGGATGGCTAATAGGTAGGTGCATGTGCAGCAGAATGCAAATGTACACACAGGTAATGCTGAAGATAGCCAACACTGAACCCATTACTAGTGTGGAGGCCTATTAGACAGGGATAAAACACCTGCAACACACAAACACACAGAGCAAGTCCACATGACAAAATGTGTGTATACTGGAGGACCGGTCATTCACATAACACCCCCTCATGTCAGAAACACACATGCATACACAACCAACTGACAGGCAACACAGGCATGGCACTTGGGGTACCCCTGGATGCCACTGTGCTGTGTGGAGCACTGCACAACACGCAACCTTGACCATGACCAGGACAGCATTGCCCATGAATATGCAACCCTAAGCCCAACTTCACATACACAGACATGCGTGACACACAGGAAGTACCCCCTGCCCCCACACACAAACCCCGGCAGACTACCACACAGCAACACAGCCATGCAGTGCAAACCAGATGTCAGATAATGGGAGGCATACTGGTCACACACACAAATACAGGTCACATCAACACAGCAGGCACAGGGAACACACACGGTACACATGTAGACATGTACGAAGAATCAGACAGTGTGAGGTGGGTGCAAGAGCCAATGTGGTATCTGCAACACACGGCATGCATGGTGGAGGGAGGATATATGTGGGATGGCAGCAGAGATGCATACAATACCAACAATGCATTCACAGCTACTAACCTTTGCCAACATGTTCACAGCGCAGAAGAAACATGATATAATGAAGCACATGCAACCACAAGGTCTGTGATTGAGTGAACATTTGGACTCCTGAAAATGCAGTTTCAGTGCCTGGACTGCTCTAGAGGTGCACTGCAGTATACACCCAGCATGGCATGCAAAATTGCCGTGGCCAGCTGCATCCTCCACAACATTGCCATCAACAACAGATTGAACATGCCGGATGAGGAGGAAATGGATGACAGTGGTGATGAAGTGGGTGACAATGAAGACACCAATGCAGCACAGGACAATGCACAAGACCAACACCCAAGAGGAACAGCGGCAGCCAGACATAGGACCAGGGCACAACTCGTAAGGAATCATTTTGCATAACACCAAGCCACAGCAAACAGCAACATGAGCAAGACAAAACATCCAAACCCCACAACAGAAGCACATGCCACACAGTGTGAACATGCCAACTGGGCCACACTACACCATGGTGATATACAAACATGTTGAACACACCAGGTCTAGCACCCATGGAACACAGATGCCAGAACAACATCCCTGGACATGCATGCTGTTCCATAGGGTGCCTGTCAGACGGAGACTAGTGATGATACATGGACACTGTCTACTGAATGACTGACAGCCCATGGCAGCAGTACATAGCAACAACCAGAAAAGGACTATGTTAACAGAGGAAGGCACACACAACCACAGTACCAGGCAGTGTGCACCACACAGAGAGGATGTTGGCATGGTGGAGCATATGCCTGGATACCCATGCTAATCATATGCCGATGTGAACATGGTACGACCAATGTGAGGACATTCCTGGGTGCAAATGAAGGATACCCAGACAACAGGCATGTCCAAACACAGATGTACAGAAATACACTGCTGGTGATGGGTGTTGGCACCATGGATACATGTGTGGTGGTGTGACACTGAGCTGTATCCAGGCAGGAGACATGTGCTGGCATATGTCCTCACACATGTGCAGATGGATGCACCAGTACAATGGCACACTACCACATGGCCCATGTGCCCTGCTTTCCAAGGTCGACACCACAGCCAGGTAATCGGGACACTAAACATGACATAGAGCCAGGCAGTGCACAGATGGTGGCTCGGATCCCTGGACCATGTGCACCAATGAGTGGCACACCACATGTACATAGTGTTATAGATACAATCATCAACTGGTTATGTACCATCCAGATGTCTAACCCATGTGGGGTCACTATCTCCACAGATCCACAGGTGGGTGCGACTGCAGAGGACCATGGAGCCACACAGTAAGACACGGAGATGACCGGTCAATGTGAAGATGGCTCAAGTACTAGCCGGGAGGGTAAGTGCCACATTCCATGTGTGTGTTGTGTGCATGGTCAACACGATGGATGCACAGATGAGGTACATGGGTGATGTCTATGGATGTGCATAGGTGTAATTTCCAAATTGCAACAAGAGCAGCAACGCAACACTGCATAGTGTGTGTGTGTGAGGGGTCACAGGGTATATGGGCACAAATGCACAGCATGTGCAGATACTGTGTGCCAATGTACTCCAAAGTATATAGTGCTCCAAAGCAACCATAGCACAGTACTGTAGATGACAAATGTGTAATTAGATCATCCCATCACATCGAGTTCATAGAGCCTCTGCAGCAAGCTCTCTAGGGGGCATGCCAGGGTACATGTGTTGATGTATGTACAATGCAGGACCAGTGTGTAACACACATGACAGGGCAGAGATGCATCATAACCATGCCACTGGCATGCAGGACATGTATGCCTGCACATATCTGCTGGGACATATGACAGTACCACTGTGGCCACATGATCATGCATGTGGACAGTGCCATGCTGCATTGTGACACTGGACATGGTGATTGTATACAGGAACAGCTGACACCACAGTCAACAATGTACAGCTGCACGGGTGCAATGGACTGGTGTCCACAAGCATCCAGCAACCAGTGTACACAGATGTCACGGCACAGACACAGTCAGGCAATGTGGGGGCCATACCACACCTTGACTGTGCTGGGCTGTGACACCCTACTGTTGGCATCACTGTTGCCTGTGGTAATGACAACCCTGACCGTGTACAATACCCGCATTGACTTGGAGGGAGGGACATGGCACATGTAGGTGCACAACACCGGGGCATTGGCAGTTGTGTCATGCAGGTTAGGGTGGTGGGACTGCAGTGCTGGACTGACATCATTGATGTCAGTACGTGATGTGTGCACACATCCAGCACCACAGTGGGCCATCTGCATTTAGCCATTAGCCATAACTGCCATTAGCAGTGTCAGTGGCTCGGTAGGTAGCACACTCACCTCTGAGGCCGGGAGATCAGAGGGCTGTGGGTTCAGTTCCCACATCTGGCACTTGGGTTAATATCCCAGTACTGACACTGTAGTGCAGCATGAGAGGGGTGCTGCACTTCTGAGGTGCCGTCTTTCAGATGAGAAGTTAAACCGAGGTCCCATCTGCCTGGATTGGTGGTAGTTCAGGTGGATGTTAAAGATCCCATGGCACTTATCGAAAAGAATAGGGGAATTTCCCCGGTGTCCTTGCCAAATTTCCCTCATTCACTAAAAATACCACCAACAGCTTAATCTGGTTCAAGGTCAGTTGGCATTCATCTGTATCCCCCCTCCCCTGGGTCGTGCCTGAAAATAGGCAGGATTTGTCTAGTGCACTTACCCGGTCAACAAAAGCTAAATAAATAAATAAATCTGTATACATAGGTGGTGGTGGCCAACATACATGCACACCAACTGCAAGTGCACAGGTGTGTGGCCCATGATGGGCAACATATGCATGCTACACATGGTGCTGAGCTACATGCCACACTGGCCATGCAACACAGCACCATGGCCACAGCCTACACTGCCAAGCATGGCCAACATATGTGACATGTGGAGTGTGTCCACATATGGCTTGGATGGTATTGTGTGTGTGTGTATGCATGGCTGGATGCTACTCATGTCCCACCTCCATTGTTGTTGCAGGGGACAGTGATGATGATGGGGACAATGCAGACGATGAAGATGAGGAGCTACCAACACAGCGTCTGAGAGCTCTCATGATGGCAATGGGGATCCTTAAGCAGCAGGAGACACTTAGTTATGCAGAGCACACACGGCAGATGCAGACACATGCGTGTCCAACAACTGGTACAGGACATGGTGGTGAGCAGTCATCAGTGACCCAGTCTGGTTGCAGTACAGCTCAGGGCACACAGTCAGCTGCAGTGGATAGTGTGCCCCAACAATGCACACAACAGGTGGCTGCTGCCCCTTACACATTGGTAGGAACCACTGCAACTGCAGATAATACAGAACAGGACATTGTGGACAGTGGAACTCATGAGGGACAGGCCACAGAACCTGATACCCCTGCTGGTAATGGGCATAGACAAGATGTTGCTGGGGGGCCATGGGCACTGCACTCCATGATGCCCATGTTGCTGCCACTGCCAAACATCAGCCACAAGATGTGATAAAGCTGTTGGGTAGCTTACTTGTGTCCCTAAAGGCTGTCATGGACACATTTGGGGAGCTTGAATGTTAGTCTGGTGCCAACACACATGCGTGGTGTGTCACCGTGGTGGGGAATAATGCATCTGTAGTGTGGCATGATACACAGTACTAGCATTGCGTAAGGTGTGTACCACATTGCCTGGGGGAATGGGTGTTTGTCATAATGTTGTAGTAGACCATCTCATGTTAAGTAGAGTAGCATGCGCCGAACTGCAGAGTTGGCACTGTCTCCAATGTCTGTTGAATTTGCATATATGTGTGTTATGGGCCATGATAGGGGTGTATACAGCTGGGCTGTGGCACATGATGGTCCCATTTCAATGTTCACTGTTGTAGTACATCCACAACAATGTTTACATGTAGTGTACATATGTACCTCACCTGCATCACAAGGATTGCACAGATGTTGGATGTACATGTTGATGTTAATGTTATTACACAATAAATGCACTGTTGTGTTGCCATACCCAATGTTGTCTGTGTCATTCTTCAACTGTGAGGTGCCATGTGTTGCATTGAGGGGCTGCAGAATGAGATATGTATTGTAGGGATTATGTCATGTACATGTACAGGCCATAACATGCACAGCATGTCATAGACAAGGCACAGTCCATGTACACACGCAGGACATTGTTACACATTAGGGACTGTGGGTCTGCAGTGGTGGCTGCCATGAGCAACAGTCCATTGCCATGTAGGGTATGGTTTGACAGTGTACACCGGTGGCATGGACGATGGGTATGGTTGTGATGTAATGATGGCTGAGGCAACTATGGGGGCCATGCTGTTAGGGGATAGTAGGCATCATGGTTGACTGAGGACACACATCTGTTCAGTATGTCAATCACCCAATGGTGATGGCTGAAATGGCTTACATATGTGCGTGTCAGCATACTGACCTGGCATACACTACCCTGGACACAGGAGACTGTCTGCAGGATAGTGGGATAGCACACGTATTGGCCCACCACATGTGTGGCATATACTCTGGCCCACTGACATACAGAACTGTAAGTCTCATGGCCCGTCCTGTGGACAGAGTGTACTGTTGCTATATGCACACTCTGCAGCAGCTGCCCTCTGACCAATGGTACACAGCCTCACATATGGCTGTCCCCCAAGTTGAATGTGTATCTGGTAATTGTGTTACGTCTCCAATCGTTACACAGTTCGTACACAGCTACATGGCTTATACAGACGTCTGAGACACTGTTGCATACCACTACCCAAATAGTGTTTATTCTACTATTATGTGTGTTGATCATCAAATGTGCACAGTGAGACAGACACATAGTAATCTACATGAACACAATTATGGCAGCACACAGTGATAGTGGTAAGGGACGTAACTTACAGGGTTGCACATGAGCCATAATGAAAGACACACATGTGTACAGTGGATATACCTGCCCACACCCTTGCCCACACACATTGTATGTCATTATCTGTATGCACACCTAACACAGGTGCATGCATCCCTCCCTGTATGAGTGGCCTGCCAACCGGTTAGAATGTCAGTATGGGCCCCTCACAGGAGACACATGGCAGACATGCCCAAATGGGTGGTAGGACTGGGTAACTCAGGTACTGTGTGATGCCCATGCATTTGTGGTATGTAGGTGTGTGTGCACCAAGGTATGTTAGCAGGTGCCCATGTGCAGATTGGGTGGGGGGTGGCGCACTATCTGGGAGCAGGGACATGGATGTTACACTGCCATGTGCACTGTCTGCTGTAGCTGTGTCGCTGGGTGCTAGTGGTGGGTGAACAGTCATCCAGATGTGTGTGGCTGGGCCAGTTGCCACAGGGCTGCAAGCTACATCCTGTGTTCATTGTGTTCACCATGCTGGATATAACACATGACAATAGGTGAAGGGTAGGAGTCTGTACAGATGTGCCTGTGTTGGGACATTGGTGGCTGACACACTGGTGACTGGAGGACATCAGTGCATGAGAGGGGTGGTCTGTGATGGTGTACAAGGGCTTCACTACATAGCAGGGCACATGTGTGAGCCACAGAGCATGGAATCAGGGGAGGGACTCACGACTGCATGTGGTTTGGAAAGTGGTCAACATGGTTGGGAATGGCTTTGGGTGCTCATGACCAGTCAAATGAGCAATGCTTCAGAGTGCTGGTGGGTGGCACTGTACATTGACATGTTGTATGGTTGTATTGCATGATGACTCACAGCCAGATGTCAGGATAGGCACCTGCACCTGTTCAGGTCAACATCCACAGCACCGTAGGGGTCTGTGTCAGTGGCGCATTAGGTAGCACATATGCCACAGAGTCCGGGAGGTCGGAGGCTGTGGGTTCAGTCCCCACATCAGGCACTCTGGTCAGTATACCAAGAATGACACTGAATTGCAGCATGGGTGGGACAGCACTCATGCAGTGCCACAATTCGGAGGTAATGTGTGACAGAGATCCCATTAGCCAGTAGTGGTGGCTGTTCAGGTGGATGTCAGGGTTCACATAGCACATAACCCACACAGTACTGGACTGTCCCCATTGTACTGGCCAAATGTCTCCCATTCAGTGACCCCACATGAACAGCCCCATCTGGGTCAATGATACCTACCATTCATCTGTGTCAGAATGTGAGGGGAGGGGGCCAAGATTCTACATCATATGTCCTGTAAATGCTGGCAGTTACATATGTCGGTACATATGCCATTCGTGCGATACTGGCCTGACCATCACTGGCAGAATGTCAGATGGCTGGAGGTGATGCAGCGGGGGCACACTGAGATGGTCCAGGTGCCAGGGTGAATGACCTACAAGGCAGCATACCCAGTGTTACTGTACACCCTGGGGATGTTGTGCATTTGTGGACATTTGATAAACACCTTAGTATACATGTAGGGCACTGTCAGACCAGGCACGTATGTGCTATTCCTGCAGGTGTGGTGATGTAGCATATGAGCACATGGAGCCATGTTGGCTGTGGGACAGTATCGGAGGGTGATGTTGGGGGGGGTGCACTGCACATTGTGGGCAGTGGGGACAGTGAACCATGTACTACACAATATGGTATCCTGTGGGACGGTGGTCAGCTGTGATGGGGCTTGGTACATGGTGCAACATGTGGCCAGGGTGAAGGCGTGTGGGCAGATAGGTGCAACTGTGTTGTGAGGATGTCATCTGCATGTACAGACATAATGGATGGACCACAAGGCCTGTGTCAGCCACCTAACATGTGTGTACTGTGTCCAGACTGTATATACTGTGCATGTGCATTGTGTGCTATACATGGTTGTGCATTGCATTTGCTAACCGTTCAGGGCATGTATGTTGTGTGACACTGTACCAGTATACATGTGCAGGTATTGGTGGTTGTGGTTGGTGCATCCAGTGGAACAGGACAGGTAGCCAGTGGTGTACCATTGGCCTCAATGCAGGGGTCAGTGCTGTTCAATGGCTCCTTCATTGTTATTGTTGATGTCAGTGTGGTCTATATGTGCCTACTGGTGCGGGCACCACAGTCTGTGGAAGAGTGGATGCAGCTGATGGGCTACAGGACATACAGGCCGGACATGCAATGCTAGGGAGGTGGTCCAGCATCTCACAGTATGGCTCCAATGACAAGACATGCAAGGGTGTGCATGTTGGGGTCATGTATCATAGGATACAGTACTACCCGTGAGGGGTGCCAGTATCTGCATCATAGGAGAAGAAGGACCTGGGGGTGATGCTCACTGGTGGCCTGATGCACTCTACACAGTGCAGGACAGCAGCAGCAGTGGCACACAGGCAGCCTGGATGCATAGTCAGGGGGATCAGTAGTGGGAGAGAGGATGTTCAGCCACCCTTGTACAGGTCACTGCCAAGCCCACAGCCCATGTATGGTGGTCAATACCACTGTCCACACCTTGAAACAGACATTGCCCTGCTAGGGTAGGTCCACAGGTGGGCTAAAACACTAATAGTTGGACCACGGTGCATGGCATATGATATGGGCATGTGATCACTGCACATGTACACCCTGGATGACAGGAGGGGGTGAAGGGACATGTTTGGGACCCTCAGGTCCTTGACGGGGATCATTACGGTTGATATGGATGATACAGTCCAGCTGAGTGGCAACCTTAGTGCGAGGGGACACAGTCTGAGGCTAGCGGGTGGGGGACGTTGGGGGGAGGGCAGAATGCACATCTTCACAGAGATGGCAGTGGACACTTGGAATGCACTGCCAGGGGAGGTACACTCCTGCAGGACAGTGGGCAGGTTACCGTGACAGGTATTGGGGGAGGATGAGGGCAATGTGCTCTCAGGATGGGTGGCCTGGGGAGTAGGGGCAGGGTCATTGACTCATGCTGTTATCCCTGCAACATGGACATACTCGATTGCCCATATGGCCTTCTTCCGCTGACATCTTTGGATATTCGCATGTTTGTATGTGTCACTGCCAACCGTTTGGGCACTGTACTGTCCTATGTTACATGCCCTTGTGTGGTTGCTACACAGGTGCATGCATCCATGTGAATATTCTAGTTGGGGGGACATCAGCAGCTGCTGCATTGTACAGGGGCCCAGCCAGGTGTGTATTGCATGCACTGACATAGCATGTCCTCATGTGTACTGTACATTGTACAGTCGTGGCCACAGCTGCATGACTGTGTTGTCAACTGCTGCATATACCCTACAGCAACAGAGGGAGAGAGGTGATATTTATTTATTTAAGAGTTTTACCAGGAAGGCATACTGAGCGGTGACCCACTCGATTCCAGATGCGTCCTGGGGGAAAAGGGAAGGGGAGCACGAAAACATACACATAGACATAGATCAAGTACTACAGATTACAATGCACCCCTAAAGAGGACAGCATAGGTGGCAAAGATGCGCTAGACAAGAGAACTGCAGGAATGGCAGTTGCATAACAAGCACGTAGGGATAACATGATACATTTACAGCAGGAAAAATAAATACTTGTTAAGCTTCTTAGGATTGCAAGTAATATCAACAATTGTTACAGAGCAATATGGAAAGGCATTAGGACCACCTAATTTCAGACTACAGTCGATCGTACAGGCCTAGGTGATGATTAATGAGCAGTAAGCAGGGGTACTACTTAGCAAGCACCTGTGGCAGTGGAGAGCAGGAGAATCTGGACCCCTGGTGGTGCTGGTGCATGTGCATGTGGAGGAGAAGTGTGATTTTAGGAGGTGGTTGAGATGCTGCATGTTTGTGGTGAGCCTAATGTCTGCTGGCAACACGTTCCAAAGTTTGGGCATGCAGTGTTTGAGCGCTGCCTGGCCATTAGAAGAGCCCATTAGTGGAACAAAAAGGAGCCGGGAGTCATTGCTCCTGAGAGCATACGCTGGTGGCAGAAGGCTTGAGAGGGCAGCTGCGAGGTAAGCGGGGAAGGGACTGAGTCCAGAATTTAGCTGTGAGCCTGGCACAGTGTGCCTGTCTACAGTCCCGGAGAGAGGGCAGATCCAGGAATCTATAGAGATCGCAGTGAAGAGTCAAGGGAGGGCAGTCCAGTGCAAGGCGACAGAAGGAGTGGAAGAGTGTGTCGAGGCTAGCCAGGGAGGCCTTAGGAGCAGTACAGTGGACCACATCATCATAGTCAAGTAAGGGGAGGATCATCTTTTGAACAATTTCCTTCCAGGTAGACAGAGGGATACTGGCCTTGTTGCGATATAGTGCTTCTAGTTTTGGGTGCAGTCTCTTGTGCATTGAGTTGATGTGGGTGGAGAAGTCAAGGTGCTGGTTGAGCCATACCCCTAGGTATCTGAAGGAGGTGTGCAACTCCAAAGGGGTCCCTTCAATGGTGAAGAAGTTAGGGGGGGATGGGAGTTGGGAGAGCCTTTGTCTCGAGCCGAAGGTTAGGGAGACGTTTTTTGGCATTAAGGAAAAGCTGGTTGGTGTGAAACCAATGCTGAATTGCGTTAAAATCCTGCTGTAGTATAGAGGCCACTTCTGCGGGGGGAGGGGCCTGATGCAAATAGTGCTGATGTCATCAGCATACATGTGAATGGATGCTGAGGGCAGAACTGAGGTAGGTAGTTCAGAAAAATGGAGAAGAGTATTGGGCCAAGGGCCGAGCCTTGGGGACACCAGAGGTGACAGGAGGTTAGAGGTGTGTGCTGATTCTTGCAACTGAGGTCCTGCCTGTCAGGCTATGAGTGAAACCAATGGGTGGCAGCACCGAGAGACCGGCTCTCAAAAGTTTGGTTAGTAGCAGAGAGTGGGAGACGGTGTCGAAGGCCTTTGCAAGGTCGATGACAAGGCACTCCTGAAGTTTGGCCAGGATGGGGAGTAGAGAGAAGGGGTGGTAGTTGCCTGGTGAGGAGAGATCACCACCTTTGGGGAGGGAGATGACTGTGGCATGCTTCCAGTCTGAAGGGATATCAGCCAGCGTAAAAGAGAGATTAAAGAGAGCCACCAGTGGGGTGGCGATGGCTGGGGCAGACAGGTGAAGCATTTTGGCATCCAGACCTGCGGGACATTTGCCTTTGGTGGTGTTGAGTGACCATAGAGCTTTTAACACTTTGGATGGGGTAACCAGGCAGAAGGAGAAGCAGAAAGATGGGGAGGTGGGTGGCATTTGCAGGGGTGTGCTTGTGCAGGGTCGTGGAAGAGAGGATAGGAGAGAGGCTGCACAGCTGGTGAAAACGATGTTGAAAGCAAAGGTCACATCACTTGGTTCAGAGATGATGGACCCATGGACATTGAGGGAAGGGGTGGGTGGCTGGGCAGGGGGGCATAGAAGAGATTTTACTGTTTTCCAGAATTTAGTTGGGTGGTTGAGGTTAATGTTGAAGGCTGCCTTGAAGTAATTGGTCTTGGCCTGTCAGATGAGTTTAGTGCAGGAGTTACAGAGTGCGCGATAGAGTAGGAGTGCCACCTGAGTGCCTATAGCTTTGTACTTTTTCCATACCTGGGCTATGGTGTGTAGTTGCTCAATGATTTGTGCTGAGACCCAGGGCAGGTAGACGTCCCTTATCCGAGTCCTTTGGAGAGGCCTGTGGGAGTCCCACACTGTGAGGAAGCTGGACTTGAAGAGGGTGAAGGCACTATCGATGGACGGTGCATTGGGGATGAAGGACCAGTCGATGTGTGTCAGATCATGTAAGAGGGCAGCAAGGTCAAGGGATTTGTAAGATCTAGTGAACAGCATCTGTGGGAGCGGTGCTTTGGGTCTGTGTATTTTATGAACCATGTAGATCATGTGGTGGTCACTTAGGGAGTCAGGGAGTAGACCAGCCTCGACTATGCGATGGGGGTGTGAAGTTAGGGCCCAGTCCAAGAGGGAGTGGTTCTGTGATTGGAGATTTAGGTGGGTGGGTTGTGAGATGAGCTGGGTGAGGTTTAGTGCATTGATCTTACTGTAAAACTTGAAGCAGGTGTTGGCCAGCCAGTTGAAACTGAAATCCCTGAGGATAAGTAACTCGCCTGCCGTTGCGTACAACTTTAGGGTGCCCAGGTGTTCCAATACCATGGGCAAGGGGATGTCAGGGGTGCAGTAGGAGCCAGCTACATATAGAGGGGCAGAGTATGGGAGGGAGAGTTTGATTAAGAGTGAGTCTATGGCCTGCATAGGCAAGGGAAGCTGGACTGGTGTGTACTGGAGCTTGGAGGAGATGTACATGGCAATGCCTCCACCCCTTTTTTTCCCCTGTCAGTCTCGGCGAAAGAGCGAGTAGCCAGGGATGGAAAATTCTGCGTCCATGTGATGGGGCTTCAACCAGGTTTCAGAGATAACCAATACATCTGGGCTTAGTGAGAGTACTATTGGTTACAGAGCTGTAATTTTGTTTAGAATGTTGCAAATGTTGAGGTGTGCTACTTTTAGACCTCTGGGTAGAGTAATAGGTGCTGGGAGGGCGGGATAGCAAGGACCTGGCTTCAGTTCTATGTCTCCGGCCAGGAGTAGCAGTAGTGCTAGCAGCTGTTTGGTTTTATGCTTAGACCATTGGGGCTTGCAGAGGGCCGAGAGTTTCTGGGAGTGGTGCAGAGTGCAGTGTAAACTGGAGGTGTAAAGCACTGTTTGACCTGGGTGAAAAGAGGGTGGCAGAATGGCCTGGCTGGGTACCCAGTTGTTTGGGGGGCACTGGTGTTGCTTCCCCTGTGAGTATGATGTGTGATGGGGAGGAGGAGCAGTCCCAGTATCTGCTGTAGGAAGGTTTGGCTTAGTTTGGGGGGTTGAGGCAGGTGGGAGGGAGGTTAGGGGCATGAGTATGCATATTACAGCGAGAAATAAAGACATCCTGCTGCTGCTGCTGGGTTCTATCAATGGGCTGGGTGTAGCTGCCACCAGTGGTGAGAGCAGATATACTGCTAATGAGAGAATGGGTTGATAGGTTATTTTCAATCATGTGGAGAACACTACTATAAGCCTTTGCTCACCAAGAGTGGTGGTGGGGGTGGGGCTCATTCACACAGAGGTCAAAATGAAAATCTGAGGTGCTTCTCCGAGTCACGATCACTGTACCTTCAGTGGGGCTCTCCCGGGGGCTCGCGGTGCTCCATGTTGGGGGAGGGCAGGCTGCAATGGCCCTCGTGACCACAACTGAGGAGGAAAGAGAAGAGCGACTTTAGATGGTGCAGTAGGAGGAGCATTTAGTGATTCAATTACACATGCTCCTTAGGACTGTAAAGTAGTTACTTTACTCATGCTATTACGAGTGCAAACTGTCTTTAAGTTCCAGGAGTGTAGCTTCAGTGAGCACCTAGAGTTTCATCAGACTGTAGCTTGCCACATAATAGTCTGAATTAATTAATTAATTAACAAGGAACAGACACAGTAAAAATGCCTAAAAGGTTCAGAATCATAGCTACTGTAAGCACTATGCACCTAGTGCTTTCAAGGAGAGTAGCTTGCCCCAAAGTAGACTAACTTAAATTAATTATATATCTCAGGCCCACAGAAACACAGCACATAATGCCTACAAAAACTATCAGCATTGCTGAGCCGACTTCAATATGGAAGCTATTTTTCCCCTTTATTTTTTATTTTTTTTTAAGTTTAAATTTGGCGCCAAAAGAAAGTCTCTTTGTTCTCACACACGCAGGTCAAACTGAAAATCTGAGGCGCTCCTCTGAGTCACGATCACCGTACCTTCAGTGGGGCTCTCCTGGGGGGGCTCGCGGTGCTCCGAGTTGAGGTAGGGCAGGCTGCAATGGCCCTCAGGACCACAGCTTCAGTGGTGCTCTCCAGGGGGCTCGCAGTGCTCCGAGTGGGGGGAGGGCAGGCTGCGATGGCCCTCGCGACCACTGCTTCAGTGGGGCTCTCCAGGGGGCTCATGATGCTCCAAGATGGGGGAGGGCAGGCTGCGATGGCCCTTGTGACCACAGCTTCAGTGGGGCTCTCCAGGGGTCTCTTGGTGCTCCAAGTTGGGGGAGGGCAGGCTGCAATGGCCCTCATGACCTCAGCTTCAGTGGGGCTCTCTGGAGAGCTCGCGGAGCTCCAAGTTGGGGGGAGGGCAGGCTGCGATGGCCCTCGTGACCACAGACTGACATGATCGGAACATGCAAACACCTGAAGGGCATTAACAAGGTGAAAGAGTCTAACATGTTACAATACAAGACAAATAGCAGGACAAGAGGACACAGCATGAGATTAGAGGGAGGCCGATTAAAGGGTAATGTGAGGACGTTTATTTCACAGAAGGGGTGGTGGATGCATGGAACGGCCTACCTCAGGATGTGGTAGATATGAATACAGTGCAGGGCTTCAGACAGGCATGGGATAGGCACAAGGGAGCAATACAGATGAGTATGAGTAGATGGGCCATTGACAGAGCAAAGGCCGATGGCACATTCATAAGGTAGACAAAGATATGGGCAGACTGGTTGGTCCTTACGGTCTTTCTCTGTCATCAACTTCTATGTTTCTCTGTTTCTATCCCTACAGTGGTGCATTGTGCACCTGTCATATTTTTTTAATTTATTTAGTTGTTTAACCAGGAGTAGCACACTAAGCTGAAAGCTTTTTTACAGGAGCGACCTGGGAGCACAGGGAAGTTAAGTAACTTGCTCAGGGTCACACAGTATGCAAGTGGAAGCTGTGGGATTCAAACCCAGGTCTGGTCTGCTGGATGTCACCAGATTTGCAGCTCAGAGCCTTAAACCACTGTGCTATACTGCCTGCATATTGGATGGTAGCACACCATTGGATGCTACCAGTGTTCCATGGGTGAATACTGACTCATGTTTGAGTGTGTCACCGTACAGTGCATCATGTGCACAGGGTGTGTGTCATGTGTGTGCATGTTTGTCCAGGGGCCATAATGTTGTGTGTCTGAGGCTTTGGGCTACTATTTGTCATGTTCACCATAACAGCTACTGTTCATTGTTGTGTTTGACAGTTCCCATCAGCACGAACGTCTCATTACATGTGTTGTTTGTGTGCTGTCTTGACACTCTGTGCACGTGCAGTGCGGTGGTACATGTCAGTCCATGTCTATCATCGGCATTTTCCTTTGCTTTGCAGTGGTCACTTGGGTTTGCACTGCTGCAGCCACCCCTTTGGAGCATCGATTACCTGACACACTGGTTTCACCCTGCTGCTCACCTGCTGATCCTCTCCCAGCAGTGTCCATGGTACCAGCGGCTGCTCAAATGGGGTGCCACACATGTCCTTAGCGGTCACCATTGCTGTGCTTGCCCTTGCCCTGTTGACAGCTGTGTGCCCATGTTGTTCTGCAGTGGTTGCCTCACATGCTGCTGATGTGTTTGCCTCTGTAGTCCCAGCAGGCATGATGGATTACTTGCGTGGCCTTCCCCTGGCACATACAGGCTGTGTCGTCACCTGTGCAACCTCGCTGTGTTGCACACTGAGTGCCGTGGTGAACTGTGCACATTCAGTGATGCCAATGGTGGACGGCATTATTGGCAGACTTGTATTGTCATCCATGCTGCTGAGCCTTGCCTGTGTTGTCCCTGTTGATGTGTGTGGACATGTGTCTCCTGACTGTATATATGTCGTGCTCTGTTGGCCAGTGAACTGTGCAGTGGTGGTTTGCTTGTGTCCCTCCATGCTGGCTGTGCTGTCACACACAATGGTAGCCTGTGCACCCTGGCCACATGTTGACTGTGTTGATGTTGCACTGTGAGTCTGTTGTGCCATGTTGGGTTGGCCGTGTTCTGCTGTGCTGCTGCTGTATGTCTGTGTGTGTGTGTGTGTGTGTGTGTGTGTGTGTGTGTGTGTGGTCCATGTTCCCCTTTGTGGTGCTGCATGTCCCACTTGTGATGTTGTCACCCCCCACAGTATAGGATGGTGTGATGTTGACCTGTGTGTTGCCAAACTCATTGGAAAATGATGCCATTATGCCACTTGTATGCTGCTCCTGATGATGCTGCACTCCAGCTACAGGGTACACATATGTCTGGCCAATGGTTGGCTGATCTGCATTGCCAGGTGTCATTAGGTCCTGCATTTGTAGGTGTCCTGCTTGTTGTGTGAAATATCCACTGCTGTGCCCATGACCACTGTTCATGTTTGATCCATACAGTGTGAATTGTATACTTCCATACACAGGTGTCTGCAACCATGGACACCTGTGGCAGTATCTCTATATGGTGCCATGAGTTGTGTCATGTATGGCCTGGCCTGCATGGCCACTGGACTTGTGTCACTGTGTTGGGCATGTGCAGCAGGATACATATCTCTATGGATGTTGCTGCTGTGTGGCCCATAACTGTAGGCATGCCCCTCCATTGCTGTTGCTGACTGCACATTGTTGACAGGTGCCATGTATGGGCTGATGTTTTGTGCATGTGGTGCAATTTCTGGCTGGCTGATGTTGTGGTGTGTGTCCTGTGGTCCTGTGTCACATGGTACATTGTGGCCTTGGCTGCCCCCATCATGCATGGCATACCCATGCACCTGACCGCTGACCGTGACCTGGGCTATCACCTGCAATGCTGTGGCCATGGTTTGTGCGGCCTGTGTTTGCTCTGGCTGTAACTGCACCTGTTGCTGCAGTAATGCTGTCATCATCTCCTGGCTGTTTGCCTGCTGCTGGATGCATGCCTGTATGCCCAGAAGTATGGCCTCCATGTGTGCCTGTGTCCCCTGTGTATTGGCCACACTGGTCAGCACCATTTCATGAACTGCAGCTACGGTCCCCTCAATGCGGGTCAGGCTAGCTGTGGTGGTAATGATGTGTGCCTCAAGAGCTGCACATACTCCTGTCATGCTACCCACCATGGACTCCTCGACATGCACCACCTCCTGAAAGTAATGTCCAAGGCTCTCATCATTGGGTGTCTGTCCTTCATCACCATTCTCTGTCTGTTGTGGGGTGTCCACGTGCATGTCCACTGCTGTTGTGCTCTCACTGTCTGCCTCCACAGCTTGGCCATGCAGTCCTTGTGTGGTATCACTTTCCTCTTCTGCAGGCATTGCATGGTCCTCAACCATGTTTTCCACATCCCCTGTTGTGGTGGATGTTGCAGGGCTGGCTGTGTCTGGAAGTTCACCTGCATACCGCTCTTCCTCACACTCACTGGTCCTGGCATTTGTGTCACTGTGGTGCTGCTGCACATCCTCCTCCACTTCCTCCTCCTCCTCCTCCTCTTCCTCATGTGCCACTCTGTCTCTTTGTGCATCTGGGCTGCATGGTGGTCTTGTCGTGCTGCTTGTGTCGCTGCCTGTCTTGGACCTTCTGTCCTCCCTGGTGTCATCTATGGGTATAGAGCACATACATTATAAGGCTGTGTCTTCCTCATGTGTTCCCCATTGGTGTCTCCATGTTGTACTGTATGGTTGCAGTTCTGTTTGTGTTGTGTTTGCACCTGCCTGTGTGCAGTCCGCAATTCATATCTGCTGCATGGTGCCATTGGGTGGTGTCTGTCCACGCTTCCTCACATGCCATTTCATGGGTCAGTGTTGCAGATATTGTATGGCTCCCAGCTGTCAGTGCAGTGTTACAGACATGATTCAGGGACAGCATGGATGATACTATGATGTGAGGCTCAGGGCAATGCGTATATTCACATTGTTAGCCGGATGGGTGAGGGGTACTGTGATAATGACATTCATTTTCCATTCCAGACTTGGACTGCTCTGCAGGGTACTATGTAGCTTGTGTAACTGTTCACAGTCACATGGTCATGACTGGGTATTTACAGGGGGTGGGTTCTTGGGTACTGTGAGGGTGTAGTGCTATAGAGATAGGGTCATGGGACTGTGGCACAGTCTGTCAGCTGCATTGGTGGGTGCATGTATGGACAGTGCTTTCAGCGGGCCTGGGACATGATGGGGGGCATAGTGTTTACTGGGGAACCAGGACAAGCGTGCACATTGGGGGGGTATGATGTGTGTTGGTGCCCTGGTGCTTAGTCACTTACTGTTGATTTATGGGGACCTGGGCAGCCTGGATTGGGCTCTGTGTTACTCCACCATCATTGTCTACATTTCTGTCATATGCACCCTGCTTGGTAGGTATCTAACATACTAAAATGCCAGCAGAATAGGCCTAATGGTCTTTCGTGTCTGCTCGTTTGGTCAGCCCCCACCCTGGGTGCTGACCTTGCTGTCCCCCTCGCCTTCTCTGGCTTCTCCCTTCCCAGTTCCGGATATTCTTGCTGCATTGGATTTTGCTTCCTGAACCCTTCCCCTGTACCTGTCCCACCCCTCTGAACCCCTCCACTGTCTCTGCCTCCACCAGCCCCCTAGGTAGTGCATTCCATGGCTCTACCACCCTCTCAGTGAAGTAGCACCTCCTCCTTTCTCCCTGAATCTTCCTCCAGCTTCCACCCATGCCCTCTAGTGGCCCCTTCCTCCTTCCTTCAAGCACCCTCACTGTTCCTCCCTATTTATCCTCTTCATGTACCTGAAGACCTCTATCATGTTCCCCGGTCCCTTCTTCTTCCAAAGTGTACATATTTAGCTCTTCGAGCTCTCCTCATAGGTCCTGTCCCCAAGCCCCAAATCATTTTGGTTGCCCTCCTCTGGACCCTCTCCAGGAGGTTAATGTCCCTCTTAAGTGTGGCCTCCAAAACTGCACGCAGTACTCCAGGTGCAGCCTCACCAAGCAGTTATACAGAGGAGTATCACATCCCTCCTTCTGGAGGTGATCCCCCAGCGATGCATCCCAGCATCCTGTTGGCCTTGGCTGCTGCCTCCCACAAGTCTCAGAGTTGTTCATCTTGACATCCACCACCACCCCAGGTCCTCTCAGCCATTGAGACTTGTAGTATTCCCCCAGGGTGTACACTTGGCCTGGGTTTCTGGCCCCCAGGTGGAGTACCTTGCATTTCCCTGCATTAAACCTCAGCTTCCACTTTCTAGACCATCTTTCCAGAGCCTCCAGGTCCCCCTGCAGGGCCACCCTCCCCTCCTCCCCATCCACCACTGCCCCTAGTTTCGAGTCATCTGCAAAGAGACTCATCTCACTCCTGATTCCTGTCCTTATGTCAGATACGTAGGCATTGAACAGAAGGGGCCCAAGGACTGATCCCTGTGGGACCCCACTAATGACCCTCCTTGGGGAAGAGATTATCCCACCAACTACGACCCTCTGGGTCCGGTCCTGGAGCCAATTGCCTATCCATCGGATCATCTGGTTTCCCACCCCCGTTTCTCCTAGTTTATCCAACAGGCCCCCGTGAGGGCGTATCTGTCACATTACCCCTGTGTTCTTGTTCTGTTGTACACCTTTTGAACCCACTCCATTCTCCACTGTGGTAGGCATGACAAAGGGTGTGTGGGGTAGGGTGTTTTAACAGTGGTGGTGTTGTCCAGTGCAGAGTTTACTTTGCCTACATGCCTACCCCCCCCACCACCATCACCTCAATGCTTCCAGATGTATCTTGGCTATGTTTATGACACTGCACTGTTGCAACATATGTAATGGTACTGCCACATGTGGTATTCCAGTGATACGGCTTTGCACAGCGTATTGTTTTTCATGGAGTCTGGCACAGCTGACACTGACAAAGGTGGACCTGCATGACACTTGACATAGGAATGCAGTGCTGACCTCTTTGACTGGCATATTTAGTGGGGCGGCAGGATGGATCCCATCCAGACTTATCCAACCACTTGCATTGCCTTTCCACTGTGGTACTTCTGTTGTGTAGCTTCTGGAATGGTCATACAGGCAGGTGACACATGTCAACCTTTCATTCTGTATTGAGGAGATATTTGTACTTTGTCTGACTCATTGGCCCTTCCACAGACATGGCTTTCTTGGCCATCTACATGGCCTATCCCTTGATACATAGTTATTTGGGGATTCAGCTTTGGCATTTGCAGCATGCACGGTATACATGCTGATGACTGCTGATAGGTCGGAGTTCTCTACATGTGTTCTGCTCACTTGGTGATGTCATTCCTGAGTCTGCCACCATGCTCCATCATCCTCGATTGCTGGCTGCCAGTGTGCCTTGAGTGTAGCAGCCATGCTGTTCTCCAGTCAAGTTCACATTGCTGACATGAGCTGCAATTGGTCAGCCTGTCATAGGTAGACAGTGCAGGGGAAGACTCACACTGCAGCTACGGGCATCCTACTGGCACTGAGGGGAATACTTGGCAGCAGTTGGGGGAGTGCACTTGTGGTGTGGCAGTGCTGGGCTTCATGTTGTGTGGATCAGCATTTTGAGACACCCACAGTTTCGTTACCTTTGATGTACTGATGTTATGGCTGATGGTAGTCAAGGGAGGGGTTCAGGAGAAGGTGCTTTCGATGTCAACACACCACCCATGACAACGGCTGTGTATCCTCTGCTGTAACCCTGATATAACACCATTCAGTATCTCAGCCTGCTTGCTGCACATGTGTATGTTTTCTATCACCCCCCGTTACTGTTACCTGTGTGTTGCTCCACAGTTGTGTCCACCACTGCCTTTGTCCCCCTTGGTGGGACATGGTGCAGTGGCAGGCTGTATTCATATGCACATTGTTGGTTGGGTGGGTCTCAGGGTTTCCTATGTGTTGTATCAGTGTGGCGCATGGTGCCATTGGGATCAGGCATATTGTTTGTCCTCACCTTTACCTGTGTGCAGGGGCTTTCAGTGCATTTGTAATGCCTACACCCTAGAGCTGTCCTGCTTCTTTGTGGTGTATGTACCATTAGCCTCTGTTGATATGTACCTTGCATGGAAGTCTGCTGCCTGAAGAGGTCAAGGTCACTGTCCCCTGTGAATGTGCAGCATCTCAGGTGGCTGGTGACACTCTCCTCCTGTGGGGTGAGATCCTGGGCTTGTAATGGGCCACCACCGGTGGCTGTGGTATAGCCTGCATTGTGTGCCATTTTATCCTTTGACCTCCTCTTGAGGTCATGATACCATTTCTGCAGTTCCCTGATCATTCGCCTCGCAGGCGCAATGGCATTCACATTTGTTGCCACCTGTGTCCATGCCTGCTGCCTCTTGTCCCATTGTTCCTTGTCCCCACCCCAGAATAACAATAGTTAATGCTGTTTGTACACCTCCTCGATGAGAACATCTGTCTCTCTATCAGTGAAATTGTGTTTGCGGGTGTGGCATGATTCCCCTTTCCATCTGCTTGACTGCACCATTCTCCTTGTCGTATGCCTTCTGGGAACCTAACATCATTTCCATGCCATGCATCATATTTATGGGGCAGGCTGACCCTTGCATCATTCTCTTGGACTTTGCTGTTGCAGCACCGTTTTTTACAAAATCTAACGCACGGGCTTTGACGCACCATGTTTGATGCAGGGTGACACTTTGGTGCACCATGTGCCCCTCTAAGGAACCTTTGAAATCCTGACCCCTAGTTCTTGGGGAGGTCTTTGAAATCCAGATCTGAGGGCTGGGGCAGCCTGGGTATGCCTCAAGCCCCCTAGCACCATGCTGCAGCCACTTTGGTGGTGCAAGGCGGGCGCTAGCACACTTTAGCATAGGCAGCCCACTGGGTGATGCAAGCTGCCTTTGAAAATAGCACTTGGTGCAGCCCTTGGTGCATGGTGCCTCTTGTGTCAGACCTGTTTCAACTCAAGCACCTTGCATCAGTCTAAAGCAAGGGTTCTCAAATGGTGAGGCCAGCCTCCCTGGGGAGGCCCCAACCTGTTCCAGGGGAGGCTCAAGCAAGTCTGAAAAAGTACTGTATTTAAATTTTGAGTTTTATGTATTTTGTGTGAAGAGATGAAGCAAACTGAAAGAGGATAATAGTAGATGAATTTTATGTATTTATTTACTAATAGGTGACAAGGGAAGGTGAATGAGCCAAGGCTCCTTTCAGGTGTACCCGGGGAAGGGTAGGTAGTGAATACATTTAAAAAATTAACTGCAAAACAATCAAGAAATACACAGTGAACAATAGTGCAAACAGATACGAACAATAAACTAATGAGTGGTGGTGATTGATCAATTTGTAGACTGATGGCAGAACAGCCCAAATACAAGGGTTAAGCATAGAAGTGCTAAAAGCAATAGCAGGAAGGAGCAAAGTAAGCCCAGAGAAGTTGCTTAGAAGCAGGGAAGGAGGGGGAGAGGCAAGTTCTGTATGTAGGAAGGTTATTTCATATAGAGAGGAAATAGAGACAGTAGTCTGATCCATGAAGGTACTGCAACAAGTGGTAACAGTGGTTCAAGAATGAAAATAGCGGGGCACGTAGGCTGGCCTGTTGGGGGGGGGTTACAATAAGCTGAATAAAATGTGTTTTATTTATTTGTTATTCAGATAACACCTTTGAGCACAGGAGCTCTTTTTCAAAGGTTCCACATCAGTACAAGATAAAGAACTGAATGAAAGAACTGAATGTGAGCCACGTACTCAAAGGGGTTACAATGTATTCATGGTGTACTGCTCAAAGTACAGTATGTTATTTTTCTTTGGGGAGGCCCAAGATTATTTCAGTTTTGGGGGGAGGCTCAAAATCTTTTCCATGGATTTGGGGAGGCTCACTGTGACAAAGTCTAAGAACTATTGGTCTAAAGCCTTTGAAAATCCGGCCCATAATATTTAGACCTAGACCTTAATAATACCCCTTGTGCATGGGCCTCCACAGCCTGATTGTGCTCAACCTTGATGGTCAGCACTCTAGAGATTAGTGCTGTGCAGAATATTCAAATTTCAACAGAACAGAATTCTGTGGAATTTTGGAAATGTCCGTCTAATTCCAAGGAATTCGGTCAGTAGCAGAATGCTGAAGTTTTACAAGTGGAATGCTTTGCATGGATTTTACAAAAATCATGGATTCCTTTTCCACAAACAGCAGAAAATGATTCCATAGTTTACATAATCAGCGGATTGTTAATTCCCAGTTTACATAGAAATGCTTATCAGAATTTTGGTGAATACAAAAAAGAAATTATAAAAAGCATTTTGATGCAGACATGCTATTCAGGAAAACAACAAGGAAGCCATGCTAAACCAACACATAACTTATAGCAGACTGTCCACTGCATTGGAGAGGTTTATAAACTTTATTTAGTAATAAATAACAAGCATTTGTAAATGCTGAATGTTTGCTTGCTGGCACTGGCATTGGTAGTGTAGAAGTTACAGAGCTGCATAATAGGAATGGCAGCGAAGTATTGAACTGAAGCCAACCCCACCACCACCCTGCAGAGAGTGACAGGCATTGGGGTGTGCCTTTGGGTCATCAGGCATAAAGACCACGACATTTCACCACATCCTACCCTGCAGACACTGACAAGTGTCATGGTGTGCCTTGGGGTCTTTGGCCCTTATGCGCACCCCATTCCATCAGGAAATATGGTGAGATGGGTGCGGTATAGGAGAATGGGGTGAAGTTTGGGCCCAAAGAGTCCAAGGCACACCTTGATGCCTCTCACTGGCTGCAGGGTGTGGTGGGGTGGAATGGTATGAGCATGACAGGCAAGAATCCCAAGTCACACCCCTGATGCCTGTCATTCTCTACAGAGTGGCGCATGGTCAGAAACCCTAACTTCAGGCATTCATTGGTATTTTCACCCAAATTTTCAGCATGTTTTTTTTTGTGACCCCCATCTCATGAACAGTGGCAATATCAGTTTGTTAGATAAAAACTGCTTTTGCACAACGACTATGGCATTTGGCACCACAGGTGCAAAAACACATTCTGAACAGGATGTGAAAAATGACAGCGGTACTGTTCATGGGAGGTGTAAAAAATGGCAATGTTGAAAATCTGCTGTGAAAATCTTAAAAAAACTGGTGAAGTCACGAGCGTGCATAGAAACTGTGCAACACACACCCATAATGTAACTAGTTTGGGGATTTTTTTACAGCAGATTGTTAACACAGGCATTTTGGGACCTCCGATCATGAACAGTGTCAGTGTGATTTTCTTTATCTGTCCCGAACAATGATTTCCCACAGCAACCACGCATTTCTGTGCTGAAAGTGTGAAAACACATTTTGGCCATGTTGTGGAAAATGACAGCTGTACTGTTCATAAGGAGGTGTGGAAAAATGCCACTGGTGAAAATCTGGACTGAAAATATTACAAATTCATGAACTTACGAGGGTCCGTGGAAACTGCGCAATGCTCAGTCGTAATGCAGTCATTTTATGGAGTTTTGTCACCAAATTTTCAACATAGCCATTTTAAGACCTCTGCTCATGACCAGTGTCACTGTGATTTTCTTAATCTGTCCCAAACATTGTTTTCGCACACCGACTGTACCATTGTGCACTACATGTGCGGAAACACATTTTGGGCGAGATGTGAAAAATGGTAGCTGTACTGCTCATAATGAAGTGTGGTAAAATGGCACTGTTGAAAATCTGGTGTGCAAATATTACAAATTTGAAAACTTGCCAGCGTGCGTAGGAACTGCGCAATGTGCGCTCCTAAAACAGTCATTTTGGGGAATTTTTTCACCAAATTTTCAACATAGCCATTTTAACACCTCTGCTCATGACCAGTGTCACTGTGATTTTCTTAACATGTCCCGTACATTGATTTTGCACACCGACTGTGCCATTGTGCGTTACATGGGTGGAAATACATTTTGGGTGAGATGTGAAAAATGAGAGCTGTACTGCTCATAAGAAGGTGCGGTAAAATGGCAATGTTGAAAATCTGGAGTGAAAATATTGAAAATTCGCGAACTTACGAAGTGTAGGAACCGCGCGACACACGCCAGAACAGTTGAGTCATGAATTTTCCACCAAATTTTCAAAATAGGCTTTTTGAGAGCCCACCTTATGAACACTGGCAGTTTCATCATGAATTGTTCCAGAAAGGTGATTTCGTGCAGTGGCTGAGAAATCACCCTTCAGGCCTGAGTAACGCCATGACAGTGACAGCATTCATGAGAAGGGGTCCCTAAAACCCCATGTTGAAAATTTGGTGCAAAAATTCCAAAAAATGCCTGAGATATGCAATAAAGTTGAGAAAACCCTATCTATCCCATTATACAGCTTACCGGCATTTCCTCAGTTCGCGGTCGGCTTTGAAGAGTGCAGACGTGTTCCTGGTCCGCTGAAGATCGTCGTGTCGAGCTCTGGAGGTAAGTATGGGGTGAGGGGTGGTGTGGGGAGGCAGGGTGCGCAGTGGGTGGGTGCGGGTTGTGGGAGGGGGGCAAGGAGAAGCGCTGAGGGACAGTTTTTGTATTTACAGGTTTTTTTTTATTTCCTAAGACGACAAGGGATGTTTGCCACACTGGGGTGGGCTCCGAGAGTGGCAGCTGGAAGGATGTTGGTGGGGATCAGGAGCCGATGGGGGATTGGGCACCCCGTTGGCTAACATAATTTGCCATGCTGGGGTGGGCCTCAGCTGGCACCGACGTTTGGGGTGTGCAGCCGATGGGGATTGGGCACCCCGTCGGCCGTACGGTGGGGGGAGGGGAAGGTGCATGAGCACGCAGTGTGTGCATGTGCATGTGTGTGTGTGTGTGTGTGTGTGTGTGGAGGGGGAGCTCTACTCACTGAAGCAGAGCTCTCCCTTTCAACTGTATGCCACTGCATTTTCAGCTGTCATAGACAGCTGGAGCAGTGATTGGCGCACTGTGACTGCACCTGCAAACACACTGACTGAATTGGAAGAGGCTGACACACCTCTGGAAAACTCGGATGGTGGCATTATGTTTCTTGCACATGCATGCAAGCAAACATAAAAATCATGGTAGCACCCCATGTCAAGCAGCAAACATTTTGCGCTACTTACTGTGTACTTTTTCAAGGTCTGAAAAAGCACACGGTAGGCTGTGTGAAATGTAGGCAGCATGAAGGGGTGATACCACAATTTTTAATTGTTGTTAAGCAATGTTTATAAAGCTTTCTCATGTTGTGGAGACTGTGGTGCATGTTTTGTGTTGTCTGAGCATGGCTTGCTTGTTGTTTTTACATTTGTGGATTTTGCTGTGGCTCCAACTCAGCTGTTCCTGTGAGCCACCTTCTTGTCCCTTTGAGTTGCACTTCTGCATGAATTCCACCAGCAAAATTCCACATTCTACACAGCCATGATAAAGATCTGTATCTGATCCTCAGAGAGAATGTGATCTGCCTGGTCCTTTCACTGTCAGGTTTCTAATCTCCTTAGCTTCATAGTGTAATATTTGCTCCTGTTCACTGTGTAGGAGATTAACTAACCTCTAATAAAAGCTTTGAAGGACTCCCAGAGAGCTTTTATTTTTACTCCTGGCTGATTACTGACATCCATAACTGCTAATATTTCTTTTTCAATGGATAAAAGAAATGGTCAGAAAGAAATGAAGAATCCAGTCTCCAAATGTTATCCTTTAGTTGTAGAGAGTCTGTTTGTAAGGAATCATAGTAGAGGAGTGTGATCAGATAGTTTAAATTCCTCCAGAATTCATTTCTAATATTTTATATGAGCAACCCTGTAAGATTAGACAGGTATCTGGAATAGGTATTATGGATAGAAGACAAGTAAGAATATTTTTTCTGATTCTGGTCGGATATATCAAAAAGGACACATTAAATTTAAATCATTCATAAAGTTTGTGATTCATTTTGGTTGTATATTTATTCTGTGGATCCTATTTATTTCAATAAATTGTGTACACTTTGGTGGAAAACTTACAATGCTGTATTGAGAGGGGATGGAGAAATTTTGAAAATAAACAATCTGAAAAAAGTTTTCTTCTTCATTTGGTGCAAATATATTTGCAAGTGTAAAGAATTGATTTCTATTTTAAATTTTTAAGATTATTAACCCAGAGGGTCTACAACTTGCTCTTATATTATTTCATGACTATTATTATTAAAGACTATGGCTACTCCCCAAGCATCAGATGTGGGCTGAGAACAGAGCCCTTTGACTTTGAATAGGTTTTGAAAATATCTAAAATATTGCTTCAGGCAGTCAGTTGATTCTTGTTTATAAAACTGGATGATGTTTCTGATTTTAGATCTTACTTAGCCACTCTTGACATTCCAGGTTGTACATCTCACAGTGGACATAACAGGTCAAGGAAAAAAAACAAGGGCTAATTATAGCTATTAATTTTAAAGTAAAACTGCAAAGTAAGTCCATCCAACAGTGTATTTGTGTCCAAATGTTTTCACTCAAATTTTCCATTTTTTCAAGTAACATATACAGTATGTATTTGTTCTTTTTCATTCCCCAGCTATTCTACCTGAACCCTACCTATATGCCATCCATCTTCCCAGACCACAATGCCCATCCAAATCCCCAAAACAGTGAAAACAAAAGTATAGAAGGAAAGTCTCTTGACCCCTACCCTTCCAAAAAAAAAAGAATTAACAAAGACAGATGGTAGATATTGAGGGTGTCCATATATTGAGCTTGCATGCCGAACTGGAAAGAAAGGTTAGCTCCAGACAGGGGCAAAACAGGAAAAGAGAGAAAGCAAGGGAAACAATGATTAGCAAAATATTAAAATAAGAAGGAGGAGGGAGAAAAGAGAAAATAAATAAAGATAGGAGAGATGAAGGAAATGCCCCATAAAGAAAGGAAGATTTGAAGGGTTCATGGTTTTCTTACTATGAATTTATGAAGAAAAAGAAGATTGTAATATGGTGTATGCAATAGAGAATACAGCATATAGAATGATAAGAATAAAAGTTGTTAGTTATACTTTTCTTTTCTGCTGTGTAACTAGATTCCACCATGATACTGTTCAGTGGGAGCCCATGAGTTAAACTAATATTATACTGCATTATTGTTTTATAATAACTGGTGACTTCCTATAATGACTGGATATCCAGTCTTGATAAAACACCATAATAACCTGCAGAATGCTGTAATAACTTGATAGAAGCATTTTCCTCCTCACGCTCTCACTTCACTGAAGCACAAAAGATAGCACACAGTATTTGTGCTAGTACAGCAGCTACTCAGGGAAATGCTCACACAAATACAGTTTTTCTGCCTGAAACCTTGTACCAGTTATTATAAAAAATAATGTCTGTGCAAAGTTTGTTTTATGAAGATTTTTCGATCTTGGGGTTCATGGATTATCGCACACCTAGGGTGTGTGAAAAATTCTCATAACACACACCTGCACAGGCATCATTCTAAATTTATTATTTATTTGTTTTTTTCATAGTTTTCTTTTCTTTTATCTCATTTCTTTTCTGTATCATTGTCTGTCTTCATCTTTTCTTAAGAACATTTAGAGGCATTTACTTTGTCCTCAGTTCTTCAATGTACTGTTTAAAAGGAAGCTCTATCATATAATCTTCCATATTATTTATTTATTTACTGAATCTCAGATTAAGACATTTGAGCAAAACTGCTCCTTTACAAAGGTTATACATCATATGAAATATAACAGTAATACAGGAACAAATGATACATTACATACAGCAGAAAAGCAAACATTGTTAGGATACATGGTGTGAAGACAGTAAGCATTAACATAAAATTACACTGGTATAAAGAATCTATAGTTAAACAAAAAGCAAACATTGCTATGATACATGGTGTGAAGACAGACAGCATTAACTAATAATTACACTGGTACAAAGAATCTACAGTTACAAGAATAGGCTTCAGGTTTGTGCCTGCTGAAGCTGGAAAATTTCACCCAGCCAGCAAATCCATGCTTAGGATGCAGGATGGGGTGGAGAGGATGGGTATAATTGGGGGTGATTTATAGTGATGTGATGGTGAGCTAGATGCTAGTAGAAGGCAGGGATTCAAGGATTGTAGAGGAACAGGACAGCAATGTGTTTGAAGAAGAGTGATCCAGTGGGTTTTGTCAGTGCAGTTGTAGAGGAAAGGATCATAGTAGCTGCAGAGATGGTAAGGGTAGTTGCAGGTCCATGCTGTCTTCTGCACAGATATAGGGTGTTTTAGCACATGAAGCATAGGGATTCAGAGGCATCAGTAGGAGGATTTAGGGTACAGGGAGGGGGCTGGCATAAGTGCAGCAGATAAATATTAATGGACAAATTCCATCCATCATTAGGATTTGGTATCACAGTCACACACACTGCATGCAATGAGATGAGCTCACCATTGAGATTTGAAAGGGCCAATTCTTGGCAACATCTGGGGATTGTATTTATCCTCTACAATCCATAAATCCTCTCCACTCCCCATCACTCCTCATATGAAGAGAATAGTGTTGATTTCTAACTAGCTCTCTCCCCTTTCATCACTCTTTCACTCAAGAATCTTACCTCCCCATTTCCTTTTTCCTTCTTTATTCATCAGACTCATTGAACTTACTTGTCTAAGAGTTGTAGGAGGAATAGGTTGTTGTACCAGTGCAGTCTCAGATGAGGAAGGCATTGATTCTGGGATGCTCTGAGTTGTTTCTATATGCACTTGAGTAGGATCCTCAGTGGGAGGTGGAGGTGCCCTGCCAGTGAAAGAGGATGGGCCAAGGGTGAGCTCAACAGAGAGGTGGAGTTCAATGCATGATGGCACTGTAACAGATAAGTTAATTATTCATTCAATCCTTTAAATTCTGATTGTAATGTAAATTTAGAGCCCCTCCGGCTAGCAATTTTTTTGGGAGTTTGGACCGTCCCTACCTGTAAATAATTACATCTTTTTTCTGTTTGAGATATCAGAATGACATTTTCAGAATACAAGGAATAATGTATGGGTACCCATACACAACAAGCCTTTGTTTGCATTGAGGGGCTGAGATATAAGCATATGAGCCTCAAGAGCGAAGATTGAGAAGTCCATGTTGGTATTTCAGTCCTGAGATGGAAACACAAGGCAAGTTATATATGGTCACCCATGTTTTATTTGTTATAGTGTATGGTTTTAAAAAAAAAAGAATTGTGGCTGACATCTTTTTTTTGAACTGCAGTTACTGTAATGCTAATGTACAGTGTGCAAAGAAGTGAAACCAAGCAGCAGTAGTCAGTGCGAGGGAATTGCAGCTGCAGTTAATGATAGAACATGCATAATAAAGTTTTTAGAATGTGCACAGCAACTTTACAACATGCACAACAACTTTAAAATGTGCACAACAAGGGTTTTGAGCTGCTTGAATTCCATGCACAATAAGCCCTAATCATATATTATATAATATTAGGAGAATTAGGTACATTCAGTTACAATATTGTTGATTTACTGTTGAGGGAACATGTACATGAAAATTTGTATATGTACCTTAAAAAAAGCTGTATCTAATTATGACTTGCTTTCTGTTTGTATCAAAGAAAAGTAGGGGACACTGCAGCCGATTTTCTTTCTGTTTGTATCAGTGAAAAGTAAAGGGTACTGCAGCCTAAAGATACACTTGTCTACTTAATTTCCAAGTCTATTTTTAACCCCCCACCCTCCACGGTTCCCTCTATCACTAATATGTATTTTATTTCTTATTTGGCCTGAAACAGATATGTTTTACATCAGTAATAAAGCAGCTCTTGCAGCTGCTTCCTTACTGTTTTTTTTTAAACTGTGTCTCCCATTAGAAACCATAAATAATCTGGCATATGGCTATTGCAAATGTTGTTGCAAACGTAGGTCACATGACTGCTTACAACATACTATTCCCCCAAATCAAGAAGTCACCCTGTGCAACAAAATAGTGTTCCAGGAAGAAACAATCACTGTTTGGCCACACATCAAGCATTCCTGTTAAAAAATTAAGGAATTTGACTCCTGCAATAGTGTGATTGTGACTGTGTCTTGAGTATTTTTAGCACCTGCATGTAAAGGGCTAATACATTTACATTAATGTAGTTATTCTTTTTTTTTAATTTTCTATTCAGTTAATGTTGAATAGAGAACTGCACTGAACCTCCAAGTCATTTTTCCTGTGGAAGCTTTTTCCTAACATATTAGTTCCAAATCTGCCATTCTTCCATCTTTACTGGCATTTCTTCAAATTGAATTAATGTTTCTGATTTACAAACTGCTTGTAAGGACAGTTTTAGAATGGCAGTGATGTAGTTTATGGCTTTGCTAAGTTCTTCCATGGTTGTCGCAGTATATCAGTAGTCTGCTATAAAATGTGGTTGGAAAGGACATTAACTATACCATGCAGTTCTAAAATAGTCCTTATATCAAAAACATCCTCTGGTTCTTCTAATAGCCAAGAACAATACATGGAGCAATAGCAGCATTCAAACTAGTAAATTAAAGAAAGCTTTAGCTACTGTAGGGGAAATGACTTACAGAGTCAATGCAGTTCTCCTTTAGTGAGCACACAGAAATATTTTAATATATAAATGCATCTGCCAGTCAAAATGTAGTGATTTTCAGCTACTGTACCTTTACTTTTGGCCAACTAAGTATTAAATTTCATATTACTTGGCTAAAAGACCAAACTGTTAGGTGCAAACTCTGGCCTCCCACTTAGCAGCAAAGCATATAAAAAGTAATGCATACCATCTGGCCATCATGATGTTTTAAATGGAAAATGTGTAGCTATTAAAATATGTATTGATGCCAGTTTCAGATTAGCTATCATAGGTAATACAAGCTATTGGACATACATCCATGATGCTTGCCAAATAAAAATCAATCTAGACAAAATTTGGCTTTGTCTCCAATTTCTTGATCCAAATTAAGTTTAAAGGCATCCATATTAAGGCTACCTACAATTTTAGTTGAGAGGTGATTCTATATTGGGAAAACCCTGTGGCTAAACCAGTTTTTCCTATGCATGGTATTCCATTTGCCCAGATGTAATTGTTTGGAGTGTCTTCTATTACTGATTCTATTTTCACTGATTGTTAATCCCAGTTCATTTCTAAGGGTGGGATCACTTACTGCTCTAAAAGTGAGACACATATCTCCTCTTAGCCTTCTATACTGGAGCATATACATGTTTAGCAGTCTCAGCCTATCCTCATATGTCCTGTCTCCCATCCCTAAAATGGCTCTAGTGAATCTGCGCTGCAGTCTCTCAATCCTTAAGATGTCTTCCCTGCAGTATGGAGACCACACCTGGGCACAGTATTCCAGGTGTGGCCTGACCAAAGCAATGTACAAAGGGAGCAACACATCACTCCTGCCACTAGATATATGTCTAAGAATACAGTTAAGATTTTGATTAGCTTTATTGATTTGAATTTTACAGTGGGATCTGAATTTTAAATCATGGCTGACAATAATTCCTAAATATTTTTCTTGATTAGTTTCAAGTAGAGTGTAATTTCCTAACTTATATTTATAGAGTTTTCTATGTATTCCTAGGTACATAATTTTGCTCAGGGCTGGCTTTCTAGTGCAGGACCAAGTTAGTATGTTATCCAAAACTAGCTGAAGGGCAGTACTGTCTGCTGTATTGTTGATGATGGTATCTATATGGCTATCATCAGAAAATTTTAACATCCATATGTTGGGGTTGTCAATGGTGAGGCTGGAAACATAAATGTTAAAAAGGCAGGGACACAAAACAGACCCTTGAGGGACCCTACTTGTGACGGGGCCCATTTGGAATATTTTCCATTTATAATGACTCTCTGTTTCTTTCCATCTAACCAGTTAGCAATCCAGTTAACAATATTGGTTTTTAGTTTAAAAACTTTCAAGGTGTCTATGAGTTCTAGGTGTGGTAATTTATCCAGCACTTTGATGAAGTCCAGGAACACAAGGTTCACAGGATTACCCCAGTCAACTTCGCCAGTAACCTTCTCATAAAATGTCATTAAATTCATTTGGCAAGATCTAGATTTGGTGAACCCATGTTTAAGGGAGTCAGATAATCCAGTTTGTTGGAGGGAATCCAAAATAAGATCTTTAATAATATTTTCTAAAATGTTTCCTATTAAAGAAATTAAACTGATGGGTCTATAGTTCACTGGGTTATTTTTTGGACCTTTCTTAAGAATGGGTACCATGGTTGCTTGTTTCCAATCATGTGGAACTTCCCCAGTGTCTAGAGAATTTTGGAAGATATTAGTTAAAGGTAAGTAGATAAAATCACCAAGCTCTTTTAATACCCTGGGGTGAATTTCATCAGGACCTGGGGATTTATTAATGTCAACACTCTTTAACCTATCCAGAACATCATTAGATTTAACAATAAACTGCCCAGGTTATGAAGTCTCCACTATACATGGTAAGGCAAGACTGTTTTTATTGAATACTGTACAAAAATAATAGTTCTGTATGTCAGCAGCCTCTTGATTACTAGCTATTGTTACAGAGGTGATTTGGAAGGGACCTATAGTATTAGTTTTACCCCTAGATTTATTAATATGTGCAAAAAATGCTTTTTTGTTATCTTCAACCCTAGTAGCCAATTGGGTCTCATGTTGCAATGTAGCTGTTTTGATCTTGGTTTTTATATTTTTAACCAGTGCTCTGTATTTGGGACATAAGTGGGTTAGACCATTTTTAATTCGCTTAAACAATTAATTTTTTCTGTTATCAGGCGTTGATTGTGGGGTTCATCCAAGGAGATGTATTTTTATAATTGAGGCCATATTTTTTATTGTAGGAATATTATCCTTTATCATTTTTTTTTAATTTATTGAGCATAAGACCCCATTTGGATTCTACCGGAAGACTGGTAAATAATTTATGCCAATCCCAATGGGTTAGCCTGGTTTTGATATTATCGAAGTTAGCTTTATTAAAGTTCAGGGTTTCAGTAACACCAGTAGTTGTTTGTTTGGTGATTCCTGCAACCAAAAAATGAACAGTATTGTGATCACTGTTTCCCAAATGTGCATTTATAGTAATATTGGATATACAGTGTTCGGTATTAGTTAAAATTAGATCAAGTATTTTATCATTCCTGGTTGCATGCTGGACTATTTGTGGTAACCCAAGTTCTTCAAATAAATCTAAGTAGAGATTGTCAGTTCTGCTAGTTGCAGATGCCGAGGTCCAATTTATACTAGGTAAGTTGAAGTCACCGAAAATCATAAGGTTATTTGATGGATCAAGGTTCCCAATATAATTCAGTAACTTGGTGTCATTTCCAGGGGTCATTGAGGGTGGTCTATACACTAGGCCTAAGATAAATGGGGGACCTGTCTGAGGGAACAATTTAACCCAGAGGGTTTCCAGGTTGAAAGTGTCTCCAGGAAGTTCCTCACATGCAGTTGTGTTGTGGATATATATGGCCATGCCACCACCTTTCCTGTGGTCCCTGCTTTTGGAATATAAATTATATCCATGGATGGTTTTGTCCCAGGGGTCATTTGAGTCCCACCAGGTTTCAGTGACAAGGGCAATTTGGATGTTATTGGTAGGTAACAGGCATTTAAATTCATCATCAAATTTGTTAGTCAAACTTCTAGCATTAATTAGTACACCCTTCCATCCAGGGTTATTAGATTTGGACCCATTATTGCACTCTTTGCTGGGGTTCATAAGATCACTAGGAGCCTTCCCCCCATGTTTCAGTTTAAATGGAACTTTATGACCTCATTAATTTTCTTCCACATAATCCTGGTACCAAAGTGATTTAGGTGTATGCCATCCCATTTAAAGCAGGCTGGGTTGGTAAATGTGGTGGAATTATCCATAAAGCCAATATTTTCTGAGAGACAATATTGTCTGAGCCAGTTGTTTAGTTTATAGATAGTATAGTTTTGTATGTATGTTTCCTAATGGTGGGCAATACCCCAGACAGTACGATTTCACCTTCCTTTTTTTTAATCAAATTTACTATATTTTTATAGTCAGCCTGGATGTCTGTCATATTGCATGAGAAAAGATCATTGATACCCACATGTAGGATGACTAAGGGCTTAGTAATGTTCTCAAGTAAACCATCCAAAAGGTCTATAATGTCCCTAGTCCATACCCCTGGGAGTGTGCTAACTGTTGTATGTGCCTTGTGTCCCTCACAGACTGCAGTGTCAACCCCCCTTATTATTGAATCTCCTATAACCACAGTGTCTCTGGGTATATCAGGTGTAATTACAGTTGCATAACATTCTGAGGGGTTGGTTGGAAGAGAACATGGATGTATAAAGTTAAAAAAGTATTTATATTAGCTGCCACTAGTAATTTTCAGTAGTGATTGGATGTATGGCAAATAAATTTAATATAACCTAGATAAAATTCTAAAGCATTGGTTGCAAATACTGGTCCACACATAGCAGCAAAGAGTAATACAGGTACAGCATCATGTCAACACAACATTTTTAAATGGTAGATGCCCACCTATTAAAATATTTCTGTATGCTTCATTAACTATTAAATAAAGTAATAATAGCTGCCTTAATATACATGTCTTGCATAATAACTATCAGTTGTATCTGCAGCACTTAGAAGCATATTAAATCTTATTATGCCCCATAAATATTGTATTAAATGGCAATAGCATGTGGACCATGTATGTATTAATTACTATTTAGGCCAATTAATTTAAAGTGACATATCTGAGATTGGTTTCTATGGCAATGAATCACTGTTGCTGAATTACCCACAGCTAAGCTTTTAAAACAATTGTAAGGCAATGAAATTATGTGATCTACAGTACAGTAACTAGAAATCAAATCTAGGTCCCTAAAAAAGTGTCATAATGCTTTCATATATGAGGTATTACAGTAGGTCCACTGGCTACTTTGAATCTCTTACAGAAACTTTGATTTTCAAACTGCAAATCCTGCATCTGGTAACAGTTTAGATGGTAAGGAATTATTATTGTCATGGGGTTCCCTTCATGGAATGAAAACACCACACCATCTTGTTGGGTGCTCAGTTGGCAGTTATTTTATTAAAAACCTTCATGTATTTACAATTTAATTACCATCTCTTCAAGCTTTTATTTTATTACATTCTCATCACTTTTTATTTACATATGAATACACTCATGAATATCTTCATATACCCAGGTTTATTTCCTTTATGCCTTTTTACAACATTCTTTATGTGAAAACACAGTCCTTTCATTATATTGTGCTCCTGGGTGTGGAAGTATACCCAGCACCCATCTTCGTGCCTCTGGGATGACAACCCCACAAGGTGCCCAACAAGGCTGGATGTAAACTCACCCCTTACCTTGTATTTTACCACCCTGTACCCCCTGTGCCCCCTGCATCCTCCCTGTGGAAAAAGTTTAATGAAACAAAGGACTGTGTTGAGAAACATGAACTGGGGATAATTGTAATATCAGAAACTTGGCTTAATGATAGAGTCCTTGATGTCTGTATTGATTTGGATAATTATTAAATATTTAGGAAGGACAGAAATAAAAAAGGGGAAGGAATTGTAACCTATGCTGCTTGTAATTTAACTCCACAGGAAATTTCATGTCCACTTTTGGGATATGGTTTGGAAACTCTAGGAATTGAGATTAGATCACCACATAGAAAACCAGTCTTGTTAATGGGAATTTATAAACTTCCTAAAGAGGACACAAATGTTTTTAATGTGTTACAGGACTTTTATTAGAATATAGGCACTCTCATGAACTGATCGTAACAGGTGATTTCAAAGTAAATTGGACTATAATTGACGCAAATCATGACCTGATAGATTTTCAAATTGACTTGGGATTAACCCAATTAATACAGGCGCCAACCAGAATTAATCATCGTGATCCTAGGAAATCAACCTTGTTGGACCTTATGTTTACAAATCACCCTCAATATTTTATAATATCTGGTGTCCTTCTGGACTCATTTTTGGATTGTCAACTAATTTTCATGCTAAGAAGTAATATTATTAGGACTAATCCTGGAATATGTGTGTTATGGAGAAGTTTTAAATGATTTGATTATCTTTTATTTATGATGGACATAGAAAACATTAATTGGTCCAGACTGGAATTAATACCTACTGTATCAGAGGCTTGGGAGTATTTCTCCAATGAATTTTTGAAAATCTGTGATAAGCATGTTCTAATAAAATATAGAAAAAACAAACATGAGGGCAATACCTGGTTCAACACCCAGTTACATAAAGTTAGAAGAGACAGAAATAAAAAAAAATGGATGAAAACAAAGAAAACAATGCCGGATCAGGACTGGATTCTGTATAGATAAGACAGTAACACTTATACTAGGGCAGTTAGATTAGCAAAACAGACTTTTGTTGAAGCAAAACTTGATAGTAATCATAAACATAACCCCAAAATGTTTTGGAGAACAATATCTGACTTAATGGGGAAGAGTAAACAATCTTTAGTGAATACAATATCAACTAATGGTGTAGTATTAACCTTGGGTGATGAGCTTGTGAATACTTTTAATGAATATTTCAGCAAGGTGAGATATCCTGTATCTGATAATAATAGTTCTCTGGATCAGAATGTAGTCCCAGATTATAGGTCTGTTGGAACAAAGGCTTATAATATCACTTCTTATAATAATGCACTTAGATTCATCTCGGGCCTTACCCAAAAATTATTTCATAAATTACTAAAAATAATATTCAGATATGATATTATCATATGCTCTCCAGATTCAAAAATGACAGTGAAAAACCCTGTTGCCACACTTTGGATTATATAAGAGATAAATATATATTTTATTTACATATGTACAGTATAAGTCCTAAATATTCATAATTAGCATAAATATCAGGCATAATAACAATAATGTAAACATAAACAGTAATGTAAACAGAACAACAGGTTTTAGAAAATCAAGTAAATCAAATAAAACCAATAAAACACATTTCAGCAAATAAGAAATGCAAATGAATAAGCAATATTCAGCACAATAAATGACAGTTTATGCTTTCTTTAGCATACATATACATATCATGACCTTTTCTTTTTACTATTAGAACTTGCAACTCATTACACTAGTGTTTAAGACTATCTTGGTATGATAATTGTTTTAAACTTTATATTATGTAAAAGGTATTTTCTTTACATTTAAATTCTAGCTTGACCATATACCCAAGGTTTGGGAGCTAAAATGCACTAAGTTACCACCCCAGATAGCCAAACAAATACTAAAAGTAGAATAAAGGAATACTTATGTTTTAGTTATCTGTAGGTGCAGTCTTCTACTTTTTAACTTTCAAAATCTTGGTGAGAACTTCTGGTTTTGGATGACAAATATCCTTGGTGGTGAGTTTGGCTTTAGTCTGCTGTCTTTTTCCCTTGAACCTGGAACTGTATAGTCTTCTGACATCAACGAAGCAATGCAGGCTGGATCCTTCTTGCCTGATGTCATAAATCATCAAAAGTCACCTCAGGATTTAGTGGGAAAAATCAGACAAGATGTTGGCAGTCTAGCATGGTCTGTAGAAAGATCTCTCCCTGTGGACAGCAATGTTGTTTTGGTAACTGGACTCTGTGATTCTTTTCTGTTTCAGTTCATGTCTGCTCTTGAACCTGCAACTCTGGACTCACTGCTATTTAACAGCACTGTAGGCTTACTTGCTGGTAAATTCCAAAGACAGTCTCTTGTTCAGGATTTTAACAGAAATTCCAAAACATTACTTTAGTCCAGATTCTCAGTATATAAACCATAGGCCTTGCTTCATCCAATACTGGGAAGAGAGTGTTTCATGTAACAATCAGTTTCAGCAGCTGGTTTAGCACCGCCTTATGGTGGTGATGTCAAAGCCCAAATAATGTTCCAAGCAGGTTTGGCTTCAGGCTTTTTGGCCTAGTACAAGTTCAAGCTCATCCAAAATTGTCACAACATCCAACACATCTTCACACACCAAAGAATCAAGCAGTTCTGGGCCGGCTTTGCCAGCATCCCATTTATGTCCCATTTGCTGGCAACATCACCATCAAGTTATGATCTGTGTGAGTACTCTTTGAGGGTGTTGCTGTTAGCCCCTCCTAAGCCATTTTTTTTATCAATATGGCCTCATCTTCAAAAACTATTTCTGATATAAAACAACGTTTCTTTCTTGCATCTATGTGCACCTTATTACGCATATAAAATTTACATTTGTAGATGCAGCTTAAAGAGAGGATTCATTTGAGAACAAACATGATGGTGTCAATCCTAATATAAAATCTATAATTTATAAAACCATTATAAAACTTTTTCCTTTATAGATATCTAAAAAGTATTTACAGATTTCAGAAGTACATTTTTTCCTGTTTAAAATTATGTTAGCTTGGCATACCTGCTATCATTAGAACTGTATAAATTTTGCAAAACTTCTTTATGACAGGGGTCTTCTTTGTTTGAGGTAAATAAACTGTGACTTCATGTTGTTTTGGAGTTTATCCAGAAGGCTTACAATCTACCTGACTAGTTGTTTTTGTTAGATAAGCACTTCACTCTCATTTCATTAAAATGGTGGCAAGGTCAGCTTACTATAGACCCTAAACTTGTCAATATATTTTAAACAGTTTTGGGGCTACAGATTTTTGTAAATATCCCACACTACACTTTGTTGATAGGTTTAAAACTTAGTTACTAGGTAGGTTCATGCATTTCCAATAACATGTATAATTTTGAAACGTGACAGAGTTTTTGTACATTTTCTATAAATAAAAGTCTTAATTTCAAGAGTCTATTGTATTACAACCTGTATTAGATGTCTGTGCATGCCAGGAGATGGTTAGCACAGAAAAACACATCCATATATTATGTCAAGCTTCCCTAGTAACAGTTCTCTTTTTTCCCAGTCTGAAACTTATTCCATATATGGGATGTTCCATATGTGGAATATCTGCAGTGTTCCCTTTTCTCAGCCAGATAGAGGACACTAGACATTTAAACTACAGAAGCATTTTTTTCTTAACCCTGAAGCAATGTTTTTCATGTAGGCACTAATTTTAATCAGAAGTTATTATCTGTTTTTTGTATGCCTTCCTTATAGTTGGGCCCTTATAAAGCACAAGATATAACTCTTACTAATTAATAAGAATATAGTAATAAAATTATAACAATAAAATATTTTAATCAAATTAGTTCTGTTCCTACAGATCTGAGGAGCAAACTGGAGCAGCATGTTTCAATGAGTTTAGCTTTGAGTTTATTGCACCCATAGAGGCCCGTGATTAACTTTTGAAAATGAATATCTCTAAGGCTGCAGGTCAGGATGGGATTATTTATTTATTTATGACTTTGGTAACCAGGTAAGTGTGCTGATCCCAGGGACCATTTTCAGGCATGACCCAGGCCACCATACAGTGGCACAGAGTACAAACAGCAATGCATAAGACTGTCGACAGTTTGACAAATAAAAACACAATTACAAATAATATACAGTTTACAATAAACAGGTAACACTGGTACACTAGAACACAGGGTACAGTACAAGTCACATTAAACTGTTCCATCAACTCACTGGTGTAGCATTTTTTTTTTGTGTGATGCTACTAGAGTGGCAACTCAAACTGTTGAAGCTTTCAACTATTTTCCAACCATCCTTCACGCCTATTCAACTCACATGTAACTGTTTAGTGAAATGGTAGGAGCTGCATTTTCATGGCATTGTTTATAAATATCACATCATTCCTTAAGAGCATTGTTTATAAATATCACAGCATTCCTTAAGAGTTGTTTAGTCTGCCTTCTGAAATGAAACTCATAAGCACTCAGCTGAAAATAAATCACAGTACAACAGCTAGGTGGAAACCAATACTAACCTTTTACTAATTCACTGAATTAAACCCTACACAGATTAGGAAACTCATTGAACAATTCTACATCAGTGAATTGAGGGAGCAGTTTAATGAGACTTGTACTGTAGCTTGAGGGCAGAGTTCCACAATGGTACAAGGTTTGTAATACATAGATCCACTAGGCTTATACCTGTATTAGTAGAAAAACATACTGCATAAATATGTACATGCTAAACACAGCAGTGTTGGACTACCCAGGGAAGCAGTGGCACCTGGAGGTTGCCATGAGCCACTCTTTGAGGTGAAATTTGAAGTGGCTATGTGTGTCAGTGGAGCAGAGCTCAGCAGGTAATTGATTCCATAACACTGGGGCAGTTATCAACAGGACTCTATTGCCCATATTTGTGGATACCCTGGGAATATACAGAGGGGAAATACTGTAAGAGTGTAGGCAATGATGAATTGTATGCACTGAGAGGATGACTGAAAGGGGGGACTCCTTGTCAGTCTGGATGGTGGAGTCAACCAAGCTGCCAAGGGTGAGGGAGAAGTGGCCTTGCAGTGGGAGCCATCCTAGTGTCTTATAGAGGACACAGTGGTGAGTAGAAAATGAGGCTTGAAGTTCAAAATGATATGCACTGTTGTGGCAGAAGAGAGCTTGGACATCAGGGTTGAGGATGTCCTAGCATAGATGGGGGAGCAGTAGTCAAGGATTAGTTGTAGATTACCCTGGACAATGGCCAGTCAGGCTTCCAGGGTGAGGTATTGCCAAAATCTGTAGGCTGCACTTAATTTTTGGTGGAATCTTAGAACCAGAGAGTTGATGTGGTTTGCGAAAGAGAGAGAAGGGTCGAGTAGGACACCAAGGTATTTAAAGGTGTTAACTTCTTCTAGGGTTTGGCCATCTGGGGAGATGATATTGAGAGCAGGGAGAGTTTTGGATTTGGCAAGAAATGGCTTGGATCTGAACAGCATGGATTTCATTTTCTTAGCATTAACCAGGAGGAGGTTTTCTGCAAACCAGTAGTGGGCCACTGCATAGTTATGAGGAAGAACAGAGGAGATGAGGGTGTGAGATTTGTCACTGTAATAAAGTATAAGGTCATCAGCATAGAGGAGAGAATGATATTTCAGGCTGTCTGAGGGAAGGGAGTTGATAAATAAAGAGAACAGAAGGGGGCCCAGAATGGAGCCCTGGGGCACACCTGTCGAGATGGGCAGGGTGGGGGAGCTGGAGCATCCAATACCCACAAATTGGGTGCGACCAGAGAGGTAGCTCAGGAACCAGTTTGTAACCTCTACAGGGCAGCCAAGACACTCTAGTTTGCAGAGGAGGAGGGTGGCATGATTGACCATGACGAAGGGTTTTGAGAGGTCAATGAAGACTGCACCAGTGCCATTACCATGGTCCATGTTTAATAGTATGTGGTCAGTCAGTAGTGCAAGGGCAGTGGTGGTCAAATAGTTCTTCTGGAAGCCATGCTGTTGGCTACTCAGGAGGTTGTTTCCCCATGTATTCAGCAAGCTGGTGGTGGATGGCCTTCTCTAATAGTTTACTAAGGTGGGGAAGGATGAAGATGGGAGGATAGTTGTCTGTGGATGGAGGATCATCTGCTTTGAAGACGGGAATAACCTTGGTAATCTTCCAGGGGTTGGGCATGGAGGAGGAGGAGACGGCGAGGTTAAAGACACAAGTGAGAGGTTCTATGATTGCTGGTGAGACGAGCCTGAGGAAAACTGCGGAGAGACTTCAGCCCCAGATGACCCATGATTTGGGAGGCTTTTGAGGAGTTTAGCAGTGTCAGCAGTTTAGAGGGCTTTGAAATAGAAAGGTCAGCTGTAAGGATGGGAGATAGGCCCAGCTGGAGTCGACAAAGGGTTAGAGAGGGGGACCGAGCTATTTGGCAGGCCATTTGGAAGTTTCCTTATATACATGGATAGATCTGTGAACTTATCATTGAAAGCCCTGGCCACTTCCAGTGGGTCAGTAATGAGACCATCTGGGAAGTTTAGTTGTAGGGGTGCCTTGCTGGAGTGGAGGTTAAGGAGGGAGCTGATGGATGACCAGAATTTCCTAGGGTCACCAAGGTTAGCCTGTTGGAGGTGATGGAAATGATTCTGTTTGTGGGACTTGACCAGGTGTTTTCATAGATTTCTCTGGTGCCTGTAGGCATCCCAGAGAACAGGGAGAGGGAGGCCTTGTAGATGGATCAAGCACAATCCCTATCTTTCACCAGGGTAAGGAGGTCCTTTGCGACCCAGTGTGAGCAGCTGCATCTAACACTTCTTGTAATGACAGGAAAGTGCCTGTCCTGGAGGGTCATAAAGGTCTGTGTAAACAGAGTTACTGCTGCAGGTACTTCGGTAAGAGAGGAAAGAGCAGACCAGTCCAGGGTGTAACTAGACTCTTAAAATATGAGGCCCCTTGTATAGCATATACTGTAGCTTATATTTTTAATCTTTCCTGTAAGAGTAGTGAATTCACAGAGTGCTGGAAAATTGCTAAAGTTAAACCAATATTTAAGTCTGGTGACAAAGGTGAATTGGGTAATTATCGGCCCACTTCACTGTTGATGCAAATCTCTAAGATATTTGAGAAAATAATTTCCTGACAATTGAAGAGATATTTGGAAGGAAATAACAAATTATGTATTTATCAGTCAGGTTTTAGGTCCCGCCATAGTACCTGAACTGCCCTGATCAAAGTAGTCAGTGATCTGCAACTGAGCCTGGACAGGAGATCAATGGTTGGAGCCTTATTTATTGATCTTTATAAAGCCTTTGATACCCTAAACCATCGGGTTCTCCTGTCCAGGCTCAGTGAGATCGGTTTGTCTACTCAGGTAGTGAATTGGCTTTCTTCATATTTAAGCGGTCGAAAGCAGTTTGTTGAAATAGGCCCCTTTAAGTCTGGAATCTTGGATATGAACACTGGAATCTCCAGGGATCAATTCTGGGGCCTTTACTTTTTAACATCTACATAAATGAGCTCAGGTTTGACTTGCCAGATGTTAGTTGTCTCCTTTATGCAGACGACAGTATAATTTACGTGGAGAGTAAAACACTTGACAACTTCTAAATTACAAATAGCTTTTGACCAGGTTCAGGATTTTTTTAATAAGCATTGTTTAGTTCTAAATTCAAAGAAAATCCAAGCTCTTTCATTTCAGAATAAGCAAACAAAGAAACAAGTGGCTCAGTATAAGTATTTTGGTCTTTGGTTGGACTGTAATTTAGGTTGGAATTTCCATATAAATTCTACTCTGGCATTATGAATAGAAAGTTAGGAGCTTTTATAGACTTAAAAAGTATATGTCCAAGGATGGCCGCTTGAACATTGTTAGCTCTCTATTCTTACATATCCTGGACTATGGGGATCTTATAAATGGTGGGGCAATAAGTTCCTTGACAAATAAGGTGGACCTTATGTTTCACATAATGGCTCGCTTTATTTTAGAAGTGCATCACAGAATCCATAGATGCTTGTTGTATAATAACTTGAACTGTCCTAAACCCCATGGCCCGGATATTCAAAGGGGTTGTGCATGGTACAGCAGAGTTGTGCTGGCGCAAACCCGCAGTGCGACCCAGGGGGATATTGAAAGGACTGCCAGGTGCCACGCAAATCCCAATTCTCCAGGGCACAATGTAATTGTATGCAGCGCAGATGCAGGGGGATGCCCATGCATATGCAGCACATCCCAATATTCAGCCCGGGATGTGCAGCGCATATGCTGGCACAACCCTGCATTGCACCTAATAGGGGGGCTCAAAGTTGAGTCCGTGAGGAGTGGAAACAAATCCCATCCACCCACAGGTGGGCTGCTGTATTGCAGGGTGCAATACAGCAGCCGCTAGCCGTGGGTGGCCACCTGCCCACCCAGAACACCGTCCACAAGCACACACATCTCCTGGTAGTCCAGTGGTACCCTCCTCCCACCCCGATTCTCGATAAACATAATGTAAGACTATCCCTGGTCTATCTAGTGGACCCCTCCCACCCGATTCCCTGAATCCTGCTAAATGTATCGTAAGGCTTTCCCTGGTAGTCTAGTGAACCTCTCCCTCCCTCCCGAGTCTCCTATTCCCTTATAGATGTGTTGAAGACTTTCTCTGGTAGCTCAGCAGACCCCACCTCCTGTGTCCCTTATCACTGAATACGACCATTATTTAAGTCTTGTAGTTCAGCAGTATCAGCCCATTGCTGGGGCGTCACGTATTTCGTTAAACACTTTCAGGATCCAGGGAGACCTTCACCTCTTTCCTCATCTACATTACAGATCTGCCTACCACCTCATTTCTCATCATCGGCAGGCAGCTGCAACCAGCCTGCATACCGCCCACCAAATGACAGGTTCAGTATGGGCTTGCAGGCATTCTGTACTAGATAGTCCCAAATATGTGAGTGACTTCACATATTTGGGACTGTCTAGTACAGTATGCCCTGCAAGCCCATTGTCTACACTGTGGACCAATGGGCTTATATCCCATACTGTACCTGTCATTCAGTGGGCAGCCGGGCAGTATGTGGGTGGGTTGCAGCCACCTGCCGATGATGGGGGAGAGTGAGGTGGGCAAGGATCTGTGTGGGAGGGAGGGGTGGGGTGCCACTGATCACCAGAGAATTCTGTTCTGGTGCTGTACCGCGATCATGGCAATGGGTGGAGGGGTCCACTAGACTATCAGGCAGTCTTACAATACATTCATAGGGAAATCGGGTTTAGGAGGGAAGGGGGTCCACTAGACTACCAGGGATTGTTCCAATATACATTTACTGAGATCATGGCAATGGGTGGGGGGGGTACCACTGGATTACCAGGGATTGAAATAAAAGGCAGATACTGGCGAACGTGGACATGGGAGGGTGGGGGGTCCACTAGACTACCAGGGACTGTTTTAAGTTACATTTACTGAGATCATGGCTATGGGGCGAGGGATGCCCCAGGATCCCCACTGTGCACATGTCATGCTGTGCAGACTGCCAGGCACAAGGCATGCAAATGGAGACATAATGACATGCAAATGGCCCATTTGTGCCTTGCATATATTATGGCCTCATTTGCATGCCCCTTGCTGAATATTGCGGGTGTTGCACCTAGCACAACTGCATTTGCACTGGCGCATCCTCATGCTCCTTATCTGTGGCTTGCTCCAGCGCAATGCCACTGCACCATGCGCAGTACGTGTGCTGTCCATGCCATATACAAAGGAGCTGCACCATGGTGCATCCCTGTTGAATACCATGTGGACCTGGCCCCGGTGCATCCCATTTGCACTGCACCCAGGCTTGCGCCACTGCCTGGCGCAGTCTGAATATCCGGGCCCATGTTCATAGAAACTTGCATCTCCATCAATTTATGTTTAAAGTATGGAAAAATGAAACTCCTAGCTATATTTCTGATCTATTAAAACTCAGATATGTTAAGGATAGTTTGAGATCTGCTCAGGGAATACACTTCTCTTTAATTAGATGTAACTGACGGGTGGGTAGATCATCTGTCCCTTATAGAGGAGTTACTTTGTGGAATCAGATTCCATTAAACATGTGACAATGTGGCTCCACTGTCAAATTGCAAGACCTAAATATGTGGTGTCTGAACCTGGTAAACAATTCATCTAACTGCTGCCATTGTGATGTTACTTATCTTGCAATTTTTATCTCTACGTAATGTTTGTAATGCTGTATGTCTGATTATTGTAATTTTATTGTGTACATTGGTTGCATTGTAATTTTGACTGGGACTTCATTGAAAATGAACTCAGGCTCAGTTGAATGTTTCCATTTATTCTTATGATTAAAAAAGATCTACCACTACTACTAGTACTACCTGTGCCTCTTCCCCACCCACCCCACTTTTTTCCTCCATCTTCCACTAGCCCATCTCCCTCTATTACGATAGATGATGGGCTCCCCCCATCCCTTCTGTTTACCATTCCTCCTGGGCTTCCTCCAGCTGCAGATTAAATAAATTGATGCCAATGTCTGATAGGTGTACCCAATTGTGCCCACACACAATTATAAGAAATGTCCTTATGGGACACGTATTTTCCCCCAAGATCTGTCATTAGACTTGTCATTCTCCTATTCGACCTCTTCCTTCCTTTCTCCATTGCCCTGATATCATGAGCCTGCTACCATACCCTCCTCTGAACAGTCTAAAGTCAGATTTGGCCACCAGTCTCCATATCTTGTCTTATTTCCTGAAAGAATTCCAGCCAGAGCCACTCCCCCAAATCGTTGCCCCTAAATACACTATTAACAAATCTGGCCTAGGCAATTTAAGCTTTAGTTCTCCCAGTACAGGTAACAACTGCTCCCATCTCATGCCACAAACCCCTTTCCAATGCACTCTAATTGCCTCTGTAGCCCTCCGCAGCTTTCTCCCACCAGGTCTCATTGTGGCTCTTCTCATCCCCCAATATATGAAAGAATGCCTCATGATCCACATGCTCCCTCTTGCGAACTGTATCTGGGAAAAAAAACAAGAAGCATTATTTTTCCATCTTTCTAACATACCTTCTATAACAGCTCAACCTCCACTGGCCCATTTCAATGATTTTCACAACCGACCCACTTCACTCAACCAGCTTTGAGGCCGTTCCTATCCTAAAGAAAAACCTATCCTCATCCTTCCCCCAAAAACCCATCACCTTCTTTAAAACTGCTGTTAACTGGTAGCTGGTGACCAGGGCCCCATCACCGAGCACAAACAAATTTCCCTCCATTGCTGGCCTGACAGCCTTGTAGTATTCCAAAGCCTTCATCACGCACATGCCCCTTCCCTTTCCCCTTTCTAGTACAACTTTTGTGGCCTCTCCTGCTTGATCCATCTTGAACCTGCACAGCCATATCACTATGCAATCTGACAGCCACTGTACTTCTTCCCAACGCAAGCCCTCAACCTCATCCTTCTTGTTCGGTGCTACCACCTCACTTACCCTGAATGCATCCTTGAACATCACCAGAAAAAGTCTGAGAATAAAACAGCCTCATATCTAGTTTGCAAATATTATTCAATGTCTTTAATAGTTTGCCCAACAGTTCTCCTGCTATGGGCCTACTAATATCCAGCCTCTTTCCTTGCAGCGTCTACTAACCTTGGAACATTCTTCTAGCCACCGGGCCTCTGGTGGGCTATGCTGAACCTTACAAGCTGCACACCTCACCTATCCCCATCTAAATGAATCCCCAAGGTTGATTGTGCCATTTCCCTCTTCCCATTTTCCTACCATAAATTTCATATCCTGACTCTTTGTCATTGGACTACTTATCTTCATCCAGCCAGCCACCAGAACTCTTGGAATGATTTCTATGCGTCTTTGTACATATTCAATGTACTGGCAGACAAAGAGCTTCTGAACAGCAACTGGGCTCCTTCCATCCAATCTCCCACAAAAAGGATGGGACCAACATTCTCCTGGTGGCTGCCCCTGGTACCAGTGACATGAATCTGTCCAACTGAAGATGGGAAAGGCTATCAGCCACCACCTTTTTCATGCTGTCAGTATGCCTCACTTTGCAAGACAGATTCAACCTCAACCCTTCTAGAACTAGTTGCCTGACAGCCCTTGTTACCATCTCAGTGGAACTCCTCTGTCTATTCAACACTTCCACCACAGCCTGATTATCACACCAGAAAACTATTCTCTGGTTTTGCAAGCCCCCCCCATACCTTCACTGACACTCAGATCTGGAATATTTCCAGGACTGTGATGTCCCATGCTAAACCCTTTTGTACCCATTCATCCAGCCATTTCTCCAACATCCATTTCCCCTTAAAATATGTCCCCAACACCAGTGCACCTGCTGCATCCATTTTAAATTCTAGGTCTGTGTTGATTAGCCAACCCTCCTTCCAGAACCTTTTCCCCACTGAAATGCTGTAAGAACTGCTCCCATGCCTCCAAGTCTTGCCGCATGCCGATTAAAATATACTCACAGTGGTGCGATAATCTTGCTTTTCCCATGGCCCTAGCTAGCCGGTGGGTAAAGGTCCTCCCAAGGGCTATTGCCCAACATGTGAAATTAAGGTTACCCAGCAACTGTTGCACTAACGACAATGAAACCTTCCACCTACTCTTCATTAAAGTGATCAGTTTCCGCAACTTCACTACAGTGCTTTATTAGCTGGGAGCCTGAATACCTTTTCCTCCACATCCATTTTGATTCCCAAAAACTAGCAACCATGGAAGTGCCATCAAGACTGTGGTGCTCCTGACACTCACTCAGTAATAATAGCCATAAGGTCTCGGGCACACTATAGAAACCCATAAGAGGGACACAAAAATGTAAATTTCAGATGGAGTTACTCACATAACTTTTATTCAGATTTAGATAAAAGACAGACAGATGACCACCCTGCCTGAAATGTTTCAGACTAGACAGTCCTTTTTCAAAAGCTAGAGAACTGATAAAAGCACACACCTTTAAAGTTACAATTTATCATGTGATGCTACGACACTCACAGGGCAAAGCCCATTTCATTGGTTATAGGTTCCCTACCTGACATCCTAGTAATCACTGAGACCTGGCTTAGGCCAGCCACCCCAGACAATGAAATCAATATCCCAAATTATTTACTCTTCCGACCAGATAGACAATCAAGAGGAGGTGGGGTGGCAATTTATGTAAGGGACAAATACTCAGCAGCATGCATAGATGCATCATCCTCCCCCAAAGAATTTGAGTGCTTGACCATAAAGATCAAACTTTCTCCTTCCAGTGCACTCTGTGTAATAGGCTGCTACAGGCCCCCTTCAGCCGGGCCTCATCTTCTGTCTCACCTCAGTTCCGTACTGGGGCTCAGTTCCTTGGAAACCATTATTCTTGGTGACCTGAACTACAATTGACTATCAAGTGCATCAGCTCCCTTGAAATCCTTTTGTGACACTCTAGGGCTGGTGCAACTCATTGGTGAGCCTACTCACCCAAATAAAAAGAACCTTAACAACAGCTCCCTCTTAGATGTAATTTTGGTTAGCAAGCCACATCTGTTCTCTCATGTTGGAACATTTTTCTCAAACATTAGCGATCATTGTATAATCACCACCATTAGATCCAGGCACAGCCCACAGTTTGTGGCAAAGTTCTCTATCAAGAGATGCAAATGCAACTTCGATTTGTTTGCATACATCCACGACTTGAAACATTCACCGCGATCACAGGAATTCTTCCTAGCCAAAACTGTTAACAGGGCATATACTATTTTTTACGATATTTTAAGTGAGGCTTTAAATAAGCATGCACCCTTGGTTAAGGTGCGGGTCAGGAGCAGTACCTGCCGTTGGTTCTCACCTGAGCTCAAAGCTTCCCTGTTAGAAAGGGATACTTTATAGAAAAAAGCCAGAAGAAGCAAGAGCGACTTGGATTGGTGTCTTTTTAAGAGAGCACGTAACAAGTGCACCAAGTTGGTCAGAGCAGCCAAGGCTGCCAACTATCGTTCAGAGCTAGCCTCTGCCTCAAGAAATCCTTCAAAGCTCTGGAAAACATTAAAAGACATGTCTGGACACATACCTGGTAATTCCATTCCAGCAAAAAGTAAGTCTGGTGGCATCGTTATCTCTAACCGATCAGAGATATTGGAAGCCCTCAATAACCATTTTGCAACGGCAGAGCTAGCACTTGATTCTTCCCCTGCCAATGACCTCCGCACAACTCAGGGCCAATCAACCCACCTGTCCCCACCTACCGAGGAGGCCTTCTCCCTCCTGCCTGTCTCTCTAAAAGAGGTGGAAGACGTACTGCTGCAACTGGACACCAAGAAGGGAGTAGGCTCCACCTTCATAGAGCCATACTGTCTGAAATGTGCCTGCCATGTGCTTGCAGTGCCAATCACCCACCTATTCAACATGTCACTCTCCCACGGTAGCCTCCCCCCTCAATGGAAAATAGCCCACGTCATCCCTCTATTAAAAGCAGGTGACCCCTGTGATCTAAATAATTACAGACCGATCTCCCTCCTCCTCATCCTGTCTAAATTACTAGAAAAAATAGTGTGTGGCCAGCTTGGGGTATAGTTAGAATCCAGAAGCCTATTAAACCCAGTTCAATCTGGATTCAGAGCAAAGCACAGCACCATAACAGCCCTAGCTAAGGTGACCAATGATTGGCTCCTAGACCTTGACAACAAGAAGCATGTCTGTGCCGTTTTCTTGGATCTTAGTAAGGCATTCGACACAGTTGATCACAGCCTGCTTCTTTCCACCCTCCCTAAGCACCTTAGGCCTGGACCATAAATCTATGTGCTGGTTTGCAGACTACCTCGGAGAATGGAAACAGCAGGTTAAAGCTGAAGGTGATCTTTCTCCATTAAAACCTATGCTGAGGGGCATGCCCCAGGGCTCTATCCTTGGTCCCCCTCCTCTTTGCAGTCTACATTAACAGCATCAATGACCCCATCAAAAAAGCCAACATCCACTTATTCATGGATGACACTGTACTGTACTTGAGTCGCCCCACTCAAGCAGTCTGTAGAAGACCTCCAAGCTGAATTTAACCTTCTACAATACCAGTTCATAAACAAAAACTTTTGCTCAATGTGAAAAGACAAAGCCATGCTTTTCTCCTCCTGTATGGTGACAATTCCTGCTGGAAGGCTATCCCACAAATTACCACTGTTCTTGAGAAACACTAGAGTATGTAGCTAAATTAAATATCTAGGAGTTTGGCTCGATCACAAACTTTCCTTCGCCAACCATCTCGAAGAACTACAGAAGAAACTAAGGCAAAGATTGGAACTGTTCTACAGAATTAACCACCTGCTCACAATGGAGGCCAAGATTCAACTGGTTCAAGCTACCTTCCTATCTTTAATAGATTATGTGGACCTGCTCTACAGCCACTGCACTGCCTCTGCACTGGCTAAGTTGGACACCCTCTACCACAGAGCTATCAGGATCATTACTGGCCTTCCACTTTCCACACACCACTGCTCCCTGTGCTCATCTTTAGGTTGGACTTCCCTTCACTATAGAAGGAATAGAAACACCACCCTATGGGCCTTCAGAGTGGTGACCAACAAGCTCCGCTCATATGTCTCAGATTGTATTCCCCAGAGTGTGTTAGGCACCTATGCTCTAAGGAGCTATTCCATAATTGCCCTCCAAGTTCCAAGGGTCATTTTGGCAAAGCTGCTCTAAGCTTCTCTTTACCCACATTGTGGAACGGTTTGCAAAGGGACTTGAAGCTGAGCTGCCCTGTTAGCCTGAATATCTTCAAAGTGCTCTACGATCACTACATGAAAGCACATAGCAAATGTTTTCCTCACCTCTAGCCCACTAATTCCACAACTCCCCCTTTCCATCCTGACACTCGCCATGTTTCTACCCCTGACTCTCACTCTTTCCCTATTAACTCTTCCTGCTGCACCCACCCTTCCCTGTCAACTCCAGCCTGGCTAAAGTCCCACCCCATCCATAGTAATGACCCAATTACCTGCCCCTCCTCCATCATTATCATAATAAACAAGTACATGACAGGCATCATCACTTTCTGTGGTTTTAGCCCAATTTTTCCCTCAGTCGTCGGTAATATATCCCTCCTCTTCCTTACCTCTCTAACCTGCAACCCAATACATGGCCTCTTTCCCCATATGTGTAGTTGCCAGCTGCATCACTCAAAAGATCTCTGCTTATTGGAGTGAAGAACCCAAGGAGAGAATACTGGCTTGGGGGGGTTAAGCTGGGGATCACAGAGGAGGAGAAGGATCTTTGCGGTAATGATGATGATGGGGACCATGAGCAACAAAGCCCAGTGCAGGAGAGCAGCTGCAAAAGCGAACAAAATGCTGGGGTGCATAGCGAGGGGGTTTTCGTCCAGGCAAAGTGAAGTGATCTTGCCCCTCTACAGATCACTGGTAAGGCCGCATTTGGAATATTATGTGCAGTTTTGGAGGCCATACGTAAAATGTGATATCAGGCAGCTGGAAGGGGTGCAGAGGAGGGCAACAAAGATGATATGTGGAATGGAGGGGAGAGACTATGACAGCAGGCTGGGAGACCTCAGTATGTACACCCTGGAGGACAGAAGGGACAGGGGGGACATGATAGAGACATTCAAGTATCTGAGTGGAATCAATAAGGATGGGTCAGATGGGGTCTTTAAGTTAAGGAGGAGGAGGGTCACCAGGAGGCATGGGCTAAGAATCGAGGGGGGTAGATTTAGGAGGGAAATGAGGAGACACTATTTCACAGAGAGGGTGGTAGCAAAATGGAACACCCTACCAGAATGGGTGGTATCATGTAAATCTGTGAACAGCTTCAAAAGGGCATAGGACAGGGAACAGGGGAGAGTGAGGGTGGGGGGTGGCAGTGGGATGACAAAAAAGAGGGGGGTTGGGGCCACTGCAAACTAGGGGTGTTGGCTGCACACTCGAGCAGGCTTAGATAGACCAGGTGGTCTGTTTCTGCTGGCACATTCGTATGTTCATATGTTCGTATGTTATAACCCCTGTATGCCTATGGTTGATTGTACATCTGCTGACTTCTTCAATTGTAAAATAATGCTGTTTTTTTATTTATTTCAACCTTGTACTGTACTGTATACACTGTATATACTTTTTCTTCCGTGTATATTATTGCTTTTTATATACCTGCTTCTGTACTGTACTTTGATGTATTCATGACCAGGTCCACCTTGCAAATGAGCCTTGTTCAATGGTGCCCGCCTGGATAAATAAAGATTTTGATTGATTGATTGTTTGATTGATTGATTGATTGATTGATTGATTGAAAAGGACCAATGAAAAAAACAGTTATATCTGCTGGTTGTCATTCACATCACTATTGGTGCTTAATTCATGGAGTTTCAAAATCATGAATGCACAACTGTATATAATAAAACATTGCAAAAAACACTATATATATATATATATATATATATATATATATATATATTTATATAAAACATGTGCTACCATAACACCCCACATAGTGTACAAAAGACTTTATGAAAATGAAAAGATCCAAACTAAAGGAGCAGTAGGGAATGGGGTGGCAACAGTTAGTAAAAGTAGATCACGTCTGCATAACAACAGTGCCAAAAGAGGTATATATCTCACTGCACTACAAAAATTTGTGTATCTAGATTTTCAATATATATTCTAATAGTTTTAAATCTTTAATAATATTATTAATATTAATGCAGTACATTGTTACTTGTAAAGTTTTAAAATGATATTCTAGGCACTCCTAATTATTAAAGTGGCCCACAGTTTTGAGATCACAAATATCACATTATTGGACAAGCGGAGGTCAGTAAAGAAAAAGGGAAGTCAGAGAGGGCAAACAAGAGGTAAGGGGAGGAGGAGGGGGGAGAGTACATTATCTAGACTAGAGGTTCCTTCAATCATTTTACTTATATTAGAAGAATCCATTCTACACAGCTCCAGTTTACAACACCTTTTTTTTGTCTTTTCAGATATGATCATACATCCAATTGAGAATTTAAACCAGGAGTTTTGTTGGCTTTCAGTGTTAGAATCCAGTAGTTCTCTCTAGGTAGCATTAAATTATCAAAATCCCCACCCCTAGTGTTACAACAAATCTTGTTGATTGCCAGAAACTTGAAACAATGCATTTCATTTTTATCTACTCCTTTAATGTGGACTGCTGTAGCACATGTTCCATCTCTGTTGTCTATTGCTCTAACGTGTTCTCTTACCCTAACTTTAAAAGATTGGGTAGTTTTGCCCACATAGAATGCTGAGCATGCACAGGTTGCTAGATAAATCACCATCTCACTGCTACATGTGGGCATTGTCTAATGGTGTAGCTTTGTTCAATAGTACAGCTTTTTTTTTGTGAACTCAATTTATGCACCTTGTGGCCAGGCGTTCTTTCAGGGGGCTCACTAGGCATAGGCCTCTACTCCATACCTGAACCCTGTCACCAGCTTCCTCCCCCAAACACCCAGGCAGGTCCAGCCCCTGGATCACCCCCTGGTGGAGGGCCCACCCTCCCGTTGTGACCCTTCTGAAATTAGAGGGACTTACCTGGGTGTCAGGTCGGCCATGGGAGTCCCCTGGTGCACTGGGCTGGTGATGGGATGTGGGCTTGCCCCAGAGCCCCTTTCATCTCTGTGGTGCCACAGAGGGATTTTCTGTTGCTTCCTCTGCAGAGCGCAGATGTGCAATGGCATCCGTGGTGAGGAGCACCGATGCCTGCTGATGCTCCACCCCCCAGCATCTACTATGCACTGCATATTCCACGCTGCCCTCAGTCACCACCAGGAGCCACCCTGGAGTGGCACAACCCCAAATCCCTCCCTGGGAAGGGAGAGCAGTCCTCTGGATGCCCAATCCCTTCCCTCCCCTGCCGACCCCGGGTGGCCCGAGTCCATTCCTGAACCTGGGTCACCGGTGTAAAGTGAAGTGTGGCATCCAACACCTCAACCCTCAGTGCCACTGGGCTGGCTCAATATTACAGCTTGAGAACTCTTTTCTTGTTCTTTATAGTCACAGAAGGCACATTTCCTGCATTTAAAACATCCAAAGGTTTGCTTAAGTCATGTTTTTGGTGTGTTGTTATTGGTAGAATGGCTATGTACCATTAGATCTTTTAAGACAGGAGTCCATTTGTAACACATTCTCAGAGGTTTCTTGCCCAGGTCTCTAAGGCCTGCATCTGTTGTTAGTAAATGACAATGTTTTCTAAGGATGAATTTGAGTTCTCTAGCCTGGGCTGAGAAATTCATGACAAAGTTGAATCTATTGTCTGTCTCCATACTAACACATTTATCTTGATGTAGATCTTCCCTGGCAAGATCCAGAAAGTGGCCTCAATGTCCGTCTTTGGCAGCCATGCCTCCTCGACTGCCTAGATCATGTCTACTGCCTGATCCAGTGTCATGTATGACATGATCCTTTGTTCGTCTGCTATAGAATCATTGACTGATTCCCCTTCTGGATATGATAAATGATTGATCAACCATGGTGGAGCTTGCCTAGCATCATGACGGCAGTTAAATTTCTTCAGGAAAACTCACCAAGGGGATATTTTCAGTGATCCATCTGTTCTTCCTAAAGATTAAGGGCAGAAACCTCAGAATCAGTGCCCAAAAGAAGAAGAGGAGCTTTCAATCAGCATCTTTTTAAGCTGGGACTGTTATCGAAAAGGCTCCCTGCTTTGCGATATGAACTTGTACAGTTAGTCCAATGTAACAACTTCTGCCAACTGAGCCTGGTCATTCTTTCCACGAGGGCAGGCGTGAACTGGAGACACAGTTCAAACTGTTTACCAATTCTGCCCAGCTATGTGCAGCATGGCACAGTCCTCTCTGTTGTCTTCTTCCTTGGAAAAGGAAAATATTACTAGTATGTCAAATAGGATTGTTAGCCATACTTTGAAATTAAAAGCCACCACAGAAAAAAAAACAGTAAGGATTTTTCCTATCTAGCCATCAGGGTGTTGGCTACCAAACAAGTAATGGCTCAGGAATGTACTCTGACAGACCATCATGATATTCTATGAGAGCACCAGGGAATTCTCAGCCTCCCCCCACAAAACAGGGTAGTTAGCAAGGGTAATACCAAAGTAGAGAGGCTAGCAGGGGGCAGGACAGGGGCAAATGGAAAAAAAGGCAAAGGCAGTAAGTACAGGGATGGGGCTAAAAGTGGTAAGGCTATCAAAAAATGGAGGCAATGAGTACCAGTGCCCATAGTCTGGGTAACAAGCTTTCTGAACTAGTGGCCTTGATGGAAGAGGAACAACTGGATATCATGGTAGTCACAGAAACCTGGTACACAGAGAGACATGAGTTTTGAGAAAGCGCAAGGTTTGGTGCGAAAACATTTGATTGTTTGAGGGGAGGGACATGGGCTACCTATGCACCTGGCATTCTTGTGTGCAATAAATGTTATACATGCATATTATCCTGCGAATGATCAACAATTTTTCCAGCAGTGATGTGAAGCTGTTCTGCCGTCTGCTCTGATTGAGTACACCATTCCATTTTTTGGCTCCTTTGTTGCTTAGTAGCCACTTGCTTTTGTCAGTAACATACCAGGGTACACAATCTACAGGAGGGTCAGGGAGAGTAAAAGGGGCGGAGGAACCAAAGCAACAGAACTGAAGGGTAAACAGGGAGGAGCGGAGACACTGTGGGTCACCTTGGAGACAGGAAATGGCACCACAATCTGCACAGGGGTTGCATACAGATCCCCATCTCAGGGGGAGGGCATGAACAAGGAAATATAGGAGGCATCTTAGAATGGCAGAAAAAGGGGAAATATTGTTGATGGGGGACCTGACTGTGCCACATGTTAACTGAAGCACATTTGCTGCAGCCACATTCAAGAGCAGAGTCATTCTTGATGCCCTACAGGGGGCATTTATCAGGCAGCTAGTGTTGGAACCCACTTGGGAGGGAGTAGTTTTAGACCTGGTACTCTCAATCAGGGACAGTGAGAGGATCTTGGATTTAGAAGCGGGTAGCCATCTGGGAATGCACGACCACCAGACAGTGTGGTTCACAATAAACACAGCCATAGATTCAAGCCATACAAAAGCAAGGGTACTGGACTTTTGGAGGGCTGACTTTGGCAGAATGGGAGAGTGCCTAAGGAATGCACTAGCAAAAGGGCAGGAAGGAGGGGTGGAGGAACAACGGGGCAAAATCAAAACTGCCATCACAGAGGCAACAAGCCTTTGTGTGAAGCAAATAAATAAAACAAAATGAAGAAAAAAAAACACTATGGTTCTCAAAAGATGTGGCAAGGAAGATTAGGGAGAAAAAGATAGCATTCAGAAAGTATAAGGAATCACAGAAGGAGCAGAAAAGAGAACTCTATCAGTTAAAGCAGAAGGAAGCGGGAAAGGCAATCAGGATAGCAAAGGCCCAAACCAAGGAAAAGATAGCCAACTCAGTTAAGAAGGGGGACTAAACCTTTATAGGTAACATTAGTGAGCTAAGAAAGACCAAGGGAGGATAGTGAGGCTTAATAAAGGGAGGGGGTGGGCAGAGGGACAGTGAAAAGGCAGAGATATTGAATGAAAACCTTTGCTCAGTATTCACAAAAGAAGAGGATGGGGTGTACCTAAACCAAACAATAGAAGCACTCTCGATGGGGGGGGGCAATACCAGTCCATTCACAGAAGAAAGGGTCCTGAAAGAACTCCTAAAACTCATTGCGGACAAGGCAATGGGGCCTGATGAGATTCACCCCAGAATTCTGAAAGAACTGAGAGGAGAACTAGTGACACCACTGATTAACCTTTTTAACAAATGATGGGTGGATGGTGTGGTATCTGAATACTGGAGGAAGGCAGATGTGATTCCCCTTCACAAAAGTGGGAGCAAGGCAGAGGCAGGAAATTACTGACCTGTTAGTTTGACCTCAGTGGTAGGGAAAATGATGGAATCACTTCTGAAAGAAAGAACTGTTGAGTACCTAGAGGTCAGCAGGACACAGGACCCAAGGCAGTGTGGATTCATAGTGGGAAGGTCATGTTGGATGAATCTAATAGATTTATTTGACTGGGTGACCAAAGTATAGACCAGGGAAGGGCTGTGGTCATGGCCTACCTAGACTTTAGCAAGGCATTTGACACAGTCCCACACAAAAGAATAATAAACAAGTTATCCAGCCTGGGAGTGGGTCCCAGAGTGGTATCCTGTGTTAAAAATTGGCTGGACAACTGGACACAGAGGATAACAGTAAACGGAGTCCACTCCAAAGAAAGGGGGGGTTACTAGTGGGGTACAGCATGGTTCAGTATTGGGGCCAGTTCTCTTTAATATCTTTATAAGTGACATTGCAGAGGGAGTGGATGGAAAAGTATGCCTCTTTGCAGATGACACAAAGATCTGCAACAGAATTGATACACAAGGTGGGGTGGAAAGGATGAGAAGGGACTTGGCAAGGTTGGAGGAATGGTCAAAAGTATGGCAGCATAGATTCAATGCAAAGAAGTGCAAAGTAATGCACCTGGGAAATAAAAACCCAGGGGAAGAGCACACAATGGGGGGGAAGGATACTAACAACAACGAAAATCAAAAATGTTATTTATTTATTTATTGAATTTGGTAACTGGGTAGGCCTTCTGGGACAAGACAGTCCCTTTTTCAGGGTCGACCTGGGAAGTGCAGTACATTGATTGTGCATTCATTGATACAAGAAATTAGACAAGGAATAGTCATACAGTAAGAGGCTACATCAATTACATTCAATTATGCAAAATAAGCAATGTAATACACAGTCAATAAAACCTTACACAGACATCATTTACAGTACTTTTTTTTTCTTTTCTTGGCGATCAGGAGATAGAGAGAGTGGAAAGTTATGCTAGGAGTATCATGCAAGGCGTGAACAGGGATTAGGAGTCAGCAGAAGCAGGAGTGAGGTGGGGCTGTTAGGTGAGATAACAGCGAACTTTGAAATTGAGAGAGGGAGATACAGGTCAGTATAGAAGGAGGTAGAGAGTTCCAGCAGGACACAGCAGAAAATGATAATGATCTCTGAGCCATAGAGAGTCGTAAGTTTGGCACTGAGAGAAGGGGCAAGGAGGTACATCTGAGGGCACGTCGGGGGAGATGACATTGAACAATATCAGCACGGCAAGGAGGAGTGAAGTGATGGACAAGCTTATGTATAAAGCGTAGTGTGGCATAGACTAATTTTAATTCATAAAGTAGCCATCCCATGGCAGATAGGACATTGCAGTGACGGTGCCGAGCAATGGCCTCGAGAGCAAACCTGACAACTCTATGGCAGGCCTGTGATAGGCAAGATAGTACAGATGTGGTAGCAGAGAGTAGTAATGGAACACCATACATGAGGAGGGGCAGGAGTGTGGCATCCACAATCTTGCGGTAGGAGGTCAGTGTACAGAAAGGATGACTGCGGTAGAGGACACCGATTTTTTGGTTTATAGTTTTGGTGATGGCTGTAAAATGCACATCCAGGGTAAGTGAGGAATCTAAGTAGACTCCCAAGTATTTGAAGGACCTGACTGATTCAAGTGCATCCCCAGTACGTGAGAGTACAGCCAGAGGAGGGACCTGGGGCTAGTCATATAAGATGACCTAAAGATAGGCAGACAATGTAAGAAGGCAGTAGGGAGGGTGGGGGGTGTACTGGGATGCATAGTGAGAGGCATCACCAGTAGAAAACAGGAAGTTGTCATCCCTGTGTACAGACAGTTAGTGAGACCACATCTGTAGTACTGCATGCAGTTCTGGAGACTCCATCTCTGCAAGGACATAGGCAGTCCAGAGGAGGACAACTAAAATGGTGCAGGGTCTGCACCAAAAACCATACGAAGAAAGACTAAAGAAACTTAATATGTATACCCTCAAGGAAAGGAGGGCAATGGGGGACATGATAGAAACTTTCATGTACCTCAAGGGAATCAACAAAGTCCAAGAGGGTAGCATCTTTCAGAAAAAGAGATGTGCAAGAACAAGAAGGCATAGTTCGAAGATAGAGGCAGGATGGCTCTGGGGCAATGTGAGGAAGTATTTTTTTTCACAGAGAGGGTGGTAGACACATGGAACTGCCTTCCTGAGGAGGTTGTGGGGTCAAAAATGGTGGAGGAAATCAAGAATGCATGAGACAGACATAAGGCAATTATAGTGGAGGGTAGGAGGAAGTAGGTTGTTGGTTAACTGGTGTAACCCCCCTTAAAATGGGGTTCCAATCATGTCTTCCTGGGCTTGCCTAATGCCCACTGCCGGGATGGTGTTCTGTGTCTGCAGTAGTTGTGATTGTCTGCATGAGAGTGCTCTATTTAGCCTCTGTACCTGTCTCTTTAAGAGCTATCTATTCTGTATGGGACTGAGTAGATTGAGGCTCACCCCCCCACCCCCCGTGAGTGGTATTTCTGCTCCATTCTGCCATCGCTATATGCGCAGAGGGATCCCTCTTAGGATCTGTGATTGTTTGCTGTTTATCTGCTTTAATATTATAAGAGTTTGTCTAATCTAACCTTTCATTGCAGCATGGACTTTTTGCTTAGAGGCACCATTTTGGTTCTGGAGTGCCAGAGCAGAACCAATTGGAACCTCGGGGGGACTTAAAATGGAGACTGTCCCCAGAGGTCTTGTGGGACTGAATTTCTGTAGGAATTGCAGTTTTTAAGGTTTGGCGCCTAAATGGACCTGGAGGGGGAGCCCTTGCTGTGACAGACAGATTCATCAGCCAACCAAACCTTTTGGATCACTGGGAAAGCCCAGAGCTGCCTTCAGCAGTGAGACAGTTGAGAGTTGGTACTTGTTGGTCCAAGGCACTGGAGTGTGAAGGGGCCTGAGAACCTGTCCAGAAGGATCATTGTCGGCATGGTCCACTTCCTTGTGGACGTCATGAAGGTCTGGAAAGTGGTTGTGATGTCCCATGTGTGTGTGTGTGTGTGTGTGTGTGTGTGTGTGTGTGTGTGTGTGTGTGTGCCTGGGCTGCTGTGCATGTGGCTGCTGTTATGCATGGGTCAGTGACCGTGGCTGTCTGAGCTACTGGGCACAAGGCCGTGATTGCCTTGTCTGGTCATGCCCCATCTGTGGTGTCCACAGTGCAGCAACTCACGTCTCCCATTTCTCTTGCAGAGATACTGGGAACCTGTGAGGCACTTTGTGCTCGTCCCTGTCTATGTGCTGTCCATGGAGGAGGAGGGCTCACCACCTGAGATAAACGTGGAGGCAGGCTCCATTGGTGTTGTGGTGTTGACCATGGACATGAGGCCCACTGAGCTCCAGTGCCCTGTGATGCCTGCATCCCGATGGATCAGCTTCCCATCACACCTTGTTTCCTCCTTGGGTCCCATCCATGATCCCTGTAGTCAGTTATAAGAGGCTACTGTATGTATGATCCCACCCTTCCCCATATGTCATGTCCCCCATTAGCTCCTCTGTATCCCCGCAGCTATGTTGTATATACTGTATGTGGTCTGTTGCTGTTACTGTATGTGTAATAAATGTTTGCATTGTATACGTGCATTGTTCATTGTCTTGGGGGTTGGGGCTACCTTACAGCTGCCTGCACCAGCAATCAGGGACATGGAGTACTGACACATGGTCATCAGACCACTGTCATGGTCATCATCGCAGTATTAGTGGATGTCCACCCAGGCAGTTCCTAGCATTTATGGGCTGGGCCATGCTGCATCCCTTATCATGGTTGAGGTCTGTAGGTGTCTTATCAGCCATTGCTTTGTACTTCATTACACCATACATTGAACACAGGGACATGGACTTTGGGTGGGATAGTATGACCTTCGTGAGCTTCATCAGGGATGTTCCTGGGATTCCAGGGCGGTTGTGCAGTGTGGGTGGTGGTGGGTTGCATGGTCTGCCATTTCTTGCCACTGTGGTGTTGCCTGTTGTGTGGTTGATGACAGGGGTGTGCCCACATTGCACATGCCGCAGGTATCCATGTGCGTGACTGGGCTGCCCTGTTGTCTGCACAGCCATGTCAGTGCCCTGTACAGCCACCAGTGATGCTGTGCCATGTTGGTGCTCTGCTGATGCATGTGGGGGCAGTGCTTTGTGCACCATGGGCACTCCATACACACAGCCAGTCCATGTGTGGGTCACCCTCTTCATCCATTGCTGCTGCGGGCCACCATGCACATATGTGCAGGCCTGTCTGGCATCGGCCCTTGTCTTTGCAATCCTGACACTGCATGCTGCACTATCGCAGCCTTCACCCTGCTGTAGTTGTCCATGCCAGAGGTGCATGTCTGCATATCACAACTTGCTTTGTGCATGCGCATGGTGCAGTGTTACGCACCCCTCTACATGGCCACGCCTCCGCATACATTATCCATGGCGCTGCGTAGCTGTCCATGTAGAGCATCCATGTGTCACTATGTGCAGTTTGTGCATGTTACCTAGCCATGGGTTGGGACTGATTTGTGATTATCACCCTCCGTGGTTGGACTACATGTGCCTGCATGGCTGACATACTTTTCATGCATAGCGCCCTATGTTTGTAAGCATGAAACAACTTGCATTTAAAAAGATGAAAAAATTGTTGTATGTACTCCATGTATACTCAATAAAAAAGATTAACTGTAAAAACATTTATCTATATATATATATATATATATATATACAGTATATATACATATCTATAGATATATATATATATAGATGATATGATGGCTTGAGGATATGTAATATTGTCACTCTTGCAGAGTGAGATATCCATGCCTCACGAGGCAAGAGTGACAATATTTTACATATCCCATTCAGCCCCATCATGTGTTCGATTTATACAATAGGGTAGGTTTGTTAGGTGTTGCTGAATAGCATGTTTTACTGATGAAAATGGGTGTTATTTTAGGTATCAGTGGTGCTCCGTTCTAATGAGGTTGCTCTGGTTGTGGATACTGACATTTTCTATGAATGGATGTTGTTTCTCCTCTGTGATTGGGTATTATAGCATTTGCTGAATTGTCATTGGTTAATGTGTGTGAAGTGGGGTAGAAATGCAGCTTATTGGTTCTTGTTGTTGTGCAATGATTGGTTGCTGCTTGTGAGTGACAGCTTGATTTCTACTTTGATAGGTTTATTTTGTGTGAGTGGGCGTGTACTTAGATTAGTTCTCTGTATACAGTGTATCGCTATGTGCTTACAGTGCAGGGAGCAACTTTATTTTCTTTAAGTTTAGGTTTGTGCACTTTATTTATATTTGTATGTGGTGCTTGTGACACTGTTTTGTTACTTCATGAAGGGACCCATTGACACCTTTGGACTTCGGACATTTTGACTGCCGTGCTTCTCATGTAACAGGTCCTAATCTGATGTGCAGTCTGAGAACATCTGCTTAGCTTTCTTGTGAGGAGGGCTTTCTTTTGGGTGACTTGTAAAAATAAAGATATTTGTTAACATGTATAGTAATTCAGGTGTTACTGTTATTTTACAATATTCCTTTCCTAATTTACTGTGGTATTAAGTTTTACTGCTTACTGTGATATATATTGAACGTAATGTTTGTAGCAGAAATTGTAGGACTGCTGAAACATGTGGAGAATGATTTGTATATCTCAAATTCTTTCTCAGTTTCTTATATGCTTTCTGTTTTTCTGGAACTCATGGCATGTGGCACAGAAGCCGGCATTTCATTTTGTAGGATAGCTGTCTTGTGCTGTTCCAGTGCAGTTTTACATTCGGCAGAGGTAGACGGCTCTGAGTCACTGTGGTTGCTGAGTAGATTAGAGATATTTTTCTGTTTTTCTACGTTTATTTTCGAGTAATCATTAAGCGACTGCAATTGTCTGTGCCCCGAGATCTGTATTACCTCCGTCGGAGGTACATTACTATCAACTAGTTTCTGTACCAGGTGTTTTCTTATGGAATGGTTGGTAAGCCTGCTGTCTGTTTGGATGCCTGCAGTTTGTATCATCATTTTTAGTATGGTAGCGATGGTATTTACACCTAGTGCTTGTTGTTTGAACCACGAGTTGTTACTTGACACTTTATATTGGTGGTTTACCACTAAAAAAAGGGGGCCAAATCATAATTGAATTTGGCAGGTCTTTTCTCCATAGAAAACATAAAGTTTGCCACAGGACACTTCTTTCTATTTAGCAATGGGATATGCCCGTGGTTTTAAGATGCGAGTGTCTTTTGGGTTACTGCCAGTCCTTGTTTTAGTTTGTCTCTCCTGGGAATATTCTATGTATTTGTCTCCTTTGTCATCCAAGCATAATTTTATATCTCCCCACTTCAAATTCCTACATTCAAAGTTTCCCCGGATACCAAAGAACATTGTTGTGTTGAGCCACATGTATTTAACAGTGACTGTGGAGTTCTTGGATCCAGTACATCTTTTTCATAAAGATCATGAATTAAGCTGTCAGTGAGTTCGTCAGCCGTGAACGGTCTATTGCCTTTACCATCCTCCTTTAATTTTTTTTGTTTAGAGAGCAAAACATCTCTACACTTCATAAATGCAGGGGAAGTCGATACAGATTCAGGATACTGGTGTTTTTTCAAGTGTCTCTCAAAACTTTGAAATTTTGCTCTCAAGCTCAATGGTTCATATTGAGAGCCATCTTTTTTTGGGCACTGAATAAAGTAATGACACAAAAGGTTGTTTAAATCATGTGCAGGCAGAAATTCCATGGGTGTTGTGGTATTGAAATTCTCTTTGAGATACTTCTGCAAATTGTTAACATCACATTCCATTTTTCGGCGTGTATTGTCATTTTTGGCTGATTCAATATACTCATCAATGTAATTAGTGTCTATAAATACTATTGAAGATGTAGTACGATTTGCTTGTGGATCGCACACATTCGCTATGGATTTCTCTACTGCAGTTGGCTCTAACAGTGGCTCTGTATTGAGCTCGAATTGCGAGCAGCTTAAAAATATTTCCTGTTGCACGTTTACATGGTCTGCATTTTCTTCGGCTTTCGTTCCATTCAATATTTCAGCATCCCATTGTAATGTGCTGGTTTTTATATAGTTATCCATGGCTTTCCAATCTTTCTGGTATGCTGTAGTGTATATATATTTTGTGTTTGAATGACTATCATCTACTGTTTCACTTCGGGGCTTTTAGACATTTTTAATAGTGTTGTGTGAATTAATAACAGCTGTGTAATGCGCAGCACGGAAAACTTGCTCTACTTTTCTAAGCCTTTCATGATTCTGACAGGTGATTCTCATTTGTTTCAGTTGCTAGGAAACAGAGCTGCCTGCACTTTTTACTCTTACTGACATAGCAACTGTGAGAACATCAGTTGCTGACATAGGAACTGTGTGTGTAAATCTGCATATCTACCACAGTTCCTACGTCACCAACATTTATATCACTCTTGTGAGAATACATGTTTTTATATGCAACGTTTATCAGCCACCCCTATTGTATAATATATATATATATATATATATATATATATATATATATATGCTAGATCAATCAATATTCCCAGGCTGCTTTTTAGATACTAAATCCAATGGTAAAACCCTTAAATCTGGGAAGGGAGGCACCTGAAAAGGGCCCTCCACCCTGCCCACTGTAACTTCCCTCTCAGTCTTTCTCCGAACCACCTCCTTTTTGACTTTGATCAACCCCAAGTTGCTTGCCCTCATTGCCCTCCATTCTCCACCATAGTGTAAGCTAAACCCCTCTGTAAATCCTTCCCTCAACACCCTTCAAGCTTCCTCATCCTAAAACCCTTAAGTCCCCTCCATCAGGACCTCCATCCTCATTGGCATGCTGGCCATGCAAAAATGCATCTTCCTTACTGGATCCCCCCTCCCTTATTTTATCACCCACCCCTTCCCATACCAAAAACCCCATTACCACTGAATCCCCTTCCTCTCCTGCCCTGCCCCACCCCTTGCACCCCCAAACCCCCTCAAAAGGCCTGCCCACTGTTGGTCTATGTCCCAAATCTGTCTCCCACAGCCCTGCACATGGACACTGAATGCTGGCCAGCACACTTTGAACAAATGTGCTTGAATTTACAATTTGCCCAATTGCAAGTTTACCTTTTCAAAGCCCAGCAGGTTTTTATTTGACTCCCAAACCACACTTTAGATCTGTCCACTCCAAGTATGTTGTGTCCTGTCATTGTCTCCAGACATAAGTCTGCTTGTCTGGTGTCCCAACACACATCCCCATGGGATGCCATCCTCTGCTGGAAACTTTCATGTTATTTCAGCCACCCATACCCCCCTTTCATCCTATATGCATTTTGTATGATTGCACAGCATGTCAATAAGGGTATGGCTAGATCTGGCTGCTTCTGTAGCAGGATCACACTGAAGTGTGTGAAACCTGATAACCATGCCTCTATATTCTTGTTCTTAAAGCTTTTCTTGCACATCGTCTTCCCTAACACTAATGCCACCCCCATCTTGGACTTCCCAACTTTTTTCTTCTCCTCATATTGTTTTGGCTGCCTCCTTGTCCCCCAGTGCAAATATGTATATGTAGTGTCATTTCCAAATTTTATCTCTTGATGGACTGTGGCACATGGTCCCCCAATGTCATTCCTCTCCCCCTCCCTTTTTTGTCCCTCCCCCTTTTCTTGCCCTGTCCCCTCTTTCCCTTTTAACTCCTGCAATGCCTTCTCCATTTCCTGTAGCACCTTCTCCCCATTTCCTCTATGATTCCCTCCAAATACTCCTTCAGGCTCCCACTGACTGTTAAGTCCACCAGCACATCCTTAGCTTTGAGCCTCTTTGTCCATCAGTCCCTGCCTTGTCTGACTATTTTCTGCCACTTCCTTTGTCCCCATCTGGCATCTTCCTCTTCCTTTCTTTTTTTTCTTTCCCTCGGACTTCTTCGCTTCATCCAATACAGCCTGAGCCTGACCCATTAAATCTGCCACTTGCTTCATCAGTCTTTCACAGCCAGCTCTCTCCATGGTCATCTTTCTCTTGGGTGCCATTTCTATAAAAGAAAACTCCAAACAAAGCAGTCTGTCACCATCCATCCTCTCATGGCCTTAACCTTCTCCTGCCTATGGCATGGCTGCCCCTTTTCCCAGGATGATTATTTTTTTTATTACTTTTTTGTACCCCACCCCACCCCCAAACTCCCTGCCCCATAAAACAATATTGTTGGGATACTGTCTACCCCACTGGTTGTACCTCCTTCTGTGGGCCAGGACCTCAGGCCTGCACCCTTTGATCCAGTGTCGACTTGTACCTTAAATACCCTGATATCTGTATTTTTGCTTGAATATTGTTGTATTGTTATTTCTTTTTTTTTAGGATCCCTCCTGGCAAGGAGTGGACAACTTGGATACACTGGTGTGCCCCCATAACTACCCTGCTGTAACCTGTGTAACACAGACAGGTGTACTTGCCAGTAAGTAATTGTCTACCAGTGCCAAAAAGTTTTTTCCAGGATAAATTGCCCCATTGCTTACAGGGCTTTAGCCAGTCACCTCTTATCTAATTATTTCTCTTTTTACTGCCCCCCCAGCCCTGTGCCCTCACAGCTGCCATCTTGCGATCTGCACCCCAGTCATGTGGGCTTCCCCACAAAATGGCCACTTATCCTGCCCCTTGCTTCCGTATGCAATGGCATCATCACCAACCAACACCCCGCTATGCGCTGGTGCACTTGCTTGGCCTTTCCTCACATGGTAATTCTGTCTATGTAAAAAGAACGGTCTAACTGGGGAAGCTGCCACTGACCCAAGTTGTACCTTCCTAAGATGATGGCCCCCTGTGATGTCAGATGCTGATCTGCGAGGTTCAAAATGTGGATCATTTCCTGCTGAACATGCCTTGCAGCCCTTCTGGAGCCCATGCGAAGCCCTGGAAACAGGATTTTTTTATTTTTTTCTCTTTTTTAAAAAAAAAACAACAACTAGCCCTTTGGCATCACATCTTCCTTAACTCAGTGTCGAAGACATTGCCACCCTCTCCCCCTGTTGGAGCCTGGACTACCTGTGGCGCAATTAACACAACCCCCAAACCCTTCCTCCCTCTTGCCAGCTGCCCTGATGTGCCTGCTCTCCTGTCTGCCGAGCCCTGCATTCCAGACTTCCCACTCCCCTGTGCTCCACCACCAGGTCCTGACAGGCATTAACAACTGACAGCCTGAATCCTTCTAAATGCATGGCAATATCATAATCACTGTAAACCTGGCTAGCTGCTATCCAACTCACCCCAGCCTGTTTAAATACAGTCCACCTCGCAAAGGACGCTTACAGTTTTAAGAAATCGAGCATACCATCTAGCAAAGCCTACCAACCAATGTTTGAATCCTACTGTAATTTACAAAAAACAATTTATTTTAATTCAATAAATCTACCCAAAACTGAATAATAGCTCAGCCTACTCCAATTAATCCAGCCTAATTTACTTGTACCGAACATTGTCCACGTGTCTCAGCAAATGAAACTCAAATCAATTGATGTGCTAGTGTTCCAGTTTGAAAACTAGCAAAAAGAAGGGCTGTGTCCTTCTAACATGCCCTTTTATGTGTCTTCCAAAGCCATCCTCAGCGTTTGCCTTTAGCCAGTCAAATTCTTACTTACCCCTCCTACCCATACTCCTCTAGTCCCCGCATCACTCCTGCCCCACTCCCCTTCTCTTACTGCCTTCCACCACAGACCCATAGCATTCCAGTGAGGAAATCCCCTGACAACCAGAGCTGCCTCTTAATAGGCAACCCACTTTCTGTAACTTAGCTATTGGTCCTTACATGTATGCTGTATGTACTAGACTTGTTTGAGACTGGGATGTCTTTCCTGGACCAACATACGTATTGTACACACAGCAGATGAAGCAGTAGCATTTCTTTACGGTCACACAAGCCCCTTCAAGAGATGGCTTGGGTATAGGTACTGTACTCACACTCCATGCACCCCTCCTTTCCATCCACCTCCCCTTAATCCCTTGTCATATATCACAGCCCTATACCAGTATTATACAAACCCCCCAGTGCCACCCTCCTGCCCTCTTCATAAGGCCCACAGTTTATCCGTTCCACAGTATAGGCCCCCACCATCTTCCTCCTCCCCCACCAGCCAGGCACACCACTTCCCTCTCCCCTCTTCCCCTCACCCCTTATTACCTCTACACCTGAATTTAATGTATAGTCTGATTAGAATGTATCCTTAGACTGTGTGTATACTGAATATGCTATGTAGTATCCTAGAGTGTGTGTATATTGAATATTTTTTATGTATCTATGTAAATTGAACCTTGACCTTACTAGGTCCATCTTGCAAATGAGCTGTGCTCAATGATGTTCGCCTGAAAAAATAAAGATTTGATTGATTGATTGATTGATATGAAACATTATTTCATGGCTCAATTAAATCCAATGTATTTGAACAGGACAGTTAACTCTAAGTAAAGCATTTGTAAACAACAGCATCTTGATCAAGAATCTGTAGATCCCAAATGGAATTCATAACATATTGCATATTGGAAGTTGAAATCACCCCAACTGTGCATTTCTTTGGTAGTTTTTTCTTGCAAAAGAGATTCTAAATTCAATGGGTTGCTCTACCTTGATAAAAATAGTTCATCATCATTAATGACAATTAGTACAATTAATTAATTAATGACCTGGCTGATGGGACAGTAGAGGAGGTAAAGAAGAGGTTTGAGGAACTGGGACCTCTGTGTGAGGGAGCGGGCAGATCTGTAACCTTCTCGAAGGTATTTCCCATTCCCAGGGCAAGTATGGCAAGAAAAGGGAGACTTCAAGAGGTTTTTTTTTGTACTTCCTTTATTCACCTTTCCTCCTCGGCCGGGGTTGTCCCTATGTTTCCCCAATCTGGTTCCCTGGCATCTCCTGCACCGTACACCATGCCTGAGCTACAGCCTCCTTTCTTCACCCACTCTAAGGCCACTTCGCGGACCCCAATATGGAAGACCAAGGGATCAGGGCCAAAGGGAGCTCCTGGAGCATCCAGCGCAGTGCCACAGGGCAATGGTCACAAGCACCACACGATTCAGCTTGTTTTTTTCCCCTTAAGACCTCCTCTTCAGTGCAAGCATGCAGGGACACCAAGGATGCTGCAGCATGTGCTCCCATGCACCGCATGTCAGATGTCCACCTGCACTGACCCTTACATTATGCCACAGACTGTACTACCCACTAGCCTCTGCCAGGAGCCAGCACCCACACAGGATTCCCTTTCTCACCCACCCCAGAGGAGAAAAGCAGTTACAGGGATGCTCAATCCTCCTCCCCCCAGCTGACCCCTGATGACCCAAATCTGCATCCGAACCTGGGTCGCCAGTGTGGCGTGAAGTGTGGTGTCCAGCACCTCAACCCTCAGCGGCACCAGGCCGGCTCAGAATTCAAGAGTTTAATAAATGGCTGGGGGCCTGGTGTTAGGAAAAGGGGTGCATACTGGTAGGAGAGGGGGGACTTGGGAGAACAGCAGTCTGTAAGCAAAAGATAGACTGCACCTAAATGAGGAGGGGGAAAAAATTTACTGAAGGCAAGGATAGGAAAGCACATTGAGAAGCATTTACACTAGGAGGGGGGTAGCAGGATGGATAGAGGAGTTCAGAGGCCTAGTGATGTGAAACCAAATGTGCTTACTCCCCGTGATAGCAAGATAAGAAGGAGGCAACTACTAAGGGAGTAAACATAATGGAAGAGAGGCAGGGGGGGATGTTAGAGACAGGAGTTGGAGGGTGGAAACATTAAATGCTAGGAGTCTGGGTAATAAGGGGGTGGAACTACAGGCTCTCCTGGAGGAGGGGGAGTGGACTTGATGGCTATAACCAAGACATGGGCCACCCAAATCCACGATTGGGACATGACAGTTCCGGGGTACAGAATACACTGGAAGGATAGGGAAAAGGGGGGAGGTGGGGTGGCGCTGTATGCAAAGGAGAGAATAAAATGTGTAAGGGAGAAGAGGGAGATACAGAAGCACTGTGGGTGCAATTACAGGATCCCAAAAATAGATCACTAAGACTGGGGGTGGTGTACAGGCCACCGCTTTCAATCTGAAGGGATGGACAGGGTATTGGCAGAACAGATCAGGAGGAACTGCAGGAAGTGGGGGGGGATGGTGATAGTAGGGGATTTCAACCTGCCGGAGGTGGAGTGGGACACACCTACCACAAAGAACAGAAGGGAGCAGGTAATGCTGAATGCCTTCCAGGATAACTTTCAAGTACAGTTGGTCAAGGAACCAATTAATGAAAGGAACACCCTTGACCTCATACTTACAAATGGGGAGTGGGTGAGGGATGTGAGGGTGGAGGAACCACTGGGGGGGAGTGACCACTGGACAGTATGGTTCCAATTACAGATGGCTAAAGAGAGAGAGAGGGCATCTGGCACAAGGGTGCTGGATTTCAGAAATGCCAACTTTAAGATGATGACGGAAGTAGTACAGGGGTTCCTGTGCAAAATTCAACTGGGTATGGACACACAACAAAGGTGGGAACTGATAAGACAGGGGATAGTGGAGGCAACAGAAACTAGCTGTAGGGCCCAGACTAAGAAGGCTAGAGGAAAGAAACTCAGCTGGGTATGCAAAGGGGTGTTAGACAAGGTGAGAAGGAAAAGGGCAGGTCACAGGAGATACAGAAAATCGGGGAGGGAGGATTATATGGAGGAATATCTGCAAGAAGCAAAGGAAGTGGCCGAGGGGGTAAGGGCAGCCAGGGTGGCAAGAGAACTCAGGCTGGCACAGGGCATTACAAAAAGGGAAAGGACGTCTTTAGGTACATCAAGGAGAAAAGAAGCTGTAAGGACCAAATTGTAAGAATTAAGAAGGAGGGGGGATGGGTGGAAGAGGGGGGTGAAAAGGCAGAAGTGCTCAATGGCTATTTCTGTTCAGTCTTTATGAAAGAAAGGGAGGGGGCTATACCCATAGTAGCCTTACAGTAGTATCTCCCTCCCAGGCTTCTTTTATCACATCCAGGGAACCATGGGGATTACAACCACATAGAAGGGAGAATGGAGACAACCCAGTGGAGGCCTGGGACACCTCCCAATATGCAAATAAGAAAAGAAGATAGTGATCCCAGTCCTTGCCCTCTTCAGCTACAAACTTCCGTATCATTCTTTTTAATGTTTGATTAAAACCTTCTACAAGTCCATCAGTCTGAGGATGGTAAGGTGTGGTCCTGACTGATGTTACTTCCAGAAGTCTATAAAGTTCTCTTAATAATTCAGCTGAATAATTGGCACCCCCGATCTGTTAATAATTCTTTTGGGATCCCCATGTGGCTGAATATTCTACCAGCTTTTCTGCGATCTTTGGAGCTGTGATCAACCTTAAGGGAAATGCCTCAGGATATTTAGTGGCATAGATGTAGAGCACTAAAATGAATCTACTTCCCTTTTTACTTTTCTGCAGGGGACCAACAATATCCATTGCTATCCTATCAAATGGATAGGATACAAGTGGGAGGGGCATAAGAAGCTCTTTTTCTTTTGCAGAAACCTGTCCCACTTGTTGGCAATCTGGGCAATTACAACAATATTCTGCTTCTCTTTCGTGGATTTTAGGCCAATAGAAACATCGTAGTAGCCTTGCTACTGTACGTTCCCATCCTGCATGACATGAACTAGGGATATCATATGCCAGGTATAACAGTTGGTTCCTAAATTTGAATAGTACAATTAACTGTTCTACTTGTTCTTAGGTATGGGGTGAGTACCTAACCTATACAAGATCCCATTCTTTTGAATAATGACTGGGGCTCCTGGGTTTCCTGGTTTACCTAGCTGGGAAGATAAAAAGTTAGAGACACATCATTTTTCTGTTCAGCAGCAATATATGTTAAAGGAACAGTACATGGCATAACATTTATATTAGGGTTATGCATATTTTTCCAGTCTTTTTGTTCTCTATGTTTCTCAGCTTTAGTTTTCTTGTTCTCCCATACAGTCCCAAAAACATCCTCTTCAAATGGAAAGAGTTTTTCCATAGCCTCTTCTTTTATCAGCCTCTGGGTATTTTCTTTTAATGTTTCTACTACAACTCTTTCAACTATAATCGGAGGTGTACTGCAGTGAGTGGGAAGTCAGCTTGTTTAAATCCATCTGCCAGAGACATTGTACCTGCGTTTTGCTTTGCTGCAGTTTGGACTTCAGTGAGTAATTTGCTTGGGACTAATTGCATTACAGCTGTCCTGCATTGATTTTACCCCCCAGATTGGTATAGGGGGCTCGGTGGTGAGCCATAGGGTGTCTGTAATTGGGGGAGGGACACTCTGGTGCTTAAAACTCGCGCTGCTCCACCGCGCAAGTGCGAGTGAGCGCGAGCGTGAGTGGCGCAAGCACCACTCGGCATCAGAAATTTTTATTTTATTTAATGCCAATTTGGTGGGTTTGTTTAAATGACCTAGGGTTATATAATATTAACTAGATAGTAATCGGTAAAGTTGATATACAATTATTTATTAGCTTGTGGTCATTTTGTGTAGATTTGGGATTTTAACTAATAATTAAACATAGTAGTAACTGAATTTTTTAAATTTATGGTTTAGGTTAGGAGAAAAATATATTTGTTTATATTTGGGGTCTGTGTAGGAATTTAAATAAACATGTGTACTCATATTGTAGTTAGGTTGTTTAGTCTACTGTTCTTATTAATTATTATGTATACAACAACAGCCTATGAAAAAGGGAATTTGGTAAGGGACACTAATAGTGTCTCGAGAAATTATGGTAAGGATGTAAATTGGTCAATTTCCTCTCAAGTTATGTCATTGGGGACACATGAAATGCTGTTTAAAGAAAGTAGTATTTGCATAGAGTCTAATCATGCACAGGTTTATGTTTCTTTGGTTAATATTTATAATAGAATGGTTAAAAGATTAGTAAGTAGAAATTTTCAACAAAAGAAAAAATGGGTTAAACTTATTTTTGTTACTACATTATTGATTCTTAGTGGAAACATACATCTGAATCCAGGTCCATTACAAAAGGAAGCAGTTTTTATGGATACTATAAAGGGCAATGATTTTTCAATTGTACACTTTAATATGCGCAGTTTGAGTAACAAAATAGATGTTTTTAGAGAATGGGTGTTAGAGCATCATGTAGATTTAATTATCTTAACTGAAACGTGGTTAAGCATAAAGACTCCATCTCCCCCCTTTTTCAAATTGATGGCTACTTGCTGTTTAGATGGGATCGCAACAAAAAGGGAGGGGGCTTGCGATATATGCTAAGCGGCAATTAGACATCAAAGTTCTACAAAATAATATGGACTTTCAGAGGATAGAAGTATTAACAGTGGAATTAAGATTCCCTTTTTCTTTACCCATGATGATATTGGGGTGTATAAACCCCCTAGAGTTCATTCATCAAAATTTGGGGGTTTGTATGATTATTTGTATAACTTTCGAACTACACATGAAATATTGCTGTTTGGCGATTTCAATGTGAACTGGGAAAAAGTTACAAGTGATCACGAACTCGTTGATTTATCAAATAGACTTGGATTAATTCAGTTAACTGATGGGGAAACTAGAATTAATAATAAAGACAGTGAATGTTCTTCTACTTTGGACTTAATTTTTACCACAAGAGTGGAAAAATATAAAATGAGTAGTGTTTTGTTAGACACTTTTAGTGATCATCAGGGGGTGGTATGTGTGAGAGTGAAATAGAAAAGTATTAAAACTGGATATTGGGTTTCTAAAAGGATATTTAGACAATTTGATTATATTGCCTTTATGCAGGATCTGGAAAAAGTAAATTGGGAGAGAATAGCTTTAATTCCCACTATTAATGAGGCATGGCAGTATTTTCGGGAAGAGTTTGAGAATGTTTGTAATCAGCATGCACCAGTGAGAAAAGTTTATCGTGGATTAAAAAATGCAATTTGGTATAATGGGAATTTGCATAATTTACGTAAAAAAGAGAAATATTCAGTGGCAAAAGGCTAAGAAATCAAAGAAACAGAAGGATTGGGATGGCTATAGAGCCTTAAGAAATAAATATCTTAGGGATATTAGGAAGGCAAAAGCAGATTATTATAAATATGTGTTAAAGGATACCCAATTTTCACATCCAGGTAAATTTTGGAAATTAATTCATAAATTACAAAATCCAGGAAAAAATGATTACCCACAAACCTTTAGTATTAAAGGTAGAGAGATGGAACAATGTACAGAGGTGGCTGATAGTTTTAATGACCTTTTTGTTAATTTGGGGGCTGTAAAGGAAGGTACAGATGTTGTCACTTTTGACAGTCAAAAGTTTATTAATATTAGAAGGGGAATGGATCATTCATTTGATTTTGGTCATATAAATGAGAATGAGGTCTTATTAGAATTGTTGCATATTAATGAAAGAAAGGCAACTGGATTAGATGAGATTAGTAGTAAATTGTTAAAATTTGCAGCCCCAGTTGTTGCCTATCCTTGACACAAATCTTTGAGCTGTCCTTGTATTCAGCGGAAGTACCAGAAGAATGGAAATGTGCAAAAGTAATTCCAATTTTTAAATCTGGTTCAAAGCATGAGATCAGAAACTATTGTCCAATATCTCTGATACCAGTAGTAGCAAAGATTTGTGAAAAAATTGTAGCTAAACAGGTTAAGAAATATATAAATGAACAGAATATCCTGCACAGAAATCAGTCAGGTTTCAGAGAAGGATATAGTCCTCAAACTGCATTAATAAAAGTAACAGGAGATATTCAGAGAGCTATGGACAATGGATTGTTGACAGGGGCAATTATGATTGATTTGTCAAAAGCGTTTGATTCATTAAATCATGAAATATTAGTTAATAAATTGTTTAGTATGGGGTTTTCAGACAATGTAGTAGCCTGGTTTTCTAACTATTTGAAAGGTAGAAAACCAAAAGTGTCTTTAAATTCATATATCTCAGATTTTAGGCAAATAAGACAATTGGTACATCAGGGAACAATTCTGGGGCCCCTATTATTTAACCTATATACTAGTGATTTGGATTTCAAGCAAGACAAATTAGAATATCATCAGTATGCTGATGATGTTATTATGTATATTTCAGATATGAACATCTATAGTATACAGTGTACATTACAATCAGCCTTTGATGATATACAGGAATATTATGTTAAGAATAAATTAGTATTGAACGTTATTAAAACTAAGGTAATGTTATTTAGACAAAAAAGTAAAAAGTTACAGATGAAATCATTGGAAATAA